>CM066031.1:1032789068-1033470171 GCA_033557465.1 Ichthyophis bannanicus
CGACCTGAGGCAAAGATGAGTGGAGGTGGCCAACATTGTTCTGTTGGAGCAATTCATAGATGGTTTGAACTCTCCCATGAGACAGTGGGTTCACCAGTTCTCAAAATTAACCTTGGAAAGTGCTTTGGAAATAGCAGAAGGGTTTTTTGACGTTCAGCCTAAAGCAGAGTCTCCCAAAGTGGAGGAAACTAAGCCATCCATAGTACAATGGGGGCCGTGAGGAAAACCTGAGCCATTGAGGGTTCCCATGCCAAGATCTCCTCATTCACCCCCTCAAGGATTAGATGATGGCTATCTGACTTGCTTCAAGTGTGGAGTCAGCACCACTATACCTGGGAGTGCCCCTTGGCAATGGGGGAACCAATAGCTACAAATCTTATGAACTCCCTTGTGTGCAGTGTTGTGGAAGCATCCCCAGTGGAGGGTGAAATGTTTGTGAAGAGCCCCAAAACTCCTAAGTCCCGCAGACAGCGCCAGTTGGAGAAGAATGTTCATAACCCGAATCTGGGGGCAGCTGTAGTGGGGGGGGGGAGGGGGTTGGGGCCAGAGAGTCCCCTGAAAGACCCACAGATAATTCTCGAGAGACCCCTCCTTCCCGACTGGAAAGCCCGGGTCTGGAGACAGTCTATCTGAGTGAATGGGAGTAGGGAGTCTAGGGCCCTCATTGGAGAGCAATCCTTCTAGACTCTATTCCCCTACTGGCTCTTCCTATATGTCCTATGCTTCAGGATGGGGAGAGCTGGTGGAGGGTGGAGCAGGGGCAGGCTGCCCGGCAGCACCTACAGGACCAATTCAGATCACCGTCCTGTACATGCTGCTGGGCCTGCTCGAGCATGCTGCTTATACCATCTCAGATGTTGTATAAGCAGCACAATTTGTGGGATCAAGGAGGTGAGCCACCCCTGGGGCCAGGGCCGGGTGCGGGAGGGGTCCCCGCTGCTTGATCCAGGCAGCGGGAGGCCAACTGTGGGTTGGGTGGCGGGGTTTTGGGGGCCAGAGCCATGGATGCCAGGGGTGCCTGTGGGGAGGACATCCTCACAGATGGAGGTGGCACGCTGGGCCATCCTCGGGCCCGATTCTGGCTCCCACGGGGACATTTTGTTCCTCTGGACCAGAATCGGGTTCTAACAGTCCCGTCCGTCTTCAGCAGGGATGTCTGGATGGCCCGAACATTCGCCTCCCTGAATGGGGCTCCACATCAATTTAAAAGATCCCAAAGAGAAGAGGAACCCAATCCTGGCTATAATGTGAAAGACTATGTACTTCAGGTGCAGGAGTGATTAAAGAAAGCTGGAGAAACAGCGAGACAGTGTCTGAGGAAGACGCAGGGGCCCCAGGCCCGTGCTTATAATCAAAAGACAGTACAGTGGACTTTTCAACCTGGGTACTGGGTCCTAGTTTTATTCCCCTTATGAGATGGCAGAGCAAGTGGGACCTACTGACTATAAGATTGCGAATTTCTTCCTTTCATCCAGCTGCGCAATCTACCATGTGAACCAGCTGAAGAAACGGACTCCTGTTCTGGCTGCAAAGGTCCAGAGAGAAGAGTTTGGACCCAGGCGCAGCCACCTTCAGAATCAGACCAGGTTCCATTTAAGGAACCTTGCTCAAGTACCCAGAAAAAAGATCTGAATCGTCAGGTGCAGCGGAATAGAGACTGTTCTCCAGTGTTCCAGGACGTATCCATCAGGCCTCCCATGGCATTGTTATAGGCCCGGAGATGTCAGATGCTCAACCACTTAGGGTTGAGCTGAGAAGGAGGGTGTGTGATGGAGTGTATAGGAAACTCCCCATTCCCCGCAGGGAGACTCTCCTGCAAAACGTAGAACCAGTGAGACATTTCACCTGTAAAAGCCTGAACTCTGAACCCCTGCCCTTTTAAGAAAACAGGTTCGAGAAAGCCTGGGGAGGGTATAGCCAGGTCCTGGAGCTTAAACCAGGGAGCAGGAGACCTGGGGGAGAAAGGAGCCTGTGGTTCTGGAGCATACCTGAAGACCACTAGTAAAAGAGAGCCTGCTCTGAAGGTAGGAAGCATTCCAATTTATTACTGTCTGCTAATCCTTGCTGCTGGAGTTCTACTCAGTTGGAGAAACTTGTTGGGTTGTGCTGCCCAAAGTGAAGAAACATTGAGGAGCCAGTTTTGTTTTGTTTTGGAAGTGCCATCTGTGCTGGAGCATCATTCAGCTGTTCAACAGAATAGCCCTGCTGAGGGCAATTAAGGACTTGTTACAGATGGAGAAAAGCCTAGGGCAACAGAGGGTTTAACCCTATATGTGCATAAAACCCAAGGAGGGACAGGGCAGTTAACTGTCTGCTTGTTCCCAAATAAAGAATATTTTCTTTAAAACTCTCTTGGCTGTGGAATCCTCTGTCGTGCCTCATGCTGGCCACATATACAACATCCATCCAGACTCTTCTCCTGACTGCCAAGTGATGTACATGTATGCACCCCATTATACCACAGACACTTTTACACATGAGGTAATGTTTAAGAGGCCTTTTACGTGTGTGTAATGGCATATACACATGAAAACTCCTTTATAAAATTACCTCCAGTCTGCATAAAGAAACCATCTATTGATTTTACAGAGATAAAATGGATACAGTACTGTGAGGTGAAAATTATTTCTGAGAAAATTCTACTGTCGAGGACATAGAAAATAAGAAAAGTAGCTTTTCCCTTGGAAAAAACAACATTTGAAGGAAATATAAAATAAATGTGTACAGAGGTGTCACTGATATACTGATATATCAAAGGATCAAGATCACCCAATATAATGAGAATGATTCAAGACCAGATTGAAATATGCTGCATCAGCAGGTTATTGTTGTTGAGTAGAGTATAACCGAGAAGCAAACTCAGCATATGGGTGAGTTTGGACAAGGCAAATATGAAAGCTATGGAATAGTCTGAAATAACAACAAAACAGTTGCAAGCAGGTTAAAAAGAGCCCCAAACTGGAATTGCCCTGGCCCCAATTGGACTGCCCAGTTTTGGATCAAGCAGTTAACATCTCTCCACCAAGACTCGGCAAACTGCAAAAATCAATTGAACAGGCAGCCAGATGAAACAACACAATAGCTAATAATAGGAAGAACACTTCTTCTAGATGGAGACCCCAGGAATGTTCTGAAAAACTACAGACTTTTCTACCTAAAATCTATAATCTGCTCACTGTAATATACAGTCACATGTGGGGGGGGGGGGGGTGGATATTCAGCAGTGGCGGCTAGCTGTTCAAATGTGGCTAGCCATTAATATTTAAATGTAAATAGCTGTCGATGTTGGCTTAACGGTTAAGTTTGTAACATGCACCATAGTTATATCTGTAATAGTTCCATGCATAATTGTTGAGTTAAACGTAAACCGTTTTGATAAAATTGAAAGGCGGTATATATATATAAAAAAAAAAAGTTAAATAAATAAATAAATAAATAAATAAATAATCACTGAAGCTCAGACCCAGACATTCAATGCCAGGATCATATCTGGCCATTGGCAATGAATAGCCGGGTCAGCTGGATAATAAAGAAGCTAACCAGGCAATGGCAATATTCAGCAGCTGCTTGATTAGCTTCAGCAGTGAAAGTTAGGTCAGACTTCCAGGTGACTAACTTTTGCTGCTTTGTGATTAGCAGGCAGTGGTGATATTAAGCTACTGCCCGGTTATCACCAAGTGCTGCCCCAGAACACCCTGATGCCAGCCGTCTAGCATCGGGGCATGCAGCAGAGGCACCTGCTGATATTCAGCGGCAATGGTCGTGTTAGTGCTGCTGAATATTCCAGTCAGCATGATTAATGCGGTTAGCAGGTCTGCTAACCACATTAATTAATTTGAATATTCTCCCCATTGATTCCACTAATTCAAGAGACTTCTTCAAAAAAGTTGTTAAATCCAAACTATCTGCATAGTTTTGGCACACTTCTTCCCACTGCTTCAACCTCACCATGAGCATTAGATTAATAAAACAACTTTGCTCAGTGGTGGCAAACTTTCATTGGGTAGGCACACAACCTCCCTTAAATATTTCTTAAAGAGTTCCAGGGAAGACGGGATTGGAACTAGGAGTTTTGAATTCCTAGCAGAGTATTGTATTGGGGCAAGCAGTGGATTTCCCGAGTCCCCTTTAATAATGGTTTATGGACCTTTCCTCCAATAACTTGTCCAAACCTTTTTTAAAGCCAGCTATACTAACAGCCTTTACTATATTTCTGATAAAGAATTCCAGAGTTTGATTAGGTGTTGAGTGAAAAAATATTTTCTCTTATTTGTCTTAAATAGGTTACCCTGTAGCTTCATTGCATGTCCCCTAGTCTTTCTATATTTTGATGGCATAAATAATCTATCTACGTTTACTTGTTCCGCTCCACTTCCATTTGGAAGATTTAGTCATTAGGGATCCATAGGAGCAGCTTGCACAGGGACCCTCTTATCTGGGTAAACCTCAGGCAGACTATACCTGCTAGATAGGCCATATGGTCTTTTTCTGCCATCATGTTCCTATATTTCTAAACTACATAGTCAAAGAGATAACTGATTTAGGGCTAGAGTTACTAAGAGAGGCTACCATTACTTGGTCCCATGTGCCACTGAATATATTTGAATAAAGATAACCAGATACTTTCTATTTGTGTGGCTAGACTTAATTTGGTATCTTTTTTTAGACAGCGTTGAACATTGGCACTATTCAGTTAAAAGTTAACCATGCCCTTGCCATGTCTTCAAACCCTCCTACTTTAAACTGATTAACTTTTAGTCTGGACAAAGTTGCCTGACCATACATTAACCTTTGTCTGGGCCCAAATTTTCTAACTTAAAGGTTTGTCTGGATAACTCACAAAGTTACGTGAACAATCTTCTGAATATTAACCACCATGTTTTCTCAAACAATTGCAGGATGACTCAGTCTTGGTACAAGAAATTCTTAGCCTTGCATTCACATGTTATTTCTTTAGGGGAATAATTTCTTATAAAGTTTCTGTGTAAATGACTGGTGTAAATTCTGAGAAAACTCTAGTTATATGTGTTATGATCCTTTGAAAATTGAAACATTCCTCAAGATAAAGTAGAGTCCTATTTTCCTGTGAAGTTCAAGTCTAGTTCCTCATTGCACTTTGTGTCACATGTATGATTACTTTCTAGTTGGTGAGAGGTTGTATGTGTATACTTGGTGCAGAGAGCTCCTGGCTGTTAGAAAATGAGCATGATCTCTCAAGGCTAAAATTGCATATTGGAAAGAGCTGAGGGACACAGGGATGTATATAGAGGAGACCTTCAAGGACATAGTAAAACAGTTCTAACTCTAGATTTGCAGCCTTTTGGCTGCTATGCAAGAGCAAGGGCATCTGCAAGGATGCCATTCCCTTGGTGTAGGAAATGATTTTGTAGCTAGCTCCTGCTCTGCAAGTGATGCGTTATCCTGTTACACTGTAGAAAATGCCTGCTTTTGTGTATACTGCATTTTTATACTGTAAAGGTGGCAAAAAGGATTTGTCTCCCCTTAAGGAAGGATGGGTACTCAGATAGTCCAGTCATGCAAGCTACCCCTATCAGTACTCTTACATCCCCATTGATTTAATGTACTACTTTGAAAGTAATAAAAACCAATGTGTCTCTGAAGAAATCTTGGAGCGCTATTGCCAGGACCAGGTATGCAAGGATTTCCCAGAGGAGCACTCCATGATTGCAGCCAAACTGAAAGCTCAACAGACCCAGTGATTGTGGGGCACAGTGTGCGAATACACTGTGTGAGCGTGACCCATAAGGACAAATCTCAACAGGACTACTCCATTGAGAATATTTTGCCACCCATGATTTTATGGAAGAGAAGAGTTTGTGAAGAAGGCGGAAATGAACTGTCTGTGAAAGATGGCCCTGGATGCTTTTATATATATTTTTTCTTTCTTTCTTTCTTTATTCTATTTGACACACCACTCTATATCAAAAGACATCAAGGCAATTTACAAATTAGATAAAATAGTCAGCAGCATAAAAATAAAGGACAAAATAAAGAAACAAAACAAACATCCCCACCAGCAAAGCTGCCTGCAACCCAACGGGGTCCCAATACATCCTATAAAAGACTTTATAAACATATTCCACCAAAGGAGAAGCCACCGAGTTCTTCCTTGTGTTTTCAAATACTGTTAACCATTTCTTCCTCCCCAATTCATCTCCCAGGTCACCTTCCCATCTCTTACAAAAGTTCAACCCTCCAAGTGGCTAGTAAAATCTTATAAATGGTGGAGATCAAACCTTAGGTGCCCTCCCAAGTTGAAAATACCAGCTCAAACTTCTAGCACTGCCCCAGATTTCCCCCTTTAGCCTGACCAGACTGCACATAGTGACATACCTGGGCATAGTAGAATTTATGTCCCCTCCGCATTGGAAACTGTTGCCTCAGTTCCTCCCAGCATTTAAAGCGTCCCTCCTCATCTACCAATTGTCCTACTCTAACCAGTCCCATTATTTGCCATTCATTATAAGCTCCATAAATAAGCCCAGGTTGGAAGTTCGCATTGAAACACAAAGGTGTATTCCAGTATAATCCCTTCTTCCCATACAGGGCCTCTCGATACTTATCCCATACCTGCAGTGTGTTGATCATGAATGGGGACCTGTTGTTCAGCCCCCCCCCCCATCGGTCCCCTAGCCATATTAACTTTCCTAGAGGAATAGGACCCCCAACTCCTGTTCAGTCCCCACCAATTACTTCCCCTATTCCCCTCTCTACCAGTCAATCACACTACTTAACATGGCACTCACATAATATCCCTTGAGATCCAGGACACCCAGCCCTAATTCCTGGTGGGTTTGCATGAGAACCGTTTTCGTTACTCTTGGCGGCTGCCTCCACCATATAAAATCAAATATTCGCTTTTGCCAGGACTGCAAGATGTCATCCGATATCGCTATAGGATAAAAAAAAAGAGGAGCCACAGTAAAATGTTCATTTTAACCATAGCTATTTGGCCCATCTGGGACAGTGTCACCCTCTCCCATTTTTCCAGGCCACCACACACAGACACCCACAAGTTTTCATAGTTTAATTTATAAAGCTCCTCCCAGTTTGCCCCCTACTTGAATCCTTAAATATCAGATAGACTTACATACCTATAGGAAAGGGAAAGCCCCTCTTAAACGCTCCTCCAAATCCCTGCCCAGGTACACCTTCAGGATCTCAGTTTTGGTCATATTCATCTTATACCCCAAGAGATGACTATAAGATGAAATTTCCTGCGGAGGATTCAGCAGTGTCATCAATGACAGTGTCAATGTATATATGATGTCATCAACAAATAATCCTGTTTTATAATATTCCTTCCCCTGGACATCCCCATTCGCCATCACTCCCTCCGTTAAGGGCTCTAAAACTAGCGCAAAAAGTAACAGAGATAACGGGCACCCCTGTTGGGTACTTCTCTCCAGCTGAAACCCTTCTGAGTACTCACCATTCACCCATACTCGTGCTGTCGCCTCTGCATACAGTGTCTTAATCCAGCCAATAAACTTGGGCCCTAACCCTACTCTCTCCAATTCCGCATCATGAAGTCCCACTGGATGCAGTCAATTACTTTTTCAGCATCCACTGCCACTAAAATCATATCCTCCCTCTCTCTCTGAACTTTCCAGATCGGATTCACTAATTTACAGACATTGTTCTGAGCTTGATGTCTCGGGATGAATCTCGTCTGGCCTTCCTTAATCACTTTCGCTATTACCCTCTGCAATCTGTTGGCTAGGACTTTCGCTAGGATCTTGGCATCTAAATTAATCAACGAGATCAGCCTATAGGATCCGCACACTGTGATGTGCTTTCCAGGTTTAGGCAGCATGGTAATCCCAGCAACATACATAGAGGCTGGAACCCAATCCTTTCTCTGCACATCATTAAAGACTCTTACCGGTCTACCAACTGCTCCTGGTACTTCTGATAAAAGACAGTTGTATAATTGTCCAACCCTGCAGCCTTCCTCCTCTTCATACTCCGAATGGCATTGCTAACCTTCCGCGTGATTTGCCCCTCCAGCCTCTCCACATTGTCTGGAGGAAATATCCCCATGGAATACTCCCTCAAATAAGTAGAGATGTCATTTTCACTAACGCACTGCTTGCTCTTATACAAATCCTGGTAAAACCTATGGAATACCTACTGCTTTTCCCCCCTCAGCATATCTTAACATCCCCCCTCATCCCTAGTTTTAGTGACCTGCTGTTGCTTTACCTGGGCTTTTAGCTTATGGGACAAAAGTCTATCTGCCCTATTTCCCCATTCAAAAAAGACCTGCTGTGCCTTGAATAGCTTAAATGCCACCTCCCTGTTCATCTGCACCATTAACTATTTGTGCAGCTCTACCATCCAAGTAGCCAATCCTTGCTGCCCTCCCCTAGCATGCCGCTCCTCCAATCCCCTCAACTCCTCCCTCAAGGCCCCCTCTATCTTCTGCCGCTCTTTCTTTTGGAATGTGGCCTTGGATATCAGAATCTCCTTCACCACAGCCTTCATACCATTGCAAAGGACATCCTCCCCTACCTCACCCCCCTCATTGTGTTGATAATATGCTATAATAGCATGTTCCACCTTCTCTGCCACTACCCCCTCATCCAGTATAGAGTCATTCATCCTCCAGAACTTCAAGCCTGGCACTCCCCCCCCCCAGTCACCTTTAGCTCTATAGGAGCATGTTCTGTCCATGTAATCTCCCCAGTATTCGTCGCCCATGTACAGTCCAGTCATAACATGTCTATCCTGCTATAACATTGGTGGGGATGCAAGTAAAAGATATAAGCCCTTTTGCGCCAACTATCCACTAAGTTCAGGGTGTCCACCAGGCTTCCCAAGGCCTTCTTATCCCCCCTCCCTCCCCTGCACTGCCCATTAGAATTATCTATCCTGGGGTCTCTAGTTAAGTTAAAGTCCCCCTCCCCCCCAATATCATGGGGTCTCAGAGAAGTGCAGTAAGCGGTCTAACATCGCCTTATAAAAGGTACCCTGTGCCACGTTTGGAGTATAAACATTGGCCAAAACCACCTCCACCCCATCCAGGAGCAAGTCCAGCAGCAAGAGTTTACCCTCCCTGTCCCGCCATTCCTGTTAGACCTCCACCTGGTGCCCTTTGGCTATCAATATCCCCACCCCTTCCCTTTTGGGAGTCCCCTGTTGAGAAGCTAGAAAAACATGTGGGTACCTGCTATCCACTGTTCCCTCTAAGCTGTGCGCGTGTGCGCATGCACACACCTCGCCGAGCAAGCGCACATACTTTACAACAGAGCGCACAAAAATTATGGTTCCAATTCTGATAGAAAACATAGATGTCTTAAAATTTAAAAGTTGTGATTGTAATTACTAGAATTTTTCTGCTTCATTTAGTAATCATCTATTTTCATTTAATTTCTGTAAAATCAATGTGGTGCACATACTGTATTCTGACGTGTAGTCAAATTTTAAAGTATATAACTCTGAGTGTCGTTATGTGGCGCACAAAAATTTAACCTTCCTTCAAAAGCTGCACAGCTGATATTTTATGTGCACACAGCCCACAGAAAATTAGAGGGAACATTGCTGCTATCCTTAAGTAAATGTACCCGTGTCCTCTTCAGATGGGTCTGTTGTATAAAGAGAACATCAGACTTTTATGCGGGCTGATGCCATGGCTTTTGCCATGTGCCCAGTCCCTTAACATTCACAGAGAGCATCTGACACTCTTAAGCCACCCAGCACACTCCATTCAGACCAGTCCCCCCTTCCCCTCGCTGTTAGCAACCCCATTCCTTCACCCTCCCCTTCCCCCACCTCCCTAGAACTCCTAGGCCTCCTCCTAATGTCACCCTCATACCAGACTAGTGATCCTCCCGTCAGATCCTCCAGTACATTCATCCCCCTCCTCCCTGTCCCCCCTCATCACTTAAACTTCACTCATATCCTCTCCCTTTATATATTACACACATCCTTAATGTTCCCCTTCAACAGTATCAAAAATCTCAGCCCCAACAAACATTTCAACCATTCCCCCACTCATACCTCCCACTGAACCTCAGTTCCCATTGAAGTCTTTCATACAGTGTCCACATCATGAGCAACCCCTCGGGCAGTTGTTTCAAACACCTTCAGATGTTTTCCGCTCCCGAATCAGGCCATCAATTAGGAAACTTTCACAGACCTTGTTGCCCGTTGCCACTTCCCTTTGCCCTTTTGCCACCAGATGTTTGCCACCGCAGATGTTTGCCACAACACCTTTTGCCACCGCAGATGTTTGGATGGCGCTTGCTTTGTGTCCTTTTCCTGCAGTTGGATACCATCTACACACAGCTCCCTTATTGCCTGCACCACCTCTGATCTTGTCATCACCTTCCTTGCTATGACATTAACTGTAAAGGCTATGCCTGCTGGATATAACCAGCAATAGCAGCACTGTCTCTGCTGTAGTGTGAGGGTGATGGGATGAAAAGCCTGTCTTCTGGCCATAGTGGCTGCAGACAAATTGTTAAATACCGAGATTTGGCAACCTTTCCAGTCCATCTTTGACAACCCGTGCATTTTCTGTGCTATACATTCCTTCATGCATACACATTATTATGTCCCTTGGTTTTTGCTCATTTGGTGGTCCGAGTGATCTATGCGCCCTTTCTATTTTACTTTCGCTACCAGGCTGCCATCTGCACCATGATTCAGGATAGCCAGACATACCTTTTGTGCTACCTGAAAAGCATCACCAAACTCTACTCTCTCCGGGATCCCTCACAAACACAAGTTGTTAAGGCGCATAAGTTCTCCATGTCCTCCATCTTTAGCACCATTTTCTCCTTTTCAAAAGCCAGTTCTTGCGGCATTCTCCTCAGGCCATCCACCTCATCTTGAGTGGAATCCACACGCTCTTCACAGTCAGCAACCCGAAGACCCAGTTCTGCTATCTTGTGCCTTAACTCCTTGACCAAGCCTCCAATTTCCTTCTTAGCATCTATCAACTCCTTTTTCAGCTCTAACAACCAGCTGCACATCTCCACTTTGGAAAGGGGCAGCATATCATCTTCCTCCATTGGATCCAGAGCCAGCATTCGCTCATTCCCTGCTCCCCTCCTCCAACATGTGTCACCATTTTCTGCTGCTTGTGGGTCTCCCCACGACCTGATTGGAATGCAAACTCTCAAAAATCCATCATTTTGCACTTCGTGGTCATCCCCAGCTGCCCTTCACCTCTCTCACCACTCATCACTAAGTGGGGGATGGGCATGGGGAAGGGAAATCAGGGGCAGGGATGTCAGGGGATTGAACATCAGGGAGTCAGGCATCAGGAGGTAGGACACTGGGGGCTGTGGCCACCATGCTGAATGAGGTTGTGGGTACGGGCAGCCCGGGGGTCCTGGTTCCTCCTCATCCTCATCTGGATTGAGCTCTGCCAAAAGAAAGGAAAAGCATATGTCAGCCAGGCAAAACAGTGTGAAAGGTAGAAACTGGACTGAGTGCAACAACCTCCCCAACTTATGATGCATACCTGGTGAGATTTCCCGCTCTTGTCACACTCACTCTAGGAATTCATGATCCCGCTGCAGCTCACGGGCCTTTTTCTTGAGGTCCTCAGTCTGAAAGACAGAACATAACATCTCTATCAGCAGCAACACATGCAGACCAAACCAACCCCACCCTCAATTAACCCCTAAACTGCTCTGGTAACCCACCTCAAAAACAGAAATGCCTACACCCCTGCTGCGCTCACCTCCCTGGTGAACACTAATTCTTCATTAAAGGTGGAGTGGAGTCACTGCCATGCCTGCTGCATCATTTTATCCCTGGGGAAGAGGCACTTGTCACAGGCCACAATAAATGTGGCCAACAATTCTATATCTTCCCGGGGGAAGTTAGGCTTCCTCCCGGGATATGGTGGTAGTGGTGATGCTTCTGCTGGAGCCACCGCTGGTGCCGTCACCACACCATTTTTCTTTGTAGAAGCGGTTCCGCATTCACAAACACAGAACGTACATGTACTGTGCACTTGCATGTTCTGCGTGCATGCATGCGTTATGCATGCATTCTGCGTGTGCATGTCTGTGCGCCTGGAATCTGCATGCATATCAAAGTGCAGGGGAAGGAGTGGTAGGTGTCGCGGGTGTCACATTGAAATATACAGGGCATACGTGCTCCCCCCATATCATCAGTGCGCATCTGTAAACGCATATCATCTGCGTGCATCCGTACACATGGAACTAAAACCGAGATCTTGGACCTCATCATTAAAAAGCTAGTAACAGCCTGATGGCGCCCATCCCAATAATAACACTATTCTCGCCCAAAAACATTTTTATTAAAGCACAAGAAAAAGAGGCATAACAAAAAAATGCAGAAAGATATACTGTAAGTCACAAAAAGTAGTCCTGTATAAGTTTTCTTTGGATCTCATTCCCCCTTGTGGCATCAGATGCATAGATGAGAGGTTCTGGTGGCAAATCAAGAGCTATATCACCTGGCATACCGTGCTTCAAGGCTATTGTTGCGCAGCATGCAGCACACTTAAAAAATGTCCCCAAACTTTTTAGGTGCATATTGCAATGCCCCCCCCCCCCGAATGGTCCAGACAATGGAAGCAACTCTTCAGGACCCCAAAGGTGCGCTCTGTGATATAATGTAGTGCTTCTCCACAGGGTGTGCGGCAGCCGCAGAAGAGTCAGCAACCACAACTTACACGCATATCCAGCAAACCCTATGCATTAAAATGAAAGAATAAAACAGCTTTAATAATGGTATTTTATTTTTTATTACATGTTAAAATAAAAGTTGAACAAGCTACAGGTTATTCTATTTTTACTGGACTAACTTTATAAATTTATGATCTATCTCATTTCCTGTTCTTCCTATATAGCTCTGTCCAATTAGACAACACGATTCCTTCCTTCAAGCAAATTGCACCTTTGAGACTTTTAAGGAGATGATTTTGTAACTAGTCATGTAAGTGGAGGTAGCCGATAAACATGTGAAAAGAGGCAGTTTTAGAAAGAAAAAGAAGATGTATACTTCCCCTTCTAGGATCCCTGCTTACACATGCTGCAAGTAGGGGCAAATGTGTGTGTATGACTGCAACGTCTACATTGCTGGGTTATGGACATTTACTTTGCATTTTGCATATACTTTCATCTATGTACATAGGGGCAAAGTTTGCAGTCTACTTTCCGAGCTTACATGCAGAAAGCCTTTCTAACATTGCACTCCACCTAATGTTCCCCGACATCAGGCTTCATCTCTGGCCCTTTTCAAATACAGACTGGAAACTTACCTCTTTGAGGCGGCTTTTGGATCCTGATCCACTTAGTCTCCTATGTGTTTTCTTACCATTCCCCTAGATATATCCTTGTCCTCAGCTGCTGTGTTGTCTGTCTTGACTAGATTGTAAGCTCTGATGAGCAGGGACCGTCTTTTACATGTGTCTGTACAGCGCTGCGTATGCCTTGTAGTGCTATACAAATGATCAGTTGAGTAGTAGCAACTGCTTATTTATCTTGTCTGTTCATTCATCTTCACTAGATTGCAAGTTCCATGGAACAGGGATTGCCTCTTAATATGTATCTGTAGCATTGTATAAAGAAATAATGGTAGTAGCTTACTTTTTTCTGCCAAATCCAAGTACTTGTTCTTTTTCAAGCATGTTCTGCTGTCTTTGATTTGCTGCAGGGAGAGAGAGAGAGAGAAAATTTACATACTGAGAAAGTGGGTGTGGTATCTGCTCAGATGACACTGGCTTCGGGATATAACACGACAAACCTAATTCTTTCTCCAGTGCACTTCAATACTAGTTCTGCATTCATATCTCAGGACTTAAACAAGGTACGTCATATCTGAACAATATCCTTCCTCTCCTTTTTAGTTTGACTTTAGTCCTAAATGTGGCCTTTTAAGTTGTGGGAAAAAGGCAGACTTGGAAATAGGTTAATATGAAAGGATCCTGTTTGTAAGATGTTTCAGATTAAATAGCCACTCCTTATTTAAAGAGTATGCATTTATTCTTTTAACATTTCTTCTATACCGCTTTTCAGGGTTATCAAAGCGGTTTACATTTAACTCAGATTTTTACAAGGAACCAAGAGAATTGACTATGTTACATTTTAAAGCTTGTGTGTTTTGATACAACAAAAGGGAAAAATGTTTATTTACAAATTAATTTAGTAGTCTGAAGTGTTGAAGCGGATACTAAGTTGTTGGCCCAAAGTGTTCTGTGAACAGGTAGATTTTTAATCTCTTTCTAAAGTTGAAGGTGTCTTCAAATGATCTCAGCTCAGGTAGTTGCGAGTTCCATAGTGTTGGGCCATATATTGTGAATGTTCTCTGTCAGGTTGCTTGTGAACTTCTGGCCTTTTGAGATGGAATGGAGAGATTTTGATGCTGTTGTCTTCTTGCTCTAGATTCTGGAGCCTTCCAGATAAGTGAATACAGACATTCAGCTGATTGGTTATATATAGCTTTAAATGTAATCATTAATGCCTTATATTTAATACGGGATTGTATAGGTAGCCAGTGTAAGATTTTGAGCACCGGTGTGATGTGTTCTTGTACTGTTGTTGTTGTGATTAATCGGGCTGCAGTGTTTTGAGCTAGTTACAAGGCATGGATAGCGTGTTCTCTCTGTATATTGCATGTACATATTATAACTAGCAGTAGAAGTAAAATACCCGTTTAGCCTTGTGCTCCTGCGTGAAGTGAGGTTTTCATGACCCACTGATGCTTCCATGTGGAATTTGTTTCTCAGTGTTCAGTGTATGATTTGGACTCACAGATCTTCAGGAGTACCTGGGTTCCTGAGAAGCATATACACAGTAACAGCTCTCAGTTTAATTGCCGAGAGTAAGCAATTGTAAATACTTTTCTCACCTCTTTTCTAAAGGTATGCCTAACCGTTTGGGTTTTCAAAATATCCACAATGAATATGCATGAGATAGAGCTGCTGACTCCAAAATATGCAAATGTTTCAGGATATTCATTATGGATATCCTGAAATCATGACAGATGTGCTTTGGTATGTGTATTTTATTTATTTAACATTTTTTATATACTGCCTTTCAGATTCTCAAGGTGGTTTACAGTGAACATAACTTTGCTTACATGGAACTTTTCTTCAGAACTATTTACAGTGTCAAATATCAACAGTACTTACAGATAATAGATAACATTTAACTATTTACATGGGAGGTTGAGCTCTTACAGAGGCTTAGGGTTTTACCAGTTTCTAAATGCTACAATAGTGGGTACAGTTACTTGAGTAATATGGTATTGAAGTGCTCAGTAAATAGGTGTGTTTTCAAGTATTTTCTGAAGTCAGTAATGTCATTGTTTGCTCTGAGCTGGTGTGGAAGGGAGTTCCATAGGGATGGTAAGTAGAGTTCCAACACTCTATGTAGTGCATTCTTTGTCTTCACCGCTGTGACCACAGATTATTCGCTTATGTTTTAGATCATTTTTGTCACCATTCATGATATATTATTCTTGTTTGTACATAATCCACTATACATATTCTGTAGACTCATTTTTTCCAATTTTATACATGCAGACACACTTTTAGCTTTCAAAGACATGGTTATTTTAATTTTGATTTTACACCATTACAGAGGTTTCCGGTGATTTGTCCAGGATGTTTATTGCTAATGTGCCGATGTCTGTCTAACTGCAAATAGCAGAGATCATTATGATTTTATGGGATATTTTATGAGTTGTGTGTTATGTATAGAAAGGTTTATGAGTAGTTATATGTGATCGATGTGACTGCTAAGCTGATGTGTGTCATATGTTGGTTATGTTCCAGTCAAGTTTTGTAATCTGTTCTGAGCTTCTGTTGGTAAACTGAAATAAAGATGTACTGTGATTAACCTTTTGCTTATCTGTAAGTTAGAAATGCAGCATCACACTCATCTGGGAAAAGCAAAGGTCTACTAGAAGCACAACATCAGCGCTCAGCATAGGATCCTGCCAAGTCCATTGTTAACAATCTGTTGAGAAACTCTTCCTGGTTACATCTGGTGCATGTTAATTTATAATGAGTTCCTTTTCCCTTTATTCATTATAGTGAAGTGAGTTTCACACAACTCTGTGTGGTTATGCATTAATTACACTGGTCAACATTGAAATCGTTACTGACTTTAAAAGGCCCTAATCTGTAGTATCTTGGTGAGCTGAACACGAATATAACATTAAAAAAATTTTATTGGCTCTCGTTTTGAAGATATTGCATGTAGCTCATTTTTGACGTTTCATTGTGTAAATTTATCCAGTAGGACATCAACAACATCCCAAATAAGCCTTGAATGACCTAATATTGCATCACATTGCATAATACCAGCATGCACACATCATCCAGAGTTGATTGCATCATTTTCTGATGCAATGCAATACTACTGCCAGACTGCTGCTGAAGCCATCTGATGTCAGCAGTGTACTATACGCAGTCGGAAAGGTTGAGCATTTAAAATATTTCAGACTGTGTGCGAGACAGTTTAAGCTACTGTTACATGTAACTTTTATTAATCATATCATTTTAGCCATTTAGGTACAATACAGAACAGTAATGCCGCGCAAGTGCGTTAATACCGTTGACAATTTCTGCTACATTTGTGGGGAAGTGACATTTGCCAACCAGAAGAAAAGTATCACTTCTCAACTAAAGAAGGCATATCATCTTTACTTTGGATGCAAAATTGGTGACCAAGACAAGCCTTGGGCCCCGCATATATGCTGCGCTACATGTACAACACAGCTTTCACAGTGGTTGAATTGCAAAAGACCATCAATGCTGTTTGCAGTCCCCATGGTGTGGAGAGAGCCAAGCAACCACATAAATGACTGTTACTTCTGCTTGGTTCCTCCTCTTTCCAGCGGAATAACGAAGCAAAAGAAGTCCAGCATAGTCTACCCAAACATTCCGTTTGCATTGAGACTAGTTCCACATGGTGAGGAACTTCCTATTCCAGAACCTCCATCAGAATATTCTCTTGATTCATCTGATGAGGACAAGGGTGAGCCGACCTGTTCTACTCCTGGTCCGTCAGCGTGCAGTGACCCAGATTTTCACTGGGATGCATTATCAACTCCACACAGAATAACACAGGAAGAACTAAATGACCTGGTTCGTGATTTGGACTTATCCAAGAACAAGGCAGAATTGCTAGGATCAAGACTCCAACAATGGAATCTTCTAGAAGAAGATGTCAACATTACTTCATATCGAAAGCGCCACTAGCAGTTGGAGTCTTTCTTCAGAAAGGAAAGTAATCTGGTATTCTGTTCCGATATTGAAAGCCTCATGAATGCCTTAAAAATCACTCATGACCCACAAGACTGGAGACTATTTATAGACTCTTCGAAACTGAGTCTGAAGGCTGTGCTTTTGAGAAATGGAAACCATCTTCCATCTATTCCAGTAGCGCATGCCGTCCACATGAAAGAGACATACGATAACTTAAAGCATCTACTGACTTCCATTAACTATAACAAGTACAGCTGGCACCTCTGTGGTGACTTGAAGGTAGTTGCCCTTTTAATGGGACTGCAGCAGGGATATATAAAATACATGTTTCTTATGTGAGTGGGATAGCCAAGCAAGGGATTGGCACTACTTGCAGAAGGAATGGAATCGCAGACAAAATGTAACAGTTGGAGAGAAGAATATCCAGCACCCAGCTCTGTTTGAGGCTCACAAAATACTGCTACCACCCCTTCACATCAAACTAGGTTTGATGAAAAGCTTTGTGAGAGCCATGGACCGCACTTCGCCAGCTTTCCGATACCTGCATGAAAAATTCCCTCGACTCAGCGAAGCAAAGATTAAAGAGGGAGTTTTGGGGTCCTCAGATTTGAGAGCTCTTCAAAGATGACCGGTTCAACAACTTGCTGCAGAGTGATGCGAAACAGGCATGGAATGCTTTTCGCCTAGTCTCAACAAACTTTCTCGGGAATGTTAGGGCAGAAAACTACAAGGAACTAGTAGAAGGCATGCTGATGCAGTAACAGAAACTTGGCTGCAATATGTCTCTAAAGATCCATTTCCTTGATTCCCATCTTGATTTCTTTCCTGACAACTGTGGTATGGTTAGTGATGAACAGGGCGAACGTTTTCACCAGGATATCGCAATGATGGAGCAAAGATACCAGGGAAAATGGTCCACTACAATGCTGGCTGACTACTGCTGGACTCTCCCCAGAGAAGCTCCTGAACAGCTGTACAAGAGACAAGCGAAAAAATCTAAAAAGTAGTCTATGACTTGATTTTTTAAAGGTATTAACCGAAGGCCTATTATATTTACTATTGACATGCATTTCGTGATGTAAACATTAATTCTTGTAGATTACAAAAAAACTAGAGCCAGCTTTGCAATTTCACTGTCATATTCATGTTCAGCATTTAAAAATTGATAAGAAATGACTATTTTTATTTCAGTAACATGACTTTTGTAAAAATTTGTTGACCAGTGTTATGTCCAGGACTATGGCTGACACTGTGCTGCGAATATCAGAGCTTTATTGGCAGGGCTCATATTAAAGCACTTTCTCAGGAATCCAATAGTGCTTGATATACCGTTTAGGGCTTGTGTGAGATTGTGTGTATGGATCATAGAGTGCCCATGTTGGGGTAAAACACCACTCAGGTAGGCATCCTTGGTGGAGTAAAAAAAAAAAAAGAGAATCCAGTCATTTGAATTAAGTTAACTATAACCAGTATAATATATTATGTAAATATAATTGGAAAATTGTTGCATATTATTGCACAAAGCATAAAGGACACCTATGTCCAGAATATTTCCACGCTGTCTCCTTATTTTGCTGGGCCAAGGTATACAGGGCTTCACATTGCATTGGATTTCCTAGGCAGTGTGATGCAGTTAATGCTAAATAGAGCTAGCCTATGAACTGGAAGGTGCATTGGATAATGTGGACAAAGCATGCAGTTTCAGGTTGGACTACTGTATTTGTTTCAGCGTTTTTCTTCAAAGTAATAGCATATGGACCATCACCTTATGCCTCATTTAGCACTTGGTACTTAATTTCTGAGATAAAGGGGTATGTTTACTAAACTGCGGAAACGTTACAGACCACGCATTATGTAATGTTAACGATCGTTAGGTAACGTTAACGCACAGTAGGTAACGTTAACGCGCGTTAACGTTACTTAACGATCATTAACGTCCCCGGCTGCGGTAAACACCGCAGAGGGTGGAGAGAGGGCGGGGGAAGGGGTCACTGGGCGGGGAGTGGGCGGGGAGAGGCTCCCTGCACACTAATGCGCTGAACTGAAGGGCTCAATCCTAACGCAAATGAAAACCTGCCGTTAGATGCACATTTGCGGGAGAGAGAAACCATTTAAGTGTCAGCAATGTACAGCATAGACGGGGAGTCCAAGAAACGTGATAGTAGTGCTCCATTTCCAGCAACAGCATAGTGCCCAAGTATGAAAGGCCACTATGGCGATGGTGCAAGTGGGGCTGCAGGCGGGACATGTAGCGGGGGCAGCTGGGGCACAGGGTGGATTAGGCAGGCGCCAAGGTGGCACATAGGAACATAGAAACTGGAAATCAGCATGACAGCGACTGACAAAGGCCAAACACAATCCACCTACATCTACCTGGTCCACCCGAGCTAACAGTTGCCAGGGCACTGACCTGACATCCCCCCAGCCAACCCTCCCCCAAGTGGAAGGGACAGACTATTGGTAGGCGGTGATGGAGGGGGATGTGAGGATGCTTATGTATGCCCCATGCCCCAGACCCCGCTTCCTAGGCGACCACCTTCCCACACAGTGGATGGCCTGGGACTGCGCACTACCAGCACCGACAGCATATGGCCATGTCAGCATGGCAGGGGGTGTGTGTGCCCGTGCTGGAGGGGGCAGTGGCACCTGCCTGCAGTGGACCTAGGCCATGCCTGTACCAGTACTTGGTGTGCAGTGCAACATAAAAGGTCTGGCTGAGGAAAAGTACAGGTAGCCCCAGTGAACACCATGCATCTGTGGCAACAGTGTGGTGCAGTACACCCAGCCAGTATGTCCAGAAGCAGAGGGTCACAGGTTCAAGCCCCAGCTGTGGTTCCTGCAGAGCATGTCCCTATGTTTTACCCTACAATGCAGATTCAACAGCAACATGTGCAAAGCCCAAAGCAGCGGCGAATAGGGGTACAAACACCTACTCACACAGGCTCCACAATCCAAAGATGCATGGAGAGTCAGACTGTTGGCCATAGCATTGAGCTGCAGTTATCACCAGGCCACTACTACTACCTCCTGCACAGTTTAGCAATGTTGGCACTGTGATCAGGACCAGTGTGGCGGGCAGGGTTGCCAACCACCCCTATCTGTGCATAATGCTACAATAGGAGTGTGTGTGTGTATGTCTATCCATTGTTTTGTGGTTGCCCACACCTCACCGGGCCCACAATGTCCCACTGTTACCAGCGTTAGCCTGAATATATGCATAATGAGGAGCTAGGTGTTGTGGGTATGGCCGGCAGCGCGGATTGGCCAGGATGCATCTTCACAGGGTGTGGGGCAATGGCTGGGACACTGTAGTGCCCGACTGCCACCTGCATGGACAGGGTGGCCACAGCATGGCATGCTGGGTGGGCACTCACTCTAACCAAGCAGTGACCATGGCATGTCTAGGCTCCCACATAGCACTCTACACTATCTGCCTCCAGTGATACTTTTGTGTTCCCAGTGCTGGGGCCCCAATCACTGAGATGCCTGCTTGGTGCACGTAGTTCCTCTGTGAGCATGCACTATGGACTGGCTAGTGGACTGTCTGCAGTTAGACTGTGCATGGTTGGAACATCTAAAAGGTGCAGTCTGACTGTGCTGTCTGCTGGTGACTCCAGCAACCTCAAACCTCCATCATACAATGACAGTTAATGATAACTACAACCTAAAAAGTCATTGATCTGTTAACCAGTGGGCTTGGTGACTCAAAGACCAAAAAGGTCAATTTAACTTATTTTTCCCTCTTTTATTGTTGGGATCCGCCTGCCTGAGAGGAGAGACAGAACTCTTCCCTCTGTACAGACGATGCCCTTTTAATCCAGTGAATAATTTTCACCCATAAATACAAAGTAGTGAAACACACTTATCTTGATGACAAAAATGATATTCTTAATCAGAAACCCGCTGAAAGCCAGACATAAATCCACACGACATGCATGTTTCGGGCAAACGAGAGCCCTGTTTCAAGTGTCTCTTCATTCAATGTCTGCCGATCTGATTCCTCATATCAAAACGCCCTAAGTGGGAAAACGCCAAACCCAGCTGTTCTTATACTCCTAACTGCTGGCCATTGATAGGTTCCCTTTGAAACCACGTGATTTCCAGCGTCAACAAGACATCCAATGAAATCCTACTACAAGAGTCGAATGAACGAAGATCAGAATCCAAGGTCCTAAATGAAACTCCACCAGTCCAGTTCCACGTTCAAGCCTTGCGGGGCTACGGAACATAACCTAAAGATCCACCGTTGCTCACAAGTTTGCAATCGTTGTTCCTGGTCTCCCCCCCGAAGGAGGGGTGGCACACGATCTATTACACACTAATCTGGGTAGTACACACTAATCTGGGTAGTGTCTGGTCACAGAGGACTACATGTGACTGCAGGATACAGATGGACACCGAATTACCGTCGGCTGCACTGCAAGGAACACCTGTCACATACTGGTAGTGATGGGGGATGTACAGCAGGACCGATCTCTAGCACCACATGTACTGTGGACCTAGTGTTGGGCACCCATCCTATCCCTCAGGGTGAACACAAAACTTGCACAATGGCATGGTCTGTAGCTACACTGTGCCACTATCACGCACTGTCAGTTCGTCTTTCCAAGCTGAGGTACCGGAGAGGTACAGACCCCCATTTGGTGATCAGCTGTAGACAGCTATTCAGCATTTGCATTGCATCATGGGTACTGGTGGGGTTACCCTATCCTGGCAATCAGAGCAGACAGTTTGTGCGGTGACCTGCAGTCCTTCTGTACCCAACCCAGTAAGAAACGTGGAAAGCAAGCAGAAGAATGTATAAAATCAAACTTTATTTGATTATTCCACTCTAGCCACTGGCCCAACACAGTCCGTGTTTCGTGAAGCATTCCTCAGGGGCTTACAATGGCTAAAAACAATCATAAAAAACATATTAAGAATAAACTGTAAGAAATAATGAATAACAAAGTGTAAAGAGGCACATAAGAGAAAACAAACACAAGCATATTAAAATAATTAAAAAACAAAGATAAGCAAATATAAACAAACTAAAATAATGGTTGCCAAACGGAAATTGGAGCTAAAAAATGAATAATGTAATATTGCATTGGGAAAAAATAAAAAGTATATATATATATGCTAACATTTCAAAATAGAAAATTATGGGACATTTGAAACTTAAATGCATGAAAATACCATAAAATCATTTAAACTAATATGAATGGTAACAAACATATATATTAAAACTAAAACATATGTACTTAAAAACTTATTGCAAACATGCATATTGAAGACTTGTGTATTAAGATTCCATAAAAAACATGCATATTTAAAAATGAATAAAACATTGCCCCTCCAGATTGGGCCAGCCGTTTCCTGCACTACAGAGGGGTCCACCCCTTCCGGTTTTCCCGCGGCCGCGTCCAGCAAGGTACACTGCCTTGCTCCATAAATTACCAGCGCCTGCGGCGTCAGCTGTTAATGCTATTTTTGTCCTTCTCTGTGAGCTGTCTCATTGTGCTTACTTGTCTGCCTGCATTGTGTTTTTCTAGCCATTGCCCCTCCAGATTGGGCCAGCCGTTTCCTGCACTACAGAGGGGTCCACCCCTTCCGGTTTTCCCGCGGCCGCGTCCAGCAAGGTACACTGCCTTGCTCCATAAATTACCAGCGCCTGCGGCGCTCGTTGCCGCGGCGCGCGACAGGGGCGCGCACCGAAGGAGCGCACCTAAGGAGCACGACGTGCTCCTTAGGCGCGCTCCTTGGGACCGCTCCGGCAGCGAGGGCCCCCTCCTGGCTCTCTAGTCCAACTGGTATCTGCTTTGTTCTCTTTTTCACCTCCTTCTCTGGTGGGTCCTCTCTCCCTCCTTTCTCTCTTTTACCAACATTCAGGCCCGTCTTTGGCCCAGCCGTCCAAAAGGTACCTCTTCCTCACGATCCTCTATACTGTCCCCTTTCCTCTCCCATGGCTGCTATCCCTATACTCTGGGGCAGGCGGCCTGCTAAACCTCCCAGTCAACGCTTTCGTTGTAGCACTAATTTACGTTTGTGCCCCCTCTCATCTTCCTCCTCCTCCTCCACTGTTCCAATCCTTCCCAGCTCTTCCCGAACTTTCTTTTCTATCGGCCTCCTTAATTGTAGGTCTCTACGGAATAAAACTCTTCTTCTTCAAGATCTTGTTCTCAGATCTTCTCCCGGACTCACTCTCCTTACAGAAACCTGGCTCCATGATGGTGAGGATGCTATTCTCGCACGCTGCCTTCCCCCTGGCTTCTCTGCTGCCTCTGTTCCCCGCCTTGGGCGGTCCGGGGGCGGTGTGGCTGCCATCTTTCACCCTTCCTTATCCTACACATCAATCTCCTCCCCGTCATTGCACTATCCTGAGGCTCTTCTTCTTCGTCTCCACACCTCTCCTCCTATCCATTTACTCCTCATTTACTCTCCTCCCGCCCTTCGCCTTCAACTCTGGGACGCCCTCTTACTAACAATCACCGACGTCTCTTTAGTCTTCCCCCATTTAATCATAGCGGGCGACTTCAATCTTCATATGGACTCCCCCTCTTCATCGAGGGAGCTCTCTTTTCTTTCATTCCTCCGGGATCTTTCTTTAATTCAGCATGTCTCTGTCCCCACTCATCAAGCTGGCCACATCCTTGATCTGTTCTTGTCCCCTGCCTCTTCTCCTTTCACCCTATCAGTTCCAACCGCCACGTCCCTTCCTTGGACAGATCATTTTTATCTTACCTTATCTTGCTCTCTCCCAGAAGTCTCTTCCTCTATCACTCCAGTTTCTTCTAGGTCATCTTTCCCAGTACCTCTATCCCGGGCTCTTACCCCTCTCACTCTACAAAAATTCCCCCCTGCTTCTGAGCTTTTACCTAGTGACTTCTCGCTTCTCTCACCAAACTCCCAAGCCGCCTGCTGGTTCTCTTCCCTTTCTGCTACCCTTGATCGGCTAGCCCCTCTCCGTCCTCATCCCTCCCGTCGACGTTCTTCTCACCCCTGGTTCCATGGTGGCCTTCGACTCCTACGCACTCACCTCCGAAGGGCCGAGCGCCTCTGGCGCAAGGACCCTTCCCCCATCACTCTATCTGTTTTCAAATCCCACCACTCCTTCTACCGCACTCAACTCCACTCCGCTAAACGTGATTTTTTCTCCAATGCTATTTTACAGGCACCCAACCAAACTCGACACCTGTATTCTACTTTCCGCTCTCTCACCTCCCTACACACCCCTTCATCAACTATCACTTCCCAGTCTTCCCCCTCTCCATCGCAGTTGGCTTCATTCTTCACCTCGAAGGTTGTCTCTCTGAGGGATTCTTTGCCCTCATGTCCTGCTCCTATCTCCTCCCCTCCTCCTCTTCCTTCACCTCCACCTGCTTCTGAGCTTTCTCATTTCTGGGCCACCTTCTCACCCATTACTGCACCCGAACTCCATCATCTCATCTCTTCATCCCGCAAGACCTCTTGCTCATCTGATCCTATTCCCTCTTCTTGGCTTCTCACACCTTCCCTGGGTGTCCTTCCTTATATCCTCACTATGTTCAACTCTAGTCTTTCCACCGGGACCTTTCCTTCTCCCTGGAAGCATGCTTTGGTTCGCCCCATCTTGAAGAATTCCTCTCTAGATCCCTCTCTTCCGTCTAACTATCGTCCTGTCTCTAACCTCCCTTTTCTGTCTAAGCTCCTGGAGAAATTTGTCTTTGCACAACTTTCCCACCACCTTGATTCTATTAATTTCCTTCACCCTCGTCAATCAGGTTTTCGTTCTGGGCATAGTGTCGACACTGTTCTTCTGGCTTTCACTAATGCACTTCACGTAGCTCACGATCGGGGTGATATATCGGTGGCGGTTGCCTTGGATCTTTCAGCAGCGTTCGATTTAGTTGATCATTCCCTTCTTCTTCACCGACTTCGTGAGGCTGGACTCTGTAGCACTGTTTATCACTGGTTCCACTCTTTTCTCTCTTCTCGTTCCTGCACGGTCCTCCCTTCTTCTTCTGCCTTTCTCTCTTCTGATCCGCAGCACATCCTTTGTGGGGTTCCGCAGGGCTCCGTTCTTGCCCCTCTTCTTTTTAATCTGTTTCTCGCTCCCCTTGCACTCCTTATCCAACAAACAGGTATTTCAGCTTTTTTCTACGCGGATGACATTCTTCTACTTCACCACACCTCTTCCTCCTGCCCTGATCTCACCCCTCTGAATTCTTGCCTTTCCTCTGTTGCCAACTGGCTCACTACCAACTGCCTTCATCTCAACCTCACAAAGACTCTGGCTATCTGGTTTACTTATGGTGCTCCCCCCCCAACTTAGCCCCTTCTTTCTTTAATTCCCCAGTCCCTCTGGTTTCTACATTCCGTTACCTAGGCGTCCATTTCGACTCAGATCTTTCCTTTCACTCTCATATTTCTCACATCACTAAAATCTCCTTCTTTTTTCTCCGACAGATCCGTTCAATCCGCCCTTTTCTCTCCCCTTCTGCTCTGACCACGCTAGTACTGTCCTTAGTCATGTCACGGGTGGATTTCTCTAACGCACTGTTCCTTGGTCTCCCCAAAAACCAGGTGACCCGGCTCCAAAGAATACAAAACACTGCTGCACGTCTTATTACTTCTTCTACCCTTCGAGATCATGTTACTCCCTTACTTTTTCACCTTCATTGGCTGCCGATCTCATTCCGTTCTCAGTTTAAACTGCTAACTCTGCTTCACAAAGTCTATCACACTGGTATCCCATCCTATCTGTCTGACCTTCTATCTTTCCATTCCTCACGTTATGCACCCCGTTCTTTCCATCTCAACCGCCTCGCTCTCCCCTCCCCCTCCCGTGCCCACCTTCAATTCACACGTCTATCCGCATTCTACTTTGCTGGTCCCGCACACTGGAACTCTCTCCCCCCTTCCCTCCGCCTGGAACCACATTTCGCAATTTTCAAACAAAACCTTAAAACCCACCTCTTCTCACTGGCATTCAATATCCCATCCCCTTTTGTATGACTCTATCCCTACTGTACCCACCCACCTGTTGTATCCTGTCTCGTATTCTCTGCATGTTAGTCTCTATTCTTTATACAATTTGTACATTTCCTTTCCTTTCCGGCTATGGCCAAAGTTTTTATGTATTATGCTTTTATATTCTTGTATAATTTAACTATTTTATGTATTTTATGAATTTTTATGTATTTTACTATTTGTGCACCGCTTTGATTGCCTCAGAAAGGCGGTTATATCAAATAAATAAACCTAAACCTAAACCTATATATGAAAACTATCAAAGTAAAACACATGTATCTGTGCAAAATTGTCAAATAAATAAATAAATAAATATAAGACAATTAAAAAGCACGAGTGCTTGAAAATACCTTAAAACCATTTAAACTTTGAATGAATGATACCAGACATATATATTAAAATACTAAAACATATGTACTTGAAAACAAACTTATTACCAACATGCATATCACAAATCCATTATATAAAAACACCCCATGAAATACATACATATTTAAAAAATAAATAATTGAATAAATAAATAAAACATGTGTATAGAAAAAATGCTCATTAAAGATGTGACAGAATAAAGGAAGGGGACATACCTGTATGGGTATTGCTTTATCCAAAAATTTCATCTGTATAGCCACAAATAAAAATGAAACAAAACAAAAGAAAGAAAAAAAAAGGGATGAATACGAGGGTGCGTATAAGGAAATTTGGGCGGGCACCAT
The DNA here is from genome assembly GCA_033557465.1 of Ichthyophis bannanicus. Taxonomy (NCBI): domain Eukaryota; kingdom Metazoa; phylum Chordata; class Amphibia; order Gymnophiona; family Ichthyophiidae; genus Ichthyophis; species Ichthyophis bannanicus. The sequence goes on from CM066031.1 coordinate 1,032,815,994, forward strand.
AGCCAACTATACTAACCCATATTTGTGTAGGCAGATACCGAATGTAAAACCACTTCGGATCTAAAACTTATGCTCATGAATGTATTATAAAGTCTTGTTTAGATGAATAAACATTAAAATAAAAACAAGCAAATAATTGAATTGCAGATCCATTACCTGACCGTGAGGACCCATAAATTCATATAACAGGTCGAACGTTATATAAATGTACAATGGAGAGCCACTGGTCCTATGGACTAAAAATATGTACAGAATTAAGAACAAATAAAAAAAATAAATAAAAAAAAAGGGGGGTGTTCTATTAAATTAAAACAAATACTGAAGGATGGCCTCAGTGAAATCACTTTAAAAAATGAATGAACCATGTGTTAATCTCAAAAGATATCTTGAATTGCGATACCCACATTTTTAACGGACACACATTGTGTGGTTATAATGATGTTATAAATAAAAGTGAAATGCCATTGCACCTCTGAATGTGAATGGATGCCCCTAAAAGACATCAATCTGTAAATTAAAACCATTGGTTAAAATTGAACCTGTAAAAAATATAATGTATGAAGGACGAACTCAAAAATAGATAATGACCACACTATTGAAATTGAAACTTATGAAAAGGAAGAACCGCATGTATAACATTTGAACAAAATGTGAACTGAATTAACTGCCGGGGCCCGAATCGGGGGCTGCTGAGTCTCCTGAGCTCGGACTCAGGTTGACGGCCTTGGAGAGCAGCTTGGCTGCCTTCATGGAACAGCAGCGGGCACTGATCGCTGGTCTCACCGGTGCATCTGCCCCGACCACCGGGACATCGACATCCAAGTCGACCCCAGAGGCCGAGCCGACCCTCGAGTCCATGCGAGCTTGAGTCAATCCTCGGCCAAGGTCCCCCTCGGCCTCCCGTTCGGGACCGAGGTCATCGACGCTGGTACCCTCGGCGTCAGGGCGGATGGTATCGATGCCTGCCCGACCGGAGCCACTCGATTCCTCCTCCGAGGAGTCCGGCTGGGAGATGGAGGATGAGGAGTCGCCCGACACCTTTCGGACTCGGTGTGTTCCTTCGGACTCACTCGAGTCCGAGCCTCGGAGAAGGTCCCCCCCGGAGGATACCCGGTTCTCGGATTTCGTGCGGGACATGGCCAAGACTTTGGCATTCCCCGCGGATCCCAAGGAGGAGCCTCGAGCCGAAGAGGTCGAGGCCCTACAGTATGACTCTCCTCCAAAGGAGGCCTTTACTGTTCCAGTTCCTCCGATGCTGGAACGGTTGCTCTTCCGCATGTGGGAGGCGCCGGCCTCGACACCAGTTTTGAGCAAGCGGGTCGATTCCATCTATCGAGTCCGCAAGAGTCCCGGGTTCCAAAAGGCACAATTACCACACCACTCCATGGTTGTGGAATCGGCCATGCATCGTCTGAAGAGTCAGAAGATGCACTCCTCGGTGCCTCCCAGCCGGGAGGCCCGGAACCTGGATGCCCTCCGTAAGAAGTGCTTCCAGGGCTCTATGCTTGCTTGCCGTGTCCAGACCTACCAGCTGTACATGGGCATGTACCTTCGAGACCTGGCAAAGGAGATTGCCGGGTTCTCTGCTGGTCTCTCTGAGGAACCTTTGCAGAGGTTCAATGCTCTGTCCTCGGGTATTTGTGAGTGCTCGAAGTTTATATCTCGAGCAGCCTATGATGGTTTCGAGGCTTCGGCCTGAGTAGCCATGGCCGGCATCAGTGCACGTTGCCAGGCTTGGCTACAGTCATCGGACCTCAAGCCATGGGTGCAGGACAAGTTGTTAAAACCCAAGAGGATTGTGAAAAATTGCAAGAGGATCTTGATAAATTGGAAGACTGGGCATCAAAATGGCAGATGAAATTTAATGTGGACAAGTGCAAGGTTATGCACCTAGGGAAGAACAACCCAAACTATGGTTACACGATGCAAGGTTCCACATTAGGAACCACCACCCAGGAAAAAGATTTAGGCGTCATTGTGGATACCATGTTAAAACCCTCGGCCCAGTGTGCAGCAGCGGCCAAGAGAGCAAATAGAATGCTAGGTATGATAAGGAAAGGAATGGAAAATAAAACAAAAGATATTATAATGCCTCTATATCGTTCCATGGTGAGACCGCACCTTGAATATTGTGTGCAATTCTGGTCGCCGTATCTTAAAAAGGATATAGCGATTTTAGAAAAGGTTCAGAAAAGAGCCACCAAAATGGTAAAGGGGATGGAAGGATACTCCTATGAGGAAAGGCTAAAAAGGTTAGGGCTCTTTAACCTGGAAAAGAGACGACGGCTGAGGGGAGATATATGATAGAAGTCTATAAATTAATGAACGGAGTGGAACGGGTAAACGAAGATCGATTGTTTATGTTATCAGAATATAGAAAGACTAGGGGACATGCAATGAAGCTACAGGGTAAACTATTTAAGACTAATAAAAGAAAATATTTTTTCACTCAACATGTAATCAAACTCTGGAATTTGTTACCGGAGGATGTAGTAAAGGCTGTTAGTGTAGCTGGGTTTAAAAAAGGTTTGGACAAGTTCCTGGAGGAAAGGTCCATAAACCATTATTAAGAAGTGACCGAAGATATCAATGCTTGACCCAGTACAAGCATTGTGGAACTTGTGTCTCTTGGGGAAACTGCTAGGTACATATGACCTAGATTGGCCACTGTTGGAAACAGAATACTGGGCTTGATGGACCTTGGTCTGACCCAGTATGGCATATCTTATGTTCTTATGTTCTTATGGTCGATGTCCCCTGCCGAGGTGAAAACCTCTTTGGCAAGCCCATGGCTGACAAGGCTGCCGAACTCGAGACCGAGACTCTTACCTGGACAAGGCTGTCCAGAAAAACCTCTGCCCCTTCTCAGAAGAAGAAGGGCTTGGGGAAAAAGACCTTTTACCCGAGGAAGTCGTCTGCCTATAAACAGTACCCTCATTATCAGGCCTCTGTAGCTCCCCAACAGGGTCAGCAGGCCAAGGGACAGGGTCATGGGCCCCATAGGCAGAAGGCCCCCAAGCCTCCTACTCCGGCTCCTGCTCAGCAGGGAGGGGAATTTTGACTGCATTGGCATAGCCTCTCCTCCTCAGCTGGCTCCCATCAGCACTGGAGGCAGGCTGGCTCTGTTCGCCCACAGGTGGTCAGCCGTCACAAGGGATACCTGGGTTCTAAGTATAGTCCAGAAGGGCTATCTCCTCCACTTCCACCAGGTACCCCCCTCCTATTTTCCAGGGGAGCCTCCCAGACTCCCTCTGCAAAGGGACTTACTCCTGCAGGAGTTGGCAGGTCTTCTGAAGGAACAGGCAGTGGAACCGGTGCCCCACCACCGGAGAGGTCACGGCTTCTATTCCAGGTACTTCCTGGTACCAAAGAGAACAGGAGGCCTCAGACCCATCCTAGACTTGCGAAACCTGAACAAGTTCCTGGAGAGGGAAAAGTTCAAGATGCTTACCCTTGGAATCCTGCTGCCCTACCTCCAGCAGGGAGATTGGCTATGCTCCTTAGATCTAAAGGATGCTTATACTCACATCCTTATTCATCCAGGCCACAGACAATATCTCAGATTTGTAGTGGGAGGAAACCATTATCAGTACAGAGTACTGCCTTTTGGCCTTACATCAGCCCCCAGGGTATTCACCAAGTGCCTGGCGGTGGTGGCGACCTACCTCAGGGTTCAAGGCCTCTTTGTCTTTCCATATCTGGACGATTGGCTCATCAGGGGTCAGTCCCCGCAAGAGGCCAATCAAGCCACCCTTCGCACTGTCGCTCTGCTTCAGCACCTGGGGTTTGTCGTAAACTTTGCAAAGTCCAGTTTGCATCCCTCCTAGAACATGTAGTTCATAGGAGCTCGACTGGACACCTTTCAGGCAAAGGCCTTTCTACCAGTGGACAGGGCCCACAGATTGATGGCTCTAGCCAGGCTATTCCACAGCAATTCTCTGGTCTCCGCCAGACAATTCCTGAGGCTCTTAGGCCACATGGCATCCACGGTCCATGTGACTCCAAATGCCCATCTACACATGCGACCAGCTCAGTGGGGCCTCAGGACTCAGTGGCACCAGGCCACAGGAAGCCTCACGGACACATTGAGGGTGTCCAGCCTACTACAGTCTTCTCTGCAATGGTGGCTTCATCTTCCGGATCTAGTACAAGGGGTGCCTTTTCAGGCACCTCCACACTCTCAGGTGCTGACAACCGATGCTTCTCTTCAAGGTTGGGGTGCACATTGCCAAGGGGCATGTACTCAAGGTCTGTGGACTCCTTGTGAGGCCGCACAGCAGATCAATCTCTTAGAACTGAGAGCTATCCGCTTAGCCCTGAGAACTTTCTCTCATCTCATCTCTCACCAGTCCATCTTGGTTCAGACGGACAATCAAGTGGCCATGTTCTATGTGAACAAACAAGGGGGCACAGGGTCCTGCCTTCACTGTCAGGAAGCGCAGAAACTGTGCTCCTGGGCAGTCGATCATGGCATTCTTCTCAAAGCAGTCTACCTCCCAGGTCAGGAGAATTACCTGGCGGACAGATTGAGCAGGATTCTGCAGCCGCATGAATGGCAGTTGAACCCTTTAGTGGTTCAACAGATCTTCCTGAGATGGGGTCTTCCAACCATAGATCTCTTTGCCAGTCCTCTGAACCATCAACTTCCCAGGTTCTGTTCCAGACAACTGTATCCTCTCAGAGTAGCAGCGGATGCGTTTCTCATTCCATGGTCTACAGGCCTCCTATATGCATTTCCTCCCACGCCTCTAGTGTCCAAGACACTATTCAAGGTGATCCGGGACAAGGCCTCAGTGATTCTGGTGGCCCCCAGGTAGCCAAGGCAACCCTGGTTCCCACTACTGTTGCAACTAGCGATGGACACTCCTCTTCCTCTGGGGATGCAACCCAATCTCCTGTCTCAGGAGCAGTGATCTCTCTTGCACCCCAATCTCCAGTCCCTCAATTTGATGGCCTGGCTGCTGAAAGGGTAAGGGTAGTCCTAGCGCCTTTACTACTGCCTAGGGAAGTGGAGGACGTAGTCTTGACCTCTAGGAGGCAGTCCACCAGAAAGTCTTATGCCCTTAAGTGGCGTAGATTCTCTTCCTGGTGTACCCAACACAACGAGAATCCCTTCTCATGCCTGGTACCAGTGGTGCTGCAGTATTTGCTTCACCTGTCCAACCTAGGCCTTACGTCCAATTCTGTTAGAGTTCATCTTAGTGCTCTTTCAGCAAACCACTCACAGGTGGAGGGTCAGTCTCTCTCCAGTCATCCTTTGGTGACTCGCTTCCTCAGAGGCCTGCTTTTGCTTAAGCCTCTAGTGCGTCCATCTGCCTCTGACTGGGATTTAAATGTGGTCTTGTAACAGCTTACTTGCCCACCATTTGAACTATGGCTACTTGCCCTATGCGTTTTCTGTCCTGGAAAACGCTATTTCTGGTAGCCCTTACCTCAGCTAGGTGAGTGAGTGAGCTTCAGGCTCTAGTCTCAGAAGCACCTTATACTAGGTTCTATAGGAACAGGGTAGTCTTACGGACTCACCCTAAGTTCCTCCCAAAGGTTATCTCCTCCTTCCACCTCAATCAGGAGGTGGTTCTTCCGACTTTCTTTCCCAGGCCTCATGCTAGCCAGGCTGAGATGGTCTTGCATACCCTGGACTGTAGGAGGGCGTTATCCTTCTACCTTGACCGTACGCGGGAGCACCGGAGGGCGGTTCAGCTCTTCGTCTCTTATGACCCCAATAAGTTGGGGTTGGCTGTCTCCAAGCGTACTTTGTCCATATGGGTAGCTGACTGCATCGCCTGGGCTTACAGGGTGGCTGGCCTCTCGCTGCAGGGTCGAGTTACGGCTCACCGTGTCAGGGCGAAGGCTGCGTCAGTGGCTCATCTCCGCTCTGTTCCGTTGGCAGACATCTGCCGGGCCGCTACTTGGTCTTCAAGCCAGACTTTTGCGGCCCACTACTGCCTTGAGAGGGAGTCCCACAGGGACAGTGCTTTCGGGCAAACGGTACTCCATAATCTCTTTGGGGTCTAGGCAACTCCTACCCTCCGGCCCTGGTGTTGGGCTACCTGTCGGGGGCGTTATCAGAGAAGATTCTGTTCTTGCATGCTGAGGCTCTAGAGGGAGCTCATTTTTCAGTTCGGGGCCTCTGGTAGCCCTAAGCTAGGGAGTCCCATATGTGAGGATTGACTTCCTGCTTGGTCCTGGAGAAAGAATAGTTACTCACCTGTAACAGGTGTTCTCCAGGAGCAGCAGGAATCAGTCCTCACAACCCTCCCTCCTCCCCTTGGAGTTGCAATCATATGATGTATTTTTGCTATTTTTGCTGTCTTTTAGCTATGTCATCAGACTGAGCAAGATGGCACCCTTCGGCGGGAAGGGGACCGCACAAGCGCGCTGCATTCCCAAAGGCTTTCTATGAAAGCTGAGGAAATGCTCTGCACGGGGGCTCCGTCGGCGCCGACGTCACCCATATGTGAGGACTGATTCCTGCTGCTTCTGGAGAACACCTGTTACAGGTGAGAAACTACTCTTTATATACACATGTTTTATTTATTTATTCAATTATTTATTTTTTAAATATGTATGTTTTTCATGGGGTGTTTTTATATAATGGATTTGTGATATGCATGTTGGTAATAAGTTTGTTTTTCAAGTACATATGTTTTAGTATTTTAATATATATGTCTGGTATCATTCATTCAAAGTTTAAATGGTTTTAAGGTATTTTCAAGCACTCGTGCTTTTTAATTGTCTTATATTTATTTATTTATTTGACAATCTTGCACAGATACATGTGTTTTACTTTGATAGTTTTCATATATACATGTTTTATTCATTTTTAAATATGCATTTTTTTTATGGAATCTTAATACACAAGTTTTCAATATGCATGTTTGCAATAAGTTTTTAAGTACATATGTTTTAGTTTTAATATATATGTTTGTTACCATTCATATTAGTTTAAATGATTTTATGGTATTTTCATGCATTTAAGTTTCACATGTCCCATAATTTTCTATTTTGAAATGTTAGCATATATACTTACTTTTTATTTTTTCCCAATGCAATATTACATTATTCATTTTTTAGCTCCAATTCCCATTTGGCAACCATTATTTTAGTTTGTTTATATTTGCTTATCTTTGTTTTTTAATTATTTTAATATGCTTGTGTTTGTTTTCTCTTAGATGCTTCTTTACACTTTGTTATTCATTATTTCTTACAGTTTATTCTTAATATGTTTTTTATGATTGTTTTTAGCCATTGTAAGCACCCTGAGGAAGGCTTCACGAAACACGGCCTGTGTCGGGCCAGTGGCTAGAGTGGAATAATCAAATAAAGTTTGATTTTATACATTCTTCCGCTTGCTTTCCATGTTTCTTACTGGGTTGGACTTTGCACATGGAATCCTGCTCTTTTTGTTGGACGTCCTTCTGTACCCAGCCATTGCTGTGACATACACCATGGAGGTATAACCTACTGGTTAATACAATGCCATTCTCGGCAGTGTTCATGGGTTCCATTCCTCATTGTTCCCTCCTCTTATGCCTGTCTTACTCAAATAGTGTGCATGCCTGTAACAGTCATATTTTGCAGATCTGTGCTGCCAGCCCATAATACTCTTGCCACAATTGCCAACATTCCCTCGGTCCATCTATCTGTGTCTGTCAGCTGTGTAGCGTCCTATCTGCCTGTGCAGGCTGCCACCCCATGTCCTGCACTGCTACCCTTTCCTGCATTGCACCTCATCGTGCTTGCCTCACCTGTGCCTGATCTGCATGGCACCACCACTCCTCTGTCCACCCATCATTGTAACTATCCTGCCCACCCCCGCCTCCACTGGGGGACACGTATTCCCATCATCTGCCACCAACTGTCTTTCCAGTACTTTACATTGCCAACACCCTGTGCTGTGGTACAGTTGCCCCCCCCCCCATGTTTGTCATCAGTACTGGCAGCCACATGGGCTGCCCACAGATATGGCGGATCCAGAGGCTCCCAGCTCTCCCTCCTTCACTCACCTGTTCATTGCCTTTTCTGAGTGCTCTATCTAGTGTTGGGGCTACATCTGTCTCTGTTCCTCACAGGTCATGCCTGTCATCCTGCGGCACCTTGCAGCCCTTAGGGCACACTAACCTAGGGCACTGTAACCTTGTTAGGCCACCTTAACCTATGGTTCAATAGCCCAGGGTACCTTCTAGAGTGCCTTGTCCAGGGGTGCCTACTACGGCGCTTAGCCTAAGGAGCCCTATAGGGTGCCTTATGAAGCACCTTACAAGGCGCTTTTCAAGGCACCTTACCAGGCACCTTACAGGGCGCCTTACAAGGCACCTTACAGGGCATCTTATAAGGTGCCTTACTAGGCGCCTTGTAAGGTGCCCTGTAAAGTGCCTTATGAGGCGCCTTGTAACGCACGGTAGTTTGTAACATACGTTAGCTGATACGGCTTGCTGTAACGGTGCACCGCCCACGCCTTTATATGGGCATCTGTACTTTTACCGCGGAACCTAACGCGAATGACATTACCGCAGTTTTGTAAACATACCTCTAAATGGCATGATTGCTGTGCTTGTCCACTTTAATGGAAGTTTAAATAACAAGAAAAACAAAAAGGGAAAATGAGTTGATAACCTTTTTAATGGACTAACAATGCCTTATTAGACTAGCTTTCAAAAGTTAAAACCTTCTTCTTCAGGTCAGGACAATAGGTTGCTCATAATTTCCTGTCATGAAAAAGAAGATGTTTTTAGCTTTCAAAAGCTAGTCTAATAATATACAGTTGTGGTCAACATTATTGGCATCCTTGCAGTAAAATTCCTTAATTTCCAATATCTTCTATAGAAAAGTGGCCAGTGAAAGGGCTTTGGACTATATCTGCACACATAGTAGACACATAAAAGGATCAAATAAAACAAGACCAATTCAAAAAGGAAATGGTATAAAAAATGGGACATTACCAGACATGATTATTGGCACCCTTATGAACAATTCAAATCAGTTTGAACAGAAGAACCACATTTCCATTGCAGTAAAATTAGACACACCTGTGATTAATTGTCAGCACTCACATGACTTGAATCAACCAATGAATGATTGTTCTAATGTTTAAAATGGCCACCTCATCCCCTATTCCATTTTCACAATGGTGAAGACAAGAGATCTGCCTGAAACCATCAGAAAAGCCATTATTACCAAACATCAAACTTCAAAGGGGTACAAGACCATCTCCAAAGATCTTGGGATTCCTGTGTCTACAGTTCGCAATGTTATTAAGACGTTTTTTGCTCATGGAACTGTTAATAATCTCCCAGGATGTGGTGGGAAGAGGAAAATGAATCCAAGAAGTCTTCAAAGGTTAGTGCGAACTATTGGAAAAACACCACATACAATATCCAAAGAGCTTAAGGCTGGCCTGGAGCAATTTGGAGTGGTGGTTTCAACCTGCACCATATGTCTTGAATTAAACAAAGAAGGACTATATGAGTGAAGGCCAAGGAGGACCCCACTGCTGAAAGACAGACATAAAATGGCATGCCTGATCTTTACCCAAAGCCTCTTGAGAGACCACAATCCTTTTGGGAAAATGTTCTGTTGACACATGAAACCAAACTTGCAATGCAGACCAGTGATATGTTTACAGGTGAAGAAATGAAGCTTATAAGGAAAAAATAACACCCTTCCTATAGTTAAATATGGTGGAGGTTCCATGATGTTGAGGGGCTGTTTTGTTGCCTCAGGAACTGGAAGCCTGAAACGTATTAAAGAATCATGAAGTCAGTGGACTACCAAGGTGTTTTGGAGTGAAATGTGCTATCTAGTGTCAGAAAGCTAGGTCTGGGTCGAAGGTTATGGGTCCTCCAGTAGAACAATGACCCAAAACATACATCTAAAAGTACAAAAGAATGGTTAAAAAGGAAAAACTTGGACTGTTTTAAACTGGCCAGCAATGAGTCCTGATCTCATTCCAATGGAGAACCTTTGGAAAGAGCTGAAATCTGCCATTGGCAAAAGAAATCCTGGAAACATTCATGAGCTGGAACAAATCACAGTTGAAGAGTGGGAGAAACTACCAACAGACAGATGTACAAAACTTATAGATGGCTACAAGAAACGTTTGAAGGCTGTCATCACTGCCAAGGGTTGCACAACCAAATATCAGTGAAGGGTGTCATTAATCCTTTCCAGTTCATATTTTGTTTTTTTCCTCAGAAATTACTACGTCTAAGTTGCACAGACATCTTTTTTCTTGTATATCTTTGAACATACTATTAAAATATTATGATGACCTACAGTTGGAATATTTCTAATTATTTCTCAAGATATTGTATAGAACATACCTAAAATGCAAGGGTGCCAATAATGTTGACCACAACTGTATTAAGCTAGTCTAATACAAAGGTATCACCTTATTTCCTTTTTATGCAGGTCATGTCAAGTCAGATTAAGGTACAATGAGTCCTTTTTAAGCCTGCTGCATGAAACAGTAAAATAATCAGCAATCTGATATTGAAGAAAAAAAATGTGTGTAGATTCACTTTTTCAATAAAAAGAAATTGTAAAACTAACAAACTTGGTTGCTGTAGCTTAAAGTATCTTCTCTCCCTCAACCCTTCAGGTAAGCCTTACTTATTCATTATCCAACGTGTGAGTTTTTACTGACTTTTTTCTGGGAAATAAATCTTTCTGTGGTCTGTATGAAAAAAAAACAGTAAAGGATGAAATGCCTGCATAATGGGTCATATTTGTTTTTTCATAACAGGCGTGTCTTGTTTTACTAGCTCTTAACAAAAACTATAGATAGCGAGAACAGGTTTTGAGGCCAGTTTCATTCTTCTGTACTGCAGCCTGGGGAGAACGAGGGAACTGGAGAGAGATCTTTTACTCTCAGTGCTTCTGAGACTTTTGCAAGTATATATTTTTTTCCTTTTTTGTCAGAAATGGCCAACGTAGAGGAAAAGCTGCTCTTGATTGATGTGGACTGTGGGACGGATGATGCTCAGGCAATTATGATGGCTTTGGCTGCTCCCAAAGTTAGGATCCTGGGGATTACCTGTGTTGGGGGAAACACGCCCTTGGAGAATGTGTGTAAGAACGTACTTCGTGTCCTCTATGTCTGCAACAGATTGGATGTAAGTACTACTGATGTGTCTGAAGCTTTCTTGCTCTGAATCCTAGAGACACCTTGGGCTATGAGGCAGAACCCGTTTCATTATTCCCTGTAGAGGAGGAGGAAGTGTTGAATTACTATTGCAAGGCTCGATAGTGTATCTAGCTCAGGACAGTATAGAAAGTAGGTTTAAACATTAATTATAAGGATTTGTTAACCACCTTTATGAAGAGATTCGCTGAAGGTGGTTGTGGTCCTGCCCTTGAGCCCTTTCATCTGCTCTTTAGGGTTTCCAGCCACATCCTCAGGCATTTGGAACAATAAGGTCAGGCTGAAGTAGATATGAAAGGCATAGGTTTTAGTGTCCCCATGGAGGTTGTATATCCATGAGTACTTTGTTGTTTATTTCACAACTGAGGGCTGAAACAACAGGCCTCTGTCTTTCCAACAAGGCTTAGTATTTCCTGAGAGAGAAACCATAAACAGAAACCCTAGACCCAGGGGTACCAGATTTTTTTGCAGACAAATCTAGGATACTTATCCAAAGTATATGTGTTGGGGTTGGGTGGGGTGGAGGGAAGGACACCTTAGTTCCAGGTTTCAGCAACAAGGCATGGAGGAGGGAAGATGAATCATTACCTTGCGGCCTCCCTATTCATCCCATGACAGCAACAACACCATTTTCAAACAGACAGATCAACACAGAAATAGAAACAGTGATGCCTTTCCCCCATACTTTCCCCCATATTGTGCAAACTATAAAGATAATTTTTATTTACATTCTCTTATATACCATGCTATTCTGCATCAGTGCGGTTTACATTGAACAAACTGAAATTACATTGAACAGGGCATTATAACTTGGAGATAACTATTTTACAGGGAACATGGGCTATGGAGGGTTAAGTGGCTTGCCCAAGACCACAAGGAGCACCTGTGGGACTAGAAACCCCAGTCCTTCCGGCCCAAGGTTGCTGTCCTCTAGTGGGATTTGAACCCCCGACCTTCTGGCCTGAAGTACCTTGCTCCAACCACTAGGCCAAATTATATACATTTATGTAATGTATATAAATTCTAAAAGCTAACATATGCAATTCACTAAACTGAAAATAATTTCTACCCCCTCTATCTTCATTGCTGAAATCGAGGATAGGAGGCTGCCAAACAGGAGGGAGTTGGGGATAAAGGTCTAAAATCGTGGACAATCCCTAAAAATCGGGGACATCTGGTAACCTTACTTAGACCCTATCAGGAGTTAAACTATGTAATGTTTAAGGTTTAATACATTCAGTTAACTGCATTTAGATTCTATCAAATTCTTTCTGTCTCCCCAAGAGCTCTGCTCCACCTACGCCTCTCTCAGCCAGATTTAGACCTGCTTTTAAACCATTTTCTAATACATGCCTGGTAATAATACAGTTGTAGTCAACATTATTGACACCCTTGTAGTTCAGTCTCTTAATGTTCAATATCTCCATAAAAAAAGTGTCAGGTGAAATGGCTTTGGAATATGTATGCACACATATTTGACACATAAAAGAATCAAATAAAACAAGACCAATTAAAAAGGAAATAGTATAAAAACTGGGACATTACTAGGACATGATTATTGACACCCTTATAAACAATTCAAAGCAGTTTGAACAGAAGAACCACGTTCTCATTGCAGTAAAATTCGACACATCTGTGATCTTTTGTCAATACTCACATGACTTGAATCAAGCAGTGAATGATGGCTCTAAAATGGCCACTTTCACTCCCTTTTCCATTTTCAGAAAAGCCATTATCACCAAACATCAAACTTCAAAGGGGTACAAAGCCATCTCCAAGGACCTTGGGATTCCTTTGTCTACAGTTCACAATACTATTAAGACGTTTTCTGTTCATGGAACTGTCAAGAACCTCCCAGGACATGGTGGGAAGAGGAAAATTAATCCAAAACGTCTTCAAAGGTTAGTGCAAACTGTTGGAAAAACTTCACATACAACATCCAAAGAGCTTAAGGCTGACCTGGAGCAATCTGCAGTGGTGGTTTCAACTCGCACCATACGCCGCACATACACCGCACCCTAAACAAAGAAGGACTTCATGGGCAAAGGCCAAGGAGGACCCCAATGCTCAAAGACAGACATAAAAAGGCACACCTGATCATTGCCTAAATCTACCTTGAGAAACCACAATCCTCCTGGGAAAATGTTCTGTAGACAGATGAAGTCAAATGAACTCGGCAATGCAGACCAGTGATACATTTACAGGTGAAGAAATGAAGCTTATAAGAAAAAATCACCCTTCCTATAGTTGAATATAGTGGAGGTTCCATAATGTTGTGGGGCTGTTTTGCTGCCTCAAGAAGTGGAGGCCTGAAACATATTAAAGGAATCATGAAGTCAGAGTACTACCAAGTATTTTGGAGTGAAATGTGCTACTTAGTGTCAGAAAGCTAGGTTTGGGTCGAAGGTCATGGGTCCTCCAGTGGGCAATGACTCAGCATACATCTAACAGTTCAAAAGAATGGTTATAAAGGAACAAATGGACTGTTTTAAACTGGCCAGCAATGAGTCCTCATCTCAGTCCAATCGAGAACTTTTGGAAAGAGCTGAAATCTGTTATTGGTAAAAGGAACCCTGGAAACATTCATGGGCTGGAACAAATTGCAGTTGAAGAGTGGGAGAAACTACCAGCAGACAGATGTACAAAACTTATAGATGGCTACAAGAAATGTTTGGAGGCTGTCACTATTGCCAAGGGTTGTGCAACCATATATTAGTGAAGAGTGCCATTAATCCTGTCCAGGTCACATATATATATTTTTAATAGCTACGTCTTAGTTGCACAGACATTTTTTTTGTTGTATACCTTTAAACATACTATTAAAATATTATGATGACATACAGTTGGAATTTTTTCATTTATTTCTCAAGATATTGTACACAGCATACATAAAATGCAAGGCTGCCAATAATGTTGACCGTAACTGTAGACAAGAGTTAACCCTATAGACGCAGTTAAAATATAGACTAGATGTTTCATTCGGGAAAAATAGTTTTTCTATTCTGAGGATGGTATGTTTGCTGTGGATAATTTTTTTGCTTCTATCACTATATAGATCCATCACTGTCACTTCTTGAAGCAAAAGAATAGGACCTCATCTTCACTTACATTCTGAATTTATTTGTATGAAGACATAATAAGGTCGATATTCAGCCATACAGCTGTTGGCTAACTTTAATCAAATACGTTTTCTGTTTAATTGTATTTTCAGCACTGCTATTCATCTAAGTGCTGCTGCTGCTGAAAATTCACATAGAACTTTACAAGGAAAATGAGGTGCCTGTTTGTTTTTGTGCAATACTAGGGCCAAAGCAGCAGAAATGGTGACTAGATTGCAGTTTGGGGCATTTACACATGCTAGGGAGCAGGTGTTTTATAAAATAGGTGTATAAATTGTGATCCTGCCCCTGCTCCATCCTAACCCCACCCCACCACACACCTAAGTGTATAAAAGTTCTTATGTGCTTAGAAAGGCCTTTACATGAGAAAAATTCTAATAAAATTATACCCAAAATGGTTAAAAAGGAGAATTTAAAAAAGATACACAGTAGCGCTAATATAGTAATTAAAATTACAGGTCACAGACTAGGATTACCAACTTTTCCACAAAACACAACAATGAGTGGGAGCCGTGGGGGGAGGGGAAAACAAGGGGTAAGCTATATTGCAGAAAGTCTATCAGGTAAAGTTCACCTCTGTGGATGATACCAAAATCTGCAATAGGATAGATACCCTGGAATGTATAGATAATATGAGAAGAGATTTAGCAAAGCTTGGAGAATGGTCTAGAATTTGGCAGGAAAGACTTACTACAAAAACAAAATGCAGGATCATGCATTTATATATATATATATATATATATATATATATATGTATATATATATATATATATATATATATTTATGTATCAATATATATATATATATATATATATAAATATTTATATATTTATACATATATAAATATATATGTATATATATATATTATATATATATATTATATTATATTATATTATATTATAATATATATATATTATATATTATATAATATATATTTATATATTTATATATATATTTATATTTATACGTATATTTATATACGCTAGTATACTGTAGATCTTACACAAAATCCATGGTTTACAATAAAACTTAAGAAATAATGCAAAATCTCAAGAGAGAAATACAATATCGGGTGTGAAGTATTTCTGTCCATGGTAGAAGAGCGGGACCTGGATGTAATCATATCGGATGATCTTAAAATGGGCAAATAGGTAGGAAAAGCTCTATAGAAATAAGTAGTAATAGTATTCTCTAGTGAGACCTCATTTGGAGTACTAGATACAATTCAGGAGACTGAACCTTCAAAAAGGTATAAACAGGATGAGTTGGTGCAGAGGGTGGCTACTAAAATGGTCACTGGTCTTTGTCATAAAGCATATGGGACGGACTTGTAGAAATCAGGGAAGCTAACAAAAGTTACAACACAGTAATAATAATGGGTGATTTCAATTACCCCAGTATTGACTGGGTCAGTGTCATGGAAGGGCATGCTAGGGAGATAAAGTTTCTAGATGAAATAAATAACTACTTCTTAAAGCAGCTGGCTCATGAACCGACCAGAGGGGACGCCATTTTGGACCTAGTCCTTAGTGGAACACCAGATCTGGTGGAATAGATAAGGGTGTTGGGGCCACTTGGCAATAGTGATCATAGCATAATCACATTTGAACTAATTAATGGAGGAGGGATGGTAAGGAAATCCACAGTACTACCTTTTAACTTTCGAAAGAGAGACAATGATAAAATGAGGAAAATAGTTAAGAAAAAACTAAAAGGAGCAGTTGCAAAGGTTAAAGACTTACATCAAGCTTGGTTGTTTTTTAAAAATACTATCTTGGAAGCCCAGACCAGCTGTATTCCACACTTTAAGAAAAGTGGAAGGAAGTCCAAAAAACTGCCAGCATGGTTTAAAGGTGAGGTCAGAGAGGCTGTTGTTGCCAAAAAAGCATCTTTCAGGAAATGGAAAAAAAGAGCTAAATGATGAAAACTAGAAGCAGCACAAGCACTGGCAAGTTAGATGCAAGGCATTGATAAGGCAGGTAAAGAGAGAATTTGAGAAGAATCTTGCTGTGAAAGCAAAAACACGTAACAAAGACTTTTTCAAGTACATTCATAGCAAAAGTCCTGTGAGAGAGTCAGATGGACCATTAGATGATGGAGGGGTAAAAGGGCCATATTGGAGAGACTGAATGAATACTTTGTTTCGGTCTTTACTGTGAAAGATGTAGGGATGTTAACCATGACTGAAGTGGTATTTAAAGGTGACACTGTGGAAGAATTGAAAGAAATATCGATACACTGGGAAGATGTATTACAACTATTTGATAAACTGAAGAGTAGCAAATCACCTGGACCGGTTGGTATAGATCGAAGGGTGTTGAAAGAACTGACATATGAGATTGCAGACCTGCTATTAGTAATCTGTGAACTATCATTAAAATCATCTGTAATACTTGAAGATTGGAGAATGGCCAATGTAACACCAAATTTTTAAAAAGGGTTCCTGGGGTGATCCGGGAAACTACAGACCAGTGAGCCTGACATCAGTACCATGAAAAATGGTAGAAACCATCATAAAGAACAAAATTACTGGACATGTAGATAGTCATGGCTTAATGGGAGACAGCCAACAAG
The DNA here is from genome assembly GCA_033557465.1 of Ichthyophis bannanicus. Classification (NCBI taxonomy): domain Eukaryota; kingdom Metazoa; phylum Chordata; class Amphibia; order Gymnophiona; family Ichthyophiidae; genus Ichthyophis; species Ichthyophis bannanicus. Next base: position 1,032,832,830 of record CM066031.1, read on the forward strand.
GCTTTAGACAAGGAAGATCTTGTCTTACTAATCTGTTATGTTTTTTTGAAGGTGTGAATAAACAGGTAGACAAAGATGAGTCGGTTGATATAGTGTATCTGGACTTTCAGAAAGCCTTTGACAAGGTCCCTGCACAGAGACCTTTGGCAAAACTAAATGTCATGGGATAGAAGGCAGTGTATGTTTGTGGATCAGGAACTGGTTAAAAGAGAGAAAGCAGAGGGTAGGGCTAAATGGCCAATTTTCCCAATGGAGAAAAGTGACTAGTGGAGTACCCCAGGGATCTGTGCTGGGTCCGCTGCTTTTTAACATATTCATAAATGACCTGGAAATGGGAATAATGAATGAGGTTATCAAATTTTCAGATGACACAAAACTATTTAAAGTTGTTAAAACCCAAGAGGATTGTGGAAAATTGCAAGAGGATCTTGATAAATTGGAAGAATGGGCATCCAAATGGCAGATGAAATTTAATGTGGACAAGTGCAAAGTTATGCACCTAGGAAACAACCCAAACTATGGTTACACGATGCAAGGTTCCACATTAGGAACCACCACCCAGGAAAAAGATTTAGGCGTCATCGTGGATAACATGTTAAAACCCTCCGCTCAGTGTGCAGCGGCGGCCAAGAGAGCAAATAGAATGCTAGGAGGAAAGGAATGGAAAATAAAACAAAGGATATTATAATGCCTCTGTATTGTTCCATGGTGCGACCACACCTTGAATATTATGTGCAATTCTGGTCGCCATATCTTAGAAAGTATATAGCATTATTAGAAAAGGTACAGAGAAGAGCCACCAAAATGGTAAAGGGGATGGAAGGATACCTCTATGAAGAGAGGCTAAAAAGGTTACGGTTGTTCAACCTGGAAAATAGATGACTCAGGGGAGATGTGATATAAGTCTATAAATTAATGAATGGAGTGGCACGGGTAAACGTAGATAAGATTGTATACGTCATCAGAATATAGAAAGACTAGAGGGCATGCAATGAAGCTACAGGGTAACCTATTTAAGACTAATAAGAGAAATATTTTTTCACTCAATATGTAATCAAACTCTGGAATTTGTTACTGGAGGATGTAGTAAAAATCTGTTAGTGTAGCTGGGTTTAAAAAAGGTTTGGACAAGTTCCTAGAGGAAAGGTCCAAAAACCATTATTAAAAGGGACCCAGGATATCACTGCTTGACCCAGTAGAAGCCAGGGCCGGCCCGTCCATTGAGCAAGAATGTTTTTTGCACAGGGCCCCGCGTTTCAGGGGGCCCCGCGCAAAGAACATTCTGCTTTCCTCAAAATTACATTAAAAAAAAAGCTGGCTCTCTGGCTGCTGCCGCCGCGGCAGAATGCAGTGTCCCGCGGGGCCCCCTCTGCGCCGGCTGAACCCTCTGCCCGGCTTTCAGATTCGCGAAGAGAGAGTGTCTCTCCCTCGCGTCTCTGTTAAGCCCGCAGGGGCTAATGGGAAATTTCCCATCAGCCCCTTTAGACGCGAGGGGTTGATGGGAAATTTCCCATTAGCCCCTGCGGGCTTAACAGAGACGCGAGGGAGAGACACTCTCCCGTCGCGAATCTGAAAGCCGGGCAGAGGGCTCAGCCGGCGCAGAGGGGGCCCTGCGGGACACTGCATTCTGCCGCCGCGGCAGCGGCAGCAGCCAGAGAGCCAGCTTTTTTTGTTGGACTGCGAATGGGCTGTGGCGGGGGGGCTGTTAGGACTGTTAATGTGCTGGGGGGGGGGGCTGTTAGGACCGCTAATGGGCTGGGGGGGGCTGTTAGGACCGCTAATGGGCTGGGGGGGGGGGGTGGTTAGGACCGTTAATGGGCTAGGGGGGTGGAGGGGGTTAGGACTGCTAATGGGTGGGGGGGACTGTTAGGACTGCTAATGGGCTAGGGGGGGGTGGGTTAGGACCGCTATTGGGCTGGGGGGGGGCTGTTAGGACCGCTAATGGGCTGGGGGGGGCTGTTGGGACCGCGAATGGGCGAGGTGGGGGTGGGTTAGGACCGCTAATGGGCTGGGGGGGCTGTTAGGACCGCTAATGGGCTGGGGTGGGGGTGGGTTAGGACCGCTAATGGGCTGGGGGGGGTGTTGCGACCGCGAATGGGGTAGGGGGGCTGTTAGGACCGCTAATGGGCTGGGGGGGGGCTGTTAGGACCGCTAATGGGCTGGGGGGGTGGGTTAGGGCCGCTAATGGGCTAGGGGGGGCTGTTAGGACCGCTAAAGGGCTAGGGGGGGTGGGTTAGGACCTCTATTGGGCTGGGGGGGGTTTGTTAGGACCGCTAATGGGCTGGGGGGTGTTAGGACAGGAAAAGGGCTGTGGACTGATGGGGCTGTCTGGAAATGGGGTGATGGGGGGGTTAGAACTGCTAATGGGCTATGGGGGGCTGTTAGGACTGCTAATGGGCTGGGGGGGGTTAGGACTGCTAATGGGCTGGGGGGGCTGTTAGGACTGATAATGGGCTATGGGGGGGGGGCTAGGACAGGAAATGGGCTGATGGGGAGGGGTTAGGACTTGAGGTGGGCTGATGTGGTTAGGACTGGTAATGGGCTGTGGGCTGATGGGGGGGGGGGGTTAGGACTGGCAATGGGCTGATGGGGGGAGCTAAGAGTGGAAATGGGCTGTGGTGGGGGCTTGAATTGAAATGGACTCATGGAGGGGCTAGAACTGAAAGTAGGCTCATGGGGGGGCTTGGACTGGAATTGGACTGAGTGGAGGGGAGCTATGATTTGACATGGGCTGATGATGGGGCTAGAAAATGACTAGAAGTGGGCTGATGGGGGGCTAGGATTGGAAATGAGCTGATGAAGGGACTCAGACTGAAAATGGATGGGGGAGCTAGGACTGGAAATGGGTTGATGGTGGGCTAGGACTGGAAATGGGCTGATGCAGGGACTAGAAGGGAATGGATGCTGGGTGAGACTGGAACTAGAAGGGAGCTGATGTTGGGGGAGGATTAGAATGGGATGGGGCTGGGAGAGTAAAATGGAGAGGGGAAAAATATTTTGTGTGGGAGGGATGAAAAATCTACAATTGGCCTGGTATTGGGAGAGTAAGTGGGGATTGAGGATGGAGGGGTAAAATTTGTGTGGATGAAATAGGAATGAGGAAAGAGCAAAAGGAGAAAGATTAGTATGTTAAAGCAGATGTAGAGAGAGAGAATGGAAAAAAAACTAGAAGAGAGAAGAAAGAACAAATGGACAGCAGACGATGGACAGTTAGCAGAAAACATGAAGAAACCAGAAGAAAGTGGCTGGAGCAATTGCAACTGAAAAAAAATGCACAAAAGGTAGAAATATCTCTTTATTTTGAATTTATTAACTGGAATATGAAACCTCTGGGAAATGTGCATCATTAACGTCTGTGCTTTGTTTGGTACAAGAGGAAATTAATTTATAGTTTTATTTCTACAGTGTTGTTGTACATTCCAAGTTTGGCTTTTGGGGTTCCCAGTTTAATTATTGCCTTCCTGTTTCTAAATTGTGATTCCTTGTTTGGTGATGGTCTATGTTCTGCATGTGTAACTGAGCTGAGGTATTCTGTTTATGTAATTCCTATTTGACATTGCCACTTGTTCTCTTTCCCCAGTATTCTCTGAAATGTATTGGTTTAATATTTGCAGTGTTGCCTTTTGATAGTTAGGGTATGGTGCTTTGTGAGTCCTGGTAATGCTGTCTGGATACGGCGGGTTTGCTATGGGTTCTAAATGGGCAGCGTTTGTAGTAGTTCCTAATGTGCCTGGCGGTTGGCACTGGTTTATAGTAATGTAGAAATCTTTTAGTCTTTCTTTATCCATACACTCATTAAGAGACATGTTTACTAAAAGTTAGTGTATGGTAACATTATGCAAATATTTATGCAAATAAGGCCACTTATGCAAATGAGGCCCCGCACTGAGTCTCCGCACATGGCCCCGCACCCCCCTTGGGCCGCCCCTGGTAGAAGCATTGTGGAACCTGTGTCTTTTGGGGAAACTGCTAGGTACTTATGACCTAGATTGGTCACTGTTGGAAACAGGATACTGGGCTTGATGGACCTTGGTCTGACCCTGTATGGCATATCTTATGTTCTTATGGTCTTATTTCAATAGGTATATTTGGGAAGAAAGGCGGGATATGATTTTAAATACTTCTGTGGCATAAATGCATAGGAGGAGAAAGCCTTTTTCATTTGAAAGAATTCTTTGGAATGAGGGGTCGTAAGATGAAGATGAAATGGGATAGACTCTGGAGTATTTTGAAGAAATATTTCTTTATGGAAAGAGGGGTGGAGAGTGAGCTGCATCTGAATTCAATACAGCTTGGGACAAGCACAGAGGATCTTTAAGGGAGAGGAGGTGATTGCAGAGCTTAGTACTCTGTATGGATGGGCAGATTCCATAGTCTGTATGGATTTTAGTTGCCATAAGTCTATATTTATATATTCTGTAACAACACTGCTATCAGTATATAATAGTATTTAAATACATGTAATTGATCTGGACTATCCCTCTTAATACCTTGTCCCTCTTTCAATTTGCTTTCCTATTTCTCTCTCTCCCCCCCTCACTATTCTCCCTCAATACTGTTCTTTTCTCTTTTTCTTTTCCCTTTTCTCCCCTATTCGTTTATTATTATCATAAACTGCTGTGATGACCATTTGGTGCTATATCAAATTTTTGGAATGAATACATAAATAAATAAATAAATAAATTGCCCTGGATATCAACTAATAATCTTTTTTATAACCTATCCATTTTTCTTTTCCTCTCTTCAGAGTTGTTTGTTAGTTATCTAACTGGAGCACCACATGGCCCCCCACCTGATGTGTTGATAATTAAACCAAAAAATCATGACAAATCCCCTTCCTCCTTGCCCCCCTTGCCGTCCCCGACTAAGCCTCCCTGTACGAACAAGGAGTTTATACGGGGAAGCTTAGATGGGGGCAGGAAGGGGCGGTGCGGAGGCAGAGTTAAGGCGGGCAGTGGGCAGTCTGTGGCCCCGGACGTACAGGGCCAATTCTGAAGTCAGCCCTGTACGTGTGGGGGATGGGAGGCCTGTCCAGGACCAAAAGGGTGAGGGGGTGCAGGAGATTCCCCGCAGCCCGACCCTGGCCATGGGAAGCCAGTTCGGGAGTCGGGCTGTGGGGAAAAGGAGAAGTAGTCAGCAGCTCCATTCAGGAGCCTGACTTGAGTTAGCTGGCCAATCGGAATAGGGACCGACCTGCATGTACTGACCCTAGACATGATTCTGAGCCCACGGGGGCTAGGCGTGCCCCGCAGGATCAGAATCGCATCTACCTCTGTGTGTCTCGTTCCGACCAGACGCACAAAGGCTGGGACGCACAGTACGGAATGTGCCTCTATCTGGTTAGTTCGGGGGCAGAGCAAGATTAGTGAGGCCCCTATCTGGATAATCCTGGCAGTTACCTGGATAGTGGCGATGTTTAGTTGCTATCTGGATAAGTTATGTGGGTAGCTTGGGCTGCAGAAAAAACTGGCCTAAGTTGCTATATGGATAGTAGCTAAAAATCGCCACTATGGAGATAAATGGCATGATTATCTGGACAGCGGCTGCACAGTCAGGATATGCAGCAGCAGCCACATATCTTGATTGTGGATACTGCTGCTGAATATCTGAAGGATATATAAATGCCGCCACTGACTACCCGTGGTGTTTAAATATCTGGAGCTTTGATATATCGTTCCCTTAGATTGTAATATATACAAGCCAGGTAATAGCTGGAATGCAGAATCGAGGATTGGGTCGTACACACAATAACTGTCTTTTTAATAAAATGTCCTGAATCTCATGTGATAGCAGCTAGTCATATACACTGAAGCCTATTCCATTCAGGCCATCCAGCTCCTGTACGTCCGGGTAGAATCGGGCCGTGCCCAGTTAGACCCGATTCTGATCCTGTGGCCCCCAGAAAAGAGAGATATATGCACCTTGGGACTGCAAAGGAGGATAGGGAGGAGAACCAAAAAATATTTGCTATCTATATCTTATCCCAAAGTCTTCCAAGCACATGATGGGGGAAAGGGGAGCTTCAGCAGCGGGAGGTGGGAGGAAGGAAGAGGAGAGGATTTGCAAATAGACAAGCCGGACACAACTTCAGCTTCAGTGACAGGAAGTAAGAAAGGGGGTTAAGGAGACACACACCAGCCTTTCACAATCTGCCTTCAGCTGCAACGGGGCAGGGAACTTGCAGGCAGGCCAATTGGCTGCTGGTTTTGTAGTTACAGCGGGGGAGGCATGAAGTAAGCTGCAACGGTGCCTCTGAAGAGCAAGGCGGTGCCTCTAACATGCACCTCCCATGTCCTGCATTAGATGCATCTCTTGGGCCTAAGTCACTGTTACCACTGCTTTGTTTTTGCTGCTCACTGCAGTATAGCAGAAGACAAACGATACAGGGGGAAGAGGGGAGAATGTAGGCGCATGTCCCCTTCCCATTGCTTACATACTCCCACAGGTACAGATAGCACTGGTAGCTCTACAGCAGAGGTTTCCAACCTTTTTGGTTGTGTGGCTACCTTATTTATCTCCAAAAACTTCAGGGATCCCCTGTTCATTCCCACCACTTTTTCTTGACTCCTCCCCTGAGCACTAAGTCTGTCTCCACTGGCCCTCTTTATCTCTCTTCTTGTTCCCCTTCATCTCTTTTCCCCTTCCCTCTCCAGTCTCTGCCTCTGCTCCTCCTCAGTCAATCCCCCCCAGTCCCGTATCTCAGCACACGGCCGGCGCTACCATTAGGCGAACAAGGTAGTTGCCTAGAGCACCAGCTTTTGGAGATTAGACTACTGCAGAAAGCCTGGTCCTCTGATCTCCTGCTCATGCTCCCACCCCAACCCTCAAGCTTACAACTGCTGCTGCTGCCATGCCATATTTTGCAGGTCCAGTGGTGACAGAAATACAGCAGTTAATAAGCAGAAGCACCATGTGGAGGGAACTGCTGCAGATCCCACTCTGATGCAAACAGGAAGTATTTGTTGGAAAGGGCAGGACCAGCTGCATTTTCAGAGTATAGCACGCAGGGGTTGAGACTTCCTTCCATGTGGCACTCTCACTTGTTTACTGCTTATTGGTGTCACTATTGGACCTGGGAAATATGGCATGGCAATGACAGCTGTGGAAAAGGGGAGGCAGGAAGAATGCCCGTTGCTGGGAGGGGGAGGGAAGAATACCCACTGCCTAAGGTAGTCAATGCCCTTACACCAGCCCTGCCTCAGAGTTTTTTGATGTTGAAGCTGAAACTACTTCTATCATAGAAAAGCATTAAGTCATTTTGGGGAGACTTTATTTTGCTCCCAGACAGATGTTCTTGACCCCTTATGCATAATTTATTTCCAACTTTCAGTTCATTTGGAAAAACTAAAAACTAAAAATTGAAAGCAGGATAGGTGGCAGTGCATGAGAGAAGGGAGGAATTACTAGGCAGCAGTAGCAAACAGCTATAGCCAGAAGCTCTCCCTTTTTAGGGGCTAATCAACCTGTTCACTGTAAACTATTCAGTTAGAGCCCAAGTCCATAATATGCACGTCTGGTCCGCGGGCACGTCCAAACCAAAAACGGCCCGATTTAAGCCTAATTCTGCACCCGTGGTTATAGATGCATCCGCGGTTCCGGAATTGGGGACATAGATGTTTCCAGCATGGCATGAACAAAGCATTATGGCGTACGAGAGATGGGTATATGCAGCAAATGGCCATGGATGTCCCAACGCTCACTGTATTCTGAAAAGATAGATGTTTCTGATCCTGCTTGTTTCTGCCACATACTCGTGGATGGCCACGCCTCCTCTGTAAAACGTTCATCTCCTAAGCTGCTCCTCTCACTGATAGTGTTCTTGCTGATGCAAACTACACATGAATACTGATGAAACATCTGCAGAAAATATTGAAAACATACACAGGCCTTTCCTGAATACGCTTTGTACGTCTCCGTGGCTGACCACGCCCCTGTTCCACACCGCTCTGAGATTCCTGTGCTAGCGCCATAGACATTCAGGGCCATGGGGGTTTCAGAATATGGTCTTAGATGTTTTCACTAGAAAAATGTCTATGGCGCATGTCCAAACATCTTATTTGTGTTATGGAACGACCTCCTTAATATATAACCCAAGTTATCTGTTACTGTTTAATTCAGTCAATGTATAATCCAAGTTATCCATGTCCCTGTTTAATGTCATTGCGAAGTTAATGCAACAATGTAAACCGCTTTTACTAAATGATAAAGCAGAATAAAAAACCTGTTAATTAATAAATAAAATAAATTAATAATAAGCCATGCATTAGAATAATCTGCTGACATTCAGTCCACATGGTTCTAAAATGTACATTGAAGAAATTCTTTACTGTCACTGCAGTAAACTCATGGCATATAAATTAATATGGCATTAAAAAATGTGTGCTGACACACATACATTCATGGTAATCTGTCATGGTTTTATCTCTTTTCCTATCAGTGCATGAGCCAGTCCCTGCTCCCACACTGCAGAAAAAAGAGGCAAAACAAAAAATAGCCCATTTAAAAATCCCTGGTGGCCTTGAGGGATCCAGACTCTCTGACCCCCACCCTGTGAAAGATTCCATGATGATTCAGACTCCTCCTTCCTCACTTAATCCTGAGACTTTCTGGTCCAGGGCACCCCAGGCCTGGGCATTTGGCACAGGGAGGTACTCACCCGAGAACTTCAGTGCTGCGGCACCCCCTGGAGTTGGTTCAGGGAGGCATCCAGAGGCATTCTACTCCTTCCAACCCTAAAACTTGATAGTGAGGGTCAGGAGTCCAGTGCGCCTCCAGAAGCATGTTTGTGGACCTTCACAAATTACCCATACATGTTACATTTTATAAACTCCAGAAGGAGACTCTTTTTGGCATGATGCAAGTACTATGCTGAGTGTTAGCAGGAAATTTGAGAGACTGAGATCATACACCACATACCCTGACTTAGGAATGAGGTTTATTATTGTCATGGCATGCGAAAAACTAAAAATCAAAATATCCACAAAAGTCCTCTAAACTCCGTTAATCAAAACTTCCTCCCAGAACAAATAATCCACATGTGAACACTAACAATTGAAAGAGATAAAGACCTTAGTTCAATCCTCTGTTCCTCTACACAATAATATCAAATCCTTGCCAGTTAAACATCACTGATCATAAAAAAATTCCTCTTTTTGTTCTCAAAATTATTTTTATATTACTTTTTTATTTAAAAAAATAATACAAAAATTAAAAAATTATTAAAAAAAAGAAATACTAAAAAAACTAAATAAAATACATAAAAAAATTTGAAAAAGTGGGACTTTTGTGGATATTTTAATTTTTGGTTTTTGAGTCCTCAGTATGATGTTAGTGTACCCCTGAGATCCCTGATTTAACATTAGAAGCCCCAAAGTGCGTCAATTGACACAAATGTATCTTCAAAGTTGTATACCAGCGCCACTGCTAGAACCATGTCAGTCGTGTCCCATGACTTTTTTAGCAAGGTCAAGATGTTCAAATATGTGCATCGAAAATTAATGACAGATGCACCACCTAGCAGGAAAATGAATTTATACCTAGAAACCCCAAAGTACATCAATTGATGCACTCAATTGTCTTGGATGCGTCAACTGATGTACTTTGGGGCTTCTAGGTATAAATTCATGTTCCCACTAGGTGGCACATCTCAATCACTGTTTACAGTTTTCCTCCACAATTACAAACAATAAACACACGATGACATCATGTAATGACGTCACATACTGCACGTATTTAACAAATAAGTAACTTCACATTAATTCACATCTGCATTTCATGCTAAATGCAGTCGTCATGATAATGCATCAATTGACGCACTTTGGGATTTCTAGGTAAAATTCCTTTTGGGGCTTCTAGTGTTAAAGGGGTTGCGGGGGGGGGGGCGGGGGAGGAATTTCCTCATTCCTTCCCCACCCCGACTGACTGGTGATCAAAGCGACTAGTGTTTGAATCTCACTGACATTCCTTGTGGTCTTGGGCAAGTCACTTAACCCTCAATTGCATTGGGTTCAGACTTGGGGCCTGATATTCAGTGGTGATGGTTAGCCGATCTAACGCGGGTAGCCTCTACTGCTGAACTTTAAACCTGGATATCAGTGCCGAGGGGTCATATGCTGCTAACCGTGTTATTCCCTTTATCAGGGATAATCAATGGCAGTAACACGGTTAGTGCGGCTGAATATCTGTGGGTGCCCCGCTGCACATCCTGATGCTAACCAGTTAGCATCAGGGCATTCCGGGGTCAGCTGCTCGGTTAACTTATACACTGAAAGTAAGGCCAGCCTTTGCTGCATCTTACTTTCACCATGTAGTCATGACCGAGCATCAGGTGAATATCGCTGCTGCCTCATTATAGCCAGGTGCTGACCCCAGAATGCCTCTACTAACCGTGTGACTCCCTTTGAATATTGTGCCTTTAGATTGTAAGCCTTCTGGTGACAGGGAAATACCTGGTTGTTACTCATCTTGAACTGCTTCTGAATAGAGCATGAGCTAAATATTAATAAATAAATATTCTGAGGTATAATGTAAAAGAATTTCCATGATTCTTGGTACTTACAAAAAAGTTTAGTAATGTGAATCAGATTGATATATGGTTAGCAAAAGAATTTATTAGCAACTAATAACTTCAGAGATGAATGCGGAGAGGCAGTCGTGCATATTTAACTCTGTAATATCTCTATCATGTTAGGAAGGGCTAGCATCACGACAGATAGAACCAGAACACATAGAAACAGAAGCATAGGACTAGCAGTTTGTAGGGGAAGCCAGGAAAGCTTTTCCAGTGAAGCTTTATGAAGTTTAACCTCAAAATGAGGAGGTTTCTGCAAACTAGAGACTGGAAAATTTATTTTGAAAGACCATATACTACAAAGTCCCTCAAAACATATGGACAGAACCAATGACCATCCTTCCTGCATTTTCAACACACCCTCATCCTGGTTAACCCATGTTTTAAGGTCTGCTGAGAAATAAAACAAATCCTTCAATCTATTGCACTGCAGTGGGGCTTTAGGGCATGTTGTTCTGTTTCAACATATTTTACACAATGTCCCTCAAAATAGCATTTGAAAGTTAATTATCCCAACACCATAATATTGTTTTTGAACCAATGAAATCACTATTCCAACTTTAGGGTCACTTATGCTCTCATTCGTCTTCCATAATTGTTTGTTTCCTTTCTTTATTTTTCCTATCGTTTTGTCATTATTTTACTCTCTTCTGGTGTTTTAACTTCTTTTTCTTCTCGTCAGTCAGCTTAGTCTTACATTAAGTACTTTTATCTCTACATGCAGTCCTTCAGTCTTTTCATAAAGTCTCATCTCTTGCAGTTTCCCCTGCCTATGTCCTCCTCCTGCAGACTCTGTAAAGCTTTCTGTGACACGCTAAACAACTCAAAGACAATGAAAACAATGTGGGGAATCTGAGTTCTCAGAATTACAGCACATATAACCCCTAAGCTATGCCAAAATGACTCTAAGTGGTATGGCTTGTTCATGTTTTAGCATGTGTCTCATGAGAACTTAAGGTCCAGCTCTCACTGAAATGTTCACTCTTTTGTTCTGTTTTTGATCTGCACTCCTACATATGTTTGCAGTTGAACTGCTGCATTTTTTCCCCACTAACTTCAAACACATTGCATTCTGCCTTTGGAGTGGCGTGAAACACACTGAGCATTTTATTCCCTTGATAGGCAAAAGCAAAATGTGTACTGAGGCTCTCAAGGTTATATACCTTGACATCCTTGTGGCTTTTTGTTATATGCATTATTCTTACTGTGATGTGTTTGATAAATATTTTTCTCACTATGACTTATTACTTACTAGTGTGTTTATGTTTCTGCACATTTTGATTCAGGAGTTTTATTTTATAGTATACTACTACTACTATTTCTCATTTGTACGTATAGTGCTACAAGGCGTAAGTAGCACTGTACATGTACAGCAAGAGAAAGTTCCAGCTAATCAGAATTTACAATTGTATTAATACAGACCACACAACAACTGGGGACTAGGGTAATTCAGGGGTTATCACAAGATTCAGGTAGGTGATAAGCAGGAGAATAAGGAGATCAGGATCCAAATGCAGCCTTGAAGAGAGAAGTTTTTAGTCTGGATTTGAATAGGGCTAGAAAAAGAACCTGACATACTAACTCAGGTAGTTTATTCCAAGCATATGGAGCAGCAAGATGAAATGAGCAAATCTGGAGTTGGCAGTGGCAGAGAAGGGCACAGAGTTCCCGAGGAGGGGTATGAGGAATGATAAGAGAGGAAAGGTAGCAAGGAGCTTCAGAATGAATACACTTATAAGTCAGTAGAATTTTGAACTGAATACAGAAACGGATAGGGAGCCATTGAAATGACTCGAGAGGTTATGTGAGCATAGCGTGACTGGCGGATTAGTCTTGCGGTTGAGTTTTGAACAGATTGAAGGGGAGAGAGATGATTCTGAAGGAGGCTGCAAAGCAGTAGGTTGCAATAGTCTACATGGGAGGTTACTAGAGAGTGAATAAGGGTCTTAGCAGTGTGCTTAGAAAAGAAGGGATGAATTTTACTGATGTTATAGAGGAAAAACGGCAGGTTTTAGCTATTTGTTGGATGTACCTTGATAAGATTTAAAAATCTGGTTCTGCTGACTGCTTGAATTTTGTCCAGCAATGGTGGACTTTGCAAACTTTTAGGAGCACATTTGTAGTCAGACAGCACTGAATAACAGCGCCGTCCAGCTAAACCTAAATAGACAGTTCTGGTTACCAGCAGAGACTTTCCTAACATTACCCACATATGTTTGCTTAATTAAATGTATTCAGTTATTATGGATTTGCTCAACAAAAAAAAGTTCAGTTCCTTTGCAGACAGGGCCGCCTCTAGGTATGTTCAGGAGTATTTCCTCCAAATGACCGCACTCCCAGCAGAAGTCCCACTCTCTATGGTTGCTAACCAGCTGGTGTTTTAAATGGAAGTCAGCAGAGGGCAGGACAGAAAACTAGCCAAGGTGCATGTTGGTTTTCTGCTGAACTCCGGGATGCCTCTTCCCCTCCTATTTCTTCCCGCTGCACCAGTAACCTGCGTTTGAATGTGCTGCAGGCACAGAAGAACTGAAGAGAACATAAGAACATAAGATATGCCATACTGGGTCAGACCAAGGGCCATCAAGTCCAGTATCCTGTTTCCAACAGTGGCCAATCTAGATCATACGTACCTAGCAGTTTCCCCAAAAGGCACAAGTTCCACAATGCTTGTATTGGGTCAAGCATTGATATCCTGGGTCCCTTTTTAATAATGGTTTATGGACCTTTCCACAAGGAACTTGTCCAAACCTTTTTTAAACCCAGCTACACTAACAGCTCTTACTACATCCTCCGGTAACAAATTCCAGAGTTTGATTACACGTTGAGTGAAAAAATATTTTCTCTTATTTGTCTTAAATAGTTTACCCTGTAGCTTCATTACATGTTCCCTAGTCTTTCTATATTCTGATAGCTTAAACATTCGATCTATGTTTACCCGTTCCACTCCATTCATTAATTTATGGACCTCTATCATATCTCCCCTCAGCCGTCTCTTTTCCAGGTTGAAGAGCCCTAACCTTTGTAGCCTCTCTTCATAGGAGTAGCCTTCCATCCCCTTTACCATTTTGGTGGCTCTTCTCTGAACCTTTTCTAATAACGCTATATCCTTTTTAAGATACGGCGACCAGAATTGCACACAATATTCAAGGTGCGGTTGTACCATGGAACGCTACAGAGGCATTATAATATCCTTTGTTTTATTTTCCATTTCTTTCCTTATGATACCTAGCATTTTATTTGCTTTCTTGGCTGCCGCTACACTCTGGGCAGAGGGTTTTAACATGTTATCCACGATGACTCCTAAATCTGTTTCCTGGGTGGTGGTTCCCAATGTGGAACCTTGCATCGTGTAACCATAGTGTGGGTTGTTGTTTCCTAGGTTGTCAGACGGCTGCCTAGGGTGAGAACTTACACAATCTTGACGATGCATATATTCATATGATTCTTGCAAGGTATTGTGGGTAATGTAGTTCTTTCACTCCCAAACACAGCTGAAGACAATAATTGAGTTGTGATACCAGTGGTAAGGCCAATAAAATACTTCTTTTATTGATGGGGTTTAATTCACCCAGCACAAGTATGCTTGTTAGCAATATAAATGAGGTTACTTGCTTGCAGTGTTTAAATGGATAACATAAAGTCACAAAGCAAATCAGAAAACAACCTTCAGCTTGTCAGGCAATTAGCTAATGTTTTCTTAGCAAATAATTACCAAAGGAAAAAGGCACAAAGAAATAAATGAACTTTGCTTGTTAGGTTAACTTCTGCTTATTTTCCACACAGATCCTGCAGTGATTCTCTCTTGCTCACACACACAATCAGGTGCAGCTTTAATTACTATCAATTGACCAGCTGAAACCCTTTAGCTGGCTGGCTGCTACTGTGTGAACCCAAATCCTGCTTTAAGAGCTGTTTTGCAGTGGAAATAAGAACAAAGTTAGGTTTCTTTGTGATGGCTGATGTGTTTGCTCACAGAAAGCTAGCAATAGCACTTGGATAAAGAGCAGTCCATGTAATCAATAGTTTCCTCTGCTGTATCTCCCCCTTCATCAATCAGCATAGGGTCACTATCATACATTGGCACAGACGAGTCTTTCAATAAGGCACTATCATGAGAATGCTTATTCCCTTGCTGCCATTCACTATTATAGATAGGGTCTGGATCAGTGTTCATACCTGAGCCTCTCCTGCTATCATAATTCCTCTCTGTATAGCCTGGCCAGTATGTAATCCAGTTATGATGTCCAGCCTTCCAATCTTGATCCCTGGACACTGGATCTTTCCTCACATACCTTCTGGCATAGGTCTGAAAGTCCTTTCCACGTGCAGTCTTCTCTCTTCCAGGTAGCCACTGGTGATTCCTATCTCTGCCAATCCATTCCTCTGGCTGACTCCAGTCCAATAGACTCTGCTGGCACTTGGAATACCTCCCAGTATAGGTACTGCCTTGGAATCTCCCAGACCTTCCAATGGCCTTTCTTCTCTTCCTTCCAGAGAGTTTCCTTCTCTCTCTATCCGCTTGGCTTGGCTTCTGCTTCTCGAGATGATGTTGGTGCTTGAGCTTGGAGCTGTTGCTGTATCTGTGTCTGAAGCTGTTATCTGTAGAATAAGCTCTATTCTTATTCTGTCCTAATGTGTGCTCCTCCCTAACACAGCGCAGCTGTGTTGAATCAGGCCCTGCCCTTTGAGATGAGTGCTTAGGGATTACCTCATAGCTCTCTTGATTGCACACACGTTTTCTCACTTCAGCCCCTCTCATGGCTGCTGGAAACCTGGTGCATTCTGGGACTGGTAGTCTTTTATGTGAAAACTCTGTTTTCTTACTTCTACCAGAACTGACAGGTTGCTTGTTCAGAGTCACATCATCTTTTCTATAGCTCCTACCTGAGCTATGATAAGCTTCCTTATCACAAGGTGCATAACTTTGCACTTGTCCACATTAAATTTCATCTGCCATTTGGATGCCCAGCCTTCCAATTTATCCAGATTCTCCTGCAGCTTTCCACAATCCTCTTGGGTTTTAACAACTTTAAACAGTTTTGAGTCTTCTGCATATTTGATAACCTCACTAGTTATTCCCTTTTCCAGGTCATTTATGAATATGTGGGGACTACTGTCAAACACAGGCACATGGAAAATTATGCTGGGTCCCAACCCCCACAGATACAGAGGGGTGCGATCTGACATTGTTTTTAATTCCCCTATGTGGTAGGCAGTTCCAATGAGTCCTTTCGGTTTTATGATGGCTGTTGCAAGTTCGGACCTGGGGTGCTGGGGCAGTGAGCGGAAAGAGAGATGCTAGAATTGAAGGGAGGGGGTTGGAAGGGCCCTGCTGAACATGATGGGGCCATGGAAGAGGGAATGGGGGCACAGATGGGGCAGATGCTGGACTTGGGGGGAGGAATGGTGGAGGTGACATGTTGGACATGATGGAGAGGAGAGCCTCTTTCAACTAAAAGGAAGTTCTGCAACAAGGGGGCATAGGATGAAGGTGAAAGGAGATAGACTCAGAAGTAATTTGCAAAAATATTTGTTTATGGAAAGAGTGGTAGATGCATGGAATAGTCTTCCATTGGAGGAAGTAGAGGCAAAAAGTACATCTGAATTCAAGAAAGTATAGGACAAACACAGAGGATCGCTAAAAAAGGAAAAAAAAAAGGAATGTAGAGCTTAGTGGTTCGTATGGAAGGGCAGACTGGATAGATCATATGTATGGTCTTTATCTGCTGTCATTTTTCTATGTTGAACCAATGGGAGGGGATATAGGGACACCATTGGGGGAGATGCTGAACCATCTAGGGAGTGGGGAATAGAAGCACAAATGGAATGGGAGAGTTATCAACCTTAGCAGTAGCTGGGGGGGGGGGGGTTTGCGATTCCCAAGCCCCAATAGCAGACGAAATCAGGGCAGTGAAGCTATTGCTGTAGAATTGCTGTGGCCATGGGTGAGCACTGAAATAGTATGACAGTAGTTCAAGCCTTCTATCATGGCACTATGAGCAAGTTTGGTACTCATGGGAGCACTTTCTGATGCTGATCTCAGAAGATCAGCATCAGGTAGTGTTAGTCCATTAGTGCTCAATGTGTTCGTGGTGACATGTCAGGAGGCTTCAACTGCTGCCGCCCTTCTTCAGTGCTCACTCGCAGAGGCAACTAATAGATCAAACCACAAAAAAAAAATTGGAAACCATTTATTTTAATTTTGACCAGGATTCCACCTGTTTTTTCCTGTCAATTAATTTGGCCTGACTCGTGGTTTGGTTCTTAGAGATAAAAGAAGGGATGATGAACTGGAGTTTGGATTGGAGACGAAGGGTTCAGCTTAAAATGATGTGCAACTGGAAAACACCAGAACAATCTACCTTTAATTTATTTGAGTTTGTCTCTTTTCTGTACAAAAAAGAAAGGGATTCAAAGGAAGCATCAACAGGGAGCCTGCATATCTCCCACTATTTGTCTACTAAGTTAAATCTCACGTCGTCCACACCACAGGGTCGAATCCCTCCTCACAGTCCTTCTCAACAAATTGGCAAGAGGAATAGATGACACAAAGCAAGCTTTTATGCTCCTGTTCCTTGACATAACAGCAGCATTCGATAGTGTAAACCATCTGACAATGCTAAACAGACTCAAACAGATAGGTATAAAAGGCATGGTACACAACTGGTTTACCTCATACTTGCACAACCGATCCCAAACAGTCCGAATTAAGAACCAAACCTCGTCTACTTTCACACTAGAACAAGGGCTCCCACAGGGCTTTGCCCTATCAGCACTCTTATTTAATATTTACCTCCAAACGCTTTGCACTATCCTCAAACGGTTCCGTGTCCACTACCACATATATGCGGACGATATAATGGTATACCTCACATTTAGGATACCAAACCCCCAATGCAACTAATATCAGAATGCTTCAACAAACTCTCAAACTGGCTCAGTAACCACAACTTGCACATTAACGTCTCAAAAACTGAAGTACTATATGTGACAAGAAATCAAATCTATTCTCCACCTACATCCATTGTGTTACTGAACCATGAGATCATACCAAAAAAGGAAGTAAAATACCTAGGAGTGATACTAGACCAGCACCTCATTATGGAACCCCACATAAAAAAACACAACAAAAAAGATACATTCCAAGTCATACTGCTAGACCAGTCCAGACAAACGGGTTGTGTCCCCCTGCCAGCAGATCTTGGAGACAGAGAATTCTACCAGAGCTCTGATAGGCTGGAGCCTGGTGATATGGTCCTACCCCCCTAGGGGTCCCTCTCAGTATTTCTCTGTCTCCAGCAGATTTGGTTGCTTTTGTTGTTTTTCCTTCAAAATCATTTAATTTAATGTAAAATCCCTTTTGAGGGGCATTTACTCTGGTTTTCCTGTGGTTCCAATGTGTTCACATTGGACCTGGGTGTCTTCAGCTGAGCTCCTGTTTGTGGCACAGTTGAACTCGCTGACTGAAAGGATCCCCAGCATCTAGCCACGAGGGCTTGTTAGCTGGATGAAGGGCTCCCTAAAATCTTTGTCTAAATGCTGATTTTAGTTGTCTGGCATTTGGCACCATTTCAGCTGCAGCCCTTGGCTTCTCTGCACTGACCGGCACTGTGAGTACAGTTTTCTTTTCTCTCCCCGGCTTCTGCAGCTCCGGGTCAGCACTTACGGTATTTTGGATTTGCTCTCTCCTGTCATCGCTGGAGCGATCTTTTCTCATATCCCCACTCCGTTAGTGTTTTTGGCTTCAGTTTTCGGCGGAGTCGCTTTAATTTTAAGTTTTTAATGATTATAGTTTGCCGGCGGCCATTTTGAATCGCCGCGGAGCTCCGTTTTTGGTGGGAAGCACAGTGTTTTCTTTCTGCTCTCTTTTGGCTTTCCTTAGCCTTCCTGCTGCTTGTTTTTTTTTTTGGTAAACAGAGTTTTGGCTTGGGGTAAAGTGACTCCTTCACTTTCCTTAGTTTAAAAAAAAACAAAACAAAAAAAACCAACCCTGTTTACATTCCCAACATGTCTTCTTCAGTGCAGAGGTGCATCGTATGTCACAAGAAGCAAAAGGAGCTCAAGAATCGATTGTGCACTTCTTGTTTTGCCCATCCGGGTGAGTCTTCGTCGGCCTTGTCAAATCATGGGACTTCAGTTTCTGATCTACCTGTGTTAGATGGTCCACTTCCTTTGTCGTTTTCAGCGGAGGCGCAGGGGACTCATCCTGGGACTCCTCAGGCTCCTTTAATGCCCTCACAGGCTGGTATGCCTTCTGAGGAGCACCTCTTAGCACTATTCCGCCAAGCGTGGTCTCTCTGGTGTGCTGAGTCTTCCACTTCTGCGGCTGTACCTTTGCCAGTGGCGCAGGAGCCCATCCCTGCGCCTACCGCGCACAAACGGTCCAAGAGCTCCGTGAGTCTTAAGGGATCCCGTCCTCCGAAGGAGTTACAGTTCCTGCGGGACGATGATCTAGTCCCTGAAGATGACAGGTCTTCTGCTGACAGCTCTGCGGAGTCCTCAGATCGGGAGGATGGGGAATATTCTCCATCAGATTCTTCTCTTCCAGCACAAGAGGACTCACAAGACATTTGGCTGTTCCGTAAGGAGGAGTTATCCGCCCTGATTGGGCAAGTAGCGGAGGCTCTTTGCCTTTCAAATTTGCCTGAGCTGCAGACTCCTCAAACTCTGTCTCAGGCAGATCCTATCTTGCAGGGCATTCGTAAGTCCTCCAAATCCTTTCCTTTTCCACCAGAATTACAGCAGATGGTGTCTCGAGAATGGGATTCTCCGGATATTCCGCTGCGCAACGCTCGTTGCCTGGGTCAGTTATATGTCTGGCCTCCAGAGGTCCTGGAGCAATGGCTTGCATATCCTAAGGTAGATGCCTTAGTCACTGGCGTTACTAAGCACACCACCATCCCAGTGGAAGGCGGGGCAGTGCTCAAGGATCCGCAAGACCGAAAGGTGGAGAATCTGCTGAAGACGGCCTTCTCCTCATCCTCTCTTGCCCTCCAGGCAACGGTGTGCGGGGGACTGACGGCCCGTGCCTTGCTTTGCTGGATTCAATGTTTGCCCGACGACGCTTCCCTTAGTCGCCTGGAGTCAGCTACAGCGTTTCTGGCAGACACCTTCTATGATTTACTGCGTCTTTCGGCTCGCTCGGTTGCCACCATGACGGTGGCCAGGCAATGGCTGTGGCTCCGTCAATGGGCGGCGGATGTCGTGTCCAAGGCCAGACTCTCCAAATTGCCTTTTAAAGGAAAGCTTCTTTTCGGGGAGGAGCTTGACAAGCTGGTAAAGGATCTTGGGGAGGTTAAGCCCCAGCGCTTGCCGGAAGACAGGCCAAAGGCTTCTTCGCGCAGGTCAAATCGGGCGCAGTCGTTTCGGCGGTATTCCCGGAATAGAGACTCCCGGAGGTTTCGTTCTTTCAAGACCTCTCAGCTGTCGACGCCATCCACTCGTTATGGGCAGAGGACGCAGTCCTTTCGGGAGGCCCGGAAAGGCTCGGACTCCTACTCCACCGCAGGGAGGTTCTCCGGATCCGCGCAGCCCTCTCACTGATGGGGCGGAAGGCCCACTCGAGACATTGCCACCAGTAGGAGGTCGGTTGGCCTTGTTCTCTCAAAAGTGGGCGCAAATCACCTCCGACCAATGGATTCTCAACAGCATTTCTCGGGGTTATTCTCTCGAGTGCTGCCGGACTATCCCCGAGGCCTTCTGGTTTCCCCAGCAGGCTCTCCTGAGAAGAGATGGTTCATTCAAGTCACCCTTCAGCGGCTTCTCTTCTTAAATGCCGTTTTCCCTGTGCCTCCGAGCGAAAGAGGGCTGGGTCGATACTCCATCTATTTCGTGGTGCCCAAGAAAGATGGTTCGTTTCGTCCCATCTTGGATCTCAAGGGAGTAAACCACAGCCTTTGAGTACCTCATTTTCGAATGGAAATTCTTTGGTCCGTCATTCAAGCGGTGCGCAAGGGCGAGTTCCTGGCGTCGCTCGATCTCGCAGAAGCGTATTTTCATATTCCCATTCGGGCCGAACATCAGTGGTTTCTGAGATTCACAGTGCTAGGACAGCACTTTCAGTTCCAAGCCATGCCCTTTGGGTTGGCTACAGCTCCCCGTACCTTCTCCAAGATCATGGTGGTGGTGGCGGCAGCCTTGCACAAGCAGGGCATCCGGGTTCATCCCTATCTAGACGATTGGCTTATCCGAGCCGACTCGCTGTCAGAAGCTCGAGACACTGTCGCCCATGTAGTGGTCTTCTTGGAAGACCTGGGGTGGGTGATCAATCGCACCAAAAGCTGCCTTCAACTGTCTCAAGGGATAGACCTTTTAGGGGCTCGCTTCGACACTCACCGCGGGCGGGTATTTCTCACGCAGGATCGCTTTCAAAAGCTCTCCCTTCAGCTCTGTCTATTTCTACATCAAGAGGCGCCTCGGACTTGGGACTACCTTCAACTCTTGGGATCCATGGCAGCTACCATCGACCTAGTTCCGTGGGCAAGAGCACACATGCGCGGCTTGCAGAGGGCGCTGCTGTTTCGCTGTTCGCCGGTGTCTGAGGATTATCAGGTTCGGCTCCCTCTCCTACCGGCGGTGAAGCTCGGACTCCGGTGGTGGCTCCGGCCCCGCAATCTCCTTCGGGGAGTTCCCTTGGAAACTCCACGCTGGGTGCTGGTAACGACGGACGCCAGCCTTTCCGGTTGGGGGGCGCATTGCGGTTCGCACACAGCGCAGGGGATTTGGTCTCCTCGGGAGGCTCGGTGGTCCATCAATCGTCTCAAGACGCGAGCAGTGCGTTTAGCCCTCCAGAAGTTCCAGCCTCTTCTGCGGCATCAATCGGTTCGCGTTCTCTCCAACAACGCTACTACCATGGCATATCTCAACCACCAAGGGGGCACGAAATGTCCAGGTGTATTGAAGGAAATGTGTCTTCTCCTTCCGTGGGCAGAGAGACATCTTCAGGCACTTTCAGCGCAACATATCGCGGGGATAAACAATGTCAAAGCCGATTTCCTCAGCCGACATACTCTAGATCCCGGGGAGTGGGCTCTGGCACTGGAACCTTTTCAGTCCATTGTTCAATGCTGGGGGCTACCGGAAATGGACCTCATGGCTATGGCGCAGAATGCCAAAGCACCGATCTTCTTCAGCTGATGGAGAGACACCGGATTGCACGGGATAGATGCTTTATCTCAACCGTGGCCGACGCATCTTCTTCTGTATGTTTTTCCGCCCTGGTCCATGATCGGCAAGATTCTCCAAAGGGTCAGGGAGCATCGCGGACCGGTGATTCTAGTGGTGCCGGATTGGCCTCGCTGACCGTGGTATGCGGATCTCGTCCACTTGTCTTGGACGTCTCCTCTGTGCCTAGGGGCGGCCCCAGGGCTCCTGTTTCAAGGGCCGGTCACCATGGAAGACCCGGCTCCTTACTCACTTATGGCCTGGCTCTTGAACGCCGCAGATTAGCTCATAAGGGTTGTTCGCCTAGCGTGGTGGCAACAATGCTCAAGGCATGGCGGTCGTCAACGTCGTTGGGATACGCTCGTGTGTGACGTCTCTTTGAATCTTGGTGTTCGCTATGCCAGGTTTCGCCCTGGCGTTGCAGTGTCCCGGACATTCTCTCTTTTCTACAGGCAGGTCTCGAGAAGGGCCTGGAACTGGGGACTTTACGGGTGCAGGTAGCTGCTCTGACTTGTTTTCGAGGGCCAATAGCGGGGTGTTCTATCACCTCGCATGTGGACGTGTCCCGTTTTCTGAAAGGGGTTAAGTCCTTACAGCCTCCAGTTCGTCCATTAGTTCCTTCTTGGGATCTCGCTCTCGTTCTTCGTGCTCTCATTGCTCCTCCCTTTGAGCCCTTGAAAGCATGTTCCCTTAAGGATTTGACGTTGAAAACAGTCTTCTTAGTGGCCATAACCTCTGCACGTTGGATTTCAGAGCTTCAAGCTCTCTCTTGTCGAGATCCCTACCTCTCTTTTTCTGCGGAGGGGGTTTCTCTTCGGACTGTTCCTTCCTTCCTTCTTGCCTAAGGTGCTTACCCCGTTTCATGTCAACCAGCCTCTTTTCTTACCTACCTTTGCAAAAGAGCAGTGTTCCGGTCTCCTTCATCAGCTGCGAGCGGTGGACCTGAAGAGGATCCTTTATCGGTATCTTAAGGTCGCAAACTCTTTCTGTACGACCGATCATCTCTTTGTGCTGTTTGTGGGTTCTTGGCGAGGATCCGCGGCCTCCAAATCTACTATTTCTAGGTGGTTACATGCAGCTATTGAGGCAGCCTACATTCTTCAGGGAAAGCCAGTGCCTGCAGGGCCCCAGGCGCATTCCATTCGGGCTCAAGCGTCGTCGTGGGCCGAGCTCTCTCAGGTAGCTCCTCTCGACATTTGCCGGGCGGCGACTTGGTCGTCGTTGTCCACTTTTGTCCGTCACTATAGGTTGGATGTCCACGCTCGGCAGGAGGTTCATTTTGGAGCTGTGGTGCTGTCGGCGGCATTAGACCCCCCCCCTTGGGAGCCGGTAGCTTGGGTACTGCCCGTTTGTCTGGACTGGTCTAGCAGTATGACTTGGAAGAAGAAATTTCACTTACTGTTAATTTCCTTTCCTGGAATACTGCTAGACCAGTCCAGGACCCACCCTGCTGTCAGTTGCAGTCCTGCTAGTGCAGTGGAGCCGCCGGCTTTGGATTTGTTTTTTTGTCAATATGCCTGACCAAAGGTAGCCTTCGGCTGCATGGTCTTTCTTCACAGCATTCAGTTTTCTAGGGATGCTTTCAGCTCCTTTGTACATAGTTGAATCGGAACCCAGCATGGGTGGTATTATGGTCAAGTTCCATTTCTAGTTTGAGTTGGCTTTGCAGACTATACTGAGAGAGACCCCTAGGGGGTAGGACCATATCACCAGGCTCCAGCCTATCAGAGCTCTGGTAGAATTCTCTGTCTCCAAGATCTGCTGGCAGGGGGACACAACCCGTTTGTCTGGACTGGTCTAGCAGTATTCCAGGAAAGGAAATTAACGGTAAGTGAAATTTCTCCTTACAAAATCAAGCTGCTAAAACAATTCCATTCCCTGATACACCTGCAAGACTTCATAACTGTAATTCAAGCCATCATCACACCCCACTTTGATTTTGCAAACACCGTTCTCCATGTTGTCTCTAAACAAAACCTCAGAAGGCTCCAACTTGTGCAAAATATAGCAGCCAGAACTATCCTGAATGCACGTTCCATACAACATATTACTCCTATTCTTTTCCAACTACACTGGCTACCAATACATCACTGTATAAACTACAAAATTCTGGTAACGACGTTTAAAGTAATCAACAACTTAGCACCATTGTTCCTCAATACTCTTATCTCCAGAGAAATCCCAAATCGTAATTAAAGAAGTAAGAATAGAAACAGAATAGAACCACCAAAAGACTTCGCTAATTTATTTATTTACATTCTCTTTATACCGCGCTATTCTGCATCAGTGCGGTTTACATTGAACAAACTGAAATTACATTGAACAGGGCATTATAACTTGGAGATAACTATTTTACAGGGAACATGGGCTATGGAGGGTTAAGTGGCTTGCCCAAGACCACAAGGAGCACCTGTGGGACTAGAAACCCCAGTCCTTCCAGCCCAAGGTTGCTGTCCTCTAGTGGGATTTGAACCCCCGACCTTCCGGCCTGAAGTACCTTGCCCCAACCACTAGGCCACTCCTCCAAAAATTCACGAATAACAAAGCATTTTCTCACATGGCTCTGACTCTCTGGAACAACCTACCAGACAATATTAGGCAGATAAATGACATCAAACTATTTCGCAAAAGGATTAAAACACACCTCTTCAGTACCCACTTTGGCCCTTTAACAACCACTGACACACAAGAAGACAACAACCTACTGCACACTCATAACAACTCAATCCAAAGTACAATTTGAGCCTAACCCAGTTTACCTTAGACAAGAAAAGTTAACTAGCAAAACCTCACAAGTATACATAGCGATACACTGTCAGAGCGATGGACCCATTCACATCTTTACGTAATAGTTAAACGCTGTATATAGTTGTACACGGTTAGTGTGAGGGACATGTTCCCATTTTATAGTATATAGTTTGAACCTATGGGAAAGTGCGGTATATAAGCAATCTATAAATAAATAAATAAATAAATCTGTTCTCACACTACTTGTTTTCCTTTTATAGGATAATTCCATTAGCTTTCTGTCTTATACACATATGTAATACTGAATCCTTTATGTAGGGGGAGAGGGGTAAGGGGTGAGAAGAGGAAGGGGGATGGGAGAGAGAGTAAAGGGAGGAGTGAGAGAAAGAAGCATGCCTGGGACAGTTTGAGGCAGAGGAGTGAATTCTGACGTTACCACAAACATTTTGGGGGTAATTTCAGAATACAAATAAGAGGTTTGTACGTGCGATGGAGATATTTATGTGCAGAAGACGTCCCTGATTGTATTCTGAAACATCACTGACATGCACGTCCACAGCACTAGCATGGGGATCTCAGAACATGGGTGGGAGAGGGCAGAACGGGGGCGTGGTCAGCCACGGAGATGTATAAAGTGTATTCAGGAAAAGCCCATGTTCATATTGTTTCCGGAAACATCCACATTATTCCTGTTGAAATGTGGTATAAGGCTACGACTTAGAAATAATTCTGCTGGACGTGCTAGGGAGATAAAGTTTTTAAAAGAAATAAATGACTGCTTCTTGGACCAGCTGATTCATGAACTGAGAAGAGAGGAAGCCATTTTGGACCTAGTCCTTAGTAGAACACAAGATCTGGTACAAGAGATAAGAGTATTGGGGCCACTTGGCAATAGTGATCATAGCATGATCACATTTGTATTAATAAATGGAGGAAGGACATCAAGGAAATCTGCAGTGCTACCTTTTAACTTTCAAGAAGGAGACTATGATAAAATGAGGAAAATAGTTAAGAAAAAACTAAAAAGAGCAGCTGCAAAGGTTAAAGTTTTACATCAAGCATAGGTGTTGTTTAAGAATACTATCTTGGAAGCCCAGACCAGCTGTATTCCACACTTTAAGAAAAATGGAAGGAAGTCCAAAAAACTGCCAATTTGGTTTAAAGGTGAGGTCAGAGAGGCTGTTGTAGCCAAAAAAGCATCTTTCAGGAAATCTAAAAAGGAGCCAAGTGATAAAAACTGGAAACAACATAAGCAGTGACAAGTTAGATGCAAGGCATTGATAAGGCAGGCAAAGAGAGAATTTGAAAAAAAACTTGCTGTGGAAGCAAAAATGCATAATAATTTTTTTTTTCAAGTACATTCATAGTAAAAAACTATAAGAGAGTCAGTTGGACCATTAGATAATAGAAGAGTAAAAGGGTCACTAAGCCATAGCAGAGAGACTGGATGAATTATTTGCTTCAGTCTTTACTGAAGAAGATATAGGAAAGTTACCCGTGACTGAAATGGTATTTAACGGTGATGCAAGAACCGAAAGAAATATCAATAAACTGGGAAGATGTATTACAAATATTTGATAAACTAGAGAGTATCAAATCACCTGGACTGGATGGTATACATCCGAGGCTGTTGAAAGAACTGAAATATGAGATCGCAGACCCACTATTAGTAATCTGTGAACTATCATTAAAATCATCTGTAATACCTGCAGATTGGTGAATGGCCAATGTAATGCCAATTTTTAAAAAAGATTCCAGAGATGATCTGGGAAACAACAGACCAGGAGCCTGACATCAGTACCGGGAAAAATGGTGGAAACCCTTAGAAAGAACAAAATTACTAAATATGTAGATAGTTATGTTTTAATGGAAGAAAACCAACATGGCTTTAACCAAGGAAGGAGCGAGTTGTGTATGAAGGTCACAGATGCTTTATTAACAGGAAAAACCCCTATGTGTTTCAGCAAACGCCTTCTTCAGGGAGTATACATGCTTAAAAACTAAAAATCAACTCAAAATCAAACAACTACTGAAAAAATCATGAAAAATGTTTGGTTGTTACGTCAGAACGTCATCATTGCCGTTTCTGGTGCGTTGAAACGTTCATAGGGCGTTCATAGCTGGTATGCCCTAAACGCAGTACTGTGTTTATACTGCATTTTCTGCAAAGGATCACTGTTCATCGCTATTTATACCACATTTTCTGTGAAGGATTGCTGTTCATGCCACATTCAATTTTGTGGAGAATCAATGTTCAACTTAAAGAATGGGTCCAGGATATTTGGAGTCATTTCTTCAGATGTGTATTGTGTCTACTGATTAGCACGGAGGTGTCTTTTCATACAGTTTTTGAGTTAATTTTGTGTAAGGCACATAGTTGTGTTTTTGCACATCTTTAACACAGGTTCACTGTTTAAAATTTAGTAATCCTTTATTTGAGTAAAAAGGAAGAGTTGTCACGAGAGGAGATTTCCTCAAGGCAAATTTTCCAACAATTAAAATTATAGTGCTCGGCTATTACTGCTCTTAGTTTCTTTTTCAAAAACTAAAAATAGTAATATCAAGAACAAAAATGTTAAAAACAATAAAATATATTCAAAACTTCCAATAAATAGATCAAAACAAAAATACATAAAACAATTGTGAGAAATAAAACCATATAAGAAAAATGTAAAAGATTAAGACATAAGGCAGGGAATGTGCATATGAACCCCAATCATGTCAAGGAGCAAAAACATAAGAGGAAACATCTACTTCCCACCCTTGGGACAGTGGAGAGAGATGAGGAGGAGTTAGGTGGCTAAGTAACTTTAAAAAATGTTTTTTAAAAGTTACTTAGCCACCTAGCTCGTCCTCATCTCTCTCCACTGTCCCAAGGGTGGGTAGTAGATGTTTCCTCTTATGTTTTTGCTCCTTAATTAATAATAGTAATTAATAGTTACAATGGCACACTGTGTAAAATCTCAATGGAATGTGAAGACACACCAAAATTGTATTGGTTTTAAAAAACATGCATCTGTGAAAATAGAATAAAGTTAGTTTTAATCAACCTCATTAATCCTATGCAGACATTGTCTCAAGAAAAAGGGAGAAGAGAGTGTCATCCTGTTGTGAATCATATACTTACACAAGGTACTGAGTATGGGTAACAGATACCATCCAGAAAATGGGAGGACAGAGAGAATGGATTAACAAGAGCCTAGTGTATTTCTATAAAGGAGTGTTGCTAACTAAAAGCAATGTGAAGGTGCAACAGTAAAGTTTGAACCGCACTGTGTAAATCTACAAAATTGCAATTAAGAAAGTCAGAGCAAGGTGAAGCTGTATAAGCGGACACTATAATAAAGCTGTTGCCATTAGTGAAATAAGTAAAGTGACCAATTCTAACCATCAGCATAAATGAACCACGCGGCATTATGAATCCCGGTAGAGAAAACCCCCCTATAAAAACCAGTTGCTTACCCAGTGAAAAAGCAGTAACAACGCCGTAGAGCTGCAGCAGTATTCCAAGGAGCTTTAAAGGCGACCATGGAAGAGGACACTCTTAAATCTAGTATGATTTTGCACCAAAAAATGTCAAGGGTAAGCGATCGAATTGTATAAATTAGATATGCTGAGTATACACTAACAAAGTATGAGAACAACATAAAATGACTCTATGTCAGATGGTGGGAACCGAGGCAAAAGCAGCTGAGGTCTATGAGGCAGTCGTGTAGCAGCACAACGAATCTCGTCAAAAATGGAACTTGCCATTCAGCCGTCAAATAATCATATGCAAAATTGTTGTATTGACTAAAAGGACCCGGTACATCTGAGCATCAGCACAGAAAAATCAAAATAAAACAAATGGCCACGAAGAGGGAAATGTATGTCTAGCATTATAAATGCCGAGACAAGCTTTAGTAGTATTCTAAAACAAAAGGGGGGGGGGGAGGGGTAGAAAATAAAAGTGCAAGTAAAAACACTAAAATTGTAGATTAAAAAACTGTAAATAAGATCGTGGGAACCGTGGCGAGAGCGGGTGAGGTCTATGAGGCAGCCATGTAGCAGCATGGCAAATCTCATCAGTAATAAAAGATGACACTTGCAAAAAATTGTTGTATTGAATAAAATAGCCTGATGTGTTTATGAGCTCCAGCACAGTAAAATCATAATTGAGCAAATGGTCATGAAGAGGACAATATGTATCTATCATTGTTATAACCTAGATAAGCCACAGCAAACTAATCTAAAAGGGGGAGGGGGGGGGGAGGATAAGAACAAATCTAAATAAAATGAATAAGGATAAAAACCCAAGAATACTAAAATATAAAATGATCACAAAAAAAGTTGAAATGAAAGTTAAAAATGAAAAAAAAAAAAAGTTAAAAATGAGATGAAGTAATTATGAATATTATGAATGGTAGGGGGGAGAAGGGAGAAGGAGAAGGAGGAGAAGGATGGGAAGGAGGATGGAGGGGAAGGGGAGGTGGGAAGAAGAAGAGAGGAGAGAAGGGGAGAGAAGGAAAGGGAGGCTAATGGGGGGAGGAAGGGAACGGGGCAATGGGGAAAGAAGGAAAGGGGGGATGGGGGAGTGGGTGAGGGGAAGAGAGAGAAAAGAGAGAAATGGGGTAGGGGAGGGGGAGGGGAGGGGGAAAGGGGTGGGAAGGGGGGAGGAAAGGGAAAAAAAGAAATAAAAACTCTAAAACCATATAAATTCAAAAGCAAGATAAAGGAAGATATAAAATGAGTAAAAGGTGATTGCCTGGGACATAAATGCATAAAAACCAAGTGAGAAATGACTAATAAAACAGGAAAATGAAAGGAGGAGGTGTAAAAACAATGATAAAAAAGGATGAAATTAAAAAGTAATGGGATGGGAGGCAGTGTACTATTGTGGCTCAGAAACTGATTAAAAGATAGAAAACAGAGAGTAGGGCTAAATGGCCAATTCTCTCAATGGAGAAAAGTAAATAATGAAGTACCCCACAGATCTGTGCTGGGTCTGCTGCTTTTTAAAATATTTGGAAATGACTTGGAAATGGGAATAATGAGTGGGGTAATCAAATCTGCATATGACACAAAATTATTCAAAGTTGTTAAAACCCAAAAGGATTGTGAAAAATTGCAAGAGGACCTTGATAAGTTGGAAGACCGGATATTCAAATGGCAGATGCTAGATCTCTTAGACGGGTATCCTCCTCCCTTCATGTATCAAGCACTGTCTCCCTTTCATCAGATTGTCCAGGGTCATGATCCTCCTTCCACTCTGTGACAATTCTCTATCTTTAGACCATTCTGACTCAGCTTCACAGTACTATGTCAGTTTTAGATCGTCTTCCCTCCTCTTGAAATCTCAACTCCTGCCATTGCACCTATACATCTTGGAAATTGTTAACTTTTCTCTTAATTCTGGTATCCTTCCAAAGGCCTGGAAAAAAGTCACTGTTAAACCTATCTTGAAAAAAGGCTCCACGGACTCTAATCTTTCTGAAAATTATAGACCAGTCTCTACGCATCTTTTCCTCTTTAAAATCAGGTTTTAGGCCCCATCATAGCACAAAGACCTGCTTAACATTTATACTAAGTGAGATTCATAAAGTTTTGGTCTCTGGACATCTCACTCTCATAGTCTTGTTAGATAAATGGGCAACTTTTGATCTGGTCGATCATGATCTCCTGCTCACGCGACTGGCAGATATCAGTCTTGCAAATACAGTTCTTAATTGGTTCTCTCCTTTCTTGACAGACCATTCTTTCTTGATACAAAGTAACTCCAAGCTCTATCACAAGGAGTCTTTCTTGCAGTATGCCTCAAGACTCTATTCTTTCACCCATTTTTTCAACAACTTTCTGGTGTCTCTAGCTTTGTAAGTTCAGTCACTTGGTATCTCTGCTCACTTCTTTGCAGATGATTCAGCTTATTGCGTATCTTCATCCCCATCTTCTAGATTTGAAGCAATGAAATCACCACCTTTCATCTGCCCTACATTGGCTTAAATCCAGTTTACTAAACCCATATAAATTTAAAACCATGTGGCTCTCTGACTGTACCAGCCCAATAACAGTTGCACCCACCCTGGCTTTACCTTACCAGTGATTTCCACATTGAAATTTTAGGCCACACTTTTGATTCTCAGTTAACTTTTGCTCACCAAAAATCAGATACAATAAAATCTTGCTTTTCTGCTCTTTGTACTATTAGAGCTCTCTGCTCATTTTTGGATAAACCAACTCTTATAACTTTGCTGATTTCTTTGGCAATCAGTAAGTTGAACTATAGTAATTCTCTTTATAATGGCCTTCCTTTCTACTCCATTAAACGTCTTCAAAGAATTCAAAACATTACCATAAAGCTATTTATTCATTCCAAACCATCTGACCATGTCGTTCCTCTCTTGAGATCCCATCATTGGCTTCCAATAGCCTATCAGAATTAATTGAAAGTTCTGTTACTAACCCAGAAAGCTTTTTATTCAGGACTTCCTTTCTACTTATATGACTCACTTACTCCTTATATGCCAACAAGAACTCTTCGTACACAAAATCATAAAAGACTTGTGGTAGCATCTAACAGCTACGCCTGACACGAATCCACACGCCAATCTGCTTTTTTCTTTTTAGCTCCAGCCCTATGGAGTTCAATTCCCCTTTACGTTTTTCATTACACCTCATTGAAATCATTTAAGAAAAATCTAAAAGCCTATTTCTTTGTGCAAGCTTATGGAGATCTGTAGATCTCCATAAGCCGCTGATCTGTGAAGACTTGTTTCCCTTTCTCCTCTCTCTCCTACAGAGTTTTCCTTTCTCCCTTTCTGTTTATTTAATCTATATTTGTATGTATATTTTATGTGAATTATTTTATTTTGATTTGTAAACCGCTTGGTTGCCACTGGCTAACGGCGGAATATCAAGATAAGAAATAAATCATAAACCATAAACCCCTACCAATTATATTCAACGGTACTGAATATTTGCATGAAGTTAATCAGATAAATTATTTTAACTGTAAACCACTTAGATATGGAAATGTATTAGTGGTATTTAAAATAATTTTTAATTTTTTTTCACTTATTTGAGTTGCTTATTATACAGTGCTTAGGAGTAAAAGCCATCATGACAGTTTAAAATGAAAAAGAAAATTATGAAGAAAAAGAAAGCAGGGGAAGCAGCAAAAAGAAAGAGGAGAGGAATTAAAATTCATCAAGAAGCACAGGGGGTGGGAAGAGAAAAAAAAGGTACAGGGGAAAGGAGCAGGTTCAGCCCCCAAAGGGGCTGTCATCAGGGTCTTGGGGAAAGGAGAGTTGGAACAACCAGGTTTTAAGACCCTTTTTAAAGCTGGTGAGGGAAGGGGAGATATCTCTAAACTATGAGGCATGTTTACTAAAGGTTAATGTGCGTTAATAAAAATGAAAGTGTGTTAAGTGCTGCCATAGCCAATAGAAATGAATGGGCCGTGGCAGTATTTAACACTTGTTAACTTTCATTAAAGCAGGTTCACTTTTAGTAAACATGCCCCTATATTTGGTTATCTTTGCCACTTGCTATGGCACTGAATATCAACTTCAAAGAATACAGAGTATGCAAGACAAGAGGTGCCAGACAGAGGAAAGGAGAAGTCAATACTCCCTCTTAGTGCTTTGTTAATAGTGCTCACAGGATGACAAACATCTAACAAAACTGGAAGTTCAATAAAGTAATGTTCTGTTGTTTAGGAGGGATGAGTACAAGCAGGTTGGGGGAATTTTGGGGTTTTTTTCACTACGTTTTCACAATTTTGAGGTTATTTTAGCTAGTTTCACACATTTGTCTTAATAGGCATTTTTTAGTGCATGCTAAATACATTTAACATGTGCTAACTGATGACTCAAGGAAAGCTATGTCGATTAGTATGTATTAAGGGGGGCATTTTAGAAAGTACGTCCTAGTCAAATCAGGGATGTCCAGGGAGGAACGTGCTGAAAAACACCAGGGACATCTATGTCTGTGGCCGATTTTAGGAACATACTGTAGATGTCCCCGATGTGGACATCTGCACTGGCAGCCACACAGCCACAGCCCTTAGGAAAGCGTGGGGCAGGGACATCCATCTCATGCATGCTAGCAAAGAGGATGTCCAGCAGTGTAGCAAAACAAAAAAAAATGAGCCCCCATTCCCCATCAGTTTTTGTTGACATATTGTAAAATAAATGGGGTATTATTGGAGCTCCTTCTCCACACCTTGCAGACATTTGCCTGCCAAATCAAGCACTTTTCAGATGACTGTGCCTGGAGCAGGTTTAACCTTAGACATGATTCAGAGTGTCCAGAGAGTTTCTGAAATCAGGCAGGGACGTCCAGGTTCTTAGGAACACCCCGACCATGCCTTTGCCATGCCCCCATTCAGACTTGGACGTCCTCATTCTGGGGACATTCACAGGCTTGGTTTCTAAAAAAGCTCTGGAGACAGCTCCGTGCTTGGGGTGTCTTCTATGCCTCTTTTCAGAGGTCCAAAACATGAAAAGGGCTTCTAAAATTCCACCCTATATCACTGTAACTCACACAAACAAACCAAATGTGCTAATGCATGCACATCCCTTTTTTAACAAAGGGTTGCTGATGTTGGGTGTTTATATAATGGTCCACAAGAAAAGTACTTAGCAGGAAGACAATAATACTATCACCCATCCCCTGCACTTGCAGGAAAATGGTGGAATATTAAGGATAGTTGCAGGAGTGCATGTGTTTCCCATTTATGCGCCACAAACAAGGAATAAATCACTGCTCTCCTGAAGTGTAGGTACATTCAGGGCCGATTCTAGGCATGCACAGGCATGTTGCCCGCACATGGCCTCACACCATGTTTTCCTTTACTCCTGCGATTGTGCTAAGTCGTTGCTGCCGGCACTGCTGAGTTTGTAGAGGTTAAAACAGGGGCACTTCCTGTAGAGACAGGAAGCACCCTTGGTTAACCTCTATAAACTCAGTGGATGCAACTTAGCACAGCTGGTGGAAGTAAAGGAAAACACTCCCCTGGAAGTGCAGAGGTGAGCTGGGGAACCAGGCTTTGGGCCTCACCGGCTCCCTCTGAAGCCAGTCAGGTGTGTGCGTGGCCCCTCGTGGTGCGGGGCATGTATCTTGCAACCATCAGTAACACTATTAGTTAGTGTCTGCTACTTAGGGTTGCCAACTGGATCCAGATGCGCCCGACAGGTTCGATCCATTCCTGGGTTTACCTCATTGCATGCAGGGATATGTAGTTC
This sequence comes from Ichthyophis bannanicus, assembly GCA_033557465.1. NCBI lineage: Eukaryota > Metazoa > Chordata > Amphibia > Gymnophiona > Ichthyophiidae > Ichthyophis > Ichthyophis bannanicus. Next base: position 1,032,866,532 of record CM066031.1, read on the forward strand.
TGATTTCTCCATTGCACTCCATTAGAAAAGGAAAACTACAAGTAACTGCATGCAATGGGGTAAACCCAGGACTGGAGCAAGCCTGTCAGGCGCATCTGGAGCCAGTTGGCAACCCTACTGCTACTCATGGTTTTAGTCCTGCACAAAACATGAAGCACAACTGGCAGTGGCTGTTTCATCACACATGGAAACACTTATAGTGGGTGTTCAGGCACAATTATTTACAGGCACGGGTGGATACCACCAGCCCCTCTCTGGGTACAGATGCCTTTTCTAATCCTGCTACTGGCTGGCCTTGCCAGCTTCTTCACTAGGGTGCTTTCCCCATTACCCTGGCTTTTTCAATCTAGATGCAAGGACCTTTTCTTTACAGGGGCCAAAGCTCCCTCTTACATTGCCACAGGATGTTTTCTACCTCTGGCTAACAATGACAGTTTCTAACCTGGCCTGACACTGAGCCAGTTTTGCAGAAGGTGAGAAGCCTCCATTACATTAAGAACAAACCTTTCTATTTTCTCTGCTGGCTTAAACCTATAAATTCTAACTGTTGATTTTTGGGGGGATTACTGTTATAGCTTTTAACTGTGGTTTTAGAATAAGCTTGGGGGCATTTGGACTGCTTTCCTTGATTAGACTTACATCCGATATCTGTGTGTGTGGCAGATAGAGAGTTAACTAGGTTTTTACCCCTGCTGAACTTACCCCTGCCGAACTGGTAGGTGGAGTGGAGGAGTAGCCTAGTGGTTAGAACACTGGCTTGGTAACCAAGCAACCAGGGTTCAATTCCCACTAGCACTCCTTGTGGCCTTGGGCAAGTTACTTTGTAGCAGCAAAGTGCATGCAATAAATAATACCAGGAGTCAGTTGTAGGGTCCAAGCCAATTTATTGTGCACAGGCTCAGACAGGAGCGTGTCCAAAAGGGACTGAACAACAAAGTACAGCAGCAAATTCCTTATATACAATTTTTACAATTTGATAGAGGCAACCTTTCTATTGGTCCCAACGCCCCTCGCACCTATCCAATCAGTGACCCTCTCTGGGCCCCATTCCTTGTTCCCCCTTCTCAAACTGTTCTAACAAAGGCATAGTCTTAGACCTGGCTACATTTCTACTTCAAGGACATTTCTAGCTCAGAGAATGCAAGGACAATTCAAGCATAAGCATAAAGAAATTGTACAAACTTCATATCAAAAGTAGTTTAAAGCAGATTCTTAAACTCTGGTTCTTTTCAGCACTAATCCCAGGTGAGGGTTGAAATCCAGGCCTAGGTTGAGGCTATAGCCTACCACATTCCCCCCTTTGATCATCCTTACCCCTCCTAAAAAGGGATGAGGAAAAAATCACATATCATGTCCCTCTTAAACTGATACTTCCTCCTGAGGCAAGGCCTGATACTTCCACATAGCTTCCTGGCCGCTGTCTTTCGTTCAGCTGTACTGTCAATGATTGAGGTGATCATACGCAGGCAAAGGGGCAGAAAACATGGAAGGAGCAGACACATAGCTATCATTAGTAAAACAGCGAACACAATAGTCTTCAAACCTCCCAGCCCTGAAAACATAGTTCCGAACCATCTGTTGAGTTCTAGCCCGTGCCAGGTCTGAACTGATACATGTGCTAGCCTATGGTCGGCTATTTCTTCAGTGACCTGACCCTGATCATCAATCTGCCGACAGCAGTTTGTCAGATTGAATTTTCCACATACCCCTCCCTCAGATGCCAACAAGTAATCAAGGGCTAATCGGTTTTGGTAAATAGCTGTGTGCATCTGAGTACTTTGTTTTGCTAAGAGGGTTAGTGCCTTACTCGTTTTGTTAGTTATAATTTCTACAACAGCTTGCAAGCGTATAATATGATTCAGCATATAAACAGGAGTGTGGTATCCCCAGGTCCCATCATTTGCCCATGTGGCTGGTCCATAACATGTGATACAAGCAGGTATATCAGTGGTCATTCTAAGGGGCCCCAGGGCTACCGCAAGTACAACATAGATATATCATGATTACAATATCTCAATGAGTTTGTCTAGAAATTGCAAATTCTTCCTTAAGTTCTCTTCTTCCACAGCTTCCACCGTACGTAGACCTGTCAGCTTCCGGTGGGTGACAGGAGTAGGGCTGTAGATTCCTCAAGCTTCTGCCGTATGTGGACCTCCGGCTTCCGGTAGGTGGCAGGAGTAGGGCTGTAGATTCTTACAGCAGCGGTTTTCATCACAGCATGAGTCGCAACGGTGATCCTGGGTGGTCTGTTGAAGTCCAGACCCGACTGTGGTGGATCCAAGGTTCAAGCTCTGCAACTTTGACTGCTGTAGGGGTTGACAGTATGATGACGTAGGGTCCTCTCCAGTGAGGTGCTAACGGTTCCTTCCTCCACTCCTTGATCCACACCGCGGTTCCAGGCTTGAAGGGATGCAGTTGTTCAGTCAGATTGATGGGCAGTTGGTCTTGTACCCAAGCATGGAGACCCTGCAAGACAGAACCTAGAGCCAACAGCTCTTGTCTAGTGATTTTGGACCCAATCTGATTCATATCCCCTTTTTTCCCCTGGACAATGAGCGGAGGTCACCAATACAAAATCTCGAATGGGGAAACTCCTAATGACTTGGTGGGGGCTGAACGTATCCTGAGGAGGGCCATAGGAAGAACCTAGGGCCACTTCAGGTGAGCTTCCTGGCAGAGTTTAGGCAGCTGGGACTTCAGGGTGCGGTTCATACACTCTACCTTTCCTGAGCTTTGGGGTCTGTAAGCGGAATGTAATTTCCATTGCACTTGTAGAGCTTGCGCCAACTGCTGAGTCACTTGAGATACAAATGAGGGACCATTGTCCGATCCCATGATATGTGGTATACGAAACCGGGGAATAATTTCATGGAGTAGAACTTTGGTGACTTCCCTGGCTTTCTCAGTCCTGGTGGGGAAGGCTTCCACCCACCCGGAAAATGTACAAAACAGGACCAACAGGTAACGATATCCGTTTGCACATGGCATTTCAGTGAAGTCCACCTGGATATTTCCCTTGGGGGTAACTCCTACTGACTGGACTCGCGGGAGCAGGTTAGGACCCTGCCGGGCATTGTTCTTTGCACAAGTTAAGCATCTATGGCCTACTGATGCTGACAGGGGTCCTAATAACGGGATACAGAAATGAGGTCTAGGAGCTCTTTCCATCACAGTTTTCCCATAATGTGTGGCTTGGTGGAAAGCATGGATAAAGGCTGGACCTAATGCTTCAGGGATTACAGTTGGATCCGGAGGCTGACCACCTACCGGTGGTGGTAGCACTATCCATCCAGTCTCTGTTAACACTCCCCCTTCCTCCTGACAAAAATAGTCTAACTCTCTGGAGGTATATCGGGGAGTCCATGCACTGAGGGGTACCGGAAATAATGCTGCCTGGACTGGGGTATTGGGGGCAGGAACTTGTCCAGTTATGGCCACTTCTCGAGCAGAAGCATCAGCAAACCTATTTCCTCGTGAAACTTCTCCTTTCCCTGCCTGATGACCTCGGCAGTGCATTACTGCGACTTGTTTGGGGGGCCCATACAGCATCTAGTAGTGTCAATATCTCGGGACCATATTTGATAGACTTGCCTCCTGAGGTTATTAACCCACGTTCCTTGTACAGGGCTCCATGGGCATGTAATGTGGTGAAGGCATACTTAGAGTCTCTGTACATATTCAAGCGGAGCCCTGTCCCTATTATCAGTGCCCTAGTGAGGGCTATCAGTTCAGCCTTCTGCGCTGAGGTTCCCAGGGCCAGAGCTGATGATTCAATTACCGCGTCCAGGGTCACTACTGCATAGCTAGCACAGCGTCGTCCGTTGACGACAAGACTACTTCCATCCATGAAGAAAGTCTGTTCAGGGTTATTCAGTGGAAGATCAGTTAAATCAGGGCGGCTGGAGAACACAGTGTCCATAATTTCTAAGCAGTCATGGTCAGGGGGGCCTGGGCCAACCGGCAACAATGTGGCAGGATTCAGAGCCTGACTGACGATCAACTGTAACCGGGGGTTTTCACACAACATACTTTGGTATTTTAACATTCGTGAATTGGTGAACCAGTAATTCCCTTTGTGTTCCATGAGGGTCAGGATGGAATGCGGTACCGTAACTTGGAGATTCTGACCCAAAGTGAGCTTGTCGGCCTCGCCTACCAGATATTTAACCTCAGTTTGGCATAACTGAGCCTTGGTCCTTGAGACCTTGTATCCGGCTTCATTCAGGAGGTGCAAGAGATCACCGGTGGCTTGCACACATTCACTTCTGGAGTTGTTGGCTATCAGCAGGTCATCCACATACTGGAGAAGGACTCTTTTTCCTGGAGTAACAGAGTAACTGGAAAGGTCCTGATTGAGGGCAGCACTGAAGAGGGTAGGCGAGTTCTTGAATCCTTGGGGTAGCCGAGTCCAGGTGAGTTGGCCTCGCCTTCCTTGTGGTAGGGTCCTCCCACTCAAAGGCAAACAGAAGTTGGCTGGCTAGTGCTAAGTGTACACAGAAGAAAGCATCCTTCAAATCCAGGATGGTGAAGTGAGTAGCCTCAGCGGGGATCAGTCCCAGGAGAGTATAGGGGTTTGGTACCACCGGATGTATGGTTACAACTGCATCATTCACTCGCCTCAAATCCTGCACTGGGCGGTAATCATCTGTCCCAGGCTTTTTGACTGGGAGGAGGGGGGGTATTCCAGGGTGATTGACACTTCCTTAGAAGTCCATACTTCAATAATTTCATTAGATGACGATGAATGCCTTCAATTGCTGGTCGCGGAAGAGGGTATTGTCTCACATGCACTGGTTCCGCTCCTGGTTTGAGGGTGACGAGAACAGGGGCTACATTTTTTTTGCTAGGCCCGGAGGATTATCCTCCGCCCATACCTCGGGCGGAGCCAGAATATTGGTGGGTATACGGGGACTGGCTTCCTTGGGCGGAAGTGTACTATAGAACCGCCATTCTTCTTCGCGGGGCACCGTCAACACCATTAGGCCAGCAGATTTCAAGTTCAGAGTCATTTCCATTTTTCCCCCTTCAGCAAAGGATATCTGCGCCTGGAGCTTAGCAAGCATATCTCGGCCCAAGAGGGGGATTGGGCATTCAGGCATGTACAGGAACTGGTGGTATTATCTTCTGTCCCCCTAATTCACAGGTGCGGTTCTGCAAGAAAGGTTTAGTGGCCCGAGTACTGGTGGCTCCAACAATAGTAATAGATCGGGAAGGCAGAGGGGCCACTGGTTTTGCCACCACCAAGTGTTCGGCCCCCATATCCACCATAAAGTCCATATATTGGTCCCCAATTTTCAGACTGACCATAGGCTCCTGGGGACCCAGAGGAAACTTGGAGCACGGTCTGGCCTAGTACTCATCCGAATTGTAGCCCCCTTCGTTTGTCACTCCCTCTATAGCTACTTCTTCTCATTGGAACTGTGTACGACGCGTCTCTCCATGACTCTGGAATCGTCCCCCTGCTCTCCCAGTGCCCCCACCTCCCCTCCGGGAGGCGGGGTTGCGGTGCGGGCATTTGTTTCTCCAGTGTCCTTCTTCCTTGCAGTAGGCACACTGATTCATTCCTACCAGGGGCCGGCCATTCACTCGGCCCCTTCCACGTCCTCGGGTCCTTCTATTAGGAAAACCTCCTCCTCATCGTTCAACTAAAGCTGCAGCAAGGAAATCAGCTTTCTTCCTCATCTTACGTTCACTTTCCTTCTGACGCTCTTGGTCACGATTCACAAACACTTTCTGTGCAACTTCCATTAACTGGGCCGCACTCATGCCCGCAAATCCTTCTAGCTTCTGTAGTTTCCGTTTGATGTCTCCCTGGGACTGACCCACAAAGGCCACATTCACCATGCGCAAATTTTCCAGGGCTGCTGGATCATATGGGGTGTATAGTCTATAGGCTTCAGATAATCGTTCATAGAAGGCCGCTGGGCTCTCATCCGGACACTGGATGACTGATAGTTTTCCAATATTCATGGCTTTCTGGCCTCCTTTCTTCAGGCCCTGCAGGAGGGCTTGGCGGAACCGATTGAGGGCCGCCGCCCCGTCTACACTGTTTGGATCCCACTTGAGATCATCATTTGGAAAATCCGTGGCGGCTGCTTGCCGGGAATCTAGGCCTGCTTCTCCTACGGGATTTTCTTCTAACCATCGGGTGGATGCTTGCACAATTCATGCTCGCTCTTCGGTACTAAAGAGGGTGGACAGGAGCTGGCGACAATCAGACCAGGTAGGCTGATGGGTCTGCATAATACTAGACATTAATTCAATCAGATCCTGGGACTTCTCAGTATAGGAGGCATAATGTATCTTCCAGTTCAGTAAATCAGTGGTGGAAAAGGGCACATAAACGAGACTAGTTGGTCCCACCACAACCTGTCCCTGGTCATCAAGGATAGGTAGACCTTGGACCTGATGCAACGGCATAACATGACCATCCCTTTGGCTTGCAGTTGTACTTCTGAAAGCATAAGGTAGTCGGGACTGTCAGGGTTCTGTTCCATGATATTGGGTGACGGCAGTGAGTGACCCTGAACTGGCAAATGAATCCCTGCTTGCAGAGTCATCGGTGGACTGTGGCCCCCCCGAAGCACTCCGAACGGAGCCAGGGCTTCCGGTCAGGAGGGAGTGCGCGTCCTCCAGCTGCGGAGGCAGTTGGGGGGCTACTTGGGGTAAAACTGCAGGGATGGGTCCCTACAGGACAGGCTCTGCCTGGGACGGTGGCGGAGCCGAGGGGACTGGCCTATAGAGGAACCGGGACGGATGGGACAGAATGTCTGGAGATTCTGGGGTAGAATAGACAGGCAGTTTCTTTTCCTCAGGCTTCCGGGCCCCCCGTGTGGTTGCTACAAATATTCTGCACTGTTCCTCATAACAACGCTTAACCAGGAATCTATATAGGGGAACTGGTCAGGGTGGTCTTTTCGTACAATCTGGTGAACTAAGGATATGATACTAATATCAAAGGTACCCCCAGGGGGCCACGAGGTGACCAGTACTGGCCACTCCCTATCACAGAGCATTTCTAATTGGGACGGAGACATCTTTATTCCATAGTCTCCGGCAAATCCCTTACTAAAATTCTTGATCATACATTTCAACGGAGTTTGTGTGGACTCCGACCCACCCATAATGACGTACACGACAACAGACAGTAGGGGCGGGTATTCGGGCTGCAGGTAAGGGGTCCGTACAGCCCTAGAAACAAATAGGTAGACAAACACCAAACGCTTCGTCCTTTTCGCGACCTGGGCACGGTCTCCCGGCCAGGAACTGTGCTAATCAGGAGTCCGCACTTGCTTGGTCTGTGTTTCAAGACCTCTCATTCACACACACACAAACAGACATGCCGGCAAAATCCAAAATTCCCAGCATGACAGAACTATGTGGCAGTGTTCCTCTGGGTGCACTCTATAAAGACAGGGGGGGGGCATTCCCGTTCACATAAAACTTCCCATCGACCTGGGGATCATTACAATTACATAATCACCAGAGAAACCCGTCTTAAAGTTCTTAAGGAGACACTGCAGAAGGCTCAGTATAGATACACCCCCTCCCATGCTGTTCAAAAATGCTGTTCAAAACCTTTGTGTCTCTCTCACTCATTCAGGTTTCTCTCTCTCAAATCCCATAGAAATCACTCTCTCACTCTCCAGCAACTGTAAAATAAACACTTTCCTCCTCCCTTGGTCTGTACTCGGACCTCTAAGCCGTTCAGGTTTCCCCCATAAATCAGAGAATAAATAAATAAATAAATAAAAATAATATAACAGGAACAGTTGACGTAGAAATACAGGCAGGGCTGAGATATAACCAGCAAACTAATATAACAGGTACATGTGAAGTAACAATACAGGGAGGGCAGAGATATAACTAAAACAGTTGAGGAGATCCGAAGGGGTTAATAAGAACTTAAAGGATACTGAAACTTTCCAGGATACTGAGACATTCCTTTCTACAGGCTGTGTGAAAGACACACCCCTTCTCCCTCTGCTTGCTAGAGATACCGTCTCTCACGCTGTGCTGAAAAATAAAATCACTGAGACAGCTCATCCGTCACTGTGCTGTGCTTAGACTCGATTCCTTAAAGTGACTCCTGAGTTGTTTTTTTTTCTTTTCTCAGTACTGTTCCTTAAGTAATAATCTTACATTATACCAGAAGGGAAACCCACGGTTAGACAACAGACAGAGGGTGCGGGTGATCGGACTGCCAGTAAGGGGTCCGGGCAGCCCTAGAAACAGAGGGAGACACAAAAACCAGACACTTTTTCAAGACCTCTCACTCAAACACAGACAGGTATGCCGGCAACATTCCAGAATTCCCAGGCCTGACTGAGTGACTGAGGGGCGGTAGCTTCTTTCTCGCGCATACTCATGCAAGACGTACTAGGACCGCTCGGAGTGGTGATCAGGCTCTCATTTCCAAAATTCCAGACTAACTGACTGAGTAGCAAAGAAATTTCTACTCACCAGATCCGGTACCAGGTACAGAAACAGGTCATGGGTTGAATCCTGGACTCCCCTCGGGTTTGGAGGTGTTGGCCAGCCGGATCCAGCAATCCGCCGAGGCAAGGAGGAATCCTCCCCGATGCAAGAGGACCGGTGGCACCTGAGGTTTCCCCTGCGGTCGGCCAGACACGGTTCCAGCCGGACCAAACCTTGAGGCGGTAAAACGTGGTATATTCACTTGAATACCATCCACTACTCGCACTTCCCGGCCAATGCACCAGGAAATGTAGCAGCGAAGTGCATGCAATAAATAATACCAGGAGTCAGTTGCAGGGTCCAAGCCAATTTATTGTGCACAGGCTCAGATAGGAGCGTGTCCAAAAGGAACTGAGCAACAAAGTACAGCAGCAAATTCCTTATATACAATTTTTCCAATTTGATAGAGGCAACCTTTCTATTGGTCCCAACGCCCCTCGCACCTATCCAATCGGTGACCCTCTCTGGGCCCCATTCCTTGTTCCCCCTTCTCAAACTGTTCTAACAAAGGCATAGTCTTAGACCTGGCTACATTTCTACTTCAAGGACATTTCTAGCTCAGAGAATGCAAGGACAATTCAAGCATAAGCATAAAGAAATTGTACAAACTTCATATCAAAAGTAGTTTAAAGCAGATTCTTAAACTCTGGTTCTTTTCAGCACTAATCCCAGGTGGGGGTTGAAATCCAGGCCTAGATTGAGGCTATAGCCTACCACAACTTAACCCTCCATTGCCTCGGAAGAAAGGCCTGGCAATCTACTTCCAGTGACACTGCCAAGAAAAACCAGGAGCTTCTGGGTCGCCAGGAGTTAGGACTGACTCAAAGGCACACATTGCATTTTTGAACTGGTAGATGAAACCCTATTCCCAGGGAGGAGCTGATTTGGAGCACTGCACACCTGGCTTGACACTGAGCCAGTTTTGCAGAAGCTGAGAAGCCTCCATTACGCTAAGAACAAACCTTTCTGTTTTCCCTGCTGGCTTAAACCTATCAATTCTAACTGTTGATTTTTGGGGGGATTACTATTATAGCTTTTAACTGTGGTTTTAGACTAAGCTTGGGGGCATTTGGACTGCTTTCCTTGTATAGACTTACATCAGATATCTGTGTGTGCCCACGGTTCAGGGACAGCCTACTCGCCAGAGACACTTAGGTTCCCGTCCACCCTACCCCTCACCCAACCCACCCCAGGGGCTACTTTGCCTTTATAGTGGTCACGTAAGTGCCATCTATCCTTTCTTACTTGGGTTAAAAGTCCACATCTTCTTCATCCTTTCTTCTTCTTCCTCTTCTGGGACTGCTTAACCAACATGTTGAGTATTCCGTGCAATAACTGCGGTACTTTCATTTCAAGACAAATCATTTGGAGCCTAAGAGCTTGTCCTATATGCCTCAGGTCAGCTGCCATGCATGACGAACTGACTCTACTAAGGAAAGACCTAGCTGCCATGCATAAAGAAGTGACTCTACTGAGGGAGGAAATAGCTGCAATGAAACGCACCTCTTCTAGGATACAAACTGAACAAAGTCCACCACCGCTTTCACAAAGAATCAAACACCCCAGGAACAAATGGATCACAGTGGGTTCTGGAAGATTGCGACCTGTAATGCAGAGACATCCTATACATCAAGAGATATCCCTGCATAATGCCTTCTCTGCCTTGGCTAATAAGGATGCTCAATCCAAAGAAACTGAAGGGCCCTTAAATGAGTCAGACAATGCCCAATCTCCTGCTAAAGCACCAAATATGAAGAAAACCTCAAACAGAAAACTACTACTACTTGGAGATTCCATCATCAGAGGCACCAACTTGGGAACACAGTTCAAAGGAGAGAAGATAGTCATGTGCCTACCAGGCTCGACAGCCAGCAGGAATACAAACCAAATTGTTGAAGTACTTAGCGCAAAAAGTGAACACTCTAAACTTGATGATGTTATCCACTTGGGCACAAATGACCTGGCTAGAAACAGTGCCTCTACAGTCCAAAAGGACTTCCAATCTCTGGGAGAGAAACTCAAGCCCATTGTTAGCACTGTTGCATTCTCAGAGGTTCTGCCTGTTCTTGGTAAGGGGACAAAAAGGCTGCATCGCATTAACAGCTTTAATACATGGCTCCAGATCTGTTGCAAACAAGAAGGATTCAGATTTATTGGCGACTGAGGAAACAGATGGACCAACAAGAGACTATACTGTGCTGATGGACTGCATCTCTGTCGCAGGGAAATGAATCTTAAGTGAAAAATTCAGGCAATATGTGAATATGCATTTAAACTAGGAAAAGGGGGTGACGGATGTGGAAGATCAAGACCTGCACGCCACCCCCTGCAAAAGCAGAACAACATCAGAAACAGCCACTCTTTTAAACCACACATCAAACACAAGTGGGAAGATGTGGGCAGAACAAAATCAATGCAAAATACACACAAGCTAGGTAAATGCTGGAAAGCAAAGAACACAAATGCTAGAAGCTTAGCCAACAAAGTTCTGGACTTGGAAGCCCTAATGGTGGAAATGGATTTGGACATTGTGGTCATTACAGAAACATGGTTTAATGAATCGCATGATTGGGATATAGCCATAGCTGGTTATAATCTATTCAGAAGAGACATAGAAAATGGAAAAGGAGGAGGAGTAGCCTTGAATGTCAAAAGCAATATTAAGGCTACTGAAATGCAGGGGACATGGGGAAAAGAAGAAGTGCTCTGGATTGCGTTGGAAAGAGGAGATGGCACTGTCATCCATACTGCTGTAGTCTACAGACCTCCGACTCAAATTGAAGAGATAGATAATGATTTGATTATAGATATTGCCAAGAGGGAAGCGATCATTTTGGGTGACTTTAATCTACCTGATGTGGATTGGATTACTCCTTCTGCACATCTGGAAAGAAGCAAAAAAATTGTAGATGCTCTCCATGATGCATCACTTAGACAAATGGTCATGGAGCGAACCAGGGAAAGCTCAGCGCTGGATTTGGTGCTCACCAACGGTGATAGCATGCCGAATGTCTGCGTGAGTGCCCCTGTGAGCAACAGCGATCACCACATGGTGTGGTTTGAGATAAAAGCCAAGGTACAGGCCAAACATAGCAAGCTCAAAGTCCTAAACTTCAAAAACACTGACTTCAATTAAATGTTCGAGTACCTAAAGGAGGAGATGATAGGGTGGAAGGAGATAAGGGAAGTGGAATTGAAATGGGCTAAACTAAAGGTGGCAATAAAAGGCAACAGATAAATATGTAAAAAAGGTAAACAAAAACAAGAGGAGAAGGAAACCTAATTGGTTTTCCAAAGAAGTGACTGCTCAAATAAAGGCAAAAACACAGCTTTCTCAAAATTCAAAAGCTTGCAAACAGAAGAAGACAGAAATGAATACAGAATCAAACTCAAAGAGTCAAAAAGAGAAATAAGGATAGCAAAATCAAAGACAGAGGAAAAGATGGCTAAAGATGTTAAGGGTGGCGACAAAAATTTCTTCAGGTATATTCGGGAAAGGAAGAAGATCAGAGTTGGAATGGCAGGACTCAGAAGTGCTGGGAAAGGTCTCGTGGAAAGTGACATAGAAAAAGCGAAATTGCTAAACAAATATTTCTGCTCTGTTTTTACTAAAGAAAATCCTGGAGATGGACCAGCTGTGACTCCCAAATATAAAAATGGGAATGAAGTAGATACCACACCATTCACAGAAGATGAGGTGTTGGAACAACTTGCTAAACTGAAAGTGGACAAAGCCATGGGACCGGATGGGATACATCCCAGGATACTGAAAGAGCTCAGAGAGGTTCTTGCAGGGCCGTTAAAGGATGTATTCAAGAGATCCTTGGAAACAGGAGAGGTTCCTCAGGACTGGAGAATGGCTGATGTTGTACCTGTACACAAAAGTGGTGACAGGGAAGAAGTGTCAAACTACAGACCCGTGAGCCTTACCTCGGTGGCGGGAAAAGTAATGGAAACGCTCCTGAAAGAGCGAATAGTGAACTTTCTCAAGACCAACAGATTGTAAGATCCGAGGCAACATGGTTTTACTGAAGGACAGTCTTGCCAAACAAATCTGATTGAGTTCTTTGACTGGGTGGCCAAGGAACTAGATCAGGGGCATGTGATGGATGTCATCTATCTGGATTTCAGCAAAGCCTTTGATACTGTTCCTCATAGGAGGCTTGTCAATAAACTCAGTAGCTTGGGGATGGGTCCCAAGATGGTAAACTGGATTAGAAATTGGTTGACTAACAGACAACAGAAGGTGAAGGTACATGGAGCTCACTCGGATGAAAGAAAGGTGATTAGCGGGATGCCCCAGGGTTCGGTCCTGGGCCCGGTACTGTTCAATGTATTTGTGAGTGATATTGCTGAAGGACTGAATGGAAAAGTCTGTCTTTTTGCAGATGACACAAAAATTTGCAACAGAGTGGACTCCCCCGAGGGAGTGGATAACATGAGGAAAGATCTTTAAAAGCTGGAAGAATGGTCTAATGCTTGGCAATAACGATTTAATGCGAAAAAGTGCAGTGTCATGCACTTAGGTAGCAGAAATCCAAGGGAAATGTACGTGATAGGGGGTGAGAGGTTGGTGTGCATGGTTCAGGAGAAAGACCTTGGTGTGATTATCTCTGATGATCTCAAGGTGGCAAAACAGTGCGACAAGGCAGTGGCAAAAGCCAGGAGGATGTTGGGCTTCATACAAAGAGGGATTACCAGCAGAAAGAAGGAGGTACTTATGCCATTGTATAGGTCGCTTGGAATACTGTGTTCAGTTTTGGAGACCATATCTTGCAAAAGATGTAAAAAGACTGGAAACTGTTCAGAGGAAGGCGACCAAAATGATTTGAAGCCTGCATAAGAAACCTTATGAGAAGAGACTTGAAGACTTAAATATGTACACTTTGGAGGAGAGGAGGGATAGGTGAGATATGATTCAGACCTTTAAATACTTAGAGGAACGATGAACAAACAAACCTCTTCCAAAGACGGGGAAGCTGCAAAACTAGAGGGCATAACATGAAGCTGCAAGGTGGAAAATTGAAAGGCAATGTCAGGAAATATTTTTTCACTGAAAGGGTGGTGGATGCTTGGAATGCTCTCCCGATGGAAGTGGTGGGGGCAAACACGATGACGGAATTCAAAACAGCATGGGACAAGCACAGCAGATCCCTTTACAGAAACAGGATAAGAACAAAATAAACTGAACCATCTAACCTCTCAACAAATAGGGGTGTCCTACATGTAGTGGTGGGTCCACCCCTAGACAGAGACATGGGGAGGGGTGGCCTGCACAGAGCGACAGGTGCACCTACTCTTGCCGTATTGCTGGGCAGACTGGATGGACCATGCTGGTCTTTATCTGCCATCATTTACTATGTTACTATATGTTACTATGTTAAATTGGACCTGGTTGGCATAAGCAACATAGGCAACTTCTTATGGTGCCAAATCTTGAAGGTGCACATACCAAGGAGAAAGAAGAATCTTAGCCCACTTACTTTAGGGGGTATATAGAGAAGCTAATTCTGAGTTTATGCGTTTAAATGGTGCCTGTTCTATGATGTGAAATCTGTGTGGCTTTTCCATTGTAGGGTATGAGCATAAGTGACTACAGATGTGCATTCATATCACCATGGTCACACCACCTCTAGAGGAGATGCCAATGAACACATATCTTATGCATGTTGGACTCTATTCTGTACAGTATGTGTAAATATGTGCTTTGCCCGAACTCCACTCCTGTGCATGCCCACAGTAAAAGTACACACCATCGATCCCTGTCATGTACTTTCACAATAGTGCTTGACCCCAGCCTGCGCATACATCACTAAAACATCATGATTTACACACGTAAATGCATGCAGACGTCTTGCCATTCCTTACAGAATTACCTTCATAGTGCCACTGTGACAAAGAGCTAGAGCGGACAGCTCTGCACTTGTCTATTGCTGTAGAGGTGGGAGGGGCCGAGGAGTAGCAGCAATAGAAATCTAGAGAGAGGAGGGTGTTATCCATAAGAACAAAGTTTGGATTATTGGAGAATATACATTTTGAAGATAAGTATCAATTATTTTTGAAGAACAGTTGGCATATATAAAAAAGGCTTGTTCAAAAATGAAATGAGGCAATTGCTAATAGTAAGCGGATAAATATGAGATTTTTAGAGCTGAATTACCACTATTTTTCATGCCACCTAAAAATTTAAAAATGATATAAATCAAATTTATGAATTGTTATATTCTTGTGTTTTATAAAGGCAATATATGCACCCATTGGCTTTATAAAACACCCCCTGAAAGCTTCTGTACAATGTTACACCTGTTTTGAGGCAGGTGCCTGTGTAGAAATTAGCGCATATACGAGTATTTTATGCACATAATTGCCAATCCCGTTCCCATTCTGGCCATTCTCTGCCCTGGGAACACCTGTAATAAACATAATGTTTTACACAATAACAGACACCTCAGTGAAGCAAAGAGTTTCTTTAATCACATTACATTCTTGCAAGACAGGTGAAAGCTTAACTGAGCATTCACACCTATCCTCTGTTTCACAGTTCTTTTATAGTACACTATGTCCTCGCCTTCTTCCAACATGTCCATAACTCATTGGTTAATACTTCTGCACCTGTGTCAGGCTACATGTTATTAGCCACATAGTCTCTCTTCCCAGAATGCAGACACAGTAAAGGAAGTCAGAAAATCATTACATACTACACTATGTCCTCACCTTCTTCCAGCATGTCAATAACTCATTGGTTAATACTGTCTCGCTGCACTTCTTTGTACTTCTGCACCTGTGACAGGCTACATATTACTAGCCACATAGTCTCTCCTTCCAGGATGCAGGCATACAACAAAGGGAGTCAGAAAGTCATTACATACAAAATTATATTACAGAATGGTGTATATGAATAGAATACAAGAATTATACTACATTGTAAAAATAACATATCACATTTGTTTATGTCACACCTATGCATATATTTGCCAAGGTAAATGGGAATGTGGTCACAGTATTTGCTTCTCAGTTCAACTGGCAAGTTTCTCCAGGCAGTTTTTATATTTCGGCACATGTAATATTCTTGAATCCAGTAAAATCAATAACGCATCATATCACTCTACAATTAATTTCTGTGTGCCTAATTTTTATGTGTGCATACCCTGGGACAATTTTATAAGAGCTTTCTTGACTGTGTAAAATGCTATTCTATACAGTCAAGTCCTTCCTAAATTTAGTCCAAAGTGGCATGATCTGTGAGAGAGCTGTCCAAGTGGTTGCACCAGGCCCTCAGCCTCATTCTTCACAAGCTACAAGAAGGGCAGGATTCAAGGAAGTGTGTGCAAGGACTGCAGTTTCTCAAATATTTATTTACCTGAATATTAAGAACTTCAGTGAATTTAGGAGAAGCAGCATCTCCATAGGGCCCAGTCCAGCACAAATATAAGCCATTTCAATTTTTGCTGAAAATAAATTAGCAACATTTTTGCAAGCCTGATCATTTCTGCTCAAGTCTGCTTTAATAAGTTGCTCACTATTTAGAAAAGTTATTTAGGGTAGTTTTCTAAATTTCAGCTCACACCTTTTCTCAGAAGTTCAAGGGGAGTTACATTCACCTGTCTCTGGAGGACTTGCAATCTAAGTTTGTACCTGAGGCAATGGAGGGTTAAGTGATTTGCCCAAAATTACAAGGAGCCACAATGCAATTGAAACCCTGGATGCCCTGGTTGTAACCCACTGTTCTAACCTTTAGGCTACTCCTCCATTCCCTGATAAGATAAAATGATTCCTTTTAGCTAGTAACATGAACATCAAAATGTTCCTTACACTGAGCCTACATTATATTTGGCTATTTATTCATATTTTGGTCACTGAAACCTACAAAATAAGATTTTCAGGATTATTTTAGAAGCCTTATTCATGCTTTGGATGTCCGAAAACAAGCATAGAAACAACTAAAACATGAAGATGTCCCCAGAGCCATTTTAGAAGCCATCTCTAGGATGTCTCCAGGGCAAGGATGTCCAAGTCTGAATGGGAACGTGGAGTAGGCATTTCTGGGGTATTCCTAGAACCTGGACGTCCTTACCCGATTTCAGAAACGCCCTGGATGTCCAGAGTCATGTCCAGGCTTATACCTGCTCATGGCACGAACAGGCACTGGAAAAGTGCTCCTTTTGTTAGACAGACATCCTGAGGGTGTGGAAAAGGAGGTCCTCTCATGCCCCTGTATTTTCCATACCAATAACGAACACTGATGAGGACTGAGGGCTCATGTGATCATTTTACCACACAGCTGGACATCCCCTTATGTTAGCTTGCATGAGATGGATGTCCCCGACTCATGCTTCCTAATGGGGATGTCTATGTGGCTGTTGGTAACACACAGCCACTATTTTCAGTATGCCCCACACCACGTTTTGCTAATTTACAAGACATACCTTCCATTATTTTGTTATGATATCACACGGTAGTTGTATTAAACTGAATTCTTAGATGATTAAACCTTTCTTGGGATCATCAATTGCTCTTTTTTCCCCTCTCCCATCCCTCTGAGATTAAGGCGAATTATATTCAGATTCAGTAGTGCCCTTCCCCTGGAGAGCTTTCAATTTAAGTTTCCTTTCGTCTCTCCAGTCCGGAAGTGAACAGTGTAGACAGATTGTTTTATTTTCAGAAAGCATGTAAATTGATATAAATGTTGCTCTTAATAATCTGCTCTTTAGATTCCTGTGTACCGAGGGATTGGAGTACCAGTTCTTGGAGAACGCTTACATGCGTCCTATTTCCATGGGAAAGATGGTCTGGGTGATGTTCCAGATCCGGATGCTCCTGGATTGGATCTCCTGGCGAAAAAGCATGCAGTGCATGCCATGACGAAATTAGCGACCAAGTATGAGGGTCAGGTGAGGCACTAAAAAATAAAAATATAGGAACGTGCATTTGTTTTCTGGTTTTGACTTGCGAAATTCTTTGCACATAAACAATATGCACTAAATCATTTTGTGTGCATAAAAGCTCCAAATTAATGCAAAAAAAGTTGATTTACATGTGCTAAAATTTTCATGTGCATTAATCAAATTTTACCCTCATTAATTTCTCAAATGAACAAAAAATGTTCAAAAACTGGCCAAAAAGAGTCCAAAAATGTTCCGAAAATATGACTTAATCCCTCCCTGGAAGTGTTTTTTAATTTTATATTTTTGGAGAATATGCTCACACTCTACTCCTGGTTCTGGGTACTTTTTTGGGGTTTGTGATGGGAAAAGTGTATCTGAGCCTATGGAACTGGAAGAAAAACAGGCTTTTACCTTTGAGGAGAGAGACTGGCCAGAAAGCAGTGGTTTTCAGACTGCAAGCAAAGAGAAAAAAACCACACGTAGTTGCTGGGTACAGACCATGCCCAAGCTCTGAGGCAAGCTGTGAAGTTAATGAGAGGCACCTGGGGGAGGAGCACGGCCCGATAGTTCAGGCACACTCATATAAGCCCAGGGGACTAGAAGAGTGGGGAGGGACCACCAGGGAAACGGAAGGAGAGAGGACCACCAGGGGTGCAGAAGGAGAAAGAAACTTCAGGGGAACTGAAGGACAAAGAGTTACCAGGGTCAGCACCAGAGAGGATTCCAAAGGAAACCAGCACACAGGGAGCCACATTCCAGAAGGAAGTCAGTACTGCAGCTGATTCTGGAGGCAGGAGGGTTTTGCCTGGGAGAGCTACTGACAAGGAGCAAGGTACGATAGCAGCAGCTCATGAACTTGCTGGAAAACTACCAACTCCCAAAAGGTGTGTGAATAGAACTGTAAATAAAAGTAATGTGAGCCAGTTAGAGGCTCTGTGCCGGTTAATGAAAGAAAAGAATCTCCATGTGCCTGCTAAGAACCCTGAGCATAAAGAGAAGTCTCACTGGAGAAAAATCCTAGAGCTGTTAGAGGATATTAAGCCTGGGTTTGTGCAAGCTGATTTAAACCCAGATATAACAGACACAGGTTATGAAGAAATGCAAACGGAGGGTTATGATTCTGACCAGGAGTCTGTCGAATCATTAATGGATTGCTCTCTATGTAAGAAAACAGCATAAAAGTGCTAGGTTTGAAAGGTGAAGAACCTAGAAACCAATTGTCCTAGTAAAACTGACAGAAGCAGCTAAAGCTTTATTTTTGAATCCTGAAAGTTTAAAAGGAAACAGCTATTGTGTTTAAAGCTGATAGAAGCAGTTGTAATGTTCTGTTCCGGTGAAAAGGTTCTTTTTGTTAGAATTTTGTGTGGAGAAGTATCCCATTTATTTTGCCATGCATTGAGTTTTTGAATGCTCTTTTGGAAAGGAAAAATAAAAATTCCTGTGTTTGCCTAAAACCCTCGAGTCACAACTTTATTGTTTGAGACCTCACAACTACAACTCCCAGAAGCCTCGGCTCTGGATTCCTTATTTAAGGACAATATAAAGGCACATCCCGTCCTATAGGCGACCGCCTGGGCAAGGGGTGCGACAGGTTCCAAATACAAAGCTCTGAATGTTTACAGTAAGTTTGCTGTGTCCTTCTGTTCTTGAAGTAGTCACGATGTGGCATACTTTGGCACTGTAGTTGCTGGTCCTGTACATATTACCTTGTGGTAGTGTGCTGTGCAGTGGGAAGGGGTTTTCTTTAAAACAGGCCAGACAGCAGTTCAGGGAAAATAAAAACAGTTTTATTCTGTCCTAACTTGTTAAACCTCCACAAGCTGGTTCTCCTGGCCCTTCCTCCAGTTCCAGTTAGTTCCTACCTCAGATCTCCTTTGCACAGTTTGCCTTGGATGGACTTCTCACTCCACGGGCCTCTTCTTCCTTCCTGCAGCCTTCTGGGTTCTTAATCTCTCGCTGTGAGCCACACCCTCCTCACTCTGAGCCCTGGGCTGCAGACTCTCTTAAAAAGGGACTGTTGATACTCCTTTCAGAGAGGAATGGGTAACATTCTATAGACCACATCACACACCCTCCCCTCAGCTCAACCATGTCCCATTGAATGCCTGCTTCACCTGGGACCCCCACCCAGGAAAGGAAGTCTGCGTTCAGATGAATCCGACCTATGGAGGAGCCAAAACTGGTAGAGTTGGAGACACAAAAAACACCACATAATATGGTTGTTGTACTCCTTATGTTGAGCCAGCCACTTGAGGGGTTGGTGGTCCATTACCAGCATAAATGGATGGCTGAGCAGGTAGTATTTGAAGGTCTCAAGTGCCCACTTGACATCCAGGGCTTCCTTTTCAATCACTGTATAATGCTGTTCCCAAAGAAGCAGCTTCCTGCTGATGAATGCTATGAGATGTTCTTCATCCCTGACTTCCTGGGCCAGAACAGCTCCTACGCCCACCTCTGAGGCATCAGTTTGCATAATAAATGGTAGAGAGAAATCATGGTTAATCAGGATGCATTCAGAGCACATGGCCTTCTTGAGGGGCTAGAAGGCCAGGTGCAGGTCTGGTGACTACTGAATCTATTTGGGAGTTCTCTTCCGGGGGAGATTGGTTAATGACTCTGCCACCTCTTCAAAATTAGAGAAGAAGAGGCAGTAATAGCCAATCAATCCAAGGAAGGCACAAACCTCTTTCTTTGACCTCGGGATGGGGACCTGAGCAATGGCATCCACCTTCTATAGTTGAGGTTGTATCTGCCCATTCCTGATTAAATATCCAAGGTACTGAATGTCCCAACCTCCCAGAAAACATTTCTTGAATCCAGCCTTTTGTAGGATTGGCTGGCCTTGAATCCAACCTTCTGAAGGCTGGTCAACATGGCTTATACTTGGGTTAGATGAGTGGTCCAGTCTCTGCGGTGGATGAAGATGTCATCAAGGTATGTAGCTGCATACTCCTTGTGCAGTCTCAGTAGGCAGTCAGCTAGGCATTGAAACATGGCAGGAGCCCCATGTAATCTAAACGGCAATACTGTAAACTGGAACAGACCTTGTGGTGTCAAAAAAGAAGTCTTCTTCTTGGCAGTTGGAGTCAAGAGCACCTGCTAGAATCCCTTGGTCAGATTCAAGTTTAATATATATTATGCTCCACAGAGTCACTCAATTAACTCATCTACTCTGGGCATGAGGGCAGTGAATGTCTGCCCAATTGTAGCCCCTGGCCTGCTCGGCCTGGGCTTTTTCCAGACTATTAGGCCACCTCTCCAGCTTTCCTCAGCTGGTCTTGCATTTGTATAATGTACTCCACCAAATTACGCCCTGCACAGAGATCTCCTTCCCAGGTTTCCTTCATCATGTCTAATATGCCTCTTGGCTGTCTTCCGAAGAGCAACTCAAAAGGCAAAAATTCCATGGAACTCCGAGGTACCTTGCAGATGGCAAATATCAAATAGAATGTCCCAATTCTTCCCGTCTTCCTGCACAAACATTTTAAACATACGTTTCACAATTTTATTGAATCACTCAATGAGGCCATCTGTCTTTAGGTGATATTCCCATGTTCGCAGTATATTGACCTTCACCAAGGCACACATTTGTTTCATCACCTTGGATACAAAGAGTGCTCCTTGATTGGTGAGGATCTCATTGGGTATTCCCACCTCTGAGAACACTTCCCAGAGGGCACTCGCGATTGTAGTAGTCTTCATATTCTTTAGAGCAACGGCCTCCGGGTATTGGGTAGCGTAGTCCATTATGACCAAAATATACTTGTTGCTTTGGTTGGTTCACTTCAAGGGTCCTACCAGATCCATGGCCACTTTTTCAAATGGGGTTTCAATGATAATCATAGACACTAGAGGGGGAGGTCGGACTCTGGCAGGATTATGAAGTTATCAGGTAGGGCATGAGTGGAAATATAACTGCATCTATTTATGGACCCTGGGCTAGAAAAATTGGGTTAAAACATGCTCTAGTGATTTCTCCACATCCAGGTGTCCCCCTAATAAATGACTATGGGCCAACGATAATATCTGTTGATGACAGGGCCAGGAAACTATCAGTTATTCTACTTCTTCCCCCTCTAGGGCATCCTTGGCCACTCTGTATAATAAATCTCCTTTTAGCACAAAATAGGGAAAGGTTCTAACAGGGGACTCTCTGTTACCTACTAGAACCCCATCCACCTCCAAAACCCGCTCTCAGGCAGGTTTAAGGGACTCATCCTCTTGCTGGACCCTCATGAAGCTCCCTGGGTCTTCCCCCAGCCCCTACTCTGGGAAGGGGACAATTATATTTGGGTCCCTACATCTAAGCCCTGAGCTATCCCCAGGGATTTCTTCCCTAGGTTCTCCCTCTCCAGGAGAATCTGGGGGGGGGGGGGAAATCTCTGGGAAATCATCCTGGTCTGACTTAGTGGAGACGTCAGTTAGCCGGCCCATATTGATCTGAAGTTTGGGTAGTCTCGGCCGATCACCACTGATACGGGAGCCAGGACAGCACCATGACCTTGAACATGGTTTGCCCTGCTAGAGTCTTAAAGGAAACCTGTGCCATTGGATATTGCCTCTGGTATCCATATACACAGTCAGTGCTACTGTCTTTGCATAGTCAATTTGAAATCGGGTTATGGTTTCCCAGCGAATAAGGGTCTGTTCACTCCTGGAATCTATCAAGTCTTGGAGGCAGGTTCCCTTGAGCTCCACTGGAAGCACAAAGTTCTGTGCCCTGGGGTGAGGAGTGTCCACAAAAGCACAGGTGTGAGGGGTGATTAGGCTGGCATCCATGAGTTCTTCCATACCCAGGAGACATTCCTTAGCAAAGTGTCCCCATGCTCCACACCTAAAAGAGGTGAAGGGGCTGGGGCCATGCCCTCACCTAGGAGGTGATTTTGGGGGTCAGAACATGAGAGCCAACATCCGTTCTGGCTTCCCCTTCCATCCTCCTGGGTTGACAGGTGACGTTTTCCCCTTCTCATTGTCCGCTTCAGTCACCATCTGGGCTTCATGATACCCCTCGGCTATTTCCAGTGCACCCTTCAGTGTAAACTTGGGATGCTGACATACCCACTGTTTCATCGGGGTGGTCAGGATCTCTAAAAGCTGCTCCAATAGCAAACTTTTATCTATGTCAGGCCTGATCTTTCCTTCTGCTTGTAGCCACTTCCATCCAAGCTCCTTGAATCGGCAGAGGAACCTCCAAGGGCTCTCTTTCATCTGGCGCTCCCCCTTTATGAATCACTGGTGGAAGCCTCTGGTGTACAGCCAGCCTGTTCCAATATGGCGGCCATGACATCTGCATATATAGCTCGCCCATCAGGGTTGGCTTCCTGGAGCGCAGCCTGACTCCTACCCGTCAGCAAATTCCCTAAGTAAGTAGTTCATGATGCCTCCAGCCACCTGACCATGCGGGCAGTTTTTTCAAAGTTCACCAAAAAGTAATCAGGTTCCTCTTCTGCCATCATTTTCAATAGCACTTGCACTGGAGATTAGAGTGACTGTCCTTGTAGAGCTTGAGTCAACAGAGTCAGGGAACGCCTCTGTAACTCCCCTTGCACCTGAATAAGATCTTGTAGCTGCTGCTGATATTGTTGTTGTTGCCACTGCCCTTCTAGTAGAACTCGTTGAAACTGCTGCTGACAGTGTTGCTGTTGCTGCTGACCTTCTGCCAGAATGTGGAAGAGCTGCTCCATCCTGGCTTGTCACTGTTCTCTTGCAACACCACCACAGTTTCCTCTTCTACATCTGAGTTAACCCTGCAGTATTCCAGCTCCAACAAACATTTAGTGGCCTCTAGTGGCCAAAACAAAGCCTGCCTGTGTAGCACTGACTGTACCTTCTTCAAGCTCCCTAACTAGGGTGAGGCTAACCCTCTTGCCCATACAAAGAAAAAAAAATCCTGATGAGGCCCAGCCCTGGAGGAAAAAAGATTTGCCCTCAGTCACGTGGTTAGTAGATGTGGTAGTGTGGCGTTCGGTGGAAGGGTTTATTTTAAAGCACAGGCCAGACAGCAGTTCAGGGAAAATAAAAGCAGTTTTTATTCTGTCCCTGCTTGTTAAACCTCCACAAACAAAACACAGAATAGACAGCAGCTCAGGGAAAATTAAGTAAGCTTACTTCTATCCCAGCTTGTTAAACCTTTATAAGCTGGTTCTCCCGGCGCTTCCTCCAGTCCCAGTTAAAGTTTCTCTCTCAAAACACCTTTGCACAGCTTGTCTTGGAAGGACTTCTCACTCCATGGACCTCTCACCCCCCCTCCCAGCCCTGAACTCTGAGCTGCAGACTCTCTTAAAGGGGACTGTTA
Source organism: Ichthyophis bannanicus (assembly GCA_033557465.1). NCBI lineage: Eukaryota > Metazoa > Chordata > Amphibia > Gymnophiona > Ichthyophiidae > Ichthyophis > Ichthyophis bannanicus. The sequence goes on from CM066031.1 coordinate 1,032,890,190, forward strand.
ATACTCCTTCTGGAGAGAGACAGGTAACATTCTATAGACCCCATCACATACCCCAACTGCTACTGTGATACTTTCACACTCCTCACTGCCTCTGCTTGTGCAAGCACATTTGCCACCACCATATCACCCCCTACTACCACCATCCCCCATGCCCTTCAACACTGCTCCTTCATACCCTTCAGCATCTCACCCACTATCGCCACTGCTCTCACTCTTCCTCTCCTTGTCTAGTGCATGTTCCTATTTTAGCAGTTTGACCCCTAGCGATAGGACTATGAGATTGCCACTAGGATATCAGAGGGAGCATTTTGAACCAGACACCCGATGGGACAGGAACTACTGGTGATTTCTCTTGCTCTCCCACTACACACCAAGAGGTCTTTCAGTCAGAGCAGCCAGAGGGTAGGGAAGAGGTTATGAGTGATGTTGGGGGGGTGGGGGGGGGGGTCTGGGTGTGGGCAGGGAGTTGTGATTAATGTTGAAGTAGTCTGGGGGAGGGCAAGGAAGAGTTGTGATTGATGTTGGGGGGAGGGGGGGGTTCCAGGGCAGGACCGGTGCTAGGGGTTTTGGCACCCCCCTGCAACATATAGATCAGTGCCCCCTCCCTCATTATTATTAATACTGGCTTCACCTCACCTCCATGCTTCCCAAAAAACTTTTTCTGGGCTCTTTTTGCATGATGCCAAACAAGAAGGGCTTGGCAGCCCCAACATAACTCCTCTGAAACTGCACGCTGGACCAGCATGGTGTTAATGTAAATATATATTCTGCAAAAAAAAAAAAAAAAGGAAATGCAAGATGCTCGCACTCCAAGGAACTAAAAGCGCAGTTTATAGCACCAAATTATAAAATTATAACTAATTTTATTTTATTGTTATTAATTGGTTATGGTTCTTACTTTTTTTTTATGAACATATATTCTGCATCCATGGAAACCCCTCCCTCGACAAGGGTGCAGAGCAGTACCAGAATGTTCACTCATAAACTCAATATATATATAAAAAAAAATTGGATTCAGATATTCTCCAGTACAGGGCATATTGTGAACTGATACAAAACCTAATAAATATCACTGTGGATCCATGAAGCAAATCTACCATACCATATCAGCAGCAACTTCCAAAACTCACACAAAGAGTCTACACAGAACAAAGCAGCACTGAAAATATTATAGCAGGCCCTAGAACATCCATACACCTACAATATTTTTTTTAAAATTGTGATTTGCAAAAAATATACATGCAATCAATGCAACAATGAAAGCGCAAGGAAATACAAATCATAATAAGATCAGTAGTACAATAAAGTAAAATACAATGCACATATTAGTTCGAATAGAAACAGGGGAGCAAGAGGCAAAAACACCAGAAGTGACATTAAATAAAAGATGAAAACTCAGGAAAGAAGGATGGACCACATTCCAAATATTATATTGAAGGCTTTAAGTCACACGGGTAGAGCTCTGGTTAAGTAAGCATCTAGAGTCTAAGAAAAAGCGAAGTTGGGAGGGCAGAAAAAACAGAGACTTCCGGTTTGGCAATGAGCTGATCAGACAGGGACGATCGGCTCTGGGTACTCTACCCCGAAAATCTGCAACAATTCTTTTAAAAAGTGGGGGATCACTACAAATCTCACTGGCTATTTGTTGAGGAAGCATCAGGAGAGTGGAGGCGAGCGATCCCAGTGCGAAAGACAGGCTGATGGCAGCGAAAACACCCCGGAAGGAGAAGCCGCGTGTCCCGGAGGGCAAGATGGTGGAGGGGGCACCTAAGAGCCTAAATCTGATGGCAATCAGGGCCTGGTGGCTGAGGTCAGTGCCGCGGTGGTACAGGCATTGGATGCCCGCTTCCAAGAACTGGCAGAGCAGATGCAAAATGTCAGCCAGCGCTTTACTGATTTCACGGGGCGCATGGAGCAGGCAGAAACACGAATCTCCGATGTGGAGGACACCCAGCAGTCCATGAAGGCCAAAATCGAAGCCCTGGAGAGTATGGTGAAACAACAGGGTGAAACGCTAGATGACCTCGAGAACCGGGGGCGTCATAAAAATCTCCGATTCGTCGGGATCGCAGAGAGTGTGGCGGATGGCGCCCTGCTTGGATTCCTGAGTGTCTGGATTGAGAAGTTACTGAGCGGCAAGGGGGAGGGCCCCATATGGTTGGAGCGAGTACACCGGCTCGGCCCTAAACGTGAGCAAGCGAGGCGGCTGCGTGCGGTCATCGCGCGCTTTCTGGATTTTCGGCAGAAGGAGGAGGTGTTGAGGGCTTCTCTAGGCCATAAATTGCAAAACGGAGACACGGAACATATCTTGGTTTTTCAAGATTACTCAGCCCTAGTAAGTCAACAAAGACGGGCCTTCTCTTCTACCTGTGCCCAGCTGATGAATAAAGGGGTGCGCTTTTCCCTGCTCTACCCGGCCCGACTGCGAGTGGACTTCCAGGGACAGACCCGTTTCCTGCGGACACCTGGGGAGGCTCAGTCTTTCCTGGATAGCCTGACTGATACCGCTGATCCGGCCCAATGAGAATGGGGGCGAAATAATGAAGACAAGAGAGGTTTCGTCGGAGGATTACGTTCTGGACTGAGGGCAGACTTGGGAGGGCCTGTGGCGTTGCGGACTGCCAGGCCTCCCCCGTGTCCCTGAGATTGACCCTGTCGGCTGGGATGGCCTGGCCTGATTTGGAAGAAGGGTGACTCGGGGAGAATGTGCATATGAGTGTATAGCTAAAGCTGGTGGTGTGCTGTTTGGTTAGTGAGTGTGGGCTGCAGATACACCTTGCTACTTTTCTGTAACTGTTCTTTTTGTCTCTCTTCTCCCCTTGTTTCAGTTGCAACATTGTTGACTGCAATGCTATGGTTATAGGTCTTTGTTTTCTTTTTTTAAAAAATGCGAGGACTAGAGAGTGTTTTTAATATGATCGCTGTGGAGAGGGGAGGGGGGGCATGGGTTTTCTGGGCCTTATTATTGCTTCAGTGTGAGGTGGGGTAGGCCGAGAGGGAGTGTACACTTGGGGGGGGGGGGTCTTTTAGTCTGGCCCTACGGCCCTTGATATGGCGGAGGGGGGGGGGGGGGTGGTGACATCGTCCGCCAAGGCCCAGGGGGTGGAATTGGACTGCCTGATAGTTGGAGGCCTGGTGGGATTGGTGACCTATGGGAGAAGCTTGCTATCGGCTGTGATGGGCTGGGAGGGAATGCCCCGGTTAGTCCTGTCCGGTACCCGGGATAGTTGGGGGAAGAATGGTAGAGGGTTGGTAGTTGATCCTGGGAGGGAAGAGGGAGCAGTTCGCTTCAGGGGGGCTCTTTATTCACTAATACGTAGCCTGCTGGGTGTAGCGTGACACCCAGGGTGTTTTTGGAGCCCGATGCAGGAGTGGGGATGCAAGGAATCAGGTATGGGTCTCATGTGCTCTGGTTAGATTTGGAGGGTGGAAGGGGGAAAGGGTCCTGGGATATATGACAAGGGGATGGGGCAGTACTGGAACTTACTAGGTAGACTGGATGTTAGGGTATAGGGTGATCTGGGAGGAGGGGTAGACCCGAATGCCAGAGGAAGTCAGTCTGGTCCTATGGGGGGACTCGGAGGGTTTGAAGTAGGGGAGAGGAGGGGGAATGGGAAGAGGGGGGATGGATGGGGGGGCGGGGAAGGGTTGTAAGGGGAGGAATAGCATACACTCCGTTGCTATGTTTCTGTCAGATCTGTATGCCTTCAATTAACAATAAGGAGGGGTTCCAGGCTGGGGGGGCCCCTTCTGTGCAAATAAGGATTGTTGTGTTGACGGTTCTTGACACTGCCCCGTGACTCTGAAGATTATTACATGGAATGTCTGTGGTCTAGGGAATCCCATCAAGAGATATAAAATCTTGCAGGCGTTAGCCAGACAGCGGTGTGATATAGCACTCCTGCAAGAAACCCACCAGACGGCTGATGAGCACAGTAAATTGCGCAGAGATTGGGTGGGGCAAGTGTGGGGTTCACCTGCTAGGGGTAAAAAAGGGGGCGTAGCTATCTTGATTCACAAACGAATCCGATTCGAGATGGTAACTGCTGTGGGAGACGAGGAGGGGAGACTCATATTGTTGTATGTCAATTTAGAGGGAAAGCCCATGATTGTGGGGAACCTTTATGGGCCTAATGTGCTGAACCCCAGTTTTTATAGCGATTTGGCTTCCAAGGTGGAACGGCTGCCGGAGTGTCCCCTGCTTCTTGGTGGGGATTTCAATGGAGTCCTCAAAGTAGACTTGGATACTTCTCGAGGGGAGAAGACGAGGGATCGAGCTCCAACAGCTCGAATGTTGCAGTGTTTTTGTAAAAGATTGGGCCTGGTAGATCCGTGGCTGCTGGTACATCCGCTGGAGAGAGATTTTACTCATCATTCTCGAGCTCATGTTTCCAGTGCTCGTATTGACTATCTCTTGCTGTCAGGGGGCTTGTTTGCTCAGACAGGAGACGTACAGATCGGCCCCATGGAGATCTCAGACCACGTGTTGGTCTGGGTGGAGCTGCGGTGGGGGAGGGAGCTAGCACGACTGCAGATATGGAGATTCCTGCTGGAGTTATATCATGATGTTTGATTTCAGCAATTTATACAACAGCGTTGGCGGGAGTTTGAAAGTGACCATCAATCTCATCAGGACGACCCTGAATTAGTTTGGGAGACGGCCAAAGTGGTGCTCCGGGGTGAGATTATTGGATACATGGCCCGGAAACGCCGTATGATTGCAGAGCGTATCATCCGCCTCGAGAGACAGGTCACTGGATTGCGACGCCTGTGGGCACGCACTCAGACGATTGCGAATAAGAAGAGGCTTTGGGAAGCACAGGTAGATCTCAACGAACTTCTACATCAGAGGGCCAAGAAGTCGGCCCTTTACTATCGATACCAGTTGTACTGCTATGGGGATAAACCAGGGAAACTGCTAGCCAGATGCTTGAAGGGCCACCGAGGTTCCTCATTGGTAGCGGCATTCCGGGATGATGGGGGAAAGTTATACAGAGAGAGCACGGAGATTGCTCATGTATTTCGCACGTTTTTTCAATCACTGTACGCAGCGGAGTCTGCACCCCGTTTGGAACTACATGAATATTTAAGGGCGCTGAACCTGCCTCAGTTGAACGAGGAGCAGAGGGCGCTGTTGGAGCAGCCAATATCTGTGCAGGAGGTGTGCACAGTAATTTCTGTTGCAAGCTGTTATAAAACGCCAGGACCAGATGGTCTAGGCGCGGAGTTCTATAAAATCCTTAAGGAGTATGTAAGCCCAGTATTAGTCGAGGTGTTTGGTCATCGAGCGGAACAAGGAGGGTTTCGGTGGGGACGCAATCATGCTCACATCACTTTGATCCCTAAACCGGGCAAAGACCCCGTTCAAGCCTCATCGTATCGGCCTATCTCACTGCTGAATTTTGATCTAAAATTGTTGGCAAAGATTCTAGCAGTGTGACTGGCAGGAATGTTAGGGGACCTGGTGCACGAATCCCAGGTGGGGTTTGTTAAGGGGCGCTACGCAGTCTGAAACATTTATTTATTTATTTATTTATTTAAAGTCTCTTTTATACCGCGCTATTCAGCATCAGTGCGGTTTACAATAAACAACGAACATACACATTTCCAATAGTACTTTGTGTTTACATATGAACAGGAAATTCAACTTGGCTAACAGGGTAACTATATACAATAACAATATATACAATTTACAAGCTGGTCATGTGTTCGTATGGTTTCAGACAGAGGAGATTTGTGAGGTTTCGGTAATTGGTGCTGAGCTTTCATTGGTGCTGAGCTTTTCATTGGTGCTGAGCTTTCATTTACATGCGTAAACTGTTGGCCTCCTTGGAGTGGGTGCATGATCGGCAGTTGTCTTCCTTGCTAGTTAGCTTCGATGCTGAAAAGGCTTTTGATAGGGTTGATTGGCAGTATCTGCATTGTTTGCTCCCACGGTATGGTCTGGGGGGTTATTTCTGTAGAATGGTGGAAAGCTTATATGCTCAGCCAACAGCCGGGGTGCTTTGCAATGGGGTGTTCTCGGAGGCTTTCCCTTTGGAACGTGGTACCCGACAGGGTTGTCCACTCTTGCCGTTATTGTTCGTCCTTTCTTTGGATCCCTTGATACGGACTATAGAGGCCTCTCGAGAGATAAGGGGTGTTAGGATAAGGGCGCGAGAGTTTAAGATTGTGGCCTTTGCAGATGATCTTCTGGTGCATTTGCTCTCCCCGGATCGTTCACTGCCGTGTTTGTTGACGGAACTTACGCGATTTGGCTGCTTTGCAGGACTGCGAATTAATAAAGATAAATCGGAGGCTTTGGATATTTCGGGCCGGTTGCGAAGGCGATGGGAGGGTTTCCCTCTTAAATGGGCTGACAGAGAGTTTAAATACTTGGGTATTGTGCTTCCCAGACAACCCCATGCACTATACTGGCGTAACTTGGATTGTATCATTAGGGGTCTGCAAATCCAGTTGAAAGAATGGGGACACCTTCCGCTTTCTTTGTCGGGGAGGGTGGCAGCAATTAAGATAGTGATACTGCCGCGGATTCTGTATTGGCTGCAGACCTTGCCGGTTTGACTGTTAAGTTGAGATTTGCGCCGGGTGGAATCTCTTCTTAGAGCATTCTTGTGGAAGGGGGGTAGGGCACGTATTCCATGGATTCAGATGCTGGGGAAATGGCGGGAGGGGGGATGGGACTTCCCAACCTAAAGGTTTATGCCCTGGCTTGCCAGGCTAGGCATATTGGGGATTGGCTGGGAGGGATGGATGTCTATACACCGAGGGGCTTGGAGGAATGTCTAGTGGCCCCACATACATTGATGGGTGTCCTACATGGGGCGAATCATGATTTACCTAGTAGGATAGTGCACAGTGAGTTGATTAGCTTGGCTAAACGAACCTGGAAACAACTCAATACGTTTTGGAATACTCCGTGGAACGCCTCTAGCTGGATACCTCTACAAGGGAATGTGCAATTCACTCCAGGATCTGAGACGGCGATTTTCTGGGATTGGAGTCATAGAGGCATACGGAATGTAGGGCACTTCGTCGATCCTACTGGGAAATGTAAGTCATTTCTGACTTTGAGTCGAGAATATGATCTGTCTTCTAGACATTGTTTTGCTTATAGAGGAGAGCAGCGGAAGTAATGACCACGGCCTACCAGATGATAAATAAAATTCTTTATTGGGGACCCAACTTAACAAGTTTCGGCCGAAGCCTTCATCAGGGGTCTAAAAAACAAACATACATAAAATAAGCAAAGGACTAAAAACTAAAAACAAGGATACATAAACATCATAAAAATGGGTAAAATAATGTTGTCAAATAACGAATTACCAGGGAACCACATAGATGAACACGTCTATGCGGTGGAGCAATCACTCTTCCCAATCTTTTCAGATTGGGAAGAGTGATTGCTCCACCGCATAGATGTGTTCATCTATGTGGTTCCCTGGTAATTCGTTATTTGACAACATTATTTTACCCATTTTTATGATGTTTATGTATCCTTGTTTTTAGTTTTTAGTCCTTTGCTTATTTTATGTATGTTTGTTTTTTAGACCCCTGATGAAGGCTTCGGCCGAAACTTGTTAAGTTGGGTCCCCAATAAAGAATTTTATTTATCATCTGGTAGGCCGTGGTCATTACTTCCGCTGCTCTCCTCTGGTTGTCCATTTGCGGAAGAACATCTTCTCTTTCTCCTCTTATTGTTTTGCTTATATACAGGTCTCTCATTATGTGTCCTCCTTATCGAGGGAGGCATTCAGAATAGAACGATCGGCACAGATCATGGAATTTTTTGGAATGGGGGGGACAATCCGCCATCGATATCTGAATTAAAGCACCATTTGGATTGGGTTGGGGTAGTCCCAGACTATAGGACGGTAGAGGAAGCGTGGGTGGTGGAACTGCGTAGAGAGGTACCTCCGGAACGGTTCATACGGCCTTGAAACGGATAGTGAAAATTGCACAAGGGGCACGGTGGAGAGAGGTACAATTCAAATCTATGAATAGGGCTCATTTCTCCCCGCAGCGGGCGCTGCATAGTCATATCACAACTGATGGTCGCTGTCCTTGATGTTTAGAGGCCCTGGCGACTTTGTTGCACATGTGGTGGGAATGTAGGCTCATCCGGACCTACTGGGCTCGGATTTCAAGGTTTTTAAGTGTTCTCCTGCAGCAGAGATTGCACTGGTCTACCCCCTTTGTGGTACTAGACAGGATTGACTCCCCAGGACCTACGAGAGCAGGGGAACGCTTGCTGATGTGTAAGGCCTGTCTGGTGGGGAAGGGGCCCATTCTTCGCCTTTGGAGAGAGCGGGATGCACCTACCTTTGGGGAATGGCGTAATTGTTTTCACCAATTCATGTTAATGGAGCGATGGCTTGCACGGGGCAGTGTCAAACGTTGGACAGCTTTTATGCTTGTTTGGGAACCCTATATCTAAAGTTTAGGGGCTCGTTGTCGTAATGAAATCTTACAGGTAGGTAGTTGAAGAAGGCTACGTAGGTGGGCAGAGGAGGGAGTTAAGTGGAATGTAGATATAGGTCTCTTTCATGGATAAGGGGCGGAGTGTAGCTATGGGTGGGGGGAGGGGAGGATAGGGCGGGGGGTGGGAGGCTGAGGGGAGGGGATACCTTGTTATAACCCACCTGCTTATATTTGTTATGAGGATTCTCCGGGAGGGGATCAGAGTACAACCCCCTCTTGGAGATGTTTGTATAATGTATATTGCTGTTTTCTTGGTGGTCTATAAATAAAGTATTTAAAAAACCCCCAAATATCTATAATTTTCAAACTGCCCAACACATTTACAGGGAAAATAGAGGGTGAAAGAAGCCCCCAAATCCGAAACAGCCTGTCTCAATTCCATAAATTTCTTACTCCGTTCCTGAGTAGATCTAGCAAGATCAGGAAGAACCCATATTTTAGCACCCCAAAATAAGCCAGACCTATGGTTAAAGAACAAGCGAAGAACCTGTTCCTTATCCTGAGGGGAAACAAACATCACAAGTAAAGTTCCACATTGAAGAACATCAGATTGGGAACTCTCAAGCAATCCTGTAACATCCAAGGGTGCAGCATCCTGAACTGTTCCTCCTCCCGGAGTGCCCGAACCAGAGGTGGAGCCCACAACCCTGGTTGGGAGATAGAAAACCGTAGTTGTCAGACAATCTTCTTGTCTTTGTGGCCTTGCATGCACAGCTCTGCTGCCCGCAGCTGCCTGTGGACTTGCTGCTCCCATGGGCATGATCTTCCTCTCTGGACCACAATTGTGATGCAGGGGTGATCATGGCCCAAACAAGAAGATCGTGCCTGCAGGAGGAGCAAATCCCACAAACAGCAGAGCTCTTCCTTTCTGGGCTTGGCAGGAGATGGGAGAAGGGGAGCGGGCTGGTCGGGGGAAGGGGGGCTAGCCCTGGCATCCCCCTAACATTGGTGCCCTTCTGCAGCACTTACCCCGCTTACCGGGTAGCACTGGCCCTGCTCTGGGGGTAATTTGGTCCTCCCACCAGACCTTTTTACAGGCCTGACTTGGGGCCTGTTGTTTCATTGATGTAGCCAGGAGCCTACAATGTTCCTGGCTGCAGCAATTCTAATGTAAGAGCTTGGGATGCTCTTTTTAGGCTCATTTTGCAAATAGGTTTGCCAACTTTTTGAAAGAGAAAAACCCGCCACCTGTGGCTAGTCATGCTCCACCCATGCCCACTCCAATCCCGCCCTTTCCTGCCCCTGCCCTCCCCACCCTTGCTCCAACCCCTGTCCCCAAAAAAATTGCAGAGAGGGCAATGTGCAAACTGAACAAGCAAGATTTCTACACATTCTTAAACAGAAATTCTATACTGACAGAATACACAGCATTGGTTGCACACACACACACACAATACCGACAGGTCTTCATCAATAAATGAGCACAAAAAAAGAGAAAAATATAGACAAAAATTAAACTGAAACCACAAGAAGACAGACTCTGCATGCAGATAAATAAGAGATGCAGTTCCCCATACTGTGTAAAATATAAAGATAGTACAAAGTCCAATCATTAAATTGAACATAAAATTATCTTTTCTACCTTTGTTGTCTGACCATTTTATTCTCTGATCATGCTGGTTCCGATCTGAGGCTTCCGTTTTCCTGTCTTCTCTTAACTCATTTTCTATGGTCTATAGTCCATCTGCCATTTCTTGTCTCTTCTTTTCTTTTCTTCACTTCCTTCCATCAGCCTATTTCCAGGCCCAGTAACCCTTCATCAGCCCCCTTTCCAGTACTCCCCTCCCATTACATTCCAATGCTAATCCCCTTGTGTTCCCAGGACTGCCAGTGGCATCCATTCCCTTCTAGTCCCCCTCCTTCCTTACTGTCCAGCCCCTTGTAGTCCAAACACCATCCCAGGGATCAGCTCACTTCCACTCCCAGTGCTTTCCCCGTGTCAGCTCCCTTCCAGTCATCCTACCCTCTGTCCATCCCCCTTCCAGTGCCATCCCCACGTTTCTGCTCCCTTCCAGTCCAAGTTCCCCCTCCCTTCCAGCCTTCTCCCCATTACCCAGTCACTTACCAGTACCATTCCCAGGTGTCAGCTCCCTTTGAGCTCCCTCCTTACCCCCCGTGTCAGCTCCCTTTCAGCCACCTCCTTCCCACCTTTCAGCTCTCTTCCAGCCCTCACCTTCCACCTGTCAGTCCCTTCTGCCATCTCTTTCCCCTTGCAGCCGCTGCTCCTGCTTCTTACAGGGCAGCGGCTGCAATAAAGTTAAGTTAAAAATAAATTTAAACTTGTGTGGAGCCTTCTGCCCCCCCCCCCCAGTGCAGATTCATCTTCCCTCCCCAGTACAGCTTCTCCCCCCTAAGTACAGCTTCACCTTCCCCCGTCCCACCCAGTACAGCTTCACCTTCCCTCCCCAGTGCAGTGTCAACCCCCCCAGTACAGCTTCATTTTCCCCCCTCCCCCGCAGTACAGCTTAACCCCCCCCAGTGCAGTTTCACCCCCTTGCAGCCGCTGCTCCTGCTTCTTACAGAGCAGCGGCTGCAATAAAGTTAATTTAAAAGGAAAGAACCTCTGATGAGCCCTGCGGTCCTATGAAACTCCTTCTGCAGCGCCCGGGCTGAAAAGGAAGTGATGTCAGAAGGAGTTTACTAGTTTCGGAGGGCTCATCACAGGTTCTCTTTTCTTTAAAATTAACTTTATTGCAGCTGCTGCTCTGTAAGAAGCAGGAGCAGCGGCTGCACGGGGGGCCAGGACCGCGATTGCAAAGCCGGTTTTCTGCTCTGGCCACTCTTGATCTTGGGGCCAGAGCAAGAAATACGTCTTTTCAAGGGCCCGTCTCTTCTTTGACGGCAGACGGCATGGCCATAGGAAAACCAGCCAGGCCTGCTGAAAACCGTTCGGTTGGCAATGCTATTTGCAAGGGCATAGAACCTTGTCAAGTGTTCAGCTGGCAGCAAAAATGTCTGTCTGAATGTATGTTCAGGGGCGCCTCAAGGCAATCTGCTGCTTGAGGCGAAGAATGACATGGCGCCCCCCCCCCACCTTAAGGGGGGCGGGGCTTTTTCAGAAATCCAATCAGAGACTGAACCAAACGAAAAAGCCGATTAGATTATATGGAGGCAATGCAAGATGTTTGCACACAGGGCCATATCGAGCTGCAACTGCGTCCTCTGCGACTTGCAGCTTGGGCGAACGCCCCCCCTCTCTCCCCCATACCTCCGTCCAGTGCTGCCTGCTCTTTCCCTGCTGCTGCCACCCTCTGTTTTTTTCACGATGGTGCCGGTAGCAGGGAAAGAGCATGTAGCGCTGGACGGAGGTATGGGGAGGAGGAGGGGGAGCATGCGCCCAATCTGAAAGGCGCTGCCACTTTAAGCAGATCTGTCCCTCCCTGCTCTGACATCGCGTTGGAGGAGGGAGGGACCAGATTTGCTTAAAGTGCCACAAAAAGGCTTGGGGGGCGCACTTTGTCTGCCTGCTATTGTCCTGCAAGCGGCAGCAGGGCAACAGCAGATAGCCGAAATGCACCCCCTAAGCCTTTACGCCCTATGTGGCTGCACCACTTGCACAGGGCTAGGTACGGTCCTGTTTGCACACCAAGGAACTAAAAGACAGCAAGAACCAACAGCACAGTTTATAAAACTTAATTATAACTCATTTTTATTTTGTTATAAACTGCGTTATGGTTCTTGCTTTTTCTTTTTCAACATATTATTTTGCATCCACAGTAGGTGCAGAGCAGAACCAGGACATTCACCCACAGAACTCAATATTTAAAAAAAAAATCGGATTCTGATCATCTCACTAACTACAACAACCACCACTATTCTCCAGTATCAGGCATACTGTGAACTAATACAAAACCATACAACAAAGAGCAAACCTACCATTCCATACCATCAGCGCCGGCGGGTTCAACTTTAACAGAGCCGCGATTAAGGGAAACACTCTCCCTTCGTGTGGCTCTGCAAAGCTGAGCCAACGTGGAGGGGAAATGCTGGCATGGCTCTTCCGGGAAGGCGGGGGGCTGCGGCCGCGGGGCACTTCATTCTGCTTCTGTTTTTTTTTTAAATTTTGAAGGCCGAGTGAGGTCTTTTTGGGGTCAATTTTTGCTGCCCCAAAAAGTTGCCGCCTGAGGCTACCCCCTCACTCAGCCTCATTATAGAGCCTCCCTTGTGTATGTTTGTTATGCACAAACAAACATGCGTATGGTAGCTGCCCTTCCTCCTCCCAGCAATTGAAGAGGAAAGGAGGGCCATGAGTGCTCTGGTGTGCCCATGGGAGCAGTGTCTCCTGAGGGCCAAAGAAGAGATAAAGAGCACAGTCATGGCCAGGAGTGCTGCAGTGTGGTGCAGGAAGAGAAGCTGGGGCCAGAGAGAGGCAGAGAAGGTAAGAAAAATGAAAAGGGGTATTGGATTTGGTAAAGGAAGATTGGGAAGGAGGAGGTGAGTTCAAGGGAGAGGGAGAAAGAGATAGATTCTGCAAAGGGGAACAGAGTAGGGGGCAACACGAGAGAGGCTGGAGGTGGGAGGGTAGGATGCGAGGGTTTGGAGGTGGAAGAAATCCATTTCCGGGGAGAAAAAGTAACAATATCCATTAAAGACGCAACCCCCAGCCCTCTAGAAGACACACAGGCATCCTATCCCCATACCATACACACAGGGACCCTACCCCTATATCACATTCACACACACACACAAAAGCAGGCACCCCACCCCAATCGCACACACAAACATAACGCTTATTCGACACTAGACACAATTATATAGAAATTATAAAGAGTCCTCATACAGCCCCTGCTACCATAATGAGATGCATTTTATTTATTTATTTTATTTATTTAACATCTTTTATATACCGCGCTATTTGTTATCAGTGCGGTTTACATTCAACAAAGGTTGCACAATTTAGTCAAGACTAGTTTGTGTTTACATTATAACAGGGAATAAAACTTTGGATAAACAGGGTAACTATATACATATTAACATATTAACACAGAGCATAAGATTATAATTTGGCCGGTGTTGTCATAAAACTATAGGCGGGGCAACATTTACTTGAGACCCCTTTGTTTATGAAGTATATGGAGAGTCTGTGAGGGTTGGTGGGTGAATGATCGGTGGTGGGGTGGGTGCTTGTGCAAAGTGTAGCAGGAAAATGTGATGTTTGATTGCCTTCCGGAACTGAATGAGGTCTTTAATCGATCTTATTTCAGGTGGGAGATCATTCCAGCATTTTGGGGCGTAGAAGGTGAAGGCTCTTCTCCTGGTTGTTTGGGTGCACTTAATGGAGTCTTTAGGGATGATCAAAGTGTTGTCTGTAATTGTCCTCCTTGTTCTGTTTTTCGGAGTAAGGGTGATGAGGTCGTTGAGTGATGTGGGGGCTAGATTGTTGATGATCTTGAATATAATGAGAAGAGTTTTGTAAGTTAACCTGCAGTGTATTGGCAGCCAGTGGAGGTCCTTAAGTATCGGGGTGATATGGTCCGTTCTGGCAAGACCACAGAGAACGCGAGCCGCAGCGTTCATCACAAGTTGCAGTGCGTTGATGGTGTTCTTGGGGAGACCATACAGGATTACATTTGCATAGTCGAAGTGTGGTAGAATGAGGGCCTGAAAAATGGTTCGGAAATCATTAGGGGGAAGCATGGGTCTAAGGTGCCTTAGTGTTCTGATTTTATTGTATATGGTCCTGGTAGTGTTTCGTATGTGCTCCTTAAAGTTAAGATGCTGATCCAGAGTGATCCCAAGGTAGCGTATGGTGGGTTTACTTGGAAGCTCAGCATCTCTTATTTTTAGGGAAAGTGGGGGGGGGGGGAGAATGTTTTGTTCCTTGAGATGAACAGAACTTCGGTTTTCTTGAAGTTTATGCGGAGATTTTGGGATAGTAGCCAGTCAGTGATGGCGTCGAAGCAGCTGACAAGGTTGGGGAAGTCTGGGTGTCTGACTTTGAATGGCGTAAACAGCAGGATGCCATCTGCATAAATTAGAGTGGAAATATTGTAGGAGCGGATGATGTCACATATCGGCTGCATGTAGATATTTAACAGCAGCGCAGATATCATCTCTTTTGGAACTCTTCCCCCAAAGCATGTATGATTTTGAAAATGATATGAATATACACAGCCCTGCACACACACATGCATACATGCAGCCCCCGACACTCATGATACACACATGCATACAGCCCAACACTCACCATGACGCATGCACACACATAGCCCCCAAAAGTCTACATGACACAAATATGTACACAAATGTGTATGTAGCTCTGACAGTCCCATGACACACAGAAAGGCATAAATGTAGTCACCCACTGACACACACAAATGCACCTCCCCCCCTCCAACATTTGCACTTTTCAACTCATTTTTTCTAGCTTTTCTTTCTAAAATTGCTGCTCCCGCTGTATATTCTAGTAAATACACATGCATGCCTGCACATCCTTATATGTTTTTTCCAAAAGGCTCTTTAGCACATTTTGTAAAAAACAGGTGGAACTGAGCACAGCATGATCTGGATATCTTAATTCCTCCCTTGACATCCTTTGCAAAATGGGACTTTTAGTATTTTTGAATATCTTAATTTATATCCTCTCTTTTATCCCCATCTGATTTTAATTTGGGGTGCCCTTCCTTCCCTGCAGTTGCTTGAAACGTACAGGTGACAGGTCTCGAGACAGCTTCAGGAAGCTAGAGTTTTTTGGTGCTTCTGATATGCATCCAGGATTCAAAGGATTTGTATCAAATGCAGTGAGATTGATAAATTCAAAATGAAATAGTGGGTCACTGATCCCTATGGTGTCATGTGCTGTGCTCAAAATGAAAGCAAACAGATGTTGCTTTTAACCAAAATCTTTAGGGGTATGTTTACTAAACGGGGCACTTGTGCGGGGCGCACCTGAGCGCCCTAAAATGATGCATTTAAGTGCTCTTAAGCGCCCCGTACGCGTGCGCGGCACATTAACGGGTCCCGCACGCGTGCGCCAAAAACGCGCACGTTTGCGGGGCGCTCATGTGCGATAGAGGCGTGGAAAGGCGAAATGAGGGCGGAGGAAGGCCCCCGAGGGGCGGAGAGACGGGGTCAATGGGTGGAATGTGGGAGGGGAGAGACTCCCCGCACAGGAGCGTGCCCGAATTTACAAGGAAAAAATACCGCCAGTGAAACACTCGCGGTAGAAAGCATTTAAAGGGAAGAGAAACCATTTCCGTCAGCAATGTACAGGAAACCGGGGAAACCAGCAAAACGTGAGCGGTGTGATACATGTGCACAGCACAAAAGTGCAAATAAAAATAGAAAATGACCACAACAGAACTATTAAAAATAGTAATTCAGCTGGGGAACAGTTATAGTGATGGGAAAATACAGAAAACACACCCAGCAAAGCTCCAGAAAAAAGAAATGAATTTTGGAAGGGTTTACGGAGCGGAGACTCTTCCAAAAAACATTTCCTGTTGTGGAGCTTTCCTGGGAGTGTTTGCTATGGTTGCCCATTAATATCACTGTTGCCCAGCATGGTGATATTTTGTCCCCCATTTCCCGTGGTCATTTCTGGGGTTTATGTGCACGTTTGTCACCAGACAGGGTGCATATGCCCACAGTAAATTTGTGTAGAGCTGGGTTTGTGACTCCATCCTGCCAGGCTTACTACCTCCAGGGGCTGCACTGTCTATGTGGCCATAGTGTGGTGCAGCTGACAGAGTCAGTACCTCTAGGACCAGAGGTTCAAAGCCCAGCTGGGGCACTTGCCAGCCCAGTCCCTATATTTTACCCACCACTAAACACAGATAGCGCAGACACCCCTGTATTGCAGGGGACATAAGCATGGGGAAAACACCCATATTTTACCCAACAACGCACACACACCACAACAATGGACATTACCCACAGCCAAGTACCCCAAATGCAGTCCCGTACTACCACATTCCAATCAGGTCACCTGCTTTTTATGGGAGAAGCTCATGCCAGCATGTTGGCGGACAAGTACATGTGGTGCAGGGGGCAGTGGCTGCTAGCGACAGAAGACAGAGGCCTAGCCATGTGCAGGCTGGCAAAGTCCACAGCAACAGACAGGCCCTGCCGGATCCACAGTCATGGACTATCCAGGGAATTCAGCCAATCTGTGGCTACACGGTGGTGCAGTGCACACAGACAGTGCATGCAAGAACAGAAGGTCACAGGTTCAAAGACCAGCTGGGGCTACCAGCAATCCTGCCCACATATTTTCCCCACAAATAAACAGTGACAGTAAGGACACACCTTTAGTGACGAGGACATATGCAATGGTAATACATCTATCTTTTACCCCACTGAGCACAGACACCATGAACAGGGGCAGAACCTACAGCAGAATCCCCCAAATGCAGTCCTGGTGGGCCACACACCAGTCAGGTTCCATGCTGCCACTCATACAAATGCCTGTGCTGTATATCTATGTACCACCCCCACGGCATGTAGATGTAGCTCATGCATATTCATGAGGGACAGCAGGAAGACCCGAACAGTGTGATGCAAAACTGGACTGGAGTGGGGAAGCGCTGCCGTAAAGCAGCAGCCAACAGGGGCAGACACACCCACACCCACACCCACAGGCCCCATTGGCCAATGTCTCCTGTAGAGGCAGAACATTGGACCCTGCGTGCATCTCCCAATACCAGCACCTGCATACCTTAGCAATGTCACCCTACACCTGAGGTACACAGCTCTGAAACGTTTGCTAAGAGTACAGGCTGATAGATATCCCTACGTTACGCACATACTGCTAGTTGACCCCATCCGAACAATCTGTTTGGTGTCTGCGGTGCGTGCTCCAGGCCTGGCCTCTGACAGTGTTCACCACCCTGGGGAGTGACCCCCAGCAGTACCGCGTACCATATCCATGCCTGTGCCGTGCCCAGGACCGGTGTGGTGGCTAAGGCTAATCACCCCCTCAATAGTAGCACAATGCTGGCATAGGTGTGGGAGTGTGTGTCTGTCTATACAGTGTGTGTTGGCTGCAAACACCTTCCCCAACCCACACTGCCAGCACTACTGCCAGTATTGGCCTGCCAATGTGCATAATGAGCAGCAAGGTACCATGGGTATAGGTCAGACATGGTGGGCTGGCCAGGATGCATCTGCACAGGGCATAGGGCACTGGCTGTGACATTGTAGTGCCAGGCCACCACCTACACAGACAGGGTGACCTCTGTATGTCCTGCTGGGGGAGCACTCTCACCCTGAGTGTGCAGTGATGACAGCATGGCTAGGTACCCCCATAGTGCTGTATTGTGTTTCTCTCTTGTGATATATATGGGTTTCCTGTTGGGGCCTCCTCACAGAACTCTCTGCTTGTGTGTGCTGCCACCCCAGTTTTGGGTGCATGCATTTCCATCAGGGCTAACCAGCAGACTGTTCACAGCTGGTATGTGTCTTGATGGAGTGCCTTGCAGGGTGCAGGTGAATATCAGATAGTGCTGGGGTGCATCTTTGGATATCCAGGCCTAAAGTCTGTCTGATATTGTGTTATGGATGTGTGTGAAGCTGCTTGGACTGCGCTGTAGGGTGTCTGTTCCCCAGCAGGACTGGGGTTTGATGGTCCACTCTACTGCCATGGGGGGGTGCCCCAGATGGGGAATCTGTTGGTGGGGGGGCCCTGTTTGCCACCCTCGGGGGGGGGGGGGGGTGGGTGTGGGTGTGTGTGTGTGTACTTTGACCACCTAGGGGGTCCATGGGGGTTTCCACTAACTGAGACAGACAGAGATATCCAACATGTTGCTGCAGCACCTTCCTATCTCACAGGTTAGTACTGTTGTGGAGCTCTGTCATGGCCTCATCCAGCCATGGCTGGTGTTGTGGACATGGTCCTGGGCGCCACATCACACCCTCAGGGTGAGCACAGTACCCGCACAATGTGACGGTGTGTAGCTACTCTTTTCTGGTAGTCCACCCGCTCAGGACCCCCTACCAGGCCGAGGTGCTGTGTGGGTGCACATGGACAATTCCCCCTACCAGGCCGGGTAGCTGTTGGGGTGCATTCCCCATCTTGTGTGCATCTGTGGACAGCTGATTTGCATGTGCAGTGCATCATGGGTACGGGTGGCCTAACCCTATCCTGTCTACAACAGCAGACTGTCTGTGGGGTGACGTGCAGGCTCTCTGCAGCCAGCCAGGGGCTTGCTGTCAGCTATAGAGCTGTAGCCCAATGGTTACGTCACTCCCTGTACAGCCAGAGGTCATGGGTTCAAACCCACAGTGGGGCCCTTTGATAGGGCTGTCCACAGCTTTATTTTTATTTACTGTACATATGTCTATGCCGGCAAAACCACACACAGCTTACTATACCCATTAGGTGCCTCTGAGGGTGCTTTATAGGGCGCCCTATAGGCCACCTTATGGTTGCCATCCATATAGGGTGCACTATACATTATCCTGTGTCGCAACATACATGGTGCCCTATAGAGGACATTCTAGGGTGCCTTGGCAGACAGTGCACTGTAACATGTGCCTTACGGGCATCCGTATGTTAACACACTGTGAGAGCGGGTTTACTAGTGGTGGGAAATAAAATACAAATGGAAGGCCTCCTACAGCACTCCTCACCATGATACATACTGCCCCAGCCAGCCTTGTTCACTGGGCACTGTGAGGGGTTGAACCTGTAGGGTATATAGTAGCACAAAAATAAGTTAGACTCTCTGTTGTCTAGGGGAATATGGCTACTATCCCAGCCCAAAGTTCTATGAGTTATTCTGGCAATGAGCCACGAAAGAATTCTGGTCTGCAGATATATATTAGACTTTATTATAGGCAACCAAATAGAAAAATATACACACACATATATATGGCTAATTAGAAACATAAAGTAACAATTTGTTATTGTACAGATATACAATTGGACAACGCAATAAATCACAGATTAGTAAACCAGACGTCACTGATTCGCTCTGCACTGAGGAAAAGCAAGAAATATATTGCTAACCCCTTTGCCCATCCAGGAGAGGAGAGATAAGCCAGTACCTTAGCTCCGTCCAAGGATGTAGCTGTTAGCTAATGCCGGCTCCAGCCCCTTCAGAGGCGAGCCGCAGTAAGTCCGAACCGGAGGTATCTGTGAAAGTCTTATCTCAGACCTGTGGAGGACGGCCTAGCCCACACGTAGGGGCCGTCTGGCGGAAGGCTCAGGGCTCAGGAATCAGGTATGCAGTGCACAGCAGCAGGACCGGTGCAGAAGTCTATATGTCCAGGTGGGGAAAATCCCCAACTCTCTCTTACTCTCCTACTTACAACTAACTAACTAACTAACTAAAGTTTCCAGCGCAGAATGCATAATTCTGTGTGAGAATCCTCCGTCATAGGTCCGATGATTGGTGGGCACCAGGCAGTCTGAGGTATTCTCAGCGAATCAGAAGGTCGATGATGAGCAGCTTCTTGCAAACAAAGGAGCCATGGTAAAAGTCAGGCAGAAGCAACAGTATGTAACTTCTGGGCATGTACAAGTGTCCAAGGCCAGCCACGGACAATAGCCTCTGTATGCATGCACACTTAGAAACGCTGTGCAAGCAGTTGCATGAAGGACAGGCTTATAGCTGAACACAGCAAAAGTGAAGTGTAGAATCCATCTTGTTTTGTGCAGTTTGGTTCAGGCCTGAGTTGCTGAGCAGGCCAGAGATTTGCATGTAGAATTGCAGGGGTACCAGCCCTACATCTCCCCCCCCTTGTAAGATGGAGGATGCTACAAGGGAGTACACTCCATCGTACAAAACCTAACTAGCAGTACTACCGTGCAGGTCAGAACCAAATGACAAATGATTGACTAATGCATGATAAGTGGATAATACTTCAAGCACAATATACATGAAAGCAATACTGCATGAGGAATAATACAGTGAATACACTCAAGCAATAAAAGAAGTCAAAATAAAATGTCATAGATACAGGCAAGTCAAATCAAGGAAGATAAGACATGTTAACTTCAAACTGAAGAATATATATATAGTATCCAAACCAAAAATGCATATCAGTAATGCAATATAATGTGTTAGTGTAACACCAAGGTGAACACGCAAAAGTAATGAGAAGCCATGTGTAACAGTTAGTAAAATAAACACATGCTATCTATGAAAAAAACAACTCAATTAAGAGTAATGAATAACTTTCAAAGAAAATGGTGACACTTATTCAAAAGTGTGACGTTCCAGCAAATCCTGCAGACGCATGGCAGGCAGCAGAGGTGCAGGATGCATAGAGCGACGAAGAGCACGAATCTGTCTCTGTTGATACAAAGAGATAAGAAACTGGAGCACCAACAGAAAGAAAAGACCAGGAACAATGACATGTGACATAAAATCAGTTTGTAAAATGTCCACATCTCGGGAATCAAAGTTATAATCAGCAATGGCAAGGTCGGCCTGGTCAATGGACAGTTCAACTGTGTGAGGGTCCTTATAGTCCAAAAGATAGGTCAAGGCTGCAGTGAAATCAATCTCATGACCGCGAAACACATCCAAAATCTGGAGCTCTGTCGAAACAGGGTCAGCATCAAGATAAAACAAGGAAACTCCACCAACATTAACAATGGAGTTCTTGGGAACATCAATCAAGCAAACATTGCAGGGTAGAGGAACTCTATTATGAATGTCATGTTTATTCATGGTGACCAGGAGTTCACTCAAAGGGGTACTAACCAGCCAAACATTGTTGACAACAGCAACTTTTGTCTCTGAAAAGTCATCGAACTTGGTCATGGTAACTTTACATTGTTCTTTCACATTTTCAGCAGACAACCCACAAAGAGCTGTAGAAGTGTCCTTCAGGAAAGGTTTACCAGGACACAACCAATGAATGTCTTTAGAGCGTTGGCACATGCCAAGATTAGGCACCACGTATATTAGTGATGCGTGCAACAGACGATTCAAAATGTTTCTGTAAAACATGTCGGGGATCTAGGGACACAAAAACTTTCTGTGTGACAGTCTGGGACTGTGTAATCAGGAAACCAGGCGCATCCTGTAGCACGACACCAGAAAGAGGGCCAGGTTCAATCAATCTGGCAACCTCGGATCCCGCTAACATCAAAATCAGGAACAGGACCTTCAAAGTTCGGGACTCCATCTGTAAAAGAAAACAAACAGGCTATCCCGCCTCAAGGTTAGCATCACTCACTTCAGCAAGAAGTTCTTCAGGAAGGAATTTACTGGGATGACACGGTCTAAGCTGATTAATGTGGACCCATTTAAGGGATCCTTCCCTCTCAGTACTGGACTTCATTCGAATTTGATAAGCAACAGGGGAGGCTTTATCCACAATAGGAAATGGACCGTTCCAGCTAGGTAGAAATTTACAGTCTTTGACCTTATTCTTACCAAAATTGTAGTAGAATACCTTATCGCCAATCTGGTATTCTGTAGAGGTAGTCCTCAAATCATAGTAGGCCTTCCTACCCCTAGCAGCAGTGTCCAAATTCTTTTGGGCAAAGGCAAAGGCACTTTGCAAGTGTTGTCTTAAATGGGCAACATATTCATGAGCAGTTGTAGCAGCAGCGAGATTCACATCATTAGCCCTGTAAAGAAGATGAAGGGGTAAAACCATGTCCCTACCTGTCATCATCTCAAAAGGGGACACACCAGTAGCACGATGACGCGTGACTCTGATAGCCATCAGGACCAAGGGCAGTTTGATGTCCCAGTCCTTCCCAGAGGAAGAAACATACTTTTTCAAGATACTGATGATAGTTTTGTTTGCTCTCTCCACTTGTCCAGAGGATTGTGGACGATAAGCAATGTGGACTTTGGCCTTCACACCTAGTACCTTCCACAGATGCTTAATGACTTGTCCCGTGAAGTGGGAACCCTGGTCGGATTCCACTCGCATGGGGAGGCCCCACCTGCTGAAAACATGGTTTAACAACAAGGTGGCCGTGGTCTCGGCGGTACAGTTGGGTGCTGGGATGCACTCAACCCACTTAGTAAATAAGCAGGTAACTGTCAACATATATTTGTTGCCTCGAGAGGATCGGGGCACGGGGCCGATCCAATCAATCTGGAGATCAGACCAAGGCATGGTCAGACCTCTGTTTCTCAAAGGTGCTCTATGAGAAGGAGCTGCAGGTTGAAATCTGCAACAGGTCAGACAACCTTTAGTATACAATTGTACATCTTGGGACATGTGGGGCCAGTAGGCCACTTGTTTCAACGTTTCATAGGTTATTCGGTCACCTCTATGACCGGCACAAGGTTCATCATGAGCGTGCTGTAACATAACTCCACGGAAGGCCCGAGGTACCACCCATTGCACAATACCATGCTTACTCGTCCGTATCAACAGATCTTTCTGGAGATGAAACATGTCCTTGGAGATGTAGAGGATCCTCAGTTCCTCATCGTCCTGACAATCCTCCAGAGTTAATGGGTGTTCCTGGGGGTTCTGCAGAAAAAGGTAGAAACGTCCAAGAGTAGGATCTTGTTTCTGGGCTTGCATGAGGTCGAGATCTGTGCTCTCGCCACACCATTGAACCACAGGGGGCATGGTGGATAATTGAGCTTGTTGCCGGGTAACCGCCGTCACCTTTTGAAGCCCATTGGTCTCGGGAGCCTCCAACTGCCAGAGGTCTCCAGAGACAGCACCCTCCTTGGCAAGCTGATCAGCTAGATCATTTCCAATCTTGTCAGGGTTATCAACACGGGAGTGACCTTTCACTTTCTTCCAGTAGATGGTCATGTCATTTTCATGAGCTACCTTGTCCAAGGCCAGAATCAATCCAGCATGTTTGACAGGTTTCCCTTTGGAAATCAGCATATTGTTAGATTTCCAAATGGGTAAGTGGGAAACAAAATTCTGTCGGACGTAGTCTGAATCAGTACAGATGGTTAGGGTGTGAACCCCTCCCTGAGCAGCAGACTGGAGAGCTGCCAGGGCTGCAGCTAGCTCTGCATACTGATTAGTCTGGGTACCCAGACGGTACTTGAAGGGTTCACAAGGGTAGTTCTGGTTCCAAACTACACCTATACCTGCTACCAGTTCATGGTCAGGCTCTCGACGGTAAGCACAACCGTCCACATACACCTTGGGGTAGCCTTTACAGAGGTTCTCATCATAAGGACGATGACGAGAAGACTCAGGCGTACATGACTCCATTTCGGTTTCTAAATTACCCACGAAAGGTTCTCTGGCAGTGCAATCGTGCAATTCAGCCAGACCCTGTGCTGCGGCGTCCTTGCGGTTTTGAGCATACCTAACTTCTAGGGGCCAGCCCTGAAGAGCTAAGGTCCAGGAGACAATGCGACTGTTTGACACTTGTCCCGATTTAATCCGATCACTGCCTAGGAACTTGATGGGTTGGTGATGAGTCTCAACAACCAACCTCTCACCTTGGATATAACTGCGGAAATATTGGAGGGCCCAGACTGTGGACAACAAGGATTTCTCACAGTCAGAGTATTTCTTCTCCACTTCCGTTAAAGCTTTGCTGGCATAGGCAATAACTTTCCTATCTGTGTCATGCATCTGGTACAGAACAGCACTCATAGAGTGGTCGGTGAAACCTAGTTCCACGAAGAATTCTCTGCCACTCTCTGGATAGGCAAGACAGGGAGCTCGACTCAAAGCTGCCTTCAGCTCTTCTAGAGCTGCCTCTTGGTCGGGATTCCATACCCAAGGTTCATCTCTTTTGAGGAGTTTGACCAGGGGTCGGGAAATCTCTGCATATTGATCCACAAATTGGCGTGAATAATTGCAAATGCCCAAGAATGAGCGCAGCTCACTCACGTTGGTCGGACGTTTGAGTTGTTGCAAGGCCGCAATTCTCTTCCTTTGAGGCCGCAGTCCCTCAGCAGAAACTTCGTAACCCAAATAATTGAGGGATTTCCGGCACCATTGGCCCTTTGACAAGGACAGCTTTGCTCCCGCAGCTTTCAGTTGCTGGAAAACATGCTCTATTTCTTGCAAATGGTCAGTGAAACTGGTGCTCTTCACCAGAATGTCGTCTACATAGACGAGGGTGCCTCTAGTCTCAGCATCAGGCAAAGCCTTATGGAGGAAAATATTGAAGTCTGCTGGGGCATTCAAATAACCAAACGGTGTCCGATTCCAAGTATATTGTCGCCTACCGAAGGTAAAAGCCAGCTTATGCTGATCTTCTGGATGGACAGGTATAGTCCAAAATCCTGAGGCCAGATCCAGGCTGGTAAAGTACCTTGCACCCTTGATGGTGGCTAAGTTCTGTTCCAGATGTGCCATAGGCCAGCTAGAGTCCTTCTTGATGACAGGCCACAGTGGGGCATTGTAAGTACTGTTGCATTGACGTATAATTCCCTTTTGTTGCAGGGAATTAATGATTTCCTGAACGGATTCATAGGAGGCCAATGGGATTTTATACTGCCTCACAAAGACAGGTTTACTGTTTGGATCCGTAGGAATACGGGTGACATGTAGGTCGGTGAGACCACAGTCATAAGTGTCAGTGGCAAACAGGTCCTTGTGACGGTACAGCAGTTCTTTTAATTGGGCCTTTTCTGACTCATCAGTGCAGGCGTCTGCTTCAGCAAGCTTTCCCGCAACCATTTCGTCAAATCCCAGAACAGGTTTGTTTGAAGGTATTTCAACCTTCTCCTCAATCTCATCTTGGAGAGAGGAGACCTGGATAGCTTGGACAGCATGGGGCTCCCCCCCCTGGTGGGTGAGGGAACTAACAGCCTCATCGAGTGTACTTGACGAAATCAGATGGTCAGACTCGAGGTCCACCTGTGAGGTCACAGCACTATGTGGCCAGACAAACTGTAAGGTGAGGAGGCCTCGGGGTGAGGATCGTACACACAAAGGGGTTCCCCCCCCCTTCACAGATGTTCCAGGAAACAGGGGCTTCCCCAATAATCTGGAGACCCAATTCCACACTTGGGAACGATTCTCCCACTAGGAATCCCAGGGGTTCGCCTTTCACAAGGTGAATGCGATCTGGATTTGGATTGGTGAGCAATAAGTGTAAGGAGGGAGATGTAGCCTCCATGCAGGGTATGGGACCCATGGCTAGGCCCAGCTCCTCAAAACGGGAATTTGGACTGAAGAAGACCAAGTTGTCTGAGACCACATGTCCTCGGGTCACCTGTATCGGCAGGGGACAATCCTGTACCCTCCCAGGTATGTGGATGTCTTCTGCACAGACCACTTCACAGACTTGAGGGATAGTCTGACCAGCCCGTAGGGATGGGCGGGCACCAGAGAAATCCACCGGATCTCCTTCCATCCTACTCCAGAGGATATTGTTCACAAAATCCACATAAGTTCCCAGTCAAACAAGGCAATCTGAGCCTAAGGAGAGGGGCACCTCAAGTCCTCTGATGATGGAGAAGGTGTGCCGAAAACCTTTGACCCCAACTTGCAAGGGGAGATTGCAGTAGCCCATTAATGTCTTGAGCCCTTCCCCAGGCACTTGGAACAAAGTCTTCGCTCCCATTACCCAATCAAGGGTAAGCTGTTCTTTGAGCCGATAGAAAAGAGTCTCACTGATGAGGGAGTGGTCACAGTGGGGTAATAGGTAGGCCCTTTCCTTTTGGGACATGCCCACCTGCACAGATATAAAGGGACCTTTCTCAGCCGAGAATATGTCCGTCAGTCTCCTAGGGTGATCTAGGCAGGGATGGGATGGAGGAGGGGTTTGCACCTCACAACCTTCCACAGGTTCCTTCAGGAATATCTGCAGGCAGTCAGTATCAAGGACAATGTTAGCTACTGAACTCACTGCAATGGAAACCACGTCGCTGATGCCCTGATCCTCATCTCCAGCCCTTTCATACTGGAGCTGAAGGATTTGGGGATCAGCTGACCTCTGGAAATTAATCCTGATGGACTTGTTTGTGCGTTCCACCGAACAAGGACCACTGACTCGGCTGTCATGTTTTACCCTAGCATAAGGTATGGGATGTGTGACCTGTGTCCAGATCACTTTCTGGATGTAGTCCAGAATGGGGCGTAACCATTTCAGGAGCTCATTGCCAATCAGGAATTCTTCCCCAGGGCACTTGGTAATGATTACAGGATGTTTCACCTGTAATTTTCCAATTTGGAGGTTAAGCCAGACCTGCCCCATAGACTCTATAGGCTGATTCCCATAAGCTGCGAGTGACAAATCACTGGGTGTGACGTGTAGGGTCCTCTGACTCCCCAAGGAAGCAGTAAGTCTATCAAAGAGACTCGAGGTAATCAGGGTAGCCTCAGAGGCTGAATCTATCAGGCCCTCACAGAGAAAAGCCTGATGAATTGTAACAGGAACAGTGTACCTCTGTCCTTTTGGCTTGAGTTTACCCAGAAAGTACTTGTGCTTCCTGATGGTGTCAAAGGCTGGACCCTCGCTGTCCATGGACGGACTGTCACTCTGTGTCCCTGGGGTGGCATCCACGGCTGGCTGCACCTGTGCAATAGTGACCTGTGGGACAGAAACAAAGTCGGTTAGTCATTCAGTCGCCTTAGAAGGGGAAGAGGAGTCAACCAGTTCCTCCTCTGGCGTCTGATGCTTTGCTCGGGGCTTAGGAGGCGCACTACTAGCAGGAGCCTCCTGTGAGGAGCTGAATGCAATGCTAGCCTTCATCATATCTGTCAGCTCGCTTATTCTCTTCTCCAGTTCCAGGTATTTGTCAAAACCGGGCTTTCTCTTCCAGTTCCGGTTCTGTGGAGTGAAACGCTGATTCCCAGAGCGCTGCTTAGACCCAGATGACTGGTTATTCTGGGGTGGCCTGGGAGGATTCTGTGGAACAGAAGGAGAAGAGTTATTTTCTAACGAAAGAGTGGATTTTACAGCACTAACACACTGTTTTGGCTCTCTGGCCTTGCTGGGAGCCCGGACTGTGCTGCCAGTATTGGTTGCTCTCATGTTGGGAACAGCTTCCCAAATCCACTCAGCATGTTCTATCACACGTGACAGGGGTTCGTGACGCTTGTCAGACATATAAGGCTTGATAGATGGAAGGAGCAACTGACAGTAAAGATTACAAAACTCCTGATGGTGTTCTATTGTTTCCCAAGAAGGGTCACTCTGGAAGAAAGTCTGCCTAAGTCTGTAAGCAAACTCTCGGGGAGTTTCATTTTCCCTATGAGTCATACTAAATGCTGCCTGCTTTGCAGCAATATCATCAGGGTATGGCCCATAATGTTTCTTTAGTGCCTGTTCAAAAATGACAATGTCCTTCTTTTCATCGTCTGCCATGGCCCGAATAAATTGCTGGCAAGGCACATCAAAAGACCATGGAAGATACAGAACCATGTCCTCCCCCCTGGTAATGTTCAGTGCCCGAAAGGCATCTTTGACTGCAGCTAAATGTTCATTTATGGTGGCATGACCAGTTTTCTCAAAAGGAGTGACCATGCTCCGCAAGGTCTTGATAATTTGCAATTGTGCGGCAGAAGCGCCTTCATTTGTGTGTTTTCCTTGCAGGACACGGGAGCCTAAGGGATTTTGCGTCCCTTCAGCTCCCTCTGGTGGTCGCTGCTGGTACAGTTTGCCATCACTAGGGAGACTTCTCACCCCCCCCCTCCACCGCTCCCTGTATGGGGAGGGGTCGAGAGTAGGGTGTTTCACTCCGCCCTGTTTCTCTCCTGTGCTCATGCGCTGATGGGAGAGAACTGACTCTGTTCTGGAAAAGCTGCCGTTCTACACTGGGCAGGGTTTCCAGTGGCAAACTGCCGTCATCTACCCTCTGGTACTTCGAGAAGCCTAGAGGGCTGAAATTATCCCTGTACTCTGTCTCATTACCCTGAGCGGTGAACACACACGCCAATTCAAAACAGTCAGCTCTTAACTGCTGGATTTCTAGGTTAACTCTCTGTATTTCCTGCCCACATTCCTGACGTGCAGTAGCAAGCTGTCTCTCGAGACTAGCCGATTGCTGTTTCGCTGCAATCAGAGCAGTCTCTGTCTCATTTAACTGAGCCATCAGAGCTCTCTCTCGCTGCGCATACAGAGCAGCGAAATCTGTTAGTCTCCTGGTCCGGGCGGCCAGTTCAGAGCTACAAACAGTCAGAAAGTGCACTTCTGTTTGATCCAAAGCATTCCGCTGCCTGAGAGCGGAAACCTGATCCGACCAGGTCTCTGTTTGAACCATCGTAAATCAGTAGCTGAGACTGTCTCTAAAACAAACACAGGGCACTGCTAGAGAATTCTCTAAAATTAAAGAAATTATCTGCTTAAATATTTACCTTATGAAACTAGTAGGACGTAATGTTATTGTGTACCAAGGTCTCAGTTTCAACTAACGCAGCTTATATATCAAAGGGGCACTATGTACCTTCTTTAAATTATGCTGCTGTTCACATCAACGACCTTTTTAGTATGTACACTTTGACCATTATTGTCCTTTTTTTAAACTTTTGTCAAGTGATTTTCTTTAAAACTTCATCAAAATATTTGTGTCAAGTTCTCTTGCTCATTAGAGAGAATTCTGAGATAAATAATTTGATAAAGTTTTGAAGAAAATCACTTGACACAAATATTTTGATGAAGTTTTAAAGAAAATCACTTGACAAAAGTTTAAAAAAAAGGACAATAATGGTCAAAGTGTACATACTAAAAAGGTCGTTGATGTGAACAGCAGCATAATTTAAAGAAGGTACATAGTGCCCCTTTGATATATAAGCTGCGTTAGTTGAAACTGAGACCTTGGTACACAATAACATTACGTCCTACTAGTTTCATAAGGTAAATATTTAAGCAGATAATTTCTTTAATTTTTCAGTAGTAACTGCTTGATAACGCGACCAATTTTCTGTAGAGAATTCTCTAAGGCAGAGAGCCTGTAATCTGGGTTCCAAAGCCGTCTCACAGACAATGCTGTCTGGCTTCAAAAACCGTAGCATAAACAGCTGCTCTGACCACAATAGGACAATACAGAAATATTACACAAATTCTGAAACGCGTGGCACATTCAGAAACACTCATCCCTTGGAAGAGACCCCATATGTAGGGTATATAGTAGCACAAAAATAAGTTAGACTCTCTGTTGTCTAGGGGAATATGGCTACTATCCCAGCCCAAAGTTCTATGAGTTATTCTGGCAATGAGCCACGAAAGAATTCTGGTCTGCAGATATATATTAGACTTTATTATAGGCAACCAAATAGAAAAATATACACACACATATATATGGCTAATTAGAAACATAAAGTAACAATTTGTTATTGTACAGATATACAATTGGACAACACAATAAATCACAGATTAGTAAACCAGACGTCACTGATTCGCTCTGCACTGAGGAAAAGCAAGAAATATATTGCTAACCCCTTTGCCCATCCAGGAGAGGAGAGATAAGCCAGTACCTTAGCTCCGTCCAAGGATGCAGCTGTTAGCTAATGCCGGCTCCAGCCCCTTCAGAGGCGAGCCGCAGTAAGTCCGAACCGGAGGTATCTGTGAAAGTCTTATCTCAGACCTGTGGAGGACGGCCTAGCCCACACGTAGGGGCCGTCTGGCGGAAGGCTCAGGGCTCAGGAATCAGGTATGCAGTGCACAGCAGCAGGACCGGTGCAGAAGTCTATATGTCCAGGTGGGGAAAATCCCCAACTCTCTCTTACTCTCCTACTTACAACTAACTAACTAACTAACTAACTAACTAACTAAAGTTTCCAGCGCAGAATGCATAATTCTGTGTGAGAATCCTCCGTCATAGGTCCGATGATTGGTGGGCACCAGGCAGTCTGAGGTATTCTCAGCGAATCAGAAGGTCGATGATGAGCAGCTTCTTGCAAACAAAGGAGCCATGGTAAAAGTCAGGCAGAAGCAACAGTATGTAACTTCTGGGCATGTACAAGTGTCCAAGGCCAGCCACGGACAATAGCCTCTGTATGCATGCACACTTAGAAACGCTGTGCAAGCAGTTGCATGAAGGACAGGCTTATAGCTGAACACAGCAAAAGTGAAGTGTAGAATCCATCTTGTTTTGTGCAGTTTGGTTCAGGCCTGAGTTGCTGAGCAGGCCAGAGATTTGCATGTAGAATTGCAGGGGTACCAGCCCTAGAAACCCCTGGCCCCTACACCATTGGTCAGTGTCTTAACCATTGTGCTGTGGCTCTGTTCCTGTGTTTGTGCATCCGCGCGCAGCCTTGTAGCCATCAGCGCGCCATCTTGTGGCGCACTAAATTAACAGCGCGCCGCCTTATGCCGCACAACATGGAAATGCCCCTAAAATAATGCCTCAGCCAGCTGTCTTCAATGGGCACTGCACGAGTGGTCAGTGTCTTAACCATTGTGCTATGGCTCCGTTCTTGTTATTTGCACATCAGCGCGCCACTTATCCCTCCCACTATTGGACTGCCCCCTCACACATCAGCGTGCCGCCTTCTGCCCACCGGCTCGCCGCCTTCTGTTGCCCACATTTATCAGCGCACCGCCTTCTGCCGCCCAAACTTAACAATGCGCCGCCATCTGCCGCCCACACTAAACAGTGCGCCGCCTCATGCCGTAAGAAAAATAACAGTGCGCCGCCTTCTGCCACCCAAAATTAATATGCCTCCTAAACCACTTTTGCCCATAAATGTTGATGCCTCAGCTGGTCTTTTTTGTTGAGCGCAATGGGGGTTTGAACCCCTGGCCCCTGCACCATTGGTCAGTGTCTTCACCGTTGTACTACAGCTCTGTTGTTTGGTTTTGCAGCAGCGCCCCACTTAGCCTTCCCACGCGCTAATGTGGGCCCCGCACATTAGCGCGACGCACACACGTACGGTCCGGTTTTTTGCTTTTTTCTGCCTGGCCCGCCCACTCCTTATATGGCACCAGCACACTAACGGGAACCCGCACAGCAACGGTGTTTAGTAAACATGCCCCTTACTGTCATAAACAAGTAGCTCACAAAGAAACAATATAGGTACAGTATTTACCAAGGCAAAACTAAAGTAAAATTAAAGCATTAAATGACTAAAAAAATGCATTAAATGATAAACTCTTCCACAATGCTTTAGCAAATAATATATAACGTAAGATTGGCACTGTTTGTTGACAACAGAAATCAAAACAACTTCTTTAACCCAAAAAGAGTAGTCAGTTAGGTAACTGAAAACAAAGTTCATTTAGGGTGGTGCAAGTTTTGGTTGGAACATGATATATGTAAAATTACCAGATGTCCCCGATTTTCAGGGATTGCCTCAATTTTAGAACTGTGTACTCAACTCCATCCTCTTTGGCAGCCTCCTCTCCCCCATTCCAGCACTGGGGACAGAAAGGGAAGAAAAATTTTTCTCTTTTCAATTTAGTGACTGGAATATTTCAGTTTTTAGAATTTACATTTATCTTTACATTTTGCATAGTATGGGTGAAATGCATCACAGTTTCTGTTTCTTTGTCGATTTGTCTGCTTGGAAGTGATATTGTTGCTGTCATGGGATAGATGGAGGGGGGTAGGGTAAGGACTCCTCTTCTTCCTTCACGGCTTGTTGCTCAAACCTGTAACTAAAGGTGTCCCTTTCTCGCCCTTTACCCTGCTTTGGATAACAAATGTCCCAGATTTGCTTGCAAAAAATCTGGTAACATTAGATATGAATCCAGTCCATTGCAGAGTCCTTGGTGATTTTCTGGTAGCAAAATCTTGTTTTCTTTAAATCAGTTATGCTAAGGTCTCACCATTTGGTCTCTGGCAAATGCTAGGCTCAAACTTTTGAAGTTGCAGTGCTGACAGCAAATGCTTATTATTTTACTTCTGAACTCTGTCCCAGAGCAGGAGCAGAATAAATCCTTGTTTTTTTTAAGTCTGAGTCCAAAGCTTGGAACTCTGGATGAGAACTGAAGTCCAACTCTCAGGCATTGAAAGCCAGTAGCAGCCCCTTGATACTTCTAAAGCAGAAGCTAGCCAGCCCTCCACTGGCCCAATTCAAATACTCCAGAGGTCTCAACCAATCACAGAGGGCTGCAGTTCAATGCAAGAGTTAACCCTTCTGTGTCTGACTGCAGAGTCAGTCCAGCACTTTATGGGCAGTTTTAAACGTTTGCTCATTGTAGTCCACTTGGGATTTGCTGTTAGCAGTCTGTATGCTAAGAGTTGTAATTCCCAAAGCTGGTAACAAGCATCCATGGTAGGATTTATTTCTTCAAGGCAGAAATCTCGGGAAAGGGGTAAATCTTTAACAGTCAATTTATAAATATACACAAAGGCTGGAGCCTCTGTTTTAGTGATGATAAAATAATGCTTGCATTTCGATAGTGTGTGAGCAAATATGGAATAAATTGTGTGCGCTGCCATTCCAGCTCATCCAGAATACAGCTGTCTGATTAACCAACAGAACTCCACCTTTCACTAACATGCCACTTCTTTTAGAACTTCACTGATCCATTTGACCGTCCTGGATTTTATTACATTTTTGAATCAAGTCATTCTGCAGATGACACTGCTTGAATTCTGCCTCTAGTCCATAGTTTCTCTCTCTCTTCTTCTTCAGCCTCTCCATAGCTTGTGTTTCTTTATGATTCAAATTCTTCTTTCTCCTTATCCCCTAGTTGGAACCACTTCTCCTTGATCTCCATGTACTGCATATGTACTATTCTAATCTGAAAAGTCACCTCTGTCTTGCTCAGGTCTTCCTCTAGTGTCTGTATTGCATTTATGCACAAGATAATGTGGGAACCCCTGTATTTGGAGTCCTGTGGAATGTTGTGAGTATGCTCTACAGAGAAAGTATTAGTCTAGAGTTGGATTTCATTGTGTGAGGCAGTGTGCATGCAGCCATAAAGCTGAGAGAGAGTTTGCAAGAGGCTCTGAGCCCCTTGGAGTAGTATATAACCAGTGACGGGATTTGACCGGTTCAGCCCAGTTCATGTGAACTGGTTCCTGCTGCGACCTGCGTTTTTCGAAATGGGCCGAACATGGCATTGCAGTGCCAGCTCTGCACTGGCGGGAATCTCCCCCACCTGACATTGTTTGCTACATTGGGGGATTGCGGCATCAGGAGAAGCCCCTGATGCTGCCAGAACATTGTCAGGCGAGGGATAGGGCCGCTGGGCCACCAGGGAGTTGCGTACTCTCAGCAGAGGGCAGCGGCCAAAGAGTATGGCCGCTGCAATGCCGCCACACAAGGACCAGCAACCCGGCAGGCAGACACATGGGTGGGGCTGGGGATTGAACCGGTTCCTTGGTAGTTCGGGTCCCACCACTGTATATAACCCTGCCCATGAGATATTACCAGTCACTGAGAATGAGAGGACAATGGGGGAGAACACCAGGGATTTCTCACTGGCTCTTATGATCCACATGTTCTGGGGCTCAATGGAACTATCTGAAAACCGTGTACACTCAAAATATTCCTGTGGAACAGCTTGTAAATAAAACAAAGCTTCTGGAACATCAGACAAACCAGGCTGTCGCCTAGGGTGGCAGCTTCCAGGGTGCAGCAAAGAGCAGGGCATTCAAAGCTAAGCAATAGATTCTGACAGCTAGAGGAGGCCCAAGGCTTAAGGTCTGTCTAGGGCACCAACACCTTGAACCAAATTTGGGGCCAGCCCCTGTCCCTTATATATTTTGCTATCACTAAACAATTCTTTATTTTTTGGGGGTAATTTAATAAAGAATTTTCCATGTGTAAAGCCTGCTTTACACAGAAAATTACTGAAAGGATGAGAACTTTAAAAAAAAAGTATTTTCATTCATTCAGCACTCATAGAACACAAATAAATGATAATACAGCATCATCCAATACATAAAATGAAAATGATGGCTCAGGTCCCATTAACATATCTTTCCAATGGTAGCCACACAAAATATGGCTTGTTCAGCAACCCCCCTCTTAGCTGACATTGCTGACTAATACTTATGCACAGGGCACATAAAGTGACATTTTAGAAGGGACGTCTAGGAAAAATCTGGGGCATCCATGCCTTCTGAAATCGCTCCGTCTCCACACCGAAAAATGAACATCTCAGTTAACCAGTTCTTCAGATGGGCCAGGTGCAGATATCAAAGCCAGATGCGTGCACTGGTGTAGACCATTTTACAAATGTGAATGTCCCCAACGTGCATGTCTGCAGAGCCGGGTACTTGCACACCCTGATCTGAGTGGGTCAGAAGGGGGGCATCTATGCTATGAGACCAGTATGCCCTGCCCTGACATTTCAGATACCCAGATGAGAGGCAGCAGGACAGTAATATGTTTAGAAAATGTATTTATATGTAGGTTTCTTTGGTCAGAAAATATTAACCACTGCGATGTAAGCACATTTAGCTCTTACCCCTGAAGCACTGCAGCCATGAAATTAATGCTTTTTTGCACAATATTTGTGGTCAAAAGCAGGTATAGGCATGGACACTTCAACAATCAGGGCATGCTTGTGCCATTCTGAAATCATACCGTAATGTGCAACTCCTTTGCTCCGCCCGAGGCTTGCCTCTCTCACGCCCCATACTACTGTATGTTTTCACACCAGGGATGTCTATATCCTTGGCTTTCTAGAATATTCCCCATACAGCATCCCAAAATTCTCTAGGACTGACACAATAAAAAAAATATGTGACAGAGTACCAAGGTCCTCCTTTCATGGCCAACAACCGTCATTGCAATCCCCTGATACTTCGGCAACTTTCACAGGGGTCTATACAGCCGGTGGGCTACAAAGTTTGCATAAGTGAAGCTGAAAATGAACATTGCACCAGCGTTCCCAAGAATTTTCCCCATTGACCAGTGGATAACTCATCTACCAGGTACTTCTCTCAGACTTTCTGGCTACCTATAATACATCTTTGCCAAACCGTCTTGGTTACCAAGCCACTTCTATAACCACTAGGCTACTTCTCCACATAAACCCTCTTAGGATCCTATAAAGATTAGATGCCATGCCAGAATCAGCCAGAGGCTTGATGCAGATGGATCTCATTACCCAATCTTTCTCATTGTTAAAATAATGCCGAAGGTGCACCCATTGGTAAATGGCTTTATCAGGAAGTCCAAACTCCTCTTGCAGAGTTTATGGAAACATAAAAACATGACGGCAGAAAAAGACCATATGGCCTACAGTATCTAGTCTGTCCTTCCATATCAACTACTATAATATTCCCCTTTTTTCCTTTAGAGATACTGTGTTTATCCCATGCTTTTTTGAATGCAGATACTGTCCTCATCTCTACCACCTCCATTGTGAGACTATTCCACGCATCTACCACTCTTTCTGTAATGAAATATTTCCTCATATTACTCCTGAATCTATCCCCTTTCACCCTCATCTTATGTCCCCTCCTAGCAGAGCTTGCTTCCCATTGAAAGAGGCTCTCCTCCTGTGCATTTATGCTACGGAGGTATTTAAACATCTCTATTCTATCTCCTCTATACTGCCTTTCCTCTAAGGTATACATATTAAGATCCTTAAGTCTGTCCTCATATGCTTTATAATGAAGACCACTAACCATTTTACTAGCCACCCTCTGCATCATCTCTAACCTGTTTATATCCTTTTGAAGGTGCGGTCTCCAGAATTGCACACAATACTCCAAATGAGGTCGCGCCAAAGACTCATACAGAGGCACTATCATGTCCTTTTCTCTGCTGGCTATTCCTCTCCCTATGCACCCAAGCATCCTTC
The DNA here is from genome assembly GCA_033557465.1 of Ichthyophis bannanicus. Taxonomy (NCBI): domain Eukaryota; kingdom Metazoa; phylum Chordata; class Amphibia; order Gymnophiona; family Ichthyophiidae; genus Ichthyophis; species Ichthyophis bannanicus. Next base: position 1,032,926,170 of record CM066031.1, read on the forward strand.
TAGCTTTCACCAACACCTTTTCTAACTGTTTAGCTACTTTAAGATCATCAAATACCATCACACCCAGGTCCCACTCTTCTTTTGTGGACAGAAATACTTCATCCCCTACACTGTATCGCTCCCTTGGATTTTTGCAGCCCAAATGCATGATTCTGTATTTTTTAGCATTAAATCTCAGCTGCAAAATTATAGACCATTCTTCAGCTTAGCTAGATCCCTCCTCATGTTTTCTGCTGGCCACCCAGGCCACGCCTTTACCATACCCCTGTGCTACATGGATATGCTCGGGGTAGGAACGTCTATATACCCGAGTTTCTAAAATGGGTCCAAGATTGTCTTGGTGCTTTGCACATCTGAATGCCTGTTTTCAGACATTTAAATCACAAATAGAGCTAAAATAACCCCTATAGTGTGTTCTATTGTATATTGTGTCAAAGGATGAAAAGCACATTACCAGGATATGAAAAAACAACTATCCTTGCTAGAGTCTTGGAAAATAATCATGGATAAAACCTGTGCAGAGTTGCCAAGTTATCATGTTCCAGGAGTGAGATTTTAAGCCTGTCCTGAATTTCTGACAATCTCATTCTGATGCATTATAGAATCTATAGCACTGATTTCAATGGGTAAAATCAGGGACTACAAATACCATACTGCACTGCAATTAAAATCAGAAATAGCAGGAAATCTCACTCGTGGACCTGGGTAACTTGGCAACTTTGCATATGGAAATAAGAAATGATATGGGTTTCTACTCTCTCATTCCTGCCAATTTCAACCCCTCATTCTGCCTCAGTCTCACTCCTTTTCTTCCTTTGAAGTCTACTCCATTCACCTATTTACTGCTCTACCTCTCCAAGTAGCTGTCATTTATTGACCCCTGATAAGTCCACCTCTGTCTTTCTCCCAGACTTTGATTCCTGGCTTTCCTTCTTTCTGGATGTACCTTCCTCTTCACTTATTCTTGGGGATTTTAACATTCATGTTGATGACCCTCTGACCTTTATGCTTTACAGATCCCTTTTTTCACCTCCTCATTCAATGCCCAACTGTGCTGCACTGCCCTTAATCACCAGTATGGCCACTACCTCAACCTCATCTTTTTCTCCAACTGCTTGCTCTTAAACCTTTTTACCTCAATTCTTCCCTTGTATGTCCATCATCTGCTAGCCTTCACTCTTAACCATCCCCCACCTTAGTCTCGTCCAATCTAGAGGAATCTTCACAATACTGACCCTTCAGCTCTCTCCATTGCTGTCTCATCATCTCTTTCCTCCAATATGTCATCTGTTGATGAGGCGATGTCTTCCTATAACACTGTACTCTCCTCTGTTCTGGATGCTGACCCTCCTCCCAGTCTACAACCTGTGAGGCGTGCTGTACCTCAGCCTCGGTTATCCTCTAAAACCCGATATCTGTGTTCCTCTGCCCGCTCAGCTGAATGCCTATGCTTAAATCCCATATGCTTGCTGACTTCCTACATTTCAAATGTATGCTAACGTCTTTCCAGTCAGCCATAGCTCTCACCAAGCAAGAGTATTATATCCATTTGACTAACTCTCTTGCCTCTCTTGCCATCTCTTTGCAACACTAAGCTCTCTCCTCAAAGTGTCTCTATTCCTGATCTCTCCTTCACTTTCTGCCTAGGCTTTGGCTGACCATTTCCATGATAAAGTCCAGAAAATTAGTCTTGAGTTCTCCACAGGGTCACCTCCATCCCCCCTTCCCCCTCCTTTACTCTCAAATCCCTCCCTCAACCTTTGTCACTCTCTCTTCCTTTTTTAAAATCGCCGAGGAAGAAACCACACACCTCTCCTCCTCCAACCTGCTCCTCTGATCCCATTCCCACCAGTCTATTAAGCTCTATCTCTTTTGCTGTCATCCCTTCAATATGTCATATCCTCAATCTATCGCTTTCCACTGCAACTCTTCATGCAGCCTTTAAACATGCTGTGATTATACCTCTCTTCAAAAAATCTTTATTAGACCCTACCGTTCCTTCTGTTTATCAGTTCATATCCATCTTTCCCTTTGCTTCTAAACTACTTGAACATGGATTTCATCACTGTTGTCTTGACGTTTTTCAAGCTTTTCTGGCTTTCGGCCTCTATATTCCACAGAAATAGCTTTTGTCCAACTCTCCAGTTACTTGTTCCTCACCATATCCAAGAGCCTTTTACTTAGTCCTCATCCTTCTTGACCTTTCTGCTGCTTTTGACACTGTTGATCACCACCTTCTCCTCAATACCTTGTTCTCGCTTGGATTTAGGGGCTCTGTTCTGTTCTGGTTTTCTTCTTATGTCTCTCATCACACTTTTAGCATATGTTCTGGTGAATCCTCCTCTACTGCAATCCCACTTTCAGTTTGTGTGCCTCAGGGCTCTGTCTTGAGACGTCTCCTTTTCTCTTTCTGCATTCATTCCCTTGGTGCACTTATCTCCTCCCATGGTCTTCAGTAACATCTTTACGATGATAACTCAGATCTACCTCTCTGCACCTGAAATCTCTCTAGAAATACAGGCTCTTATCTCTGGCTGCTTATCTGACATTGCTGCCTGGATGTCCCACTGCTGTAGGAAATTGAACATGGTCAGAACCAAGCTGTTTATCTTCCCCATAAACCTACTTCCTCCCTTCTCTATTTCTGTGGATAACATTATACTCCTCCCTGTTTCCTCAGCTTGTAACCTTGGGGTCATCTTTGATTGATTGATTTATTTGTGCGCTTTTCTATACCGACCCTTCCAGAGAACATGGTAAACATCAATTACATAGAACATTTTTGAGCACATAATAACTATTTTACAGAAAAATATTAACTATTTTACATAGATTGAGCACATATTCATTATTTACAGAGAGTAGGACAAATACTTTTTCTCTCTCTCTGCACATATCCAACATTTATATTTATTTATTGAACAGCTCTTTTATACTGCTCCTTCCAGCGATCAGGGGCGGTTTACATTGAACAATAACATGAAGTTACATAGAACATTTAACAGCTTAATAACATCATTGGAACTAGAGAACTAGTTAAAACAAACTATATACAAGGTAGATGGATCCAGAACTATGTACATCCTAGTATACTCTAAAGAAAGGTATAAAGGGGGACTGTGTTTCTTAGCTATTTACATGAACTAATTTTCGGATGGGAGGGATTATGATATTTGGGTGGTGGTGTGTTGTAAGGTAGATGAATTGTTAGTATTGTTGGGAGAGGATGTGTTGTAATATTCAGAGAACAGGAAGGTTTTTAATTCCTTGCAGAATGTTAGAAGGTCTTTGGTTGCTCTAAGCTGATGAGGTAGAGTGTTCCACAGTGTGGGGGCTGTAAATCTGAACGCTCTATTGCTTGTGAACTGTTTAGTCTTCCGTACGGAGGTAGGAATTCTCAATACATTTTGTGCATTTTTTTTCCTGAGTTTGTTGTCAGATTGGGGTTGTAATAGGGTGGAGAGGTAGGAGGGAGAAATGCCATTGTGGAGTTTGAAAGCTGTAACTATTTGCTTGTACTTTATTCTGTAAGCTATTGAGAGCCAGTGAAGTTTGTATAAGATAGGTGTGATGTGTTAAGCTAGGCTGGCCTTGGTTATAATCCTAGCAGAGACATTTTGCACTATTTGAAGTGTGTGAATAGATTTTTTAGGAAGACCTTGTAGAATGCTGTTACAAAATCCAGATGGGGATTTACTAAAGCCTGGACTATAGTTCTAAAATCGTGTGGGTCTAAGGATAGGCCTGAGATGTTGGATATTTTTTAGTTTGTAGAGAACTGATCTAGCAGTGGACTTGATTTGGGCGGTCATGTTTAGTGCTCTATCAATAATGATACCCAGGTATCTTACTTCATTTTTGATTGGCAGATCGATATTATGAAGTTTAAGAGTAGTAGGAGGAGTATAGTTTTGGTTTCTTGTAGTGAGCAGGATCTCTGCTTTTTTAAATTAATTTGTAGATTGTTCTTGTTGAGCCAGGATTCTGCTTCATATATACAGTCAGTGATGATGTTAAATTGTGGGGTTTTTATGTCAATTGGGGCATAAACCATTATATCATCTGCGTAGATGTGAAAGTTTAATTTATGTTTAGTGAATATGTCGCAGATCGGTTGGAGATATAAATTAAACAGTAAGGCTGAGAGTGTGGACCCCTGGGGTATTCCTTGTTCTTGCGGGAAGGTGGAGGAGGAATCCTGATTAATTTTGACATATAAGGAGCGGTTTGAAATGTATGACTGAAACCATTTCAGAACAGTTCCAGAGATGCCTAGGTGTGCTAATCTTTGTAATAGGATAGTATGGTCAACATTGTCAAATGCAGATGAGACGTCCAGGAAAACCATGATAAATGCTTGCTTTGGGTTATCTAGCCCGCAGATTAGGGTGTCTAATAAAACTAGAAGTAGGGTTTCTACTCCAAGGTAGGGAAGGAAACTGTACTGATGAGCGTTAAGTGGGGCATTAGTGTCTATATAGTCTTGGAGCTGCAACTGGACTACCTTTTCAATGATCTTTGCTATGAAGGGGATATTGGCTATAGGTCTATATGAGGATGGCTCGTTTCTGTTCAGGGTCTTGCTTTTTAGTAGTGGGCGAATAATAGAAAGCTTAAGAAGTTCAGGCAGTAAGCCATGTAGAAGTGATTTATTTACTATGTTTAGAATCACCGGTGCTAATTCAGTTTTGACTGCTTTTATCCAGGATACAGGACATGGGTCTAGTTGGGAGGTTGTGGTGTTAATTTTTGTGATGGTTTCTAAGAGCTGCTTCTCCTTAATGAGATAGAAAGTGTTTCCAACAGTTAGCAGGTTGCTGATGCTGAGTTCTGGTGGGCATAATGGATGAGTTTACACTCCTTAGTTTGGGGGCCAGGTAGTTTGCTACCGATTGGGCGCAAATCTCTGGGCAGTTCATCGGGTTTGTGTGGGGTTTGGTTAGGGTCTTTATTATATCGAAAAGTTCTCTAGACCGATTAATAGCCTTATTTAGTATGCTGGTATGATGTTCTTTTTTTTGCATTGTGCATTGCGTCATTATATTTGTTTAAGATTATAATATATTGTTCTTTATTTTCTGAGGTTTTAGTGATTCTTCATTTTTTTTTCCAGCTTACGTAGGGATTTTTTGATGGCGTAAAGTTCTTTGGTGTACCATCTTTCTGTCTTTTTTCTGAGGGGTTGTTTTAGAGGCAAGGTGATTATGGCTGCCTTTCTTATTGTGGTAGACCAGCTTTCTAAGGCATCATTGAGATCATGTGATTGAGTGTGCAATAGTGAGGATACTTCAGAGAGGAAAGTGTCTTTGTTGAATTTTTTGAATTTTGGCATTTGCTGAGGTGCAGTGTTTTCTGTTTCTTTAAGTAATGGAATTATGGTGGACATTCTTATAATGAAGTGATCAGACCATGGCACAGGACTGGTAGATGGGAAGGTACAATTTGTGTGTGTGTGGTTAAGGACCTAGAATAGAATATTAAGTCTAGAGTGTTACCTTTTGGAGTGTGTGGAGTGTTTCATTATTTGTGCGACGTCTAGATCTTGCATAAATTCCAAGAAATCAGAGGAATGGTGGGGAGGTAGGGATGCTAGGTTAAAGTCACCTAGAATAATGTGAGATTTTTTTTGTTTGGGATGAACAGGCTGGTTCAAGTATTGTGGATAGATTGAGGTGATTGTTATTAGGTAGTCTGTATATAAGACAGATTGCAACATGTTTGTTTTCAGTCTGGCGAGGCCGCGGGGCAGGGTCCCCGGCGGCCGAAGGTAACCAGGCGCGCGGCCCGGTGCAGGGACCCTGCCCACGGTTATGGTGGGGCGGGCACAAGCAGGCATGATTTAAATTCATTGGCTCGCCCCTGTGAAGGAATGGGCGCGAGCCAATGAGGAGTGCTGGACAGTGGGGGGTTCTTAAGGAGGGCACGCGGCGGCGACGGTCTCTCGGTGAGACCAGCAGCGGGGTGAGAGGTCCGTCGTCCCACCCGCCCGCCCTTTCTTGTGTGGGGCTTTGGGTAAGGTTGTCGCAGCTGGTGGGGGGGCGGGATCCCGGAGGTTTCCGGGGTCCGGAGTCTTAAGCTGGAAATGGGGCGGGGGCGGTCGCCCCCAACCCGGATGACCCCTGGCCGGTCTTTGCTAGTAATATGGCGAGACCGGGGAAAGGGGGGGGGGTTGGCTTTGCCGCTGGCTCGGCAATGGCGGGAGTGGAATGAGGTCACCTTGCTAGTGATATGGCGGGTGAGGGCTCATTCCGCTCGTGGGTTTGTTATGTAAAGGTTGGATGTTTAAATCAATGTTGGAATGTTAAATTTGGTTAATAAAGCTGCGACCATTTCGAGCCAAAAGTTATTGTCTGGACTGGTTATTGGGAGTGAAAGGGGGAGGGGGGAAATTATGGTGGGGGGGGGGAACAGGGTACCACCGGGTCCGACCTGCCTTGGTTATTGAGTAAGTCTGTGCTATCAGGGTTAATGCAGAGACTTGTAGCCATATTGAGGCTGGCTTTGGTCATGATAAGTACCCTGCCAATCCTTTTATTGTTTCTATGGCAGCAGAATAATGTGTAGTCATTAGTTTTAAGTTGATTCATCAGGATACTGTCATTGTCTGTGAACCATGTTTCCGTGATGCACAGGAAGTCAGGGGACTCATCAATCAGGAGGTCCTTGATTACAGCTATTTTATTACTTATGGATCGTGCGTTCAATAGTATGCTGTTGAGGTTACTATAGCTGGGCTGTGTAAGGGAGAAGGTGGTTGGGGAGGTAGCAACATGGATTAGTCTGCGGTGCTACTTGGTCTTGTGAAAGTGTGAATTGTAGCTCTGTTTGCTTCTGGGAATTATTAAACTATAATGTGTAGGAGGTTGTGCGTATATGAGGGGTTGAATTATTACACTGATCAACATTGAAATCGTTACTGACTTTAAAAGGCCCTAATCTGTAGTATCTTGTTGAGCTGAACACAAATATAACATTAAAAAGATTTTATTGGCTCTCGTTTTGAAGATATTGCATGTAGTTAATTTTTGAGGTTTCACCGTGTAAATTTATCCAGTAGGACATCAAAAACATCCCAAATAAGCCTTGAATGATGTAATATTGCATCACATTGCATAATGTCAGCATGCACACATCATCCAGAGTTGATTGCATCATTTTCTGATGCAATGCAATACTACTGCCATACGGCTGCTGAAGCCATCTGATGTCAGCAGTGTACTATACGCAGTCGGAAAGGAAAGTAATCTAGTATTCTGTTCCAATATTGAAAGCCTTAAAAATCACTCATGACCCACAAGACTGGAGACTATTTATAGACTCTTCGAAACTGAGTCTGAAGGCTGTGCTTTTGAACAATGGAAACAGTCTTCCATCTATTCCAGTAGCGCATGCCGTCCACATGAAAGAGACATACGATAACTTAAAGCATCTACTGACTTCCATTAATTATAACAAGTACAGCTGGCACCTCTGTGGTGACTTGAAGGTAGTTGCCCTTTTAATGGGACTGCAGCAGGGATATAGAAAATACATGTGTTTCTTATGTGAGTGGGATAGCCGAGCAAGGGATTGGCACTACTTGCGGAAGGAATGGAATCGCAGACAAAATGTAACAGTTGGAGAGAAGAATATCCAGCACCCAGCTGTGCTTGAGGCTCACAAAATCCTGCTACCACCCCTTCACTTCAAACTAGGTTTGATGAAAAACTTTGTGAAAGCCATGGACCGCACTTTGCCAGCTTTCCGATATCTGCATGAAAAATTCCCTCGACTCAGCGAAGCAAAGATTAAAAGAGGGAGTTTTTGTGGGTCCTCAGATTCGAGAGCTCTTCAAAGATGACCGGTTCAACAACTTGCTGCAAGGTGATGCGAAACAAGCATGGAATGCTTTTCGCCTAGTGTCAACAAACTTTCTTGGGAATGTTAGGGCAGAAAACTACAAGGAACTAGTAGAAGATATGCTGATGCAGTATCAGAGACTTGGCTGCAATATGTCTCTAAAGATCCATTTCCTTGATTCGCATCTTGATTTCTTTCCTGACAACTGTGGCATGGTTAGTGATGAACAGGGCGAACGTTTTCACCAGGATATCGCAACGATGGAGCAAAGATACCAGGGAAAATGGTCCACTACAATGCTGGCTGACTACTGCTGGACACTCCCCAGAGAAGCTCCCAAACAGCTGTACAAGAGACAGGTGAAAAAATCTAAGAAGTAGTCTATGACTTGGTTTTTTACAGGTATTAACCGAAGGCCTATTATATTTACTATTGACATGCATTTCGTGATGTAAACATTAATTCTTGTAGATTACAAAAAAACTAGAGCCAACTTTGCAATTTCACTGTCATATTTGTGTTCAGCAAATAAAAATTGATAAGAAATGACTATTTTTATTTCAGTAACGTGACTTTTGTAAAACTTTGTTGACCAGTGTGATAGGGGTGTGGTGAGTTTGAAATGAGTTGGAACAGGATAGAAGAGATGCTAAGATAAGGTAGGAGCAAATTAGTTTCATGATGAGACTCATTTTGTCAGTAGGAGGATTGGGAGGAGTGGTCTAGTGGTTAGGACAAGGTACTTAGGGCCGGGGGTTCAAGTCCCACCTGGGGACAGCAATCTCAGGCTGGAGGGACTGGGATTTCTAGTCCTATAGGCACTCCTTGTGGTCTTGGGCAAGCCACTTAACCCTCCACTGCCCATGTTCCCTGTAAGTATTAGCGTATGTGTCTCATATCCCCTCGTGTTAAATGTATCCCCCAATTGACTGCTTTGACCCAGTGAAAAGCGGGATATAAATACAGCAAAAATAAATAAATAAAGAGGTGCAGCATGAGCTGATGTACTTCTGATGGTAATTATCAGGGGTTTGTTACCAAAAGGGATGGAGTTAACTAGTAGAGTTTGGGTAGATTAAACTGGTGGGGTGAGCTGATTAATTATTGTAGCTATACAGGTGTAATAGCAGTTGTCACAGAGAGAAAACATATGCTATACAGAGAGCAAATATATGCTATACAGGTGAAATAACAGTTGTTATAGAGAGCAGTCATATGCTTACTGAATTTCAGGTAGACGTGAGTCCAAGCTTTCCTCCTGTGAATCTTCTGGTAGCTACAGCTGTCGGTCTGCATTGCAGGGTTTAGTCTCCCTCCTAGGGTCCAGCGCCTTAGGGCCATGCCAAATGGTCCTCTGGCGAGGCCCTCAGGTATGGGTCCACCAAGCGCGGGCATTCCCGAGCCGCGCTGCCTTTTATGCAGTTCTGTGCTGGTCTGCGATGATGTTGCAGGGGGCGGAGCTTAGCCGGCTGCGTGGAGTAGAGAGGAGCAGGAAGGAGCCAGATAAATGGTGCTGAATAGCAGGCTCACCTCTCTCAACTGCCGGGAGCTTCTACTGTGATGGAGGCTGTTGGCAGACTTGGTGGATGATGGTGCTGCCCTCACAGGTCTGCGATTGCGATTGCGATATCAGTCCCAAGTGGAGAATGAGAGAGAGGGAGATCCTTAGCCGTGCTGCTTTTTATGCAGTTCTGTGCCGGTCTGCAATGATGCTGCAGGGGGTGGAGCTTAGCCAGCCGCATGGAGTAGAGAGGAGTAGGAAGGAGCCAGGTAAATGGTGGAGTAGAGAGGAACGTATATCAAAAACCTGTTGTCTCTTTTTCTATAACATCAGCAAAATTCGTCCCTTCCTTTCTGAACATACTATTAAGAACTTTATCCACTCTCTAGTCACCTCCCGTCTAGACTATTGCAACCTGCTCCTCACTGGTCTCCCTCTGGATCCTCTCTTTCCCTTTCAATCTGTTCAAAATTCAGCTGCATAGGCAATCTTCCACCACTGTTGCTATGCTCACATAATGCCTCTCCATGAGTCACTTCATTGGCTCCCTATCCATTTCTGCATTCAGTTTAAACTTCCCCTACTGTCCAGTAAGTGCATTCATTCTGTGGCTCCTCACTATCCTTTCTCTCTTACCTCTCCCTGTACCCCACCTTGGGAACTCTGCTCCTTTGGCAGATCCCTTTTATCTGTGCCCTTCTCTGCCACTGCCAACTCCATATTTCATTCATTCCACCTTGCTGCTCCATACTGTATGCCTGGAACAAACTACCTGAGTCAGTACATCAGGCTCCATCTCTGGCCCTATTTAAATCCAGGTTAAAAGCCTACCGCTTAAAAGCTGGTTTTGGATCCTGATCCCCTAATTCTGCTGTTCACCACCTATGTGCGTCTTTACTATTTCCCCTAGACTTACTCTTGTCCCCAGTTTGGTTATGTCTTTATCTTTATCTTTATTAAAACACTTGATAAACCACTATGGCCAAAGCATTAAGCGGTGTACAATAAAATAAAATAAAAGTCAACACTGCAAATTAAGGAAAAGAACGCCATAAAATAATAGGAAAGCAGAAGGTCAAAAAAGGACATAAAAGGTGAACATGAAAGAGGACCAAAACAGAAGATAGTACAGGCTAAAACTATTAAAATTACTATGAAGACCAAACACATACTTCAAACAGAGACAAAAAAAAAGACAGACAAAATGACATGGACAACATATCTTAGGGATGGGAATCAGAGGGAAGGTCAAAGGCTTGTTTAAACAGGTGAGTTTTGAGTAATGATTTGAAGTGCGGATAGGAAGATTCTAATCAGAGGGTAGATGGCAAAATGTTCCATAGAAGAGGACCCAAAAAGAAAAAGGCCGAGTGTCGGGTCTGTTCTAGATGCGCTCGCGAAGGAGCAGGCAGAGCTAGACGGTTGGTGTGAAGGGAGCGAAGCTGGCGGTATGGGATGTGGAGGGAGATGAGATCAGCCAGATAAGTGGGTTCACCCGTGTAAATGGCACGGTGAAGTAGGATAAGAAATTTATAGTGATAACGAAACCGAAGGGGTAACCAATGTAATCGAAAAAGAAGAGGGGTAACATGATCATAGCGGTGAGTGAAAGTAATAAGCCGAACAGCGGTATTTTGAACGGACTGGAGTCTTTGAAGCTGATAATTAGGGAGATTTGCTAGGAAAACATTACAATAGTCTAGTCTACTGGTGATGAGAGCCAGTACCAGAGTGACCAATGAATCAAAGGGTAAAACTGAACGGACAGCCCTGATCTGACGTAAAGACAGAAAAGAACGGCGAGTGAGGGAAGAAATGTGTAAGTGGAAAGAAAGAGTGGAATCAAGAATAACACCCAGATAGCGAAAAGAAGAGACCAAAGGGATAGGAATAGAATCAATCAGAGGCGGAATAGTCGGACAAGAGCCGCTTAAGGATACCCACATCGTGGTGGATTTAGCAGGGTTTAGATGGAGAAAGTTCTGGGAGAGCCAAGAAGCGATATGCGAGAGACAGTCATTAAATGGAGATATATCCGGAATTAGTGGAGAGACGTGATAGAGAAGAATGATGTCATCTGCGTAGATGTAAGGAGACACAGGAAATTGTTGAATTAGAAGGGGCAACGGAGCAAGAAAAATATTAAACAGTAAAGGAGACAGAACCCTGTGGTACACCACAAGTGAGCGGAAAAGAAGAAGAGGAATGACCATTCGAGTGAACAGTGAATGAACGAGCCGAAAGAAAAGAGTGAAACCACTGTAAGACCCTGCAACCTACAGTCAGAAAGATGAGAGAGAAGAGTCCGGTGATCAATTAGATCAAAAGCCGCCGAAAGATCAAGTGAGACAATTAGAGTAATATCACCCCGGTCATGTGCAACATGCAGTTTATTCAATAGTGCTAAGAGGACAGTCTCAGTGCTGTGCCCATGACGGAAACCTGCTTGGCGGAGGTGAAGGGAGTGAGTAGTCTCAATGTGGGAATTCAGCTGTTCAAAAGCAAACCGCTCCAGAGGTTTGGCTATGAACGGGAGATTTGAGACGGGGCGCCAGTGGGACAGAATGGAAGGATCAAGTGATGATTGCTTTAGAAGAGGACGAACAACAGCAGATTTCCAAGCGGATGGAAAAAGGCCAGATGACAAACTGGAATTAATAATGTCAGTTAGGAACGGCAAGAGCTGCAAAGAAGGCTCCGCTAACCAGCTTGATGGAATCGGGTCCAAACTACAAGTTGTTTTCCGAGATTTAGATAACATCTGTAACATCTGTCTTGATTAGATTGTAAGCTCTACTGAGAAGGGACCGTCTCTTACATGTATGTGTACAGCACTGAGTATACCTTATAGTGCTATACAAATGATAAGTAGTAGTAATAGTAGTAGCAAAAATGTTGCACATGCGGCTTACAGCATTTAAAGCACACTGCTGGGGCAGGCCACCCAGTAAGCTGATTGTTATACTGTAGCTGTTGTCAAGAATATTACACGCTGAGGAAAATCAGCAGTTCCAAAAGATACACACAATGTACTCTGATAATACTAAACAAGTTAAAACACCAATATTACGGCAAACCTATTTAGGGATATGCAAGGGAGGAAAAAGACCTGAAGTGCTCAGCCTTTTATATTTTATGTGCTGAAGCTCTTATCAGATGTTCAACCACAATTAATTTAATTCAGTTGTAGCTCTCCACATCCTAGGTCTCAGAAAAAAACTCGACTTTCATGTCTGCATGTGCAAAACTTAATCATGCTTTCATTTCACTTTTTAACATTTTTTTCTAAAAATAAATCAATCTTTCCCAGCCTCTACGGCTCCTTAAGTCAGCGCTTTGACTTTATGTGCTGAGGTCTCCAACCAGCCAAGTTCTGCTCAGTGGTTTTTACTTTATGTACTGTGCTCTCCAAACAACCAGCCAAATTCGGCTCAGTGGTTCGTACTTTATGTACTGTGCTCTCCAAACAACCAGCCAAGCGCTCCATGCCTAATACCAATCCTTCTATATATCACTGATTTTCTTCTTTCACTTTACATAAGAACATAAGAACATAAGACATGCCATACTGGGTCAGACCGAGGTCCATCAAGCCCAGTATCCTGTTTCCAACAGTGGCCAATCTAGGTTATACGTACCTAGCAATATCCCCAAAAGACAGGTTCCACAATGCTTGTACTGGGTCAAGCATTGATATCCTGGGTCCCTTTTTAATAGTGGTTTATGGACCTTTCCGCCAGGAACTTGTCCAAACCTTTTTTAAACCCAGCTATACTAACAGCCCTTACTACATCCTCCGGTAACAGATTCCAGAGTTTGATTACACGTTGAGTGAAAAAATATTTTCTCTTATTTGTCTTAAATAGTTTTCCCTGTAGCTTCATTACATGTCCCCTAGTCTTTCTATACTCTGATAGCGTAAACAATTGATCCACGTTTATCCGTTCCACTCCGTTCATTAATTTATAGACTTCTATCATATCTCCCCTCAGCCGTCTCTTCTCCAGGCTAAAGAGCCCTAACCTTCTCTTCATAGGAGTAGCCTTCCATCCCCTTCACCAATTTGGTGGCTCTTCTCTGTACTTTTTCTAATAACGCTATGTCCTTTTTAAGATACGGTGACCAGAATTGCACAATATTCAAGGTGCGGTCGTACCATGGAGCGATACAGAGGCATTATAATATCCTTTGTTTTGTTCTCCATCCCTTTCCTTATGATACCTAGCATTCTATTTGCTTTCTTGGCTGCCGCTGCACACTGGGCGGAGGGTTTTAACATGTTATCCACAATGACTCCTAAATCTTTTTCCTGGGTGGTGGTTTCTAATGTGGAGCCTTGAATCGTGTAACTATAGTGTGGGTTGTTCTTTCCTAGGTGCATAACTTTGCACTTGTCCACATTAAATTTCATCTGCCATTTGGATGCCCAGTCTTCCAATTTATCCAGATCCTCCTGCAGTTTTCCACAATCCTCTTGGGTTTTAACAACTTTAAACAGTTTTGTGTCATCTGCAAATTTGATAACCTCACTAGTTATTCCCTTTTCCAGGTCATTTATGAATATGTCAAAAAGCAGCGGACCCAGTACAGATCCCTGGGGTACTCCACTATTCACCTTTTTTCCATTGGGAATATTGGCCATTTAGCCCTACCCTCTGCTTTCTATCTTTTAACCAGTTCCCGATCCACAATAGTACACTGCCTCCTATCCCATGACTTTTTAGCTTCGCCAAAAGTCTCTGATGGGGGACTTTGTCAAAAGCTTTCTGAAAGTCCAGATACACTATATCAACCGACTCACCTTTGTCTAGTTGTTTATGCACACCTTCAAAAAAACATATCAGATTAGTAAGACAAGATCTTCCTTGTCTAAAGCCATGTTGGCTGTCTCCCATTAGGCCATGACTACCTACATGCTGTGTAATTTTGTTCTTTATGATGGTTTCTACCATTTTCCCTGGTACTGACGTCAGGCTCACCGGTCTGTAATTTCGCGGGTCACCCCTGGAACCCTTTTTAAAAATTGGTGTTACGTTGGCGACCCTCCAATCTTCAGGTATTACAGATGATTTTAATGAAAGTTCACAGATTACCAATAGCAGGTCTGCAATCTCATATTTCAGTTCTTTCAACACTCTGGGATGTATACCATCCGGTCCAGGTGATTTGCTACTATTCAGTTTATCAAATAGTTGTAATATATCTTCCCGGTGTAGCGATATTTCTCTCAATTCCTCTGCAGTATCACCTTTAAATACCACTTCAGTCTTGGGTAACATCCCTACATCTTCCTCAGTAAAGACCGAAACAAAGAATTCATTCAGTCTCTCTGCTATAGCCTTGTTTCCTCTTACTACCCCTTTTACCCCTCTATCATCTAATGGTCCAATTGACTCTCTCACAGGCCTTTTGCTACGAATGTACTTGAAAAAGTCTTTATTTCGTGTTTTTGCTTCCGTAGCAAGTTTCTTCTCAAATTCCCGCTTTGCCTGCCTTATCAATGCTTTGCATTTAACTTGCCAGTGCTTGTGCTGTTTCCAGTTTTCATCATTTGGCTCTTTTTTCCATTTCCTGAAGGTTGCTTTTTTGGCAGCAACAGCCTCTCTGACCTCACCTTTAAACCATGCTGGCAGTTTTTTGGACTTTCTTCCACTTTTCTTAATGCGTGGAATACAGCTGGTCTGGGCTTCGAGGATAGTATTTTTAAATAATACCCAAGCTTGCTTTATATGTCATACTATCCAATTAGCCAAGCACTGCATGCCAAATACCCTTTCTGAACAGCAGCAGCATTTTACTTGGATCATTACTCATACAATACAACTGAATCTCTGAATTTCACTTGCTAACCAGCAAAATTTTAATTCCTATTGACACCGTACCCCTCAATTGCCGATTAGTTAATGCAGAGGTTCCCAACTCCAGTCCTGGAGGGCCAAACACCATTCAGGTTTTCAGGCTTTCCCTAATGAATATGCATGAGATACATTTGAATACAATGGGGCAGGGCAGTGCATGCAAATGCATCTCATGCATATTTATTAGGGACAGCCTGAAAACCTGAATGGTGTTTGGCCCTCCAGGACTGCGGTTGGGAACCTCTGAGTTAATGCATCTCCTTTAACCAAAAGTCTCAAGTTACAGATGGGTAACAGCACAAATACATGGTTGTTCCTAATTCCAAAATGTAATACTTAGCTTGTTCAGATGGATAGATCACAAAATAGTTGATTCTATTCTGCTGCTGCTCCAATGTCGTTCACTATATGGTAAGACCATTCAGACTGTCTTTTCACTTAACCCAAAATGAGGCCCTTTGTTTTGCTAGATAGCTGTGTCAGGGGTTAACTAGTAAAAGATAGAGGAGCTATCTTGCATCCATACAAATTGTACCCACTGTTGACTCACGGAAATTCGGTATCTTCACTCTGCTACTTTCATTTCATCTCAATCCAACATGGCAGAGTCATGCATTCCCTTATAGCATTTCTTAAATAATCAGTTGATTTAATCAATCTTCCAGTGAAATTCTTATTTCCCATCATTACAATGATTCCTTTCTCATCAATTAACTTTCAGTAATTAAATCTTAAATCCATACCCAGTTTCATGGATCAAGTTTAGAAGAAAAAATCTGGGTCCAACCCTACTTAGTATCATGCAGTTATCCTTCACACAGGGTCACCTGCCCCCAACCTAAAACAAGCTTCTATAAGACCAGTTTTGAAGAACTCCAAACTTGACCCTAAAACTTATCTCAAGTTTACCATTCATCACCAAAATTATCAAAAAACAACTACAGGACCATCTAGACCAATGCACCCCACTGGACCATTACCAGCATGGATTTAAATCCAACCACAGTGTGGGGCATCTCAAACAATTTTCAGAGGACTGTAGTCACGAGGAACTAGCTAAGCTAAAAGTGGACAAAGTGATGGGACCAGGGGGATTACATCCAAGAATACTGAAGGAACTTGGGTACGTTCTAGTAGCTCCACTGACTGACCTTTTCAATGCCTCTTTGGAGTCGGGGGGTGGTGCCAGAGGACTGGAGAGGGGCACAGGTGGTCCCTTTATACAAAAGCAGAAGTAAGAATGTAGTTGAAAACTACACGACGGTTAGTTTAATCTTGGTGGTGAGTAAATTATTGGAAACTCAAAATAACAAAAGTAGCAAAATCAGGAAGGCAACTTCATCAGCATCAAAAGAGTAACTGAAGAAACTTAGCTTAAAGGCAGCGAGGAAAGGCAGCCAAACGCAGCAGGAAGTACTTCACAAACTTCCACAGCAACTTCAAGAAGACTGCAACTCTCTTGGCAACGACACCAGAGCCCCGACACCAGGTGTTTCGCCAACCGGCTTCTTCAGGGAGCTCATCTAAACGTTGCACATCGGAACAAGAAAGAACAAAGAAAACAGCAGTGCTTTGCTCACCACAAAAAAATGCCAGTCTTCCTAGGGTTGTTTTGGACTTGTGTTATTTCTGTGCAGTATCTGGGAATTTTCATTATTATTTTTTATTGTTTCCTTGTAATTTTGTTTTTTCATTTTTCTCTTGTATTTTTTTTTTGTTCTATTGCCTTTGTATGTTAGGCCATCTTATCTGCTTTATTTTACAAACTGCTTTATTTTCACTTGGTATCCTCTCTTATTGGAGTTTAATACATGTTATAGCAGTGCTTTTTCATTTTTTCTTTCCATTGGATGTTGATTATCACAGGTTGATGTCCTTATTTCTTCTATAAATGTATGCTCCTTTATCTTTGTTCAAGAAATTTTGAATGTAAAATGTTAAATTGTCATGGATAAATAAATAATAACAAACACCCCAACCCATTAATGGCTCGTAATTTTTATGAGAGCATGCTTAGGCTTTTAGGATCTTTTGTGATGTTAGACAATTGAAAGATGACACTTGTTCATCTTACTGTCTGGATCACTTCCCCTGTCTTTTTATTTGCCTACCGTGTGTAGATTAGCATCAAAGGGGTGAGTTGGGTGGGGTTTGTAACCCATGGCTTGTGTGTATGCTAAAAGCCATCATTATCATGGAATCTTTATCTCTACAGTATCTGTATATGAAGATATAGATAGATTTTTTGACCCAACAATTTCCTCTTCCTCCTTTCGGCTTCCAGGTTAATAGAAATCAGGGCTGGGATCTGGCACCATGAGCCTTCACTTGCAATGACCCTGGATTCTTTCTCCATATTTCATAGCCTTTGCCAGCTTATGTCAGTTCAGTAATTTCAACAACAGTTCTCAGCTGACAGACATATACCAGAGCTTCTAACAGGACCCTGCAATAACAGGCTTTAAGTTTGGCCACCAGGTGTCACCACCATGTGACTATAATTCCAACTTCCCAGGAGCTATGAATACCGCCTCTGCAATATCCCCAGACCTGGCTGATCTTAGGAGTGGAAAACCTTGGGCAGTAATCAAATCCAGTTTCCATGATGATGATGATGATTATTATTATTATTACTTTTATTATTATTATCATCATTATTGGTGTTGTTATTATTATTATTAATAAAAAGCATTTACTAGACTGCCAAACTATGGCCCATCTAGGCTGTTTACAATTAAAACAAAAAAACAATAACAAACCAATCAAATATTTTTCCAGTCAGCGATTTTCTACACAGACCCTCCCCAGCCCACAGTTCCTCTAGGTATCAACAGTGAATGAATGTCTTGAGATGTTTCTTAAAATTTATCATCGAGGCCTCTTGACTCAAATCTGAGGCAGACTATTCCAGAGTAAGAAGGCCAGAGTCATCGCTTTCTGTCTTTCTCTAAGCCTGCACAAAAGTTAAGCCACAGCAAAACTCTGAACAGAAATCCTTTCAGCTTAGACCATGGAAGCAAGGGCCCGTGCACATTATGATGTCATCATCGTTATATTTAACATCAGATGTATAATTCATTCTGCTTTCTTTTACAATCACTCTGGCATATTTAATGAACATCATACATACTTAAATGGCAGTCTCATGGATATTAATAAATAACAAGTAGCATACTTCTTATTCTCCAGATATCTTTGGTAGCTACCGGACCCTTGACTAACCTGGCCATGGCTGTGAGAATGGATCCAATGTTTCCCAAAAAACTTAAGAATTTGTATATTATGGGAGGAAACATGGAATGTAAGTACTAAATATATGAATATTAGGATGGATTTCTGGTCCTAACTTTCACAGTTATGCTCCGAAACTGGTCTTTGAAAATTTACTAGGATTGAATACCAAAATATTTTCTTAGATAAAGAAGTGTGGAAGCCGTGTTAGTCCAGTATAATAGTAGTTAAATAAAAAAGGAATATAAAAAGGAAAATAAGGTGACGCCTTTTTTTGAACTAACTTAATACATTTGTAGACTAGTTTTTGAAGGTAAAACCGTCTGTCCTGACCTGAAGAAGAATTTACCTTCCAAAGTTAGTCCAATAAAAAGGTATCGCCTTATTTTCCTTTTTTATTTAACTACTAAATATTTCCTTAAAATTTCACTAAACTCTTAAATTTAAGAACATAAAAGATGGGTGGCACCCGGGGTAGATTTAGGATGGAGGGAAAATGTTACGAGCTTAGCACTGATTTCAGTGCTAGGCACCTAAAGTAGGCTCATAAATCTAGACAAATGAATGACAGTCCTAAATTTAAGAGCATAACTTTTAAGTTCCTAAATTAAGATGACTTTTCAGTTGAAAACGTATGCTCCTAGGTGTAGCTGAAAATAGACGCCAATATAGAAGCCTATCTTAGGAGCCTAAATTTAAGTGCTCAGCATTGGTATTAAGGTACACTGGCTTTCAGGCCCATTATCTTTTTAAAACATATTTAATCTCAGATCATAACATCAAATACAGTTGAATTCAGATGAAAAGTATGAAAGCCCTTTTTTGAATTGGGGCTTTCTACTTAACACTTAATAATACTTTCCGCTATTCACTATTGTGTGAAATGATAATCTCCTTTGAACAATTTGTAAGGTTGAAGAGGATCCTTTAGTTATTCATACACCCTACTCTTGACTCCAAGTGATATTAAACAGAATATACTGTAGATACCCCTCTCTTTAACAGTTGAGAGTGAAAGAATGCAGGTAATAGTTTCCACATTTTATAACTTCCTGGCCCATAATTTATGACTGGTTTTATTATTGGGACATCTGGAGTGTATACTATCTGGCAGATGACATTCAATAACTGTCCAGAGATACTAACTTCTGGTCACCGATGTGCTGCCAGTTTCTTCTTCTGGGGTTCTTGTCAGTTTGCTGTATTTGTTAGAAATGTTCTTAAAAATTGTTTATTGAAAATGTTTGTAGTCCATATACATTATTCAAAGTACAGCCAGGTCCATTAATATCTAGGAACAACATCAACCAAAAGATATCTAATGAACAAACTCTTGAGGCAGCATGATGGTTTTGCGCAATGAAAGGGCAAAAAGGTATATACAGATTATTACCAGTTAAACTTTGTCAAACTATACCAAAATGGTCAAACCACAGGTTTATAAATGTTAAGCAAGTTAATCAGATAACTACATAGCCACTGTGAATGACATGCATATTTCTTTATGTTACATTCTTTTTGCAATCATAAAATGTGGGTTCAAGATCTTTAAAAAAATCAGCAGTTTAGCCAAGTGTCAAGACATTCTTATATACAATTATTTAACAAGAAGCTCCTGAGAACCTTTAGAAGCAATCCCTCCAAAACATCACTTTTTTATTTAGTTGAATGAATTTTAATAATGTGTTTCAGGAATGGATATCTCTTGTTTCCCCCAAAATGTTAGATAACACCTAATTGCTCTTGAAGTGAAGGATTCCTACTGAAAAAAACTTTTCGTTCCATACATTCCCGCTATTTAGGAAGGATTTATGGTTAACCATTATGAGATCCCTTTTCAAGCATGGTAGTCACCATCCGTGACATGACACTGAATATACATAGAATATGATGAACACTGATAGTTATATATATGGTAGTGATATGGTAGGGTAATTTTATAACAAGGCACCTAGGTTAATAGGGCAAGATGGAGTGTATTTTACAAAGGCATTTAGGTGCCTATGGGGGTTGTTTTAAAAGTCTTAGTAGTGATGCTCAAATCACAAAGACATCCCCATAAATGAGATCTCCGGTGCAGGGACGTCCAAGTAGGTGGACAATTTACTTAGATTTCCCTGCTTGATTTTAGAAACGTTAGGAATGTTTGCAATCCCGTCCAAGTTCAGACTTGCTCCAGGCATGAATAGACATCGGGAAAGTGCTTTTTTGGCTGTAAACATTCAGAGAGCACAAAGAAGATGGGGAGTTAAGTGACTTGCCTGAGATCACAAGGAGCAGCGAAGCGATTTGAACCTTAGCCCTAGCCTACTACTCTAACCATTAGACTATTTGGCATCCTGATTCTGATGTCCCTGTAGACGTCCATATTGGGCATGTCCATGTTTGTGAAATCTTGTCTTCACCTGGAAGTGCCTGCTTTTTTTTCAGATCTTCTGGCATGGATGTCCAAGATTGCACTAGGATGTCCTTTGTAAAATGTACCTTTATGTGTCTTTGTAAAATATCAGCACAAGTCCTGCAGCAATTTGCACCTACACTGAAGGCATGGACATTACGCCTGCTGAAGAGTAGCATGTGCTTTACACGCATATGCACATGTTTTATAATATACTTGCGTAAATCATGACTCCACCCACACTCTGCCCAAACTCCACTCCTACAGCGATTTTCACTGGCATTATCTATAATATAGCTTTGAAAAACAGCAGCTCGAGGAGTTATACATTTACCAGTTGCCAGTAAATGTATAACCCCTTATGGAAACTGGCCCTGGTTGTACCAAAAGAAACTCTGAAGCACAATTTGCCTGGGTAAATAGGAGTGATGAAAAAACTGTGGTTTGAAAGAAAATCTTAAACCTAAAAAAATTCCAATGGGTGACAAACACTATAGCAGTCAAGGGGTTAACATGGCTTTACCATGAATAATGTGGCTAAAAAAATACCATTTTAGTGTCTATGATATAAGTACTTTTAACACTTCTGTAATTTATGAAACCATAGGAACCATTGGGTTTTGACTTGGATTCTCTTCACTGCAGACTATATTCAGCCTCCCAGCCACCGCAGAAAGATAAGTGGATGACTTATCAGCTTATCTTTATGTCTGATATGCAGCAGCCTTATCCATTTAGGTAGAACCACTCTCCTCCCCCATCTTATATGGATAAAGTTTGGTCAGATATCAGATTGTCTGGTCAAAATATATACATTGCCTGGCATAGAATTATTAAACAAAACACTTTTGGTTCTATCTGCGTAAATGCTTTTGAATATTGATTGCACTATGTTTATTTCCATTTATGATAATGTTAAAAATACTTCACGTTTATCCAGCAAGAGGAAACACGACAGCTTGTGGAGAGTTTAACTTTCTAGCTGATCCAGAAGGAGCTTATATTGTCCTGAATGACTTCCACTGCCCCACTTACATTGCCACCTGGGAACATTCGTGTCGAAGCAAATTGCCCTGGGTAAGTTTAACTTCCTAACTTTAAAATATGGGTTTCATGAAGGATGGCATGCATGGAGGCTGATATATTTTACTGGACCAACCAAAAGTACTTACAGATGTTACTCTGCATTTGTCTTTGGCCCTTCCTTGCATCTTCTACTTCTGAAAAAGGGAATCACTCTAAAAGATAATGCACAATAACATCCATGTGTAATATGGTTTGTCTGGCAAACATTAAAAATTTATGACCAGCATTATGTCTTACATGATCTATAGCCCTCCATAACTGCCAGTAGAATGTAAATATGCCTCTTACATATCTACCACTCTTCTTCCCCAGTTTTTTGGTGGTTGCAGGACTATATACTGTAGCAAGAAGAGCCTTGACCCCAACTATGGGATCAAAGCAAAGTTACTAACTAAAAATCTCTCTCCACTTAGATAGCAGCTGGAGGTTCAGCCCCGATAAAATAGTTCTATGGGGAATGGAGACAAGTAAAAATTCAGAAAGACATGTTGTTGTTAAGTGCCGTCGAGTCGGTGTAGACTCATGGCGACCCTCTGGATAGTTGTCCTGCACTGTGTTCGGTCTTCAGTCTGGTGGCTCATTGTTGACAGACTGGCACCCATAGCTGCTGTTATTGTATCAATCCATCTCATTGTTGGCCTTCCTCTTTTGCGTTGGCCTTCTACCTTGCCAAGCATGATGTCGTTCTCTAATGATCTCTCTCTTCGCATGATGTGTCCAAAGTATGAAAGTCGAAGTCTTCCATCTGAGCTTCTAAAGAAAGCTTAGGTTTGATCTCTTCTAGTACTGACTGGTTTGTTCTTCAGGTAGTCCATGGTATACACAGTATTCATCGCCAGCACCATAATTCAAAGGCATCAATTTTCTTCCTGTCTATCTTTTTCACTGTCCAACGTTTGCATCCATATGACGTTATTGAAAATACCATGGCTTGAGCAAGTCAAATCTTTGTATGGAGAGAGACATCTCTGCTCTTGAGAATCTTATCTAGGTCCTTCATAGCCATTCTGCCAAGAGCAATTCGTCATCTGATTTCTTAACTTCTTGTTGCTTCCTTATTGATAGTTGACGCAAGTAAGTCAAAGTCATCCACTATTTCAATTTCTTCTCCATCAACGATGAACTTATTGATTTTGCCAGTTGTCAAAATCTTTGTCTTCTTTACATTAAGGTACAGGCTTTGACTATATTCCTTGATCTTGAGTAGCAAATGTTTCAGATCGTCTTCACTTTCAGCCAGTAATGTGGTATCATCAGCATAGTGAAGGCTGTTGATGAGTCTCCCACCAATCTTCAAACCTCTGTTGTCTTCATACAGTCCTGCTTCTCCGATGATTTGTTCTGCATATAAATTAAACAGGTAGGGGAAAAAGTATGCAGCCTTGTCATACACCTTTGCTGATTTTAAACCATTCTGTTTCTCTTTGTTCCGTTTGAACTGAACATAAGAACATAAGATATGCCATGCTGGGTCAGACCAAGGTCCATCAAGCCCAGTATCCTGTTTCCAACAGTGGCCAGTCTAGGTCATACGTACCTAGCAGTTTCCCCAAAAGACACAGGTTCCACAATGCTTGTATTGGGTCAAGTATTGATGTCCTGGGTCCCTTCTTAATAATGGTTTATGGACCATTCCTCGAGGATCTTGTCCAAACCTTTTTTAAACCCAGCTACACTAACAGCCTTTACTACATCCTCCAGTAACAAATTCCAGAGCTTGATTACACGTTGAGTGAAAAAATATTTTCTTTTATTAGTCTTAAATAGTTTACCCTGTAGCTTCATTGCATGTCCCCTAGTCTTTCTATATTCTGATAATGTAAACAATCGATCTACGTTTACCTGTTCCACTCCATTCATTAATTTATAGGCTTCTATCATATCTCCCCTCAGCTGTCTCTTTTCCAGGTTAAAGAGCCCTAACCTTTTTAGCCTTTCTTCGTAGGGGTATCCTTCCATCCCCTTTACCATTTTGGTGGCTCTTCTCTGAACCTTTTCTAATAATGCTATATCTTTTTTAAGATACTGCGACCAGAATTGCACACAATATTCAAGGTGCGGTCTCACCATGGAACGATATAGAGGCATTATAATATCCTTTGATTTATTTTTACCTAGCATTCTATTTGCTCTCTTGGCCGCCGCTGCACACTGGGACAAGGGTTTTAACATGTTATCCACAATGACGCCTAAATCTTTTTCCTGGGTGGTGGTTCCTAATGTGGAATCTTTCATCATGTAACCATAGTTTGGGTTATTCGTCCCTAGGTGCATAACTTTGCACTTGTCCACATTAAATTTCATCTACCGTTTTGATGCCCAGTCTTCCAATTTATCAAGATCCTCTTGCAATTTTCCACAATCCTCATGGGTTTTAACAACTTTAAATAGTTTTGTATCATCTGCAAATTTGATAACCTTACTCGATATTCCCTTTTCCACGTCATTTATGAATATGTCAAAAAGCAGCGGACCCAGCACAGATCCCTGGGGTACACCACTATTCACCTTTCTCCGTTGGGAAAATTGTCCATTTAGCCCTATCCTCTGCTTTCTATCTTTTAACCAGTTCCTGATCCACAATATTACACTGCCTCCTATCCCATGACTCTTTAGTTTTGCCAAAAGTCTCTGATGAGGGACCTTGTCAAAGGCTTTCTGAAAGTCCAAATACACTATATCAACCGACTCACCTTTGTCTACCTGTTTATTCACACCTTCAAAAAAAACATAACAGATTATTTAATGTAAGACAAGATCTTCCTTGTCTAAAGCCATGTTGGCTGTCTCCCATTAAGCCATGACTATCTACATGTTCAGCAATTTTGTTCTTTATTTTATTTACATTCTCTTATATACCGCGCTATTCTGCATCAGTGCGGTTTACATTGAACAAACTGAAATTACATTGAACAGGGCATTATAACTTGGAGAGAACTATTTTACAGGGAACATGGGCTATGGAGGGTTAAGTGGCTTGCCCAAGACCACAAGGAGCATCTGTGGGACTAGAAACCCCAGTCCTTCCGGCCCAAGGTTGCTGTCCTCTAGTGGGATTTGAACCCCTGACCTACTGGCCTGAAATACCTTGCCCCAACCACTAGGCCACTCCTCCACTCCATTTTTCTACCATTTTTCCCGGTACTGACGTCAGGCTCACCGGTCTATAGTTTCCCGGATCACCCCTGGAACCCTTTTTAAAAATTGGTGTTACGTTCGCCATCCTCCAATCTTCAGGTATTACAGATGATTTTAATGATAGTTCACAGATTACTAATAGCAGGTCTGCAATCTCATATTTCACTTTTTTCAACACCCTTTGATGTATATCATCCGGCCCAGGTGATTTGCTACTCTTCAGTTTATCTAATAGTTGTAATACATCTTCCCGATGTATTGATATTTCCTTCAATTCTTCCGCACCTTTAAATACCACTTCAGTCATGGGTAACATCCCTACATCTTCCTCAGTAAAGACCGAAGCAAAGAATTCATTCAGTCTCTCCGCTATTGCCTTGTTGCCTCTTAGTGCCCCTTTAACCCCTCTATCATCTAATGGACCAACTGACTCTCTCACAGGTTTTTTGCTACGAATGTACTTGAAAAAGTCTTTATTACGCGTTTTTGCTTCCGCAGCAAGCTTCTTCTCAAATTCTCCCATTGCCTGCCTTATCAATGCCTTGCATTTAACTTGCCAGTGCTTGTGCAGTTTCTAGTTTTTTTCCATTTCCTGAAAGATGCTTTTTTGGCAACAACAGTCTCTCTGACCTCACCTTTAAACCATGCTGGCAGTTTTTTGGACTTCTTTCCCTTTTCTTAAAGCATGGAATACAGCTGGTCTGGGCTTCCAAGATAGTATTTTTAAACAACACCCAAGCTTGATGTAAGTCTTTAACCTTGGCAACTGCTCCTTTTAGTTTTTTCTTATCTATTTTCCTCATTTTATCATAGTCTCCCTTTCGAAAGTTAAAGCTAGAAGAATGCATAAGAGAAATGCAAACATGGCTCCAATGAAACAACATGGCCATAAACCATAAAAAAACCGAAGTCATGTACATCTCAAGAAAACCAGAGTTCAACCCACCAGCCACAATCTCCCTATGCGAGAATATCTATCACACAAAGAATGAAATAAAGTACCTTGGAGTAACACTTGATAGTGAACTAAAGATGGTAAAACACCTCCGTTTAGTAAACAGGGCCATTTTTCACAAGCTCAGAGTCATACAGCCACTAAGGAACATCATTGAAGCTACCGATTTCAGGACAGTAGCTCAAGCCCTCATCATACCTCATCTCGATTACTGTAACGCAATTCTACAGGGCCTTCCAAAGAAAACCCTAAGCATACTCCAGATGGCACAACACGTCGCAGCCAGAATCATCATGAAAACAGGCTTTGCTGAACACATCACACCAGTGCTAGTCGAACTACACTGGCTCCCCATCGTAGCACGCATAAAATACAAAACCCTAATAACTACATTTAAACTCATCCACAACCTGGCACCAACTTTCCTCACTAACCTAATCAACATGCAACCTGCTGACAGAAACAGGAGAAGCTACAACTTAAACAACCTACATGTACCAATAAGTATAAGATCAGTTAAAACAGCCACAAGCAACAGAGCATACTCCTATACTGCTCCCACACTCTGGAACCAACTCCCACCAGAGCTACGCTCAATTAACGACCTGATGGTCTTCAGAAAAAAACTAAAGACGTTCTTATTTCAACAGGCCTACAACATGTCCTGAACAGCAATGCATTCCACCATTACCTGCATAACCAAAATGTAGTCAAGTGTAAAATGTATATATGTAAATATCCCTCTCCCCCCCCACTAACTGTGTGTTGTGCATTTTCCCTTGAATCACACTGTACATATTGTGAAAATATTTTTGCTTTGATCTGACAACTTTTAACATAACCCTGTAAATCATGCTGTAATTTTAAATCTGTCTTTGATCTGACAATCTCCGTCACACAATCAAACCGCTTCTGATCGCTGGAAGTAGCGGTATGCAAATGTATGCTAAATAAATAAATAAAAATAAATAAATAAAAGGTAGTACTGTGGATTTCCTTACCATCCCTTCTCTATTAATTAGATCAAACGCAATCATGCTATGATCACTATTGCCAAGTGGCCCCAACAACCTTATCTCTTGCACCAGATCTGGTGTTCCACTAAGGACTAGGTCCAATATGGCTTCACCTCTGGTCAGTTCAGCTGCTCCAAGAAGCAGTCATTTATTTCATCTAGGAACTTTATCTCCCTAGCATGTCCTGCCGTGACACTGACTCAGTCGATAACGGGGTAATTGAAATCACCCATTATTATTGTGCTATAACTTTTGTTAGCTTCCTTGATTTCTTTGAGCATTTCATTATCCATTTGTTCATTCTGGCCAGGCGGTCGCCTTCCCCTTTTTACATAGAATTTCAATCCATAGAGATTCTACAGCAAATTTTGTTTCTTTCAAAACGTTAATCCTTTCTGACTCAATGCCCTCTGTAACATAGAGCGCAACTCCTCCACCAATTTGATCAGCTCTATCATTACGATATAGTTTGTACCCAGGTATCACAGTGTCCCACTGGTTGTCTTCCTTCCACCATGTCTCTGAGATTCTAATCATATCTAACCTCTCATTTAGTGCTATATATTCTAACTCTCCCATCTTATTTTTTAGACTTCTAGCATTTGCATACAAGCATTTTAGAGACTTTATTTTCTTCATATTAAATTTGGCTATTGGTAGGCATGGGTAATTTTGGATCTTTAGACTCTGTCTTCTCCATACTCAAGGGCATTTTGGCTACTTTACTCTTTCTTGGAACCGCTCTGCTTTTGGTAGTATCCTTCAAGGATACATTCTTCCGAACCATGCGCTTTTGTGCGCCTGTCAGCTTTCCCCTATTATCTAGTTTAAACCTGCTCTATCTTCTTTTTAAAGGTTAATGCCAGCAGCCTGGTTCCATCCCGGTTAAGGTGAAGCCCATCCCTTCAGAAGAGCCCCTCCTTTCCCCAGAATGTTCCCCATTTCCTAACAAATCCCACAGCTTACCTGAGCAGCACAGGCGTAAATAGCTCAACCAGAGCTCTGTGATCCTCAATCTTGAAGGACTAGAAAAGGGGACTGTTACTTCTGGAGAGAGATCTTCAATTGTGAGTATATACTTCTGGGAATTTTCTGAAAGGAATTATTTTTATTAAAGCTAATTAATCTGTGAAACCACTATTTTTTGTTAAATCAGTCAGGGCCTAGTAGCAGCAGTTTAAGTTTAAATTTAAAACACAGAAGAGAACTTTCTGGTTACACTTCATACCCTGCAGAGAGCTTGTAGTTTTAATTTAATAGTCACGCAGGGCCTAGTATCAGCAAAGTACTTTTAGTTTAAATTTAAAATACAGGAGAGAGCTTTCTGGTTAAATTTGGAACCAAGCAGAGAGCTGTAGTTTAAATTTAATAGTCACTCAGGGCCTAGCATCAGCAAAATACTTTTAGTTTAAATTTAAAACACAGAAGAGAGCTTTCTGGTTAAATTTGGAACCCAGCAGAGAGCTCGTAGTTTAAATTTAATAGTCACTCAGGGCCTAGCATCAGCAAAGTGCTTTTAGTTTAAATTTAAAACACAGAAGAGAGCTTTCTGGTTAAATTTAGAACCCAGCAGAGAGCTTGTAGTTTAAATTTCATAATAACTTAGAGCCTAACAGCAGCAAAGAGCTATAATTTAAATCAAATAAGAATATAGATTAGCACAAAGTGCAAAACAGGGTCAGTACTCTTTGAGCAGCAAATAAAGTCTTCTAGAGACCTTTACAAAGAGGCCTTCTACCTAGGGGGCAAGAGATCTGTGAAACTTTTTCAATAGGTGTTAACACCAGTTGGCAGGTCAAAAGACCTTTTTGAAAGACCCCTTCTATCCAATCAAGGACTGTTAATCATCCAGGAAGTTGGTTACAGCTTACCTCTGCAGCACACGCATAAATAGCTCAACCAGAGCTCTGTGATCCTCAGTCTTGAAGGATTAGAAAAGAGGACTGTAGCAGCAGTTTAAGTTTAAATTTAAAGCACAGAAGAGAACTTTCTGGTTACATTTCATACCCAGCAGAGGGCTTGTAGTTTTAATTTAATAGTCACTCAGGGCCTAGCATCAGCAAAGTACTTTTAGTTAAAATTTAAAACACAGAAGAGATGTCACGTGATGCATGAGTGAGGGTGGACGCTTCCCGCTCGCTTCGGAGTAGCCTCGGCAATTAATCTGCAAATAACTTTGCTATTTCACTCTACCGCTTCCCCCCAGGCTTTAAGAGTGCCTCTGTGCTTGAGGACAACTCGCAGCGGGCTTCAGCACTGTCCTCCAATGCCACTAGCACTGAAGAAAGACCGGGAGCGGCCGCCTAGAGTGGGGCCTTCTATCTCAGCCACGTCACAACCGTCCTCGCCGGGTGGGGAGAGTACGGATTCGGCCCCGGCGGAGTTGGCGAAAGAGGTGGTCAAGCTTTTAGATCCTAAATTTAACCTCTTAATGAAAAAGCTGGACGGCATGGAGGAGTCGCTGACCGACTTTGGCAAACGGGTAGATGAGCTGGAACATCGTGTTGCGAGCGTGGAGGAGGGTGAGGGAAGCCGCGACAGAGCAATAGCAGCCCAGAAACAGCTGTTACAGGAGATACAGCAGAAATTAGACGATCTGGAGAATCGGTCGAGGCGAAACAATCTGCGGATTGTGGGCCTTGGGGAGGAGAAGCCAGAACGGGAACTATTGTCTTTTTTGGAACACTGGCTATCAGAGGCCCTGGGCCTGGAAGAGCTGAGCGGGCAGTTTAAAATCGAAAGAGCGCATCGCCTGGGGGCCCGACGAGATGCTGGAGACCGGCCCCAAGTTGTGATCCTGAGGATCCTCAACTTTCAGCACAAGGCTCAGATCCTGCAGGCTTATAGGAAAAAGGAAGAGCTAATGTTGGATAATCTGAAGATTTTGCTATTTCAAGACTATTCGGCGGCGGTAGCAGCCAAAAGAAGGGAGTTTGCGCCGGTATGTGCAGATTTGTTTCGTCGTCGAGCTCGATTCACCCTGGCTTTTCCAGCCACGCTGCGAGTCACCGTCCAGGGGCAGACCCACATCTTCGACCAAGTGGGAGCGGCGAAGCAGTTCTTGACGAAATTGAAGGATCCGGCAATGGACGTTTGATTCTAGACTGAGCTCCTGCTGTTATTCATGGACTCACTGAATGTTGGACAAGACATGCATATCCTGGTGAGAGGCCTTCGTCCTCAGCAGCGGAGACCACTGGTTCTGAACACTGCCTCCCATGTTTGCTCATAGTTTTGTTTTATGCTGTCCTCTATCTCTTTCTTGTGCTATGCTGATCTTTTAATGCCCTGCTGGTTATTATGTTTTGGGTGTGCTGTTCACTATGTCTTTCCCCGTGCATGGGGCGGCCTTGTTAGTTGGTAGAGAGGGGGGGGGGGGGTGGGAAGCCGCGGCTGCCCTGCAGCATCACTTTAGGCCCAGACCTCAGTGAAGATAACTGAGGGCCTTGGCAGGTTTTGATTTAAGGGGGTTTTGGGTAGGGTGGGAGGGGGAGGGGGGATGGGAAGAGGGGGGGAAAGAGGGGGATAGGGAATTCCAAGGATGTGGAAGGGAGAACACACAGGAATCGCCGGAGGACACGGGAATGCTCCCGGGGTATACAGGTCCATATTTCGGTTGGGTGCGGAGTGGAGGCTGGGCTGCCCCTCATCCCTATAACCTTAATTCAGGTCACTGAGATACACCTCAAGAGGGTACAGCATGCCCCCTGACCTGAAAATCATAACTTGGAATGTAGGGGGGTTAGTACTCCTGTGAAGCGCACCAAAATCCTACAGGCCCTCAAGAGAAGGAAGGCCCAGGTAGCGTTGTTGCAGGAGACCCATTTAACCTCCAAAGAGCATGCTAAACTGAAACGTGATTGGGTGGGAACGGTTTTCTCAGCCTCCTCGGGAACGAGACGGAAGGGGGTAGCAATACTGATACATAAAAGTCTGTCTTGCGAAGTTTTGGGGATGGAGGGGGACCCTCTGGGTAGACACCTTTCTCTGCATGCTAAGATTCAGGGAGAAGAATTGTTCATTGGGAATGTGTATGCCCCCAACACTTATGATCATGTTTTTTTCAGGACTATCTTGGATAAGGTTTTGGGGGCCCCGAAAATACCGATAGTCCTTGCGGGGGACTTTAATTGCCCCCATGATCCGTCTTTGGACAAGTCACAGCCACAAACTAGGCGGGGTTGGAGCACTAGGGGAGTGGGCTTTCTGTGCGAACTGGGGGATTTGGTGGACTCTTGGAGAGTGCTTCACCAGGAGAGCAGAGACTACACACATTTGTCGCGAGCCCAGCAAACGTGGTCGAGAATTGATTATATTCTGGTGTCGAGGCAGTGGTTCGGGAAAGTCCTCAAAGTGGAAATAGAGCCTATTATTGTGTCCGATCATGCTATGGTTAGCCTGGATTGGCAGGGGGAAGCAAATGGACCTTCCCCGGCTATCTATGGAAGAAGCAGGAGTTTTGTGCGTATCTGCGTCGGCATTGGTCAGAATATGTGCAATTTAACGAGGGGACGGCCAGTTCGGTGGCAGCGTTTTGGGAGGCTGGTAAGACTGTCCTTCAGGGCCACATCATAGCCTATGTAGCAGCAGAGAAGCGAAGAGTAAATGAAGATATACTTAGATTGACCCGAGCCCTCCACAAAGCTAAGACCCAAGCAATTCATCATGCGAACGGTGTCCCAGAATATGTTGATATTCAGAAGCAATTGAATGGTTTGTTACAGGAGAGAGCCATCCAATCGCAGCAATATTACCGTCACCAGTTTTTCCGGTATGGTGATTGGTCCGGTAAACTGCTGGCTCGACTAGTGAGGGACAAAGCTGGCCCCCGTGGGGTAATGGTGATCCGAGATATTGGAGGCAGGCAACATACGAGAGTGGACGAGGTGGCACAGGTATTCCAAACCTTTTACGAAGAGCTCTATGCGTTGGAAGAAGGTGATGAGGATCAGTTGGAAACTTTTTTGCAACGGGTGTCCCTCCCTATGCTCTCGGAAGAGCAGCGGGCGGTGTTGAATCAGCCTATAGCGGGAGAGGAAATACAAAAGGCGATTCGAGCAGGGGCCCCGCACAAAGCTCCGGGTCCAGATGGGTTCACTTATGAAGCTTATAAGCTGTTAGAATCGTCGCTGGTGCCCACGCTGGCGGCAGTGTATGAAGAGGTTGTGGAGTTGGGCAACTTTCCCAGAGATATGCGTACTGCCAGTATAATTTTGATTCCAAAACAGGGGAAGGATCTAGAAGATCCGGCTTCTTATAGACCAATATCGTTGATCAATGTTGATTTAAACTGTTTGCCTCGGTGCTGGCGAACCGCCTCCAACTGTTTCTTCCAGCCTTAGTCGGCCCTCACCAGGCGGGCTTTGTTAAGGGGAGGGAGGCCTGTGTGAACATTAGCAAGGTGCTTCTGGGTATTGAGAAGAGCATGCTGACTCGGGAACCGATGATCCTCGCTAGTTTGGACTCGGAAAAGGCTTTCGATAGGGTATCCTGGAGATACATGTTTGCGGCCCTGCAGAAGTTTGGCTTTCGGAGTCAGTTCCTACAATGGCTCCAGGCGCTATATGTTGCCCCCTTGGCGGTGGTCGAAAATGGGGGGTGCGATCTCAGCCCTTTTCGCTGCACAGGGGGACGAGACAGGGGTGCCCTCTCTCCCCACTGTTGTATGTGTTACAATTAGAACCGTTATTGGTCTCATTGACTGAGTCTTCTCGGGTGGTGGGTATTGAGTGGTGAGGTGGGGGCATTAAGGTGAGTGCCTTCGCGGACGATCTCCTGCTCTGCCTCACGCATCCGGCACAGTCCTTGCCAGAGGCCCTTCGAGTCATTGAGCAATTTGGGGGGTTCTCCGAGCTCCGCATCAATTGCTCGAAGTCACTGGTGCTGGATGTGGCTAATCAGTCTCGAACGTCGTGGCAGGGGGACTTTCCGCTTCGCTGGGCGACCAGGCAAATCCGTTATCTGGGCATCCACATCCCTGAACATCCGCGGAGCCTCTATGCGGTAAATGTGCGCCCCCTACTTGATTCGACGATAGCGAACTTGCAGAAAAGGCGAGATCTCCAGATTTCTCTAATGGGACGTATAGCACTAGTGAGAATGGTAGAATGGCCGCGCTGGGTATATCTCCTGAGGCAGTTACCCCTTTGGATAAATAGAAGAGACTTGATGGAGTTACATAAGCAGCTCGGTCGGTTCCTATGGAAGTCCAGGAGAGCGCGAATAGCGTTGGCGGCGCTTATGCGTCCGGTGAGCGAAGGTGGTGTGGGCTGGTCCTCTTTGAGGAATTATAATCTGTGTTACTTAGCGAGGAGGGTGAGCAATTTAGTCGTGGGTAATGAAGAGCGCCTCCCCATTACTCTGATTGATCAAGTTTCGGAGCCCTGGCATAGAGCATATATGCTGCACTGCGGAGGTGCAATGCTACCGCCATTTTGGAGGGAGTTGCAATATCTGCGAACGTTGCGGATGGTATGGAGAGTCTTCTGCCGGTCCAGAGGACAGCGCTGGGTGGCCACGGACTGCCTGCCTTTGCTTGGTAACCGTGGCTTTGTGCCGGGTAGAGCAGGGGGAGTAGCCAAGATTTGGCTGCAAGCCAGTGTTGAATATCTCGGACATTTGAGAATGGAGACTTCGGACCACTTGAAGTCGTTCCAACACTTGGTACGACGGTATAACTTGCAGAGTAAGACATTTTATTTTTACTTGCAGGTGCGTCATTACGTGGTTAGTATGTTTAGCCATGTAGTGCCTCTGTCGCAAAGTAGTAGTCCCTGGTTATTGATGGAGCGACTTCAGGAGAGCGCGTCCGCCAGTCAGCTGCTCCCCCCGAAACTTTGCAGTGTTTATCTCCTTTGGTAGGCTGCTGGTGAAAGGATGGATTGGAGGGTCTTACAGAGGAGACATTGAGGCAGGCTTTTCGGAAAGTGCGGGAGCTCTCGGAAGCAGTGCGGTATCGTGAACTACAGTTCAAACTGTTGTGGAGAGCCTATATCTCGGAAGTCGGAGCGCGGAAGATGGGTATCGTGTCGGCGGATGTGTGTGGTCTCTGCAAACAGGAGGTGGGTACATTACTGCACCGGTTTTGGTCTTGCCCCATCACTCAACTTTTTTGGGAGGTAATAGGGACGAAATTGAGCCTGTGGACGAACGAGAGGATAGAGCTTCGTCCATTGTGGTGTTTGTTTCATTTTGTCTACCCGGGGATCAAGGGGACAAAGGCCCAGAGGCAGTTCTATGAAAAGAGTTTCTTAGTGGCCAAGCAATGTATCTTACGGCATTGGCTCTCCGAGGGGGGTCCCTTGTCTGTGGAATGGGAGCATCAACTGAGGGATACTATGCAGATGGAGAGTAGATCAGCCCGTCTCCTCAGGCGGAAAACTTGGGACCGCTTTCAAACTATATGGGAGCCTTTGTTAGAATCCTCTGGCCCATCCCAAGAGGGAGTAAGGTTAGTGTTTCTCAGGAGGGGCTCTAATATGTGGTTCGGGTGTAGGGGGGTGTGGTGCTAAGGAGGGTGGGCCCGGACTAGTTGTACCTATGGATCTCCTTGGAAAGGGGGGAGGGGGGCATAAGGGAGGGAGAGCGGGGAGGGAGTTGTTCACAGAGGGGGGAGGAAGGGTGGAGGGAGGGGGACCGGGGGGGTGGTGGTGATCTGGATGTGGTTGAGTCCTGAATACTGCTGCTTCCTAAGGCTGAGCCTTCTGCCAAGCTGTAAGTTGTGCGGGACTTTTCGGGGTCCATTGATAAATGCTTTGACCTGTTACAGTTAGAATTTACATTGAGTGTTTTTGAATTTCTCAGCGGTTAGGCACTGTGGTCATTGGGATGTTGTTTTCTTGTGGTTTCTTTTCCTTTTTTTTTTTTCTTTCTTTTCCTTTTCAGTTATTGCGTCCCAGCACGACTGTCACTGGGCTTTCTGTTGGGCAGACCGACTGTATGTTGTATATGGAAAACAATAAAAATGATTTTACATAAAACACAGATGAGAACTTTCTAGTTACATTTCATACCCATCAACACCAATATCCCAGATTCAGTGATAAATACATACACATACTACAAAATCACAAAAATGCCCCCAAGAAATGTTTTTTAACAATGCTCATTCTTTTGTCAGACGTCACCGTAGGTAAGTACAAATTTTCTATGGTCAATACTCCCATACGGTTCTGTCCATTTTAATAAACACACAAATTAATTTCCAAAAACTTAGCTCAATCAGAATTCACGATTTTCAGATCAACGCACGACGCGCGCATTTCGGGAATGCCTCCCTGTATCAAGTGCTTTCTTCAAACAATTCAGTAACCGCCATAAAATGCCGGGTCATAACCCAGCTGATACTTTAAAGGGCAGAGAAATTTTTCATTGGCTATCCAAACCCTTCAATCACAAACAAAACCCCAATGAAAACAGCGAAGACCTCCCCACTGATCAGGGGAAGCCCACTATCCCAAAGGTGAAGATCACATTACACTATGCCAGTCAACCTCTTTATTCAAACCCAAAGGTGCCACTGTCTGCAGCCGGAATATCCATCTCTGTTCACACTTTTGAAGTTTAGCGGTTCGATCTCCCCCCTAGGATTAAGGGGGATATAATCGATTACCGACCATTGAAGGCACTCAAAACTGTGATCATGTGCAAGGCAGTGTTCAACTATCGGGGCCGACATGGTTTTTTGAAAAGAATGAGTATTGTTAAAAAACATTTCTTGGGGGCATTTTGGTGATTTTGTAGTATGTGTACATTTCATACCCAGCAGAGAGCTTGTAGTTTTAATTTAATAGTCACTCAGGGCCTAGTATCAGCAAAGTACTTTTAGTTTAAATTTAAAACACAGAAGAGAGATTTCTGGTTAAATTTGGAACCCAGCAGAGAGCTGTAGTTTAAATTTAATAGTCTCTCAGGGCCTAGCATTGGCAAAGTGCTTTTAGTTTAAATTTAAAACACAGAAGGGAGCTTTCTGGTTAAATTTAGAACCCAGCAGAGAGCTTGTAGTTTAAATTTCATAATAAGTTAGAGCCTAGCAGCAGCAAAGAGCTATAATTTTAAATCAAATCAGAATATAGCTTACCTCAGCAGCACAGGACAGGGTACTGTGTAGCAGCCCTGTTTTAATAAGTGTTATTTCCCTCCCTCCCTCCCTCCCCACACCCACCCACCCTGGGATAATCGTAGCTTTATAGGTACTTACACATCTTAAAAGACAGGAGGTGCTCTCAGGTGAAGCTCGTTACCCAAATCAGTCATACACTAAGTACCTGAGATTAATTAAGCTTCAGGTGAACAAGGTATATTAAATGTATTAGGTACAGTTTTATTGTAACCCTTAGTAAGTAAAGAACTTAAAGATCTAAACAAAAACTTAAAACTAAGATGCAGACAGCAGTCCAGCAGAGAGATGGGGGCTTACCAGTCTTTTGCATTGAGTGTCACATGTATGATTTTCTCCCAGTTGGTGAGAGCTCTTACGTGTGCACTAGGTGCAAGGAGCTCTTTGCTCTCAGTGAACAAGTCCGTTCTCTAGAGGCTAGAGTAGCAGACTTGGAAAACATAAGAAAGACAGAGAGGTACATAGATGAGACCTACAAGGATATAGTCCTGAAGTCCCACTTCCAGTCTGGCAGCATCCCTGTTGCCATGGAGGAGAGAGGTCACGTGACAGGAGAGCATCACCCTGGTGTGGCAGGAAGTGATCCTGTAACTAGGACCTGTCCTCCAGGTGATGTAAAATCCTCTTGCACCAAGGAAGTTTCTCCAGGGCCATGTGCCCATGAGGGAAGGGTTAGGACAGCCGTTATAGTTGGTGATTCGATCATTAGGCATGTAGATAGCTGGGTGACTGGTGGACGTGAGGATCGCCTGGTAACATGCCTGCCTGGTGCGAAGGTAGCGGACCTCATGCGCCACCTAGATAAGGTCTTAGATAGTGCTGGGGAGGAGTCTGCTGTCTTGGTACATGTTGGTACTAATGACATAGGAAAATGTGGTAGTGAGGTTCTGGAGGCTAAATTTAGGCTTTTAGGTAGGAAGTTGAAATCCAGAACTTCCAGGATAGTATTCTCCGAAATGCTTCCCGTTCTACATGCAGGACCCAAAAGGAAGGCAGAGCTCCAGAGTCTCAATGCGTGGATGAGACAATGGTGCAGAGATGAGGGTTTTGGATTTGTTAGGAACTGGGGAACATTCTGGGGAAAGGAGGGGCTCTTCCGAAGGGATGGGTTTCACCTTAACCGGGATGGAACCAGGCTGCTGGTATTAACCTTTAAAAAGGAGATAGAGCAGCTTTTAAAACTAGATAATAGGGGAAAACCGACAGTCACCCAAGAGTGGATGGTTTGGAAGAATGTCTCCTTGAAGGATCTTACCAAAAGCAGAGAGATTCCAAAAAAGAGTAAAGTAGCCCAAATGCCCTCGAGTATGGAGCAGACAGAGCTCAAAGATCCCAAATTACCCATGTCTACCAATAGCCAAATTAATATGAATAAAATACAGTCTCTAAAATGCTTGTATGCAAATGCTAGAAGTCTAAAAAATAAGATGGGAGAGTTAGAATATATAGCACTAAATGAGAGGTTAGATATGATTGGAATATCAGAGACATGGTGGAAGGAGGACAATCAGTGGGACACTGTGATACCTGGGTACAAACTATATCGTAATGATAGAGCTGATCAAATTGGTGGAGGAGTTGTGCTTTATGTTAGAGAGGGCATTGAGTCAGAAAGGATTAAAGTTTTGCAGGAAACAAAATTTGCTGTAGAATCTCTATGGATTGAAATTCCATGTAAAAAGGGGAAGGCGATGGCAGTGGGGGTGTACTATCGACCACCTGGCGAGAATGAACAAATGGATGATAAAATGCTCAAAGAAATCAAGGAAGCTAACAAAAGTTACAACGCAGTAATAATAATGGGTTATCGACTGAGTCAGTGTCAAGGCAGGACATGCAAGGGAGATAAAGTTCCTAGATGAAATAAATGACTGCTTCTTGGAGCAGCTGGTTCATGAACCGACCAGAGGGGAAGCAATATTAGACCTTGTCCTTAGTGGAACACCAGATCTAGTGCAAGAGATAAGGGTGTTGAGGCCACTTGGCAATAGTGATCATAGCATGATCGCCTTTGAATTAATTAGCGGAGGAGGGATAGTAAGGAAATCCACAGTACTACCTTTTAACTTTCGAAAGGGAGACTATGATAAAATGAGGAAGATAGTTAAGAAAAATCTAAAAGGAGCAGTTGCAAAGGTTAAAGACTTACATCAAGCTTGGGTGTTGTTGAAAAATACTATCTTGAAGCCCAAACCAGTTTTATTCCACGCTTTAAGAAAAGTGGAAGGAAGTCCAAAAAACTGCCAGCATGGTTTAAAGGTGAGGTCAGAGAGACTGTTGTTGCCAAAAAAAGCATCTTTCAGAAAATGGAAAAAAGAGCCAAACGACGAAACCGGGAAACAGCACAAGCACTGGCAAGTCAAATGCAAGGCATTGATAAAGCAGGCAAAGGGAGAATTTGAGAAGAAGCTTGCTGCAGAAGCAAAAATGCAAAATAAAGATTTTTTTCAAGTGCATTCGTAGCAAAAAAACCTGTGAGAGAGTCAGTTGGTCCATTAGATGATAGAGGAGTTAAAGGGGGCACTAAGAGGCGACAAGGCGATAGCAGAGAGACTGAATGAATTCTTTGCTTTGGTCTTTACTGAGGAAGATGAGATATGAGATTGCAGACCTGCTATTAGTAATCTGTGAACTATCATTAAAATCATCTCTAATACCTGAGGATTGGAGGATCGCCAATGTAACACCAATTTTTAAAAAGGGTTCCAGGGGTGATCCGGGAAACTACAGACCGGTGAGCCTCACGTCAGTATTGGGAAAAATGGTAGAAACCATCATAAAGAATAAAATTACTCAGCATGTAGATAGTCATGGCCTAATGGGAGACAGCCAACATGGCTTTAGACAAGGAAGATCTTGTCTTACTAATCTGTTATGTTTTTTTTGAAGGTGTGAATAAACAAGTGGACAAAGGTGAGTCGGTTGATATAGCGTATCTGGACTTTCAGAAAGCCTTTGACAAGGTCCCTCATCAGAGACTTTTGGCAAAACTATTGTCATGGGATAAGAGGCAATGTATTACTGTGCATCAGGGACTGGTTAAAAGATAGAAAGCAGAGGGTTGGGCTAAATGACCAATTTTCCCAATGTAGAAAGGTGAATAGTGGTGTACCCCAGGGATCTGTGCTGGGTCCGCTGCTTTTTGACATATTCATAAATGACCTGGAAAGTGGAATAACGAGTGTGGTTATCAAATTTGCAGATGACACAAAACTAAAGTTGTTAAAACCCATAAAGATTGTGGAAAATTGCAAGAGGATCTTGATAAATTGGAAGACTGGGCATCAAAATGGCAGATGAAATTTAATGTGGACAAGTGCAAAGTTATGCACCTAGGGAAGAACAACCCAAACTATGGTTACACGATGCAAGGTTCCACATTAGGAAGCACCACCCAGGAAGAATATTTAGGCATCTTTGTGGATAACATGTTAAAACCCTCGGCCCAGTGTGCAGTGCTGGCCAAGAGAGCAAATAGAATGCTAGGTATCTTAAGGAAAGAAATGGAAATAAAACAAAAGATATTATAATGCCTCTATATCGTTCCATGGTGAGACCCCACCTTGAATATTGTGTGCAATTCTGGTCGCCGTATCTTAAAAAGGATATAGCATTATTAGAAAAGGTTCAGAGAAGAGCCACCAAAATGGTAAAGGGGATGGAAGGATACTCCTATGAAGAAAGGCTAAAAAAGGTTAGGGCTCTTTAACCTGGAAAAGAGACGGCTGAGGGGAGATATGATATGCTTCTTAATGTGGCCCAGAGTTCTCATGGTTTACATAATCAATAGCCTTGCTGTAGTCAATAAAACACATATAGATAGCCTTTTGGTAGTCTTTAATCTTTTCAAGGATCCATCTCGTTCCTCGCCCTTTACTGAACCCTGCTTGCACTTCAGGTAGTTCTCGTTCCATGTATGATTGTAGTCTATGCTGAATAATCTTCAGTAAAATCTTGCTGGCATGAGGGATCAGAGTGATCATGCAATAATTTCCACAGTCAGTTGGATGACTTTTCTTTAATATTGGTATCTTTTCCAGTCAGTTGGCCATGATGTTGTCTTCCAAATTTCTTGGCAGAGCCTTGTAAGTATGGTAACAGTTGCATCAGATTGCTGTAATACTTCTATGGGAATGCCATCAATGCCTGATACTTTGTTCTTTGATAAAGTTTTCAATGTTGCTTCAACTTCTTTTTTCATCACCAATGGTTCTGGATCAAAACGGCTATTGGTTCACTTGATCTTTATCATATCATAACTCTGTATGTTCTTTCTACCTTTTCTTGATCTTCTCAGCATCATTTAGTATGGATTCTTGAGCATCTTGTAACATTCCAATTAGAGGCTGGAATTTTTTCCTTAATTCTCGTAGCTTTAGGAAAGCCGATCTTGTTCTTCCTTTAATAGGTTCTGCTTCTATTTCCTTGCATGTGTCATTGTAGTACTTCTCTTTGTCTTGTCTTGATGCATTTTGGAAATCTCTTTTGAGTTCTGTAATTGCCTCTCTTTCACCTCTGACTTTAGCTTCTCTGCATTTCTGTGCAATTTTCAGAGTTTGTTCGGTCATCCATTTTGTCCTTTTTTGGTTAAGAACATAAGAACATAAAATATGCCATAATGGATCAGACCAAGGTCCATCAAGCCCAGTATCCTGTTTCCAATAGTGACCAATCTAGGTCATAAGTACCTAGCAGTTTCCCCAAAAGACATAGGTTCCACAATGCTTGTATTGGGTCAAGCAGTGATATCCTGGGTCCCTTTTAATAATGGTTTATGGACCTTTCCTCCAGGAATTTGTCCAAACATTTTTTAAACCCAGCTATACTAACAGCTTTTACTAAATCCTCTGGTAACAAATTCCAGAATTTGATTACACGTTGCGTGAAAACATGTTTTCTCTTATTAGTCTTAAATAGGTTACCCTGTAGCTTCATTGCATGTCCCCTAGTCTTTCTATATTCTGATGATGTAACCAATCGATCTACGTTTACCCGCTCCACTCCATTCATTAAATTATAGACCTCTATCATATCTCCCCTCAGCTGTCTCTTTTCAGCCTCTCTTCATAGGGGTATCCTTCCATCCCTTTTACCATTTTGGTGACTCTTCTCTGTACCTTTTCTAATAATGCTATATCCTTTTTAAGATACGGCGACCAGAATTGCACACAATATTCAGGGTGCGGTCGAACCATGGAATGATACAGAGGCATTATAATATCCTTTGTTTTGTTTTACATTCCTTTCCTTATGATACCTAGCATTCTATTTGCTTTTTTGGCTGCTGCTGCACACTGGGCAGAGGATTTTAACGTGTTATTCACCTTTTATAGAGATTTCTCACTTTCTTCCAACACAGACCTTCTTGATGTCATCCCATAACTCTTCTGGAGCTCTGTCATTTGTATCTAAATTAGCAAATCGATTTTGCAGGCAGTCTTTAAATTCCGGTGGTATATTCTCAAGGTCATATTTTGCTACATTCATGAGTGACTTGCTTTTTTTCAACTTTAGCTTGAATTTGCATACTAGTAGTTGGTGATCTGTACCACAGTCAGCTCCAGGTTTTGTCTTTGTTGATGTTATAGAGCTTTTCCATTGTTGACTTCCACAGATGTAGTCCATTTGATTTTTGTACAATCCATTGGGTGAAGTTCATGTGTACAGTCGCCGCTTGTATTGCTGGAGAAAGGTGTTTGAGATGAATAGATTGTAGGTCTTGCAGAATTCTATCAGTCTTTCTCCATCTTCAGTTCTGTTGCCAAGTCCATATTTTCCAACCATTTTGCCTTCTTCTTTGTTGCCAACTTTTGCGTTCCAGTCACCCGTTACTATCAGGATATCAAGTTTGCATGTTCTATAAATTTCAGCTTGTACTTGTTCATAGAACTCATCAGTTTCATTGTCTTCTGCACTTGTAGTTGGGGCATATACTTGAATTATAGTTGTGTTTATAGGCATTCCTCATAGACAAATAGAAATTAAGCATTCACTGATTGCATTGTATTTTATTAGAATGTTTGCAAGTTTCTTCTTAATTATAAATACAACGCCATTTCTTCTTTGTCTTTCACTTCCAGCATAG
The DNA here is from genome assembly GCA_033557465.1 of Ichthyophis bannanicus. Taxonomy (NCBI): domain Eukaryota; kingdom Metazoa; phylum Chordata; class Amphibia; order Gymnophiona; family Ichthyophiidae; genus Ichthyophis; species Ichthyophis bannanicus. The sequence goes on from CM066031.1 coordinate 1,032,968,395, forward strand.
TAGAGCATGTGATCATCAGATGCAAAGTGCCCGATGCCAGTCCATTTCAGTTTGCTGACACCAAACAGATTGAACTGTACACGTTCCATTTCATTCTTGACCACCTCCAACTTCCCTTGGTTCATATTTCGTACGTTCCATGTCCCAATATGTAAGACATCTTAGCAGCTTCTGACTCTCATTTCATTCGCAGCTACATCAGCAGTCAGATGTCCCGAGGGCTTTGATCCAACCACATCATAAATGCTGACTTTATTCTGAAAGGTCTTCAGCTCCTCCCCAGTAGCCAGTTGAGTGCCTTCCAAACTGGGGGTCTCATCTTCCAGCACTATAATGCAATTTATTTTGTTGTGACTATCCATTGGGTTTTCCTGGCAAGATACGGAAGTAGCTTGCCAGTCTTTCTTCCGCGCAGTTTAAGTTTAGTGATGTTGCCGTTGTCACAGAAATGTGATCCTCCGCCGCCAACACTGTCCCATTATGCTGCTGCCCAGATGGGTGGTTTGTCTTGGTCTGGCATCTCAGCTGAGACCTGTCCATCTTGGGAGACTTGCCAGTAGTTAACACTAGAAGCCCCAAAGTATGTCAATTGATGCAAATGCATCTTCGAAGTTGTATACCAGCGCCACTGCTAGAACCATGTCAGTTATGTTCCATGACTTTGTTAGCGAGGTCAATATGTTCAAATATGTGCATGAAAAATTAATGACAGATGTGCCACCTAGCGGGAAAATGAATTTATACCTAGAAGCCCCAAAGTACGTCAATTGACGGAACTAAGAAAATTGAGTGGTTTTCTCAAGTTTTCTTACAACGACTAACATAAGAACAGTGTTAACGAAATTTAAAAGTAACTGCAAATTCAAAAGTAACTGCAAAATCCATGTCAGTTAATGAACAAACAGTATAATCATGTACGGTTTGCTATTGTACATTTAGAGTCTATGCGCAACTGGCGCAGATTGTCGACAGACACTGTCCACAAACTGGATGCTTACATTTATCGCACAGCATGACAGTGCGATTTTGTTTGCAGTTGGCCTTGACTGCACATGTTACTCGCTTTGCCAGTTTGTTTGTTGCAACAGTGGCTGGCATTGACTCAGAGTACGAACGTCGAGCAGCACAAGTTTGTCGCAGCTGCTCCGACAGTGTGTGAAGAAACTGTCTCCTTGGCATGGTGACACCTGTTTGCTTGCAGAAAATAATACAGGCATTGATGGCCGCCAAGTCGAGAATATTGAAGAAAACAGTTAGTGTCCATCTACGACATGCAGATGTGGTAGACATTTGATGGCACATTGAGTCCAGCATGTCGACACCGCAGTTATTCTTGTTGTAGTACAACACACTTTCAGGCTTCAGCTTGCCGCTTGTTTCACATATTGCACCTTTGTGCAAAGTCGACAAAACGGCAACAGTCTTCTGTTTCGTCTGGTACTGTACTATAGTCATTGATCCATTGGTGTAGAACTTGGATTGGTACAGTTCGAGTTTTGTAAGTTATGGTAGTTCTCTGCGATTCAGACGAATGGTCCCGACCAACAAAGTGCGCTTCTCCAATAGTTTCTCAGCGAGGTCACGGCTCGTAAAAACATTATCGACCGTAACGTTGTATCCTCACTGATAATATGGCTGCATTAGAGTCATGACCACATGCGTTCCTAAACTGCCAACTCTTTCATCTTTCCCAGTATACGGTTTCACATTCAAACAGTATTTGGACTGCAGTTCTGCCAAGATCCAGAACTTTATTCCAAATTTATCTGGCTTATTTGGCATATACTGCGTGAATTTGCATCTGCTTTTCGTTGGGAATAGTTGTTCATCTACAGTAAGTGATTCTTCTGGTACGTAACACTTTTGACTGTTATCAACAAATCTGGATAACACCCATGTCATTAGGCCAAATTTGTCACACTTCACTCTTTCCTGCCGTGAAGCTCTGACATCAAATCACATGAATTTCTTTACCTCTTTGTATCTGTTTTGTGACATTGTTTGCCTAAATGCTGCACAGCCATAAGTTTTGGACCACATCAAATAAAATGGAAAGTTTTTGGCATTCATGAAACCTCTTAGATATGCCAGTCCCAGAAACGCTTCTATTTCATTTTCGACCACATCCCATGATGGGTTTGATAAACGGGCATACTCCACAGTGCAGCTCCTGATGTGACTCACAAAACTGGGGTCAATGATCAATCTAAATGCATCCACCGGTGTTTCAACATTACGACAATATGCAGTAACCCCACTTTTAGCAGTGAATACATTTTGGGCCTGCAATCTGCCACTGCTTTCACCTTGTGACATGATCTTCCATTCAGTCCCATCTTTTTCTACCACTGTTGATCCTGTCATCCTGCTTTTGTTTTCAGCGATTTGGATAATGAGCATCATCATCACTTTCATCAGTGTTTCTGCTGTAGTCTGAACCAGTCAAATCCTCTACGCCTGCACAACCTGTAACATGTAGGTCAACGTTTGAATCTGATTCAGTCGAATCAGAACCACTGTCAATTTCCAAAATATCTTGCAGCTTGGCAAGTGCTTGGGCTGCTGTCATGCTCCTCTCCCCTTCCTCCTTGTTCATTCTCTTGGATAACTCTCTACTCCTCTCTGTCGCCTCAGCTTACAACCTAGGGGTCGTCTTTGACTCCTCTTTCTCCTTTTCCACACAAATCCACCAAAATTTGCTCATTCCTTTCTGAACACACTACTAAGACACTTATCCACTCTTAAGTCACCTCCCGTCTAGACTATAGCAACCTACTCCTTGCTGGTCTCCTTCTGAATCATCTCTCTCTCTTTCAATCTGTTCAACACTCTGCTGCACTGCTAATTTTCTGCCAGCCTCGTTATGCTCATATTGCTCCTTTTCTCAAGTCGCTTCATTGGCTCCCTATTGCTTTCTGCATTCAGTTCAAACTTGTTCTGCTGACCTATAAGTGCATTCACTCTGCAGCTCCTCACTAGCTTTCTTCTCTTATCTCTCCCTACACTCCTCCTCGGGAACTCTGCTCTTCTGGTAAATCTCTTCTATCTGTGCCTTTCTCTTCTATTGCTAACTCCAGACTTTTCTGCTTTCACCTTGCTGCTCCTTTTGCCTAGAACAAACTACCTGAGTCTGCACGTCAGGCACCTTCTCTGACCCTTTTCAAATCCAGGCTGAAAACTAACCTCTTCTCTGCCTCCTTTGGATCTTGACTCACCTGGTCTCCTTTGTGTTTCCTTACCATTTCCCCTAGATATAGTCCATGTCTATAGCTAGGTTGTTGTCTGTCTTGACTAGATTGTAAGCTCTGATGAGCAGAGACCATCTTTTACATGTGTCTGTACAGCGCTGCGTACATCTTGTAGTGCTATACAAATGTTTAGTAGTAGTAGTAGTAATAGTAATATTATGTTTTTCACCCCATTTACAAAATCCCCAGAATTCTCAAATATAACAGCCTGCTACACTGCAGCAGCACAAGAACTCGTGAACATGAATCTGGCAGTTAATACCAGCAAATCTGAAATATTCCTGGTAACACGAGATTCAGACTTCACCCCTTCAGCATCAATAAAAATCAATCATACTGAGTTCACATTCAAAACTGCAGTCAAATAACTGGGCATCACTATCGACCAGAACCTTAATATGCTTGCACACATAAAGAAAATACAGGATAGATGAAAATGAGAACGCTACAAAAGTTATGGCTGCTACTGGATTATAACAATTTCAGAACAGTCTTTCAAACTATTATCACTCCGCACTTAGATTATGGCAACATATTATATCAAGGTCTATCTAAATAAGCTCTATACCCTTTACAGATGGCACAAAATACTGCTGCCAGAATACTAATTGGCACATCCAGATCACAGCATATCACACTATCTTGAAAAAGCTCCACTGACTACTCATACTGCTCAGAGCAAAACACAAAACTATCACTACTACTTTCAAGATATTACACTACCAATCTGCTACCTGCCTCAAGGCATTAGTAAGCAAGACTCTTGAACATAGAACAAGAAGGACAATCAACCAGATCCTCCTCATCATATCTACAGAAAGAATAAAGTCCAAACAACCAACCATCAACAGAGCCTTCTCCCTCTTCGCTCCATCATTATGGAACATACTTTCAGAACCTATTCTATCAGCTCAAACAATACAAGACCCGCGAAAAGACTTAAAATGCACCTCTTTACTGAGCACTATGGACTGGGCACTAATAAGGAGTACCACACTCCTCTCACCTAATGCCCACCAACAAACTTTCTCTAGTCCTCACCTCGTCAAATACAAGTTATGCATACTGTACGCACTGTAAACACTAAACTCTTCTGAAATACAGTTACACTGTTTTGTTTCCCCCATTAACCCCAAGTTGTTCCTATCCTATGTTCTATGTAAAACAAATTTTCTAGAATTATGTTAACACCACTTTGACTGAATTACAACCAGCGGAGAAGATAGACGCTGGCAGAATGGGGCACGAATAGCGGGGATAGACATCCCTGTTTGTGGCTCGGAATGAGCCTGTAAGGCATCTATTCTGACTCATGAATAGGGGTTCTGGACGTGCCTTGTAGACATGCACAGGGCATTGACATATAAGCACGTATTCTGTAACCATGACGATGTGGGCATATAGCCATTCTGGACGTGGAACTCTTTACGTCCAAAAGAGAGGTGGGAATGGGGCATGTCTTTTGGTGTAGACATTGTAAGTCATATTCTGATTGAGGGGCATGTACGTCAGAATGTAGGTGCATACACGTCCACAATAGACAACCAGAAACATGGAATAAGGGCAGGAGATAGACAAGAAAACAACAGGAGACAGGCCAGTGCCAGTGTAATGCATGTAACCGTGTGGAACCAGAGGTGATACAGAAACACAGTGCCAACCCCATGTACACAGGGACACCTGACCTATGCCACCCTGCCTCTCCCCTGCCCCACGGCACCAAAAAACACCACACCTCCCACAGCACACACCCACGCGCCCCCCCCCCCAGCCAATGGCTGACCTCAACCCCCAACTATGGAAGGTCGGGATATGAAAATGCCTGTCAGACAGACCTGGTTGCCAGAAAACAATTACTGTCATCCCCCACATCCCCTAATCTGCCCCTGTGCCTTCCCCCCGCCCTGAGGTCACTGTGCCTGTCCCCTGTGCTAGGACCTGTGTTGCATGGGAGGCGGATGTGCCCTCTGAGGATCAGCTGTTGCTGCTGCTTCTGTCCCTGCTGTCCCCCCTGCCTCATGGAATGGTGGGAATACCATAGGTGGCCCCGCATGCTGGGTCATGGGGCCCAGGACCCAATACTGTCCCTCTGCCATGCCCCCCCCAGCTGATGCCAGCCATGTACTGTTGCATGTTGACCTCTGCTGGTAGAAGGCATGGCGAGAGGCACAGAAGCAGGTGCCACAGCAGCAGTGAGAGGTGCCAGAGGGGGTGGCTCAGTCCTTGCAGTGGTAGATGGCAGACCAGGAGTCTGGATGGGTCCAGTGGTGCCCTGTGAGCTGGGCAGCTGGCCGCTCATGATTCCAAGCTGGGTACCCAGTTGGTCAAAGGAGGCAACCAGAGTGTTGGTTGAAGACAGCTGCTGTCCCTGGAGGGTCAGTTGTCTCTCCTGGAGTGCCATCTGCTGCTCCTGGAGTGAGACACTCCTACAAATGAGCCTCAACTTTGCATGCATGTGCCCCTCATATGCCTCCTGATGTCCGAGCAAGCGCTGGGTGCACCGCACAAGCAGTGCAGCTGTGCTGTGGTGTGTCCACCCCCTGTGAATGGCCCTCCCCTGGGGTTCTGGTGGCTCACGTAATGATGTGAACAGGACCTCCTCCACCTCCGATGCATCATCCTCTAACCTCATTGGTGCTGCTGGCTCTGGGGCCATGTCAGTGAATTCCCCTGGAGGCGATCCTCCTGCTTCCTCTGGTGCCACAGAGGGTGCAGCAGGAGCAGGTGAGTGTGGCAGTGGCAGAGCAGCTTGCGGCCCCACTGGCATGGGGGCATTGCTGGGTCCCACAACTGTGGTTGGGAGAGGGAAGGGTCAGAAAACCATCAGTGATGGATGCATGCAGCGCACACACATACACATGTGCAGATGTGTAGGGGAACAGACAGGGGGGGACAGCAGTGCAGATGTTTGGGTACATCAAAGACCATACCATGCACTGCAGTATAGGCCCAGAACCACAGAGAACCCCCAACAAGAACGTAGATGGAAATGTGGTGCTGTAACATGCCCATATGTGCCCCATGGCCACCCCGAGGGCAGATGAATGAGAGGTGGGTGGGTGATGAAGGTAGTCCTGAAACTCATGACACAGGGCACAGACACTGGCCACTGAGGGTGTGTATGAGATAAAAATTGCATGTACCCTGGTCCTGTGGCAGCCTTAAGTTGTCCAGGTCACTGACAACCTCCAGTGTAGCAGTGTTAATGGTAGCCAGGACCTGCTGCTTCTGTTCAGTCAGTCGCTCTCCCTGACCATCAGGACTGGCGTTGTTCGCCTTTTCACACACCGCCCTGTGCACCTGCTGCTACTTCCGCTTCATGTCCTCGATCTCCCTGTTATGGTGGACGGAATTCACCTTCCGACAGATGGCCAGTCACTGGCACTGCCACTTACAGGCCTGTGCTTGCACTCCTCTGTACCCATCAGGCCAGCAATGTCACTGAGAATGGCCTTTAGGAGGAGGGTCGTTTCAGCATCGCTGAAGTTGTGCTTCCATGCAGACCACTGGGGAGACATCGTAAAGGCACAGGCAGACAGGGCTATGCCCCAAACATGGACTCTCTCACACAGGTACATATTTAAACTGAGGGTGTGTGTCCCCCTGATGTACCTTTTATGCTGGTTGGACGTCTAGCGATGTAGATGTACCAATGCTTGGAATACGCTACGTGTCTGCACATGTACTGCAATGTAGACATGTATGTTAGATGTTGACTGCATAAACAGTGTCAATGTAATGGCCACACCCTTTCAGTGGTTGGATCCATTGGCAATGGGGCCTGGTGAGGGTACTACTGATCACACAACAGTGATAACCATGACCCCGAGAGCATGTCTATGACTCCTTATCACAGCTGCAACCAACCAGGTAGGTGCCACTTCTTCCTGTCCCTCGCCCCCCCCCCCTCACCTTCTCTCAACTGCTTTCTCTATCCCCATCCCTCCCCTCTGGCATGGTAGCTGCATTGCTAGGTGTGTGAGCTACATGGGGAAAGAGTGAGACACGGCAAGCTATAGAGGGGAGGTGGAAGGGAGGAGGGGGGCAAAGGCCATAACCAGCTGATGGCAATGGGAGACATAGGCCACTGTTGCCATCGCACCACACCTGCTGCACCATGTAGCAAAAACAGTGGCATGGCATTAGTTATGGACCACATTGGCCAGCAGCCCATCCATGCAGTTCGAGGTACTACAATCCCAGTGTCCTCCTTGGGGGAGCAGCAGTGCTGCCTCATGATACTCTGCATGCATGATGTGTCCACAATACCCCCACCCCCATTGGTTGATTGTGCCAGGCACTAACCGCCCCTAGGAACCAACCCCACCACGACCATTGCCCTTCCCCACTCCAGGTGTGGCATGCAAAGCTGCAGGCCTGGTAGCAGTGCAAGGGTACCATGGAGGCCCAGCAACACCTCACACATACCCCCTCCCATACGCAGCCTCCCTATGATGGACATATGGGGGCCCAGCAGGTCCACCACTAGGCTGCATGAAGGAAGCTCACTGACCAGTTCGTCAACTATCTGCATCCACCATCTCATACTTAGGTGCTTTTGAGATGGCAGTGTGTCCCACATTGGTCACTGCATCCCACAGTGGCCCCATGCAGAAACATCCACAGCTGCATCCTGCTGCCACAACCCACATTCTAGCCCATGCCACCTGCGCCCCTAATGCCACCCTGCCATCACTGCCCCAATTCATCTGTGAGGCCACCAGGAGTACACCAGGGCCAGACATGAGCAGCAGATGGATGCCTGTTGGAGACACAGGAACCCCACACCACATGCAACATGGCTCCATGACTGCCCTGCTGCCCACATGCAGGCCACTGTACAATGCACCTGACATGACCTCCTCCCTCCTCCCATAGGTGCATGCCACAGTGATGCAGGACCCTGTGATGTGGTGGGAGAGCACATCTGCCTGGCTTGTCACAGTCCTATTTGTGCAAGTGGACCAGGAATGCCATAGGGCCAGATGATGTCACCCGTATCCCATGCTCCTGAGGCAGCTCACCCAGTATCTGTGCCTCAGTAATGAGCCGTGTGTGGCCCGCTACTACTTTGACCAATCTGCGACACACGACCTGTGCATGTAGCTGCAGATGGACCTGGCACTGGTGGCAAACAGGGGGGATGCACTTCCCGTGCATGTGCAGGTGCTCATAGGCACCTTACAACCAGTGCTGGCAAAAGCAGCAGGCATTAGTCAGGCATCTGCATCCCACTGCATAGATGAATTCCTGGATGCCTTCATGGGGCACTGTGCCCAGTACATCACCTTTCCTCGCACCCGGCACCAGCAGCAGCAGGTCATGCTGCAGTTTTATGCGCTTGAAGGGTTCCCAGTTGTACTGGGTGCCATTGACTGCACACATGTTGCTTTCCGCTCCTCACGCCACCACGAGGCTGCATACAAGAACTGGAAGGCATACTGCTACCTGAATATGCAGGTTGTCTGTGATTAGAACATGGAGATAACCAATGTCGTGGCCCGCTACCCCCGGGTATGCCATGATTCATATATCTTGGATCATTCAGGAATACATGAGACATTCGAGAATAGCACCATCACTGTTGGCTCTCTTCTTGGTAAGTTTGGAGTGCACTGTGGGATGTGCACATGCATGAGGGTCACTGTGCGGCAGAGGCACACAGGACGCAATGTGCATGAACATGGGGCATAGCCACCATGGTGATGTACATGTGGTTGGGGGAACTCACAGGATTGGGGGTACTGGTTACACTTCGACTGATGTATTCCTGCATGTGGGAGCTGCACACCTGATGCACAGGGCCATGTTGGTTGGTGTACATCATCACAACATGGATGCCCCCAATGGGTATGGTATGTGACCTGTCACAGAGCTCTGCAGGTACATGTGCAGCCTGGTAGCAGTATGAAATACATGTATGTGTGGAGTGCTGGGGAAGGATGTGATGCATGGGCCAACACACACCGAGGGAGTAGTCCACTGTTCAACACTGTTCACCTTTCCCCCCCCTATCACTGCAGGCAATCTAGGATACCCACTGCGGCTCTGGCTCCTTACCCCAAATGTCAGACCACAGACTCCCGTAGAGGAGAAGTACAACTGGGCTCATCAAGCAACCAGGTCCATCATTGAACAGACCTTTGACTTCCTGAAGAACAGGTTCTGATGCCTGGATCAGTCTGGTGACTAGCAGCTCTATGAACCATGTAAGATGTGCAGTGTATTCATTGCATGCTGCATAATTACATATTACGGTGGAGGCATCCAGCATCTGATGTATCTGGCCTGTTCTGGACAATGTAGATGATGATGGTGTGCCACCACCACCAGCTCATGATGCAGCATCACAGAGGGGTGTTGTGGCACGCCTGGACCTCCTGCCACACACTTTGCCTGAGGTGGGCCTGTCTTGCTGTTGCCAGGCTGTTGGGGGGGACCTGTAACTGGGCTACTGTGTACCACTGTGGGTGCTGACTGCTCTCCCAGGCTTGTCACATACCTGTGTGGACAGCCATGGCAGACATACATGCAGGAGGGGATATGCATGCGCCACATGCACCTGCCATCCACTCCTACCCGTAGCCGCCATAGACTGTGTGCACAACTCTCCATCCCCCCATCATTTTTTTTCATTTTTATTTTATTTATTTAACAATTTTTATATACCGCGCTATTTGTTATCAGTGCGGTTTACATATAACAAAGGTTGCACAGTCAGAAGACTGTTCTGTGCTTACATTGAAACAGGAGTTTAAACTTGGATCAACAGGGTAACTATATACATATGTACATCAAACATAATTAGATCAGGTTGGTATATTCAAGAAGAGCTAAGGCAATCTCAAAAATGAAAGAGTTATTTATGTGGAGAGAGAAAGGTTTGTGAGCATTGGTGTGTGGATGATCAGAGGCGGGGTGGATGATTGTGCAAAGTGAAGTAGGAAAATGTGGTGTTTGATTGCCTTACGGAACTGAATAAGGTCTTTGATTGATCTTATTTCTGGTGGAAGGTCGTTCCAGCACTTTGGGGCGTAGAAGGCAAAGGTTCTTTTCTTGGTTGTCTGGGTGCACTTGATGGACTCTTTAGGGACGATCAAGGTATTGTCAGTTATCGACCTTTGCATTCTGTTTTTTGGGGTGAGAGTGATAAGGTCACTGAGTGTCGTGGGGGCTAGGTTATTGATGATCTTGAAAATGATGAGAAGGATTTTGTATGTTAATCTGCAATGAATTGGTAGCCAGTGGAGTTCCTTAAGTATCGGGGTGATATGGTCTGATCTTGCTATACCACAGAGCACATGCGCAGCCGCATTCATAGCGAGTTGCAGCGGATTAAGGGTGTTCTTGGGGAGTCCATATAGGACAACATTTGCGTAATCGAAGTGTGGTAGAATGAGGGCTTGGAAGATGGTCCGGAAGTCATTATGGGGTAACATGGGCCTGAGGTGCCTTAGCGTTCTAATTTTGTTGTAGACGGATCTGGTGGTGTTTCGTATGTGCTCCTTAAAGTTGAAGTACTGGTCCAGTGTAATCCCTAGGTAGCGAATGGAGGGTTTACTAGGGAGTTCTGCATCTCTTACTCTTAGGGATGATGGAGGGGAGAAATCTTTATTCCTTGATATGAACAGAACTTCAGTCTTCTTGAAGTTTATGCGGAGATTTTGAGATAGTAACCAGTCGGTAATGGCATTGAAACAGTTGGTAAGGTTGGTGAAGTCTGGTTGTTTGATTTTGAATGGTGTAAACAGCAGGACGTCATCAGCATAGATTAGAGTGGAGATATTGAAGGAGTGTATGATGTCACATATCGGCTGCATGTAGACATTGAACAGCAGCGCAGATAAAGAGGAGCCCTGCAGAACACCTTGATGTTGGTGGAAAGGTTCGGATGTGGTGGATCCAACTCTGACGTGCTGCCAACGATCCGATAGATAAGACCTACACCATTCCCAGGCAAGGCCACAGATGCCCTTCTCCTGGAGACGAGTGAGAAGTTGATTGTGATTAACGGAGTCAAAGGCAGCAGAGATATCTAGGAAAATGAGAGTGAAGCCGTTTTCGACCTTGTCCAATCCTCTATTCAAAGCGTTAGTTAGGGTGGTGAGGAGAGTTTCTACGCCGTGAGATTCTCTGAATCCGTGTTGACAGGGGTCAAGAGGTGACACTACATCAATGTGATGTTGAATCTGTCTCTGGACGACCTTCTCTATTATCTTGGCTAATAGAGGTATACTCGAGATTGGGCGGTAGGAGTCAGATTTTAATGGGTCAAGTCTGTTATTCTTCAGAAGTGGTCTTATTGATGTCTGTTTGAGGCATGAGGGGAATGAGCCTGTTGCAAAGGATAGTCCTATGATGTTGATTAGCATCAGACTAAGTTCAACTCGCAGAGTTCTGACCCAGTATGCTGGGCAGGGTTCACTTGGAGCTGTAGAAGTGTTGATGATGGCGATGAGATCTTGGATGTTTTTCTCTGTTGGAGCGGTGAACATTGTGATAGGTGGAAGTGAGGTGTGGGCGTGGCAGGGAGTGGTAACTGAAACTGTGTCGGTTATGGAAGATTTGGATTGGAGATAGTCAGCATACGACTGGGGGGGAAATAGGATCGAGTTGGGTAGGTGAAGGTTCCTTAATTAGGGATTTTGCTAGGCTGAAAAGGTCTCTAGGTTTGTTTAGAGAGCAGAGAAGGAGCTTGGCATGGTATTCACTCAATCTGAGGTATATGGTTTCACGGTGGACTTTAAGGTGGTTCAGGTATGTTACTTTGTTAGTTTTGGAGCGGGATCTTCTCCATTTCCTTTCAAGTTTCCTAAGGGAGAGGAGAGATGTCCGAAGATCTGCTGTGAATCATGGAACTGTCCCTGCACTTGGCACCAATTGCACTGTCCACCTGCCACTCCCACCCTGCCATTGAAATCTATTTGCCCATACCTCCCCTGCAGGCCCACATCCTCGTGCCCCCACGCGAGAGGCTCCAACGTCATGACATGCAGCCACCTGTCCCTGCGGCCTCATATTGTACCACACAGATCCATATGGACATGGGTGTCCGCACGCACATCTGCTCACACATGCCACACCTGCACTGTCAGCCACCACTCATGCCATAACCTTCCTGGACACCTGCCCCAGCACCTACAGTGCCTGAGTGCAGTCATTCCCCCCCATGTTGCCTCCCACCCTGCACCACATTCCCTGCCTCGGGTCCCCCTGTGGCTTATCAGCACCATGCACCAGGTTGGCCATGGATTCTGCGACACAACATCCTCATGTGTACAGAACATGGTGGCAGTGCATCCTGCACCTTTACCTGCATGACCATAGCGCTGTATCCTGTAGTGCACTGCAGCTGCTGGGCCCATGGTGAAGGATGACATGAAGACCAGAGATTGGGTAACCAGTGTTTATCGCCCTTTCCACGGTGTAGAAACCTTACTACTTGCCCTTCTAGACACTGTCATTAAAGGTCTAGATAACACGAAGCAAGCCTTCATCCTGGTATTTCTTGACATATCCGCTGCATTTGATAATGTAAACCATAATATACTCTTATCAAGACTCAGTCAGCTAGGATTACAAAAACTAACTCTTAAATGGTTTAAGTCATATATCTCGGACCGTTCACAATATGTCCAAGTTGACCAAATGTCATCACCTACATTTCCTCAAGAACAGGGAATACCTCAGGGCTCTGCTCTATCCGCCCTCCTATTCAATCTTTATCTACAACCGATATGCACCATTTTCCAAAAATATTTGAACTATCATATTTATGCGGATGACATTATGTTGTTCTCCCCAATAAACACACTTGACCCCAAATATGATAATTTAACATCATGCCTCACTGAAGCTGAACTCTGGCTTCGATCAAATAATATGAACCTAAATTTCAAAAAAACAGAAGTATTATTTACCTCAAGAAACACAAACTTCACCCCACCTTCAGAAATCAAACTCTTCAATTTTACCCTCCCAGTTAAAGACGAAATCAAATATCTTGGAGTCACCCTTGACAAAAACCTTAGCTTTACATCTCACATTAAAAAAATATCCAAAACAATTTATTATAAGCTCAGATCAATCCAACAACTAAGACCACTACTAGAAAACAACGATTTTAGATCTATTACTCAAGCATTAATAACCCCTTACCTTGATTACTGTAATGGTATATTGCAAGGAGTAACAAAGAAAAATTTAAAAATCCTTCAAATGGCCCAGAATGTTATGGCACGAGTAATATTCAAAGCAAAACTTACTGATCACATTACCCCAATACTATATGCACTTCACTGGTTACCCATATCAAGTAGGATCCAATATAAAATTATATTGACCACATTCAAATTAATTTATAAGATTGCCCCATCATTCCTATCCACATTGATTCATAACCCACCTGATAACAGAACTAGAAGAAGAACGAATCTCAACACCATCCTCGTGCCTGACTCAATAAGGAAGACTAAACAAACAACAAGCATCAGCGCCTTCTCATATATTGCACCAACCTTGTGGAATAACCTCCCGACACAGCTTAGAGAAATAAAAGACCTACAAATGTTTAAAAGAGAACTAAAAACTCACCTCTTCACACTACACTATTCCAATATGGATTGTTATATGGATACGACTTCTTATCCTCCATAATTCAATCTGTATTCTATTACTCCTACTCAATTTACTCCCACTCACATTCCTATCTGAACTGATATCTACAACCTGTAAATATGTAAACTATGTCGAACCTGTAAATAGTTCTTACCTGTCATAATCTATTCAAGGTTGCTTAAAGTTACATGTATTTTGTTGATAGTTAATTATTGTTTCTCTGTATTTCACATTGCTCTCTGTATTTTGACTTATGTTCAATGTAAACCGCCACTGATCTTAGGAAATGGCGGTATATAAAAACGTTGCAAATAAATAAATAAATAAATAAATAAATCACATAGTCTGGACATGCCACACACAGGTGGCGGTGCCAGCAATGGGAAACATAGCAGTCAACTACGTGCCCACATGTGCATTGTGGCCTACCGGGGGCCACTGTCATGTCCCTGTGGGCCTGGTGGGGACCTGAGGGTCCCTGTGTAAGGGCCTGGGGGTCTGCACGGATGCCTTGCAGGTGCAGCATGGCCATGGTTGGCAACGCCCTCTGTGTGTGTGGTCTACTGCAGGTGTCTGCAGTCCATATCAGCAGCCTGGGGCACATTGCTCAGTACACTGCAGGGACACACATCAGGCAGGGCACCCATGTCCCTGCCTCTGCCTCTTGCACACTAATCCACACCCGCCTTACCCTCCACGTGGGCAGCCAAACCCTGCCCTACCTGCATGCTCCCTGAACCAGATTCACCCCCCTGCTCATCCATGTTCCCCCCCTCCACCTGCCCACTGCCATCGACACCACCATCCACCTGCTCCCCTCCATCCCGTCCCACTGTCATAGACTTGCTCACATTCCCCCACACCCCTTGGCAGGCACACACCCTCTCCTAGCTCCCCTGGCTTGCTCCCGTACCTCTCACCTCCCCCTCCTCACCTGTACTCCCTCCTAGATCCCCTGGCTCACTTCCATCTCCTCCCACCTCCTTCTCTATCATTAAACTATCATTAACTATCATTTAACTATCATTAAAATCATCTCTAATACCTGAGGATTGGAGGATCGCCAATGTAACACCAATTTTTAAAAAGGGTTCGAGGGGTGATCAGGGAAACTACAGACCGGTGAGCCTGACATCAGTACCGGGAAAAATGGTAGAAACCATCATAAAGAATAAAATTACTCAGCATGTAGATAGTCACGACCTAATGGGAGACAGCCAACATGGCTTTAGACAAGGAAGATCTTGTCTTACTAATCTGTTATGTTTTTTTGAAGGAGTGAATAAACAGGTGGACAAAGGTGAGTCGGTTGATATTGTGTATCTGGACTTTCAGAAAGCCTTTGACAAGGTCCCTCATGAGAGATTTTTGGCAAAACTAAAGAGTCATGGGATAGGAGGCAGTGTACTATTGTGGATCAGGAACTGGTTAAAAGATAGAAAGCAGAGGGTAGGGCTAAATGGCCAATTTTCCCAATGGAGAAAGGTGAATAGTGGTGTACCCCAGGGATCTGTGCTGGGTCCGCTGCTTTTTGACATATTCATAAATGACCTGGAAAGTGGAATAACGAGTGAGGTTATCAAATTTGCAGATGACACAAAACTATTTAAAGTTGTTAAAACCCAGGAGGATTGTGGAAAATTGCAAGAGGATCTTGATAAATTGGAAGACTGGGCATCAAAATGGCAGATGAAATTTAATGTGGAGAAGTGCAAGGTTATGCACCTAGGGAAGAACAACCCAAACTATGGTTACACGATGCAAGGTTCCACATTAGGAACCACCACCCAGGAAAAAGATTTAGGCGTCATTGTGGATACCATGTTAAAACCCTCAGCCCAGTGTGCAGCGGCGGCCAAGAGAGCAAATAGAATGCTAGGTATGATAAGGAAAGGAATGGAAAATAAAACAAAAGATATTATAATGCCTCTATATCGTTCCATGGTGAGACCGCACCTTGAATATTGTGTGCAATTCTGGTCGCCGTATCTTAAAAAGGATATAGCGATTTTAGAAAAGGTTCAGAGAAGAGCCACCAAAACGGTAAAGGGGATGGAAGGCTACTCCTATGAAGAAAGGCTAAAAAGGTTGGGGCTCTTTAACCTGGAAAAGAGACGGCTGAGGGGAGATATGATAGAAGTCTATAAATTAATGAACGGAGTGGAACGGGTAAACGTAGATCGATTGTTTACCTTATCAGAATATAGAAAGACTAGGGGACATGCAATGAAGCTACAGGGTAAACTATTTAAGACTAATAAAAGAAAATATTTTTTCACTCAACGTGTAATCAAACTCTGGAATTTGTTACCGGAGGATGTAGTAAAGGCTGTTAGTGTAGCTGGGTTTAAAAAAGGTTTGGACAAGTTCCTGGAGGAAAGGTCCATAAACCATCATTAAGAAGGGACCCAGGATATCAATGCTTGAACCAATACAAGCATTGTGGAACCTGTGTCCCTTGGGGAAACTGCTAGGTACGTATGACCTAGATTGGCCACTGTTGGAAACAGAATACTGGGCTTGATGGACCTTGGTCTGACCCAGTATAGCATATCTTATGTTCTTATGTTCTTATGTTCTTTACACATACTCCCTCCTGTCTTCACCTGGCTCACTCCCATCCCCTCCCACCCCCCCTCCTTACCCATACTCCTTCCTGTCTCCCTGGTTCATTCCCATTGCCTCCCATCACCCCCTAGATCCCCTGGCCCACTCCGCCGAGCACCTGCCAGCTGCCATCCAAGCCCCCTCCACTGGCCGGAACCATCCCCCTCCTCCCCCTGCAGTGGCCTAGCACTGGGTTCCATGTTGGGGATTTTGGCCTCCTTGAGAGGGTCTGTGTCTGCGGACCCTTCATCCTCCTCTAGGGCACCCCCCCAGCTAGCCTCCAGGACACACCCCTCCACCCATGCAGACTCACTGACCAGGCAGAGGGCCTGCCATGGTGTGGTGCTCTCTCCAGCATGCATTGTGCTCTCCCGCACCTCTACCACAGGGGAGCCGGTCACCTCTGTGAGGGTGAGGGTAACAAACTCCTCCTCTACACTCTCCCCTGAAGAGGGGGAGCTGGACAGTGCAATGGGGCTGCTGCTGGCCATTGTAGCTGTGCATCCTGTGGTCTTACTGCTCAGGCTGCTTGGCGGGGGGGGGGGCACACCACAAGCACACCCATGTCTGTGGCTTCCCCTTCGCCTCCCCCTGTGTCTCCTCTGCCATCTCATTGTCCTCATTGGCATCCTCCTCCTCCTCCTCTGGTGACGAGAGTGGTGAGTCCTCAACTGGGATAGCTGTGTGGGATACACGGTGCCAAACATTAGTGGTGGTACGTGTGGGTGCATGGAGGGCACATCCCTGCCACATGATCTGTCTGCAGGCACACCAGCAGTTGGCTCACTCATTATGTCCAGGCTGTATGTAGGGTGCTGCCATGTGCACAGTCACAGTTTCTGCATACTCATCCTGATCCCTCTGCAGCTTCAAAAAAGGACTGGTTTAAATCCTCTAATTCACAAATGATCCCAACGTACAGTCCTGGTACCAGCCAGACGTTTCAGATTAATTTCTTCAGGGGACAGTTAAAAAGCACAGATGCTGCCCGTGTTAGCTCACTATTCTACACTGGCTGACAAATATCTACCGCCAGCAATGCGCGGCGTTTTTTTGCTGGCGGTAGATATTTGTCAGCCAGTGTAGAATAGTGAGCTAACGCGGGCAGCATCTGTGCTTTTTAACGGTCCCCTGAAGAAATTAATCTGAAACGTCTGGCTGGTACCGGGACTGTACGTTGGGATCATTTGTGAATTAGAGGATTTAAACCAGTCCTTTTTTGAAGCTGAGTATATCATTCTACCTTTGAATTAGATTCGTCTTAAGAATTAACATCACAAGGACTGAGTTTTGTTTTGTTTTTTACATTATACGCATGAGGTCATTGATGTAATACAACACGATTGCTGGTATTAGGTGCAAACCTAGAGACAGCAGTGTTCTTTTATACTGAGACCTCGTACGCTAATTCTGATCCTTCATATAGTTGAAAGTGAACAATATATCTTGTCTTATTGAACCCCTGCATGATGGCACCCCAACTGCAGTTGCTGGGGCAGAACCCATTGCACCAACATCTACCAGATGCTTCCTCCCCATGGACTGCATCTGACCCTGTTCCCCAGCACTCCCTGACTCATGTGTGTCTGTAGAGCATTGTGGCCAGGCTATGGGCTGGGGGCCATGGGGATGGTGGTCACCTCCCTGATGGTCTGCGGATCCGGTCCACCATTGGGCTTGCACAATATATGCCCTGGGCTGGGGCGCCCCTTGCTGCCTTAGCATGCTGTTCATCTGCCTGCCGTTCCTATCCATCACCTGTGTGCAACACTAAGGTATGGGGTGGGGGGGGGGCCTCCGGCATAGTAGTATGGCCACAGTTTTGGTGTCTGAGGGCAGGTGGTTAGGCCCTCAAATGCTCTTTTTTTCTTTGCCCTGACCTTTCACCTTGTCCACTGTTGCCTGTGGTGTATTCATTTTGTCATGGTTGGCTTTGCTCTGGCATACTCATGTTGCACGGCTTGTGCTAGCATGATCCCGTGGTGCTGCACCACTGTTCCAAGGTGTGGGATGGTTGGTGTGTTTCATAGGGATCTGTCTATCTGGTTTGTCCAGGTCTCTGCCTCCTGCACATTCCATGGGGACATTGTTGTGTGTATGTCTGTGTGTCTGTGCATGTTTCTCTATTGGCTTATCTGGCCATGGTACCTGCATCACCTGCCAGCTGTTCTCTGGGGCACAGTGTTTCTGTTTGCCTGTGTCCTGCTCTTCCCTTTGTACTGTCTTCCTTCCTGTTGTGTGTGTCCAGACTGACCTGCTGCTGTCTCACTAGGCATGCACACTGTAGGTCCACCACATCCTCACTCACATAGCTTTGGAGCTGCGTGCCTGACTCTGTGCGCTATTTTTCTCCCTGCACAGATATCCTTCCCATCCTCACCCAGCCCCACCTCCCTGTTTCTGGAAGCTGTTCTTACTGCGCTGGGGTGGTTCTGATATGCTCCCAGCTCTTGCATGCAGCTGCACCGACTGGCCTTCTGTGCTTTGTGGGGAGCAGGGTTGCCTCTTCCTCCAACACTAGCCTACAGAGCAGGCGTGTCTCCTCCTCTGAAACGTTGGGCAGCCAGGTAGCCATCTTTACACTTTGCTTTATGCTTGACAGGGAAGGGGGCCATTGTGCCATCTTGTTTTCTATTGCACGTGGGCCACAATGCAGGTCTGGACGTATTTGGCCATCCACATAGACGTGACATTGGACATCCACATTACCCCTGGTGCTGGAGCACATGGGGGGGATGTTTGCACGCAAAGCATTTTTGCACATCTTGTGGGTTTATATATGCAGGCAGCACCGGCGGCCCCATTCAGACTCAACGTCTATGTTCTTGTAAGCTTTCAGCCATATTCTGTATATTCGTGGACGTCGGTTTCCATGTGTATATCACATCTAGGTTTGCACATCCACATCTTGGATGTTTTAGGTGGGCCTGGATGTCCTTTTTAGAATAGGCCTCCACCCAAATTCCATAAATAAACGGGTGTCAATCCATGTACAATTTAGAATATGAGAAAAAGAATGTTAAATTTCACCAGGGTTGCAATCAGGAGCCATGAAGCTCCTTCAGACATAGAGTGATATAGTGAAAAGAGTGACGGCCTGTAACAAGTTTCACTTGTCATTCTGCACCAATTACAATGCTCTTACCGAGGATCTGGACAAGCCCAAATAAATCACATTGCAATAATCCAACCCCATTAAAACGAATCCCTTAATACTGTACAAAAATCCATCCTAGATAAATAAAAATGTAATTTAAGTAACAGGCATTTCTCAGTAGCCTGTACACGTCATTTCTTCTTTCAGTCAAAGAAGAAAGAAGATGAAGAAATGGTGTCTACAGGCTGGTAAGAAAGTGCCATGTAAATGATTCCATCTTGTTCGATATTTGCTCTGTGGCAAAAAGAAATCTCCTGATGTAGTTGGAAGTAATCGATGAAACTCAAACTGGGACTTGGATGTGTGCATCCCAGAGAACTATTTCAAGTGGCTTTGTGTCCGCAAATAACAGCATGCAGATAAGAGGATAATTTTTCACGAATTTAACTTTAAAATTGCAAACTTGAAAAATAATTGGAACCCCCCCCTAACTGAGGGATCAGTGACTGATTTATGAGTAGGCACATACAGTGAGAAGATTACCATGACATTGTCACTCTGCTGAGGTTCCTTAACTTAGCACTGTATTTTCTAAATTTGGTGGATTGTGTTGTGTTATATTTGTCTGTGTAAAATAGGCATAAGATGGGTGCCTTATATGATAGCTGTGTAAGTTTCCTGTTATGAAATTACCCTTTACATTGCAAAAACTAGCAAACTTCCTATGACCGTGGGGGTTACAAATTTATTGGCTTTGAAAGGGTTAAATTAGTACCTTTTTATTTGACTTTCTTGTATTTTACTCCCTCAGGAGTGGTATGATGCATGGGTTAACAGTGACACCAAGAAAGCTAAATTCATAAAGAAAATCTATGCTCACAGTATGCAGTACTCCCGAAGTGAAAAGGAGGAAAAGGGGATGGTGTCTGGACCTGGATTTGTGTCCTGTGATTCCTACGCCATGGCGGCTGCCATAGATGAGAGCACGGTCACCTCATACATCGAATGTGCCGTTACAGTAGAAACCACCGGAAAGTTTACTCGAGGGATGATGGTGTTAGACATGATTGATGACTTGAAAAAGGAAAACAAAGCCTTTGTCATGACTGGGTGTAACCTGGAGAAATTTAAGAAGCTCATGGAAGTCTCTTTGAAGTAACTTGCTGCTTTCTATTTTTTTAAGGAAAGTGAAGCAGTATTTTTCTATCCTTAAAATCAGTTTAATAGAAGTGTGTCTAATCTCTCTAATTTTGTATCATTTTGAAGAAAATTACATGTGCATGTGCTGAAAAAGCATTAATTGCTCATTTCTGTCAAAATATAGTCTAATGGCATATAATTTCATATAATCACACAACAAATAATTACATTCATTATTACATTATTAAGCAATGATGTTTCTTTAGAAGTATTTAAACTTATGTTAATGTATCAAAATAAAGAATAAATGACAAAGTTAAAGTAGAATTTTTGCATTTATAGATCAGATACAATTTTGAATATCAGGTTTTGGAAGATGGTCCACAATGCAACTTAAGAATGTAGAAAAGTGACTTACATGTGGGAGTAACCTCTTATAAAATCACAAACATCAAGCCTACAATAGGAGGGTTATTTTGGATGGCTTTTTTGTGCATATATGCTAGTTCTAAAACTGCCCCATGTGTAAAGGATATACGATATCAAGAATGTGCATACTTTATGTGACTCAGATATAGGCATTTTCAGTGTGGATGGAGTTGCAATATATGTTCATATTTTATAAAATATGCATAAACGTTTATACCCGCTCTGTTGGGGTGATTTTAATTTTTTTCCTGCATGTAAATCCTATTTTACATACAGAAAAAGGCTTTTGTAAAATGGTGTGGCCTCATGCATACATAAAAAGTAGGTGCACAAGAAGAGTGTGCTTACTTTTATTTGAACTATGCATATGTGTTCATGGGGGGAATAGTGTGGGTGAAGCAGAGGCAGAATTTTGTAGATGCAATGGAGACACCCAAGATGGTGACATTGACAGATGCTTGAGAGGGCTGCTCCCAGGAATTCATTGCACTTCTTTTACCTAATGATTTTGATGGGAGAAGGACTGGCAAGAGGAAGGGGAAGTTGGGGGTTGACCAGAAAACCTTACCTCAGGCTAAACTTCCTTAACCAAATTTGCAGCCTTCTTGATGAAGTTCGAGGATTCTGGGACTGTCTCCACAAGCTTGGAAGGGGAAGGAAGCCTTACAAGCCTGAAGCAAATATCTTTAAGCCCTGAGTCCTGCTCACCTTCCCTGCCTCCACAGATGAGCTTGACCTTTGCATCTCCAGGAACAAGCAGGAATGAGTCTTCACATATGGGTACGTCGGCACCGACGGAACCTGCGCGGGAACGCTCCCCAGTGTCCAATTGGAAAGCCTTTGGGAGCATCCCACAGCGCCTGCGTGCTGCCTTCCCGCCTTTCTCAACTGCCTATCTCCAGTTTTTGTTTTTCCGCGGAGCCGGCAGGATGTATTCCTGTCACCGCAGAAAATTCTTTTTTTTATTCTTATTTTTTTGTGGTCGCGTCTGCCTTCCCTTGATGCCACCGGTACCGCCGGTGCTTTTCTTTCTTTTTACTAAAAATTTCTTCTTTTTCTAAGGAATTTTTTTTCCTGTTTAGTGCCTGACGGTTTCTTGGCCACTAGGCCTCTATCCTTTCCATTATGGAAAAGCCAGCCACTATCTTTAAGAAATGCTCAAAGTGTGGCGGTACAAATATATTTTTGGACACTCATACTTGGTGTCTAAAATGTTTAGGTCCTGACCATTGCCCACTGGAGTGTCTCTCCTGCCGGAGCTTAAATAGAAGAAGTCTTCAGGATCGAGCACAACTCGATACTCGGTTCACATCAGATTCGATGTCACCAGCCAGAATATCTTCTTTCTCACAGGATTAGGTAACCAAACAAAAGTCTGCTAAGACTAGCCAGTCCTCGAGTGGTAGATCTCCTTCTAAGCATCGAGATGCCTCCGGCATTGCCCTCGAGGACATTTTGGAAATAAAGCCCCGGCGGGAGTCTTCGGGCTCCAAAGCATTAACGGGGCTTCAGGTTGTTCCCGAGGTTCTTGCCTCCATGGACATACCTGGGCCATGCTCGGTGGTTGTGGCCGCTTCGGGTGGTACCAACACCCCGGCATCGGCTATGGTGATGGATGAGATATTCCTCACCACGGAACGTAGTCTAGCGAATCTCTCAGCTACTTCGGTACCGCTAGAGTCGCTGCAGACCATTCCTCGACTATCGGTATCGGCTCCGGTACCGGTACGGGCATCGACATCGGCACTGGTGTCACTACCGTCGATGCTTGCTTCGACAGACTCACTCCCTTCAATGCCGAGCCTGGAATCGCTCTCTAGCATGGAGGATTCGGTACCGACTCGTCTCGGTACCGACCTCGGGCGGTACCGAAGACATCTCTTTAAAGAAAATCATAGCATTCATAGCACAATTAAGAAGACATCGCTCATCCGTATCTTCTAGTATGAAACAATATTACGCAAGTAGACTACAGCGCTCCCTCAACAAACCTCACAAGCTCTTCCGCATTGTGAAAACCTTAGCAAAGGAACCTTCTCAGGGTACCCTGCCCCATCTAGACCCTCAGGAATATGCCAACTACTTACGAAGCAAAAGTAACCAGCTCGCTCTAACCTCTAAGCCCCTCATTCCAGCTAACACTCCCTACACCGTCCTTCTACCCTCACCTAGCCAATTCTCATGTGAGACTCAGCACACTCTTTCATCCTTCTCCACCCCAACTGACAGAGTCATTCAAGACACTATCTTAAAAATAAACACCACAACATCACCTTCTGACCCCTGTCCAGCTTCCTGGATAAAGTCACTACGGGCGGATCTCAGCCCATTTCTAGCTAAAATGATAGATGTATCGTTCTCTACTGGGACGTTCCCTCAAACCCTGAAGCAGACTTCTATCAGACCTCTCCTAAAAAACAGCAAGTTGGACCCCTCCATGATGGAATCCTACAGACCCATCTCCAGCATTCCTCTCCTATCGAAAATCATTGAAAAGATTACCCAACGCCAATTACAAGATCATATAGATACCAGTGCACCCTTGCATCCCTGTCAGCACGGATTTCGTGAATCACATGGTGTTGAAACACTACTGACATCCCTGTTTAATGCTTTAACCATAGGCCTGGACAACATCAGACAAGGTTTTGCTTTAATCTTCATGGACATTGCCGCTGCCTTCGACACTGTCGATCATGAAGTACTCCTGTCACGACTTAGAGAGAAGGGAGTTCACGGATCAGCGCTATCTCGGTGCGCTTCATACCTCAGAGACCGTTGGCAACATGTCCGTTATGGATCTTCCACCTCTGTCCCCTTCCCTCAAACAAAAGGTGTGCCACAAGGCTCTCCGCCTTGCTGTTCAACGTCTATATGCAGCCTATCTGTGACCTTATCCACTCTTTTAACATCAACTGCCTGGTCTATGCTGATGATGCCTTGATGTATATGCCAATCTCAACAGAACACCTGGACCTTTCCCCACTAATCAAATGCTTTGACGCAGTCACAGACTGGCTAAATGCACAAATGCTTAAGATAAACTTCAAAAAGACAGAAGTCCTCTTCGTCACCAGGAACCCTGCATTTACCCCACCAATGTCCATCAAGGTGCGTGATGCAGAACTCCTCTGCAAGACTACAGTGAGATACCTGGGGGTTACGCTCGATCAGCAACTCAATATGAAGGTTCATATCAGCAACGTAGCAAAATTTGTCTATCATAAAATCCGGACCCTTCGTTATCTGCGTCAGCTGCTAGAGCCAGATGACTTCCGATCAGTCTTTCAGGGCCTAATAATGCCTCACCTTGACTACGCCAATGCGATAATACATGGCCTACCAAAGAGCATGATCAACCCCTTACAACTGGCAATGAACTCTGCTGCAAGAATCCTTCATGGAGCCTCTAAGAGAACCCACATCACTCCAATACTGAAACAGTTACATTGGCTGCCTAAACAATCTAGGATCACTTTCAGGATCCTAACTATGACTCATAAAGCGATCAATAACTACTCTGCGTCTGCTATCACTGACCTGATATCAATTACACCCCCTAATCGAGCAAGGAGATCGACCGCCTCCAACTCTCTCGTATTACTGAAGGCAATCACGAAGTGCTCTCAAGTCACTAGATCCAGAGCCTTCTCCTACTTTGCACCATCATGTTGGAACGCCCTACCATCTGGCAGTAGAACCATCAGCGACCTCTCCCAGTTCAGGAAGGCACTGAAGCATCACCTATTTCTGCAGCACTACGATGTTTCGGATACCCCCCCATACCAACCCACCACCACACTCCAGGCCAACACCTAAACCCATACACTCCACATTCTTAATCTGCAGAACTGTAATCTCACTTGCACCTCCTCTCACCAAGAGAAATTTACTTAGTTTCACGTAACTCTACATATAGCTGCATTTAGTTGCTTTGTACATAGTTCTCATGTTCACTGTTTCACTGTTCAAGAAACCTGTTTAATGTATATCCAAGTTTATTTTACCTGTTCATTGTAAGCACAGATCAATTATTTGTGATGTGTGGTTTTTATGTTCATTGTAAACCGCACTGATGTCGAATAGCGCGGTATAAAAGAAACTGTAAATAAATAAATAAATAAATAAATCCAATGCTTCATCCTTTCAAGTCTTCCAATTCCGATGACTGGGATGAATCCATCGGTACCAAAGCTGAATTTTCATCAATTCCAGCTTTTACCCTTCATTTTAGAGGGTCCTCCTCAGGAGAGATTTCTTTTCAATCTTTTCTGCTTGCTATGGCAAAGTTACTTGCCATTTCTATACCTGGTAAAGAATTCATATCAGGGGATTCAGAAACTCTGCAGTTCCCCTGCATTCCAAAGGAGGTGATCATGCTTCCTTTGCATCAGATCTTACAAGATCTACTGTTAAGAATGTGGGAAACTCCTTTAACGGTATCCCCACATTCTAAGACACTTGACACTATGTACAAGGTGCCACCTTCTTCAGGTTTTCAAAAGACTCAACTTCCTCATCGTTCTATTGTAGAATCAGCAATGAGGCGTATTAAGAGTGCAAAGAAGCACTCCTCTTATCTGCCAGGTCATGAGTCTAGGACTTTGGATGCCTTTGGACGTCGATGCTTCCAGGCATCCATGCTTTCAGCAAGAATTATCTCATATATTTTCTATATGGGATTATCTCTTGAAGAGGTCACAAAGAACTTAAAGCTTTTGAACCCTTTTCTTCAAGATCATAAAAGAGCAGACTATTTCTTATTAGTCAGTCATGCTCACAATGTCTCTAAGTTCCTTAATCGTGCTTCCCTGGATTGTTTTGAGTCTATTAGCAGAACTTCTGCTATAGCCATAGGGGCACGACGCATGGCCTGACTCCAAGCTTCAAACTTGGACAAATGGGTACAAGAAAGGCTGGGAAATACTCCTTGTACTGGTGAAAATCTCTTTAACAAGGATGCTTTATTCCAAGCTAATCAGTTAAACACTGATATGGTTGCTTTCAGAGGATTGTCAAAACTTTCCTCTATCCCAGCTACTAAAAAAATCTCCTAAGGGGAAAAAGTTTTATCCATCTTCTACCCATCATGCAGATGTTTCCAAAAAGGGCAACATCAAACCAGGCTAAGAAAATCAAAACCCAACAGGCTCAGCAAACCCAGCAGTCGCAGGGTTTCTGATACTATATTCATTGCATCTCTTTTCCTGTTTGAGGTTTAGAACCAGTAACCTACTGTTTATCAACAAAAGCATCTGCATTTCATCTCATCCTTACTGAGATATCAGTGATACACTGGCTCAATCCTTGACTCTAGGCATGATTTTCTTGCCACAAGACAAATCCATTCTCTTAGCTCCAAGAGCTATTGAGGACAATCATGCCCTACAGGTAACAGGTTTCTCCTCTCCTTTTTGAAGGAAAAAGAGGAGTAACAACTAACAACAAGGTAGGCTATGCCTTTCACCTTGACAGTTTTCCTGTACGAGGATATTTCATTGTTTTGACTGTAAGGGGACTTTACCTTTTTAGGGACTTGCCAAATTGTAAGTCTTCTCAACTCTGAATCACTTTCTATCCCTCTTAGTCGAGACATTCAGTCTCTACGAGTGATGCTATTCAACTGAAGGGCTTACTTTTTCAGCTCATAGGTTTTTCTTCAATACCTACTCCAGTAAGTGGTTTCCATTCAGAGTTTTCTTCCCCTTTGCAATCTTCTTTTAAGACAGTTTATCAGACAATAATAGAGTTTTTCCCATTCCTACTTATGTCTGTTGGTCCTTTTCCAATCTCTGGGACCTAACTTGCTGCTGCCTTACTAACATATTGGAGTGCAGAAGTATCCTAGTGGTTGGACCACTGGCTTGGTGATCAAGCCACCAGAGTTCGAATCCCACTAGCACTCTTTGTAGCCTTAGGCAAGTCACTTAACCCTCCATTGCCTCGGCCGAAAGACCTGGCAATCTACTTCTGGTGACACTGCCATGAAAACCCAGCAGCTTCTGGGTCGCCAGGAGTCAGGCTGACTCGAAGGCACACATTGCTTTTTGCAATAGCAGATAAGTCCAAGTGAGGTTCCACAACCCACTTGGGCAATTTATCATTGCAGGCAACCGGCCTGTCTTCTATTCTTACCTATCACCAATTCCTTTTGGCTCCAACAGAATAGAGATCTCACCTAAGCAACCTGCAATATGCTCTCTGCAATGATACAAAACAGCTCTGTAACTATGGGCCTTTGCCAGAGAGCATCAGAGCCTTTCCTAGTAGGTAACTTCCAAATGGTCAAAAAGGCTTTACCCAGTCATGCTCCTACATGGCTGGGTTTTTCCTACTCTTATCATCTTCCTTCAAATCTCCTTTTAAGGGAAAGGAGTCAGGGCTTAGACCACGTGAAGCCATAAAGAATTGCTCAATTCCCTGGGTTGTTCCACATGTCCAGTGGAACTTCCACAACAGGGATGCATTCTTTTTCACTGCAGTCGGTCCTTGTCTAGTGCTTCCTTCTAATTCTCAATACTTCATTAAAGCTTATGCTGAACAAAACACGCATGATACTCATATTGCCCTCATAGAGGGGCAGAAATGGTATCCCCTTCTATTGCATCTTTCTCTACAGCTACCACACTGAAAGTTATAGAAGGATCCAGACTTACTGTCTTAAGACTAGGGATTTCCTCTGCACCCCTTCACGTAGGTCTCTTTTCCTGGTTATTCCAAGGCTAGAATTTTTAAAGAACTCTAGACCCTCCTTTATAAGTAAGAACATTCCACTGGTTTTCCATGAAGCCTTCTCCATGGTTCTTCCACTTGTAACCAGAAAGAGATTCTCTATCTATATTCTCAAGCAGGTTTTACCCTTTCTTGTTATTAAGTGAATCTCTATATATTTATATATATATATATATATATATATATATATATATATATATCTGACTCTGAAAGATTTGTTACTGTCCATATTACTGCTATTCCAGCATACCATACGGGTTTTAATGGACAACCAATTCTATGGTAATTAGAAAATACCTTCTTTTACCGTAACCTTTCCGGTTACGTTACATCTGAAGCTCTCCATGTAAAGTCATTATCCTAGGTGACATCACTTCGGAAAGACATTACTGATCTTCAAGAAACATGAGGCTACACCGCCTACTACAGATGTTTGCTTTTTCTTTCATTTGGATAAGTGGGTCTGGAGGACCCATCTTTTGTCTGCAAGGCGTATTTCTACCTTTTCGTCTAAGCCAGTCAGATTTATCTTCTCTCTTTCCTAGAGCCTTATTTCTGCTCCATGGACAAAGAGCTTTAAACTTTGGCCTTCAGAGGTTTCAACTTTTCCTCCAAAGTCCAACCTCATTAAACTCCCCCAGTCTTTTCTTCTGGGATTGGTTCTAGCCATCAAGACTTCTGACCTCTACCTGTATTGCAAAATTTATTTTCCTCTACTTCACAGTGAGGTAATTTCTTGAGGATAATGTACTGGCTCTTAGCAGCAGACCATATTAACCTCAATAGACACTTTCGCAATACTTTTGAGTAAGGTCTGCATTAGAATATTGGAATTCAATATTTTGCTAACATTTAGGATCTACACAAGGACTCCCCTCTAACCGCCTTGTTTAGTCCAGCTGCTTCACAGCACACCCCTTTCTAATTCAACTCCTACCCTCCATCCCTGGGATGCCTGAGGTTCTGGGGAATAGCATGGCCTATCCATTAGATTTGCAACATGCTGGGACCTCCTCCGGGCATCTCTAGCTTGGGAGTCCCCATATGTGAAGACTCATTCCTGCTTGTTCCTGGAGATAGCACAGTTACTGACCTGTAACAGGTGATCTCTGGGAACAGCAGGAATAAGTCTTCACAACCCACCCACCTCCCCTAGGCGTTGTATCTCTCTATCTATCTCTTTCCCTTTCCTTCTCTCTCTCTTTGTCTCAGCTTTAAAACTCAACTGGAGAGAGGCAGTTGGGAAAGGCGGGAAGGCAGCACGCAGGCACTGTGGGATGCTCCCAAAGGCTTTCCAATTGGACGCTGGGGAGCGTTCCCGCGCAGGCTCCGTCGGTGCCGACGTACCCATATGTGAAGACTTATTCCTGCTGTTCCCAGAGATCACCTGTTACAGGTAAGTAACTGTGCTTTCTCCAGTCATGAGAGAAGTTTCACCAGAGAAGAGTTTGGAGGGAAGCGTAAGCCAGAGCACAGCCTCCATGCAAATCTCCATGTCTGCGGGAAACAGTGGCACAACCCCAGAAGTCACTGTTGGGCTGGGTCAAATGCCAGCAAGGAGGCAGTGAAAGAACAGCATTAACGTCAGTGGTGGCATCAGAGAATGTCCATCAGCCCTTGTAGGGTTGACTACTGGGGAAAGTCCTTGCACCTATGAAGTGGAAAGACCGGAGATAATCACTCTTGACTCAGTTTGGCAGGCAATTGTAAGCTTGGAAATGGCAGCTGTGTCTCGAGGGATTAGTTTACTCAATTGGAAAGGCTGTAGTTTGGGCACGGTGAGTTGCAAACTGCTCAGTTGAAGATAGCTTGAGATAGTTTAACTTTAGTTTGTAAAATGGGAATCATGGAGAACAAACTGAGACAATTGACATTTGAATACAGAATTTCTCATAGGTTATGAATATTAGCATCACAAACGTTTGAAGAGATATTTTACAGACTGCCTAAAGAAACCTGTGGATGCAATACTTCAGTTCAATAGAGTACTTTATTTGACCTTTAAGAGGAGATCTGACAAAGAAGATGAAGGAAGAATGGAGAGAAGTGTGCACAGGTCTTGCCGACAGCCTTGATGTTACTGAAATGTTAAAGTCTTCATTAGAGGAAATTCAAGAGAGAGTTACCCTTCTTGTTACTTTACTTTGAGATTGATAAAAACACAGTTATACATTTGTTTTTCCTAAAAGGAATTTATTATTTACAGTATGGACCATAAGATCTAGTATTTTCCAGATCTGAGTTTGGAGGCGCAGAGAAGACAAAGGTTTTTTCTGCTGCTCCAACAAAGGGTTATTTCAAATGCAGAGGAGTTTTTTTCTTAGATATCCATCAAAATGATTAGTAAACATTTCAAATGCTCATTATATTTTCTGTGGCCCTATTCATTTAAAGGAGTTCCTTGATAAAAAGTTGGTGAGCAGGAAGCAGTTGCAGAACCTATTGGAAGGTCGGATAGTAAGCTGGCTGAATAATTGTTAGCAGGACTGAGTGAAAGTTTATTATTTCATTCTTGATTTCTCTGTTTGAATCTTCCCCTCTGTTATTTTTAGTAAACTTTCAAGATTTCTATTTGCTGTACAAGCTTTGATGCTTGAATTATAATTTTGTAAAACTGTTAGTGATATAAAATTTAAAAGGACATTTGGGGGATGGGTGAGGGGTGGCAGGAACATGCGAGTTGCTATCCCCACCAGTGGTGGTACTGAAAGAAGGGAGACCTCCCCCACCGCTGATATTACCCAGAATGGCATAGGAAGAAAGATGCAGGAGTATTGGACTGTGGCCGCCTGTGACATGGGTGTCACTGCCATGTTAGGCTCAAGGTTATGAAATGTTGCAGTGATTCTAGAAGTGGCCTCAGCCTGATGCCACTACAGGCTGAGGAGGGGGAAGAAAGTGTTTGGGATTACTGACTAATGCTGAAGTGAGTTGAGACTAGGATGTCACCATCTAGCCTAGTTTGAAGCTAATACTCTGTGACAAAGATACAGTTGTTGGATTGTTAAATTAAATATTAAATGATTGTTGGAACAAGGCTGCAGCCATGTTTTGGCATGACACTTGTATTAATGTGCTTATTTTGAGGACAAATGATATTGGTGGGCTGCAAATGGAGAGTGGTGGTGTGAATGCCGATGTTACATTGATTTCCATTGCGTAAAACGGTACAATATAAGTTCATTGTTTACATTTAAGGCACTTTGAGGGGTGGCACCATCCTATTTAAGTGTTCAGCTAGAGCCTTATGTATACCACACAGAGCTTTGTGCTCATTAAATTGCATCCAGCTTGTGAGCACACTGCTCACCATGGTGTATTTAAGCTTCTAGCTGAGCACTTAAATAGGATGGGGAGAAAAGGAGGACATTATACGTGGGCCTACTTTATATGTCATACTTTGGACACATCATGCGAAGAGAGAGGTCATTAGAGAAAGACATCATGCTTGGCAAGGTAGAAGGTCAACGCAAAAGAGGAAGGCCAGCAATGAGATGGACTGATACAACAGCAGCTATGGGTACCAGTCTATCAACAATGAGCCACCTGACTGAAGGCCGAACACAATTTAGGACAACTATCCAGAGGGTCGCCATGAGTCGACACCGACTCGACGGCACTTAACAACAACAACTTTATATGTTTTGGGGTGGATGGGCAGTGGTTGATTAAAGTTGTAAGTGGAATTAAACTTTGTTCCAGGTATGGTATTTTATTTATATAGACTATTTTATTATGAGATTGTTTTAATTGTATTTTGATGCATTTGGTTATTTATTCTGATTTGTGCAACACTTAGAACATTCAGTTAGACAGTCTACAAATGCAATAAAATAAATAAATATATGTCAATGCCAGGCAAAATGGTAGAAAACATTATAAAGAACAAAATTACTGTACATTTAGAGAGCCATGATTTAATGAGACAAAGCCAACATGGATTTAGCCAAGAAAAGTTTTGTCTCACTAATCTGGTTAAAAGACAGAAAATAGAGGATAGGGCTAAATGACCAATTTTCCCAATGGAGAAAGGTGAATAGTGGAGTATCCCAGGGCCTGCTGTGCTGGACCCGCTGCTTTTGAACATATTCATAAATGACATGGAAATAGGAACGAGTGAGGTAATTAAAATCACAAATGACACAAAATTATTCAAAGTTGTTAAATCAAGAGGATAGTGAAAAATTGCAAGAAACCAAGTGGAGTGGAGTGGAGTGGCCTAGTGGTTGGGGCAAGGTACTTCAGGCCGGAAGGTCGGGGGGTTCAAATCCCACTAGAGGACAGCAACCTTGGGCTGGAAGGACTGGGGTTTCTAGTCCCACAGGTGCTCCTTGTGGTCTTGGGCAAGCCACTTAACCCTCCATTGCCCATGTTCCCTGTAAAATAGTTATCTCCAAGTTATCATGCCCTGTTCAATGTAATTTCAGTTTGTTCAATGTAAACTGCACTGATGCAGAATAGCGCGGTATATACGAGAATATAAATAAATAAATAACCCCTGAGAAACTGGGTGACTGGGTGTCCAAATGGCAGATTAAATTTAATGTGGACAAGTGGAAAGTTAAGCACTTAGGGACAAACAACTCAAATTAAGGTTACATGAAGCAAGTTTCCACATTAGAAATCACCACCCAGAGAAAGGATCTAGGAGGAGTAGCCTACTGGTTAGAGCACTGGCTTGGTAACTAAAAGTACAGGGTTCAATTCCCATTAGCACTTGTTGTGACCTTGGGTTAGTCACGTAACCCTCCATTACCTTGGAAGAAAGGCCTGGCAATCTACCTTCAGTCATGCTGCCAAGAAAACCCACAAGCTGCTGGGTTGCCTGGAGTCAGCATTGACTTGAAGGCACACATTGTGCATAATATATTGAAAATGCCCAGTGTGCAGCAGCAGCCAAGGAAGCTAACAGAATGATAGGGAAAAGAATGGAGAATAAAACAAAGGATATCATAATTCCTTTGTGTCACTCCATAGTGCAACCACACCTTGAGTATTGTGTGCAATTCTGGTCGCCATATCTAAAAAAGAATATAGCAGAATTACAAAAGGTACAGAGAAGAGTGACTGAAACAATAAAGGATAGAAGGATAGCCCTATGAGGAAAGACTTAAAAGGCTCTTCAGCCTGGAGAAGTGATGATTGAGGGGAGATATGATAGAAATATATAAAAATAATGAGTGAAGTGGATTAAGTAAACATGAATTAATTGTTTACTCCTTCAAAAAGTACAAATACTAGGGAACATGAAATGAAACTAGAAAGCAGTACAGATAAGACTAATTAGGGAAAATATTTTTTCACTTGACACATTTTTAAGCTCTGGAATTATTTGCTGGAGTGTAGCCTGGTTTTAAAAGGTTTTGGACAAGATCCTGGAGGAAACGTCCATACGCTATTATTAAAGTGGACTGGGAAAACCCACTACTTACCCCTGGGATAAGCAGCATGGAATCTACCTACCTTCTGGGAACCTGGCAGGTACTTGTGACCTACATTGGCCACAGTTGCAAACAGGATACTGAGCTCAGTCAACCTTTGATCTGACCCAGTATGGCATGTTCTTATGTTCTTAACTGCTTAAGGCTTTCTGGGGTCTTTTTTAAGTCTATTTGATAATGGAAACACAAGCATCTATGTGCCTTTATAAAAATGACTCCCAAAACCAGTATCCATAGAATGCAAATGTCCATGTAGAAATTTACACCTTATGCTAAAGACGTAAATGTGTGCATGCACTCTAGATGTGCACCTTAGGCCCCGCACCACAGCAAATGATGCTGTCCCGATCTGGAATTAATGTGTACCGTAATGATCCAAGGGGAAACGCGCTGCTGCTAAGCCATGTTGCAAGAGGATGGTAATCTGATATCTGGTTAAGGGATCCCTGCCCTGATGACATAGCCAAAATAGGCTGGTCTGGAGCCTAACTTAAAAATGATTGCGTACAATGAATCAGACATGTAACCAGACCAAGCACACACTAAAGCTGAACCCATCTGCCCCTGCCTAGCTGGTTGGTCTTAGAAAGCTGTATGCCCAAGCACATTTCACCTTCACAGACCACATCTTTCCACAGGAAAACCAAATAACCCCATGCAGTTTTTGCTGCTGCCATGACTTCACTAACTTGCAGGGCAACAAAGAAGGCAAATGAGAATGACCCTGAACAGCTCCACCTCATATGGCATCTGAGGCAGTGCCCTTATCAGGGTGCACAGTGTATCATGCAAAACAGGCTGCAAAAATATTCATTCCTGCATGCTGTCACTGGACTTGGCAAAATCATGAACCAACTTGTGCACCAGAAAAGATGCCATGGGATGTCTTCTAAGGGGTACTGAGGCATCCATCTGCCGACCAGACTTGATGTCCAGAGAGGTTTGCTGTCTGCCTGGTGCCAAAATCCAAGATGTTACGGAGAGTTTGCCGAGACTTATCAAGCCCACTGGCTATTACCAAATGTTGCTAATCCATGTCGGAAAAAATGATACTGCCAGGTATCCTTCTGAGTGTATCAAAAGTGACTTCATAGCTCTGGGACAAAGGGTGAAGCAGTTAGGTGTACAGGTGGTGTTCTCTTCAATCTTCCCTGTTGAGGGTAAAGGCCAAGGCAGAGATGCTTGCATCCTGGAGACGAATGCATGGCTGCATGGATGGTGTCATCAAGAGCGTTTTGGTTTTCTAGACCATGGTATGCTGTTCCAAGGGTTGCAGAGCAGAGATGGCATCCATCTGTCCAAGAAAGGTCAATGCGTCTTCAGTAGTAGACTGGCTAATCTACTGAAGAGGGCTTTAAACTAGACTCGTTGGGGATGGGTGAAGAAAGCCCCAGGTAAGTGATACATGAAATACCTTTATGGAAATGGGTAACAGGGGTAACATATGGAAAGCAGTGTGTATAAATGCCCGTAGCATGGGAAATAAGATCCATGATGTTGAAGCTTTGGTGGGAGTGGCCGACTTGGATTTAGTGGCAGTTACAGAAACATGGTTCACAGAAAACCATGACTGGGATGTAACTATACCTAGCTGTATTTTATTCAGAAAGGACAGGGTAAGAAAAAAGGGAGGAGGAGTGGCACTATATGTAAATAATACTATTAAAGCTTTGGAATTACAGAGCTTAAAAAGGAGAGAGGAGGCATTGTGGGTTAAACTAGAAAGAGTGAAAGAGAAATCTATCTGCATTGGTGTGATATACAGACCTCTCTCACAAGACAAAGAGGTGGACAGAGAGTTAATTGAAGACATACGCAGCATTGCTAGGAAAGGGGAAGTGCTACTGATAGGGGATTTCAATATGCCAGATGTTGATTGGCACATTCGTGCTGCAGTATCATCTAGAAGTAAAGAGATCCTGGAATCTCTACAGGGAGAACTATTCAAGCAATTGGTAACAGACCCCACACGTGAAGGGGCCATACTGGACTTGGTGCTTACCAATGCTGAAAGTGTTTCTGATGTTATAGTGGGAGATCATTTTGCATCCAGTGATCACCAGATGGTGTGGTTCAGTATTAGGACTATGGCTGTTAGAATCCATTCAAAAGTGAGGGTCTTAGACTTTAGGAAGATTAAGTTTGCCAAGATGGGCCAATACCTCAGGGTGTTATTAGCGGGATGGGAACAGCTGGGGGATGTAGAAAAAAAGTGGGCAAAACTGAAAGGGGATATTTTAAGGGCAACCAACCTTTTTGTTAAAATGGTAAATAAAGGTAAAAGGAAAAGGAGACCGCTATGGCTTTTGAAAGAAGTAGCTGAAAAAGTGAAGAAAAAGAGGAAAGCCTTCATGAAATACAAGAGATCACAGAGAGAGGAAGATAGGCATCTATATTTGGAAAAAATAGAGAAGCTAGCAAAGTAGTCAGGAAAGCAAAGATTCCAAAGGAGGAGGAAATAGCCAATGCAATAAAATGGGGAGATAAGACATTTTTCATTTATGTTAGTGAGAAGAGGAAGGGCAAAAGTGGTATTGTGAGACTCAAGGGTGAAGAGGAGGAATATGTAGTAGCTGATGAGGATAAAGTGGAATTGCTTAACAAATATTTCTGTTCTGTGTTCACAGATGAAGAACCAGGAGCAGGACCTCAGAAAACACCCACCAATAGGAACAGAAGCGAGGGATATCTTGAACAATTTTCAGAAGACTGTGTTCGTGAGAAACTAGCTCAACTTAAAGTAGACAAAGCGATGGGACCGGGTGGGATATACCCTAGAATACTGAGGGAACTTGGGGACGTTCTAGCAGCTCCACTGATTAACCTTTTCAAAGCCTCGTTGGAGTCGAGAGTGGTGCCAAAGGACTGGAGAGAGGCTCATGTGGTGCCTTTACACAAAAGCAGAAATAAGGATGTGGTTGAAAACTACAGGCCGGTTAGTTTAACTTCGGTGGTGAGTAAATTATTGGAAACACTGCTGAAAGAGAAAATAGTGAGGTTTCTGGAGTCCAGCGGATTACAGGATCCGAGGCAGCATGGATTCACCAGAGGCAGGTCTTGTCAGACAAATCTGATTGATTTCTTTGACTGGGTGACCAGGGAGTTGGACCGAGGGAGAGCCCTAGATGTGGTGTATTTAGATTTCAGTAAAGTCTTTGACACTGTTCCTCACAGGCGATTTATAAACAAACTGAGCACCCTAGGGATGGACCCTAAAGTTACTGCTTGGGTTAGAAATTGGTTGGGTGGGAGGCGACAAAGAGTACAGGTAAATGGAGCTCACTCTGAGGTGAAGGATGTTACCAGTGGTGTGCCCCAGGGATCTGTCCTTGGTCTGATTCTTTTTAACATCTTTGTTAGTGATATAGCGGAAGGGCTGTTGGGTAAGGTTTGCCTTTTTTGCGGATGATACCGAAATCTACAATAGAGTAGAGACACCCAGGAAGGTGTAGATAACATGAGGAGGGATCTAGCTAAGCTTGAAGAATGGTCTAGAATTTGGCAGCTGGGATTTAATGTTAAAAAATGTAAGGTCATGCATTTTGGCTGCAGCAATGCAAGGGAACAATATAGTATATGGGGTGAAGTACTTTTGTCCACTAAAGAAGAGTGGGACCTAGGCATGGTTGTGTCTGATGATCTTAAAGTAGCTAAACAGGTAGAAAAGGCGACGGCAAAAGCTAGAAGAATGCTTGGGTGCATACGGAGAGGAATGGCTAGCAGAAAAAAGGAGGTGATAGTGCCTCTGTATATGTCTTTGGTGCGATCTCATTTGGAGTATAGTGTGCAATTCTGGAGACCGCACCTTCAAAAGGATGTGAACAGGATGGAGTCGGTGCAGAGGGTGGCTACTAAAATGGTTGTTGTTTTTGTTAAGTGCCGTCGAGTCGGAGTTGACTCATGGCGACCCTCTGGATAGCTATCCTAAATTTTGTTCGGTCTTCAATCAGGCGGCTCATTGATGACAGACTGGTATCTGTAGCTGCTGTTATTGTATCGATCCATCTCATTGCTGGCTTTCCTCTTTTGCATTGACCTTCTATCTTGCCAAGCATGATGTCTTTCTCTAATGATCTCTCTCTTTGCATGATGTGTCCAAAGTATGAAAGTCGAAGTCTTCTCATCTGAGCTTCTAAAGAAAACTTAGGTTTGATCTCCTCTAGTACTGACTTGTTTGTTCTTCGGGCAGTCCATGGTATACACAGTATTCGCCGCCAGCACCATAATTCAAAGGCATCAATTTTCTTCCTATCTTTTTCACTGTCCAGCTTTCACATCCATATGATGTTATTGAAAATACCATGGCTTGAACAAGTCGAATCTTTGTATGGAGAGAGACATCTCTGCTCTTGAGAATCTTATCTAGGTCTTTCATAGCCATTCTGCCAAGAGCAATGCGTTGTCTGATTTCTTGACTGCTTGTTGCTTCTTTATTGATAGTTGATCCAAGTAGGTTAAAGTTGTTCACAATTTCAATTTCTTCTCCTTCAATGATGAACCTGTTGATTATGCCAGTT
Organism: Ichthyophis bannanicus; assembly: GCA_033557465.1. Lineage (NCBI taxonomy): Eukaryota > Metazoa > Chordata > Amphibia > Gymnophiona > Ichthyophiidae > Ichthyophis > Ichthyophis bannanicus. The sequence goes on from CM066031.1 coordinate 1,033,006,223, forward strand.
GTCATGATCTTTACTTCTTTACATTAAGGTGCAGGCCCATTTTGAGACTATGTTCTTTGATTGTGAGAAGCAAATGTTTCAGATCATCTTCACTTTCAGCCAGTAATGTGGTATCATCAGCATAGCGAAGGTTGTTGATGAGTCTTCCACCAATCTTCACACCTCTGTTGTCTTCATACAATCCTGCTTCTCTGATGATTTGTTCTGCATATAAATTAAACAGGTAGGGGGAAAGTATGCAGCCTTGCCTTACACCTTTGCTTATTTTAAACCGTTCTGTTTCTCCTTGTTCCGTTCAAACTGTTGCTTCTTGATCAATGTACAGATTGTGCAAGAGTACGATCAGGTGTTCTGGTATACCCATGCTTCTTAATATGGCCCAGAGTTTCTCATGGTTTACACAGTCTAAAGCTTTGCTATAGTCGATAAAGCACAAATAGATATCCTTTTGGTATTCTTTAGTCTTTTCAAGGACCCATCTCACATCCGCATTGATGTCTCTCGTTCCTCGCCCTTTCCTGAACCCTGCTTGCACTTCAGGTAGTTCTTGTTCCAGGTATGGTTGTAGTCTCTTTTGAATAATCTTCAGTAGAATCTTGTTGGCATGTGGGATCAGAGCAATTGTGCGATAATTTCCACAGTCAGTTGGATCACCTTTCTTTAGTATTGGTATAAACACAGATCTTTTCCAGTCAGTTGGCCATGATGCTGTTTTCCATATGTCTTGGCAGAGCCTTGTAAGTTGTGATAAGGAAGCTTATCATAGCTCAGGAAGGAGCTATAGAAAAGGTGAAGTGACTCTAAACAAGCAACCTGTCAGTTCTGGTAGAAATAAGAAAACAGAATTTTCCCATAAAAGACTACCAGTCCCAGAATGCACCAGGTTTCCAACAGCCATTGGAGGAGCTGAAGTGGGGAAATGTGTGTTCAATCAGGAGGGCTATGAGGTAATCCCCAAGCACTCATCTCAAAGGGCAGGGCCTGATTCAGCACAGCTGCGCTGTGCTAGGGTGGAGCACTCATCAAAGCAGAATAAAGGTAGAGTTTATTCTACAGAGAATGATCCTCATCCTCAGTTTCTTGGAGATTCTCATCTTGGACAGCTTCATCATCTGGAGGATCATCAGAAGCAGAAGCCAGACCGGACAGACAGAGAGGGAAAGAAACCCTTTGGAAGAAAGAGGAGAAAAGCCTTTGAGAGGTCTAGAAGAGTCCAGAGCAGTACGTATACTGGGAGGCATTCCAAGGGCCAGCATACACCATTGGACTGGGGAAAGCCAGAGGAATGGTGCTGCAGAGCTAGGAATCTCCAGACGGTACCTGTAAGGGAGACGGCTGCACGTGGAAGGGACCCTAAGACCCGTGCCAGAAGGTATGTGAAGAGAGATCCAGTGTCCAGGGATCTGGATTGGAAGGCTGGACATAAGAACTGGACTACATACTGGCCAGGCTATATAGAGAGGAACTCTAACAGCAATGGAAGCTCAGGTATGAACACTGATCTATGCCCTAGCTATAACCTTGAAAGACAGCAGGGAAACAAGTATTCTCCTGAAAGTGCTCCATTGAGAGATTCATCTGTGCCAATCCATGATATTGAACCCATGCTTGTTGAAGAAGAGGGGGTGAAAGCAGATGAAGAATCTGTTTACATGGACTGCTCTCTGTCTAAACTCCTTTGGTGATTTTCTGTTATAAAGTACAGCAACCATCACAAAGAAATACAAACTTGTTCTTTAATCTACTCAGAAAAAGCTCCTGTGTAGGATTTTTAGCCACGCAGTAGAAAGCAAGCCAGCTAAGGGGTTTCAGCTGGATAACTGCTAGCAATTGAGCCTTACCTAATTGCTTGGGTGCTCTGAGAGCATCACTTCTGAATCTATGTGGGAAGATATAAGAAGTTAACCTGAAAAGAACAGTTTTTCCTTTCTTTGTGGCTTTTGGTTTGTTGTTTGATACATTGCTAAGAGAATATTAGCTAAAGCCTACAGAAAAGACCAGTTTGTTGCCAACCAGGTCTTATTTCTTTTGCTTTGATTGCCTGATAAGTTAAAAATGTTGTTTTCCTGATTTTGTTTTTCCAAGTTTAACACTGAAAGCAAGTAACCTGATTTATGTGCTACCAAGCATATCTGTGTTGGGAGAAATAACCCCATAAATAAATATCTTATTGGCTTTACCCAAAAGCACAACTAATTATTGTGAGCAGCTGTGTCTGGTGTGAATGAACTGCATTGCCCACAATCCCTTGCAAATCATATAGATATATGCACTTGCCAAGACTGTGAAGATTCTCACCCAGGCAGCCGTCTGACAAATGGCGTAGTTTTTCAGATTGCTTTTGCACAAAATGGATTTACTTGCTGAGGATTACAACTAAAGTTCAAGTTTAAAGCTGGAAAAAAAGATTTTCCCTCAACTGCACTTTGGAGGAGAAGTGGATGTTCCAGGCAGCTGTCCCAGGAGGAAAAGACCCTGTGCAGAGCTGGATTCATCACTGACATAAGGTAACAAGTACCTGGGCATGTCTAGTGGTGGATGGGAGTAAGGCACAGGGGTAATTGAAAAAAAAAAAAGAAAAAAACACACCTGTTTGGAAGGTGGTGCACTTTGTTTTTTTTTTCTTTGTTTCTTGCAGGGATCAAGATGGATCCAAGGGAACTAGCTGATTGGATGGCAGCCCAGTTTAGCAGGCAACAGGAACTAGCACAGCAGGCTCAGGACACTGCTATGAAAGCCTTAATGGACCAGCAGAAGCCAGTGCTTGATCTGGTGCAAGCCCTAGTTAAGCTGCAGAACCAAAGTGGAACAGATGCAAGACCAGCAGTAAATACTGGTACACCACATATGGACAGTGTGGGACTCAATCAAGGAATTGGGGCATTTAGTTTTGGGAAGTTAACTCCAGATGATAATGTTGATGATTTTCTAGAGTCTTTTGAAAGAGTGGCACAAGCATTAGCATGGCCAGAGACCCAGTGGGCAGTAAGGCTGGCAGCCTCATTAACTGGAGAGGTGCTTGCAGCTTATAGAGCAATGCCAGCAGCCCAGGCTTTGAATTATAAGGATGTAAAGGCTGCTATTAGAGATCGCCTAGGGTTGTCTATTTCAGAGTATAGGCGAATGTTTAGAGCTACTACATTGAGAGTGGGTGAAACACCCAGGGCTCTGAGTCAGAGAATCAGAGGTTTAGCTGTAAAATGGTTGGAGCCTGAGCAAAAGACGGTAGAAATGTTATTAGACATTATAATGCTTGAACAATTTATGTCTGCGGTGCCTAAAGATTTGCACACTTTCCTTATACAGCAAAATTGCCAAAATCTTGGAGAGGCAACCATGCTAGCAGAAAGATTCTTGGAAGCCACGCAGGCTTGCCATAGAATGGGTGGCCCTCTGAAGATGGGTGCTGAGGCAAGCTGTGCTGTATCAGAAAAGAAAATAGTTAAAAATGTTTCTGAAAGTAAATGTACTGTGCCAAACCAGATGACACAGTGGAGTAGAAAGAAATGTTTCAAGTGTGGAAATGGGGACATTTAGAAAAGGGATGCCAGACACACACTAGCTTAATGGGTGTGGATTTAAAACAGCCCAAAGAAGGATTTCTTTTGATGGTTGATGTGCAAGGAATTACCATAAATGCTTTGTTAGATTCTGGGGCAGACCAGAGTATGATGTCAAAAAGGCTTTGGAAGAGGATAGAGGCCCAAGAAGGATTTGTGCCTAGAACCCCTGAAAGCCAAGTTCACATCAGATGCATTCATGGTGCTGCAACATCATATCCCACCTATAGGCTAAAGGTTAAGTGCCTGGGGGAACAAGAGGAGGTCCTGTTAGCAGTGGTGCCTAGGCTACCCTTTGATTTGGTTCTAGGAAGGGACTGGCCAAGATTTAATCAGGGTCTAGTGGAAGGGCTAGGAAAGAAGGAGGGAGAAGGATTAATGGAAATAGCTCCCGGGCCTTTCTTTGGAAGTCCTCAGTCCCTAGCTAAAAAGATGATTAAGCTTCCAGAAGGCCAAAATATAGGTAATAAGAGGGGCCTTGTATCCACCCGCTCGCAGGCTAAGGTAGAGAGCAAGCAGAAGGAGGAGGGGGAGCAGGCAGAGTTATTAGGAGACTTACCCTCTCATGATGATTTAATAACCCCATCATCTGGTAAAGTAAGAAAGTTGAAAGCACAAACGCGGCGTGAGAGACTTTGCAGAGCACAGGGTAGGGCTGAGATGTTAGCTTGTCAAAGTTTACCCTGGGTGCCAGCTGAGTTAGTGGCAAAGTTTCCTAACTTTCCACAAGAGCAGCGAGCTGATCAAGCTCTCACCCGAGCTTTTAAGTATGCTCAGGAGGTCAGGGAGGAATTGCCCAGATTCAGACTAGATAATGAAATATTATATAGAGAGAGTCAGGACCCCAGGAATGGGACCATACGTAAACAATTGGTGGTACCCACAACTTTCAAAGGGCTAGTACTTAGATTAGCACATGATCATCCAGTTGGAGGTCATAAAGGGATGCAAGGAATGCTGGATCAAATACTTATGCGTTTTTACTGGCCAGGTATTTTCAAAGAAACTGCCCAGTTTTGTGCTGCATGTCCAGCGTGTCAGCGAGTTACAGCGGCTCACCCACCGGTGGTGCCACTGATTCCCATGCCAATTATCACAGACCCAATTGGTCGCATTGCCATGGATATTGTAGGCCCATTAGTCAAAACGCCCCGAGGTTTCCAATACATCCTAGTTATGGTAGATCAGGCAACAAGGTTTCCCTGGGCCATACCATTGAGGAATGTGTCTGCAAAAACAATAGCTTTAGAGCTAGTAAAATTGTTTTGTGAAGTGGGATTCCCAAGAGAGGTGTTGACTGACCGAGGGTCCAATTTTGTATCCAAATATTTGGCCCAGGTCTGGGATGCCTTTGACATTCATCACGTGAAAACCTCAGCCTACCATCCACAATCAAACGGTTTGGTGGAGAGATTCAACCAAACTCTCAAACAAATGTTGAGAAGGGGGTTAGCAGGAGAGGTAAAAGAATGGGATATGTTATTGCCCTTTGCCTTATATGCCTGCAGTGAAAGAATTCAGGTGTCCCTAGGTGTAACTCCCTATGAATTGATGTATGGTAGGGCTCCACGTGGTTTATTAGATATTTTGAGGGAACAATGGATTGATCCTGAACCAGGAAGTCAGGAAGTGCCACAGTTTCTACGTGACTTGAGAGCATGTTTGAAAAGGACCTCGCAGGTTGCTGAGAGGAACCTGCAGGACAGTCAAGTGCGCCAGAAAGGATGGTATGATAGGAAGGCCAAAAGCCGCCAATTAAGCATTGGTGAAAAGGTTTTGGTTCAAGTAGCAGGTACAGCCCCAAAATTTGAAGTACAGTGGAAAGGGCCATGGAAGGTTGTTAAACAAGTGAACCCAGTATCCTATATGGTAGAAAATGCAAGAGGGCGTAGGCAGACCTATCATATTAATGTACTTAAGTCTTGGAAGGAGAGGCCTGTAAATAATAATGACCCTGAAGCCAGTCAGGAAGTAAGTGAGCTTCAAAAAGAGAACACTCTCGTAGGTATTATGGACTGTAGGAAAGAGGTTTCACCAGTTAAACCAGTCCGTAATAACTTAAGCAGGGGGGTATGTGATAAGGAAGCTTATCATAGCTCAGGAAGGAGCTATAGAAAAGGTGAAGTGACTCTGAACAAGCAACCTGTCAGTTCTGGTAGAAATAAGAAAACAGAATTTTCCCATAAAAGACTACCAGTCCCAGAATGCACCAGGTTTCCAACAGCCATTAGAGGAGCTGAAGTGGGGAAACGTGTGTTCAATCAGGAGGGCTATGAGATAATCCCCAAGCACTCATCTCAAAGGACAGGGCCTGATTCAGCACAGCTGCGCTGTGCTAGGGTGGAGCACTCATCAAAGCAGAATAAAGGTAGAGTTTATTCTACAGAGAATGATCCTCACCCTCAGTTTCTTGGAGATTCTCATCTTGGACAGCTTCATCATCTGGAGGATCATCAGAAGCAGAAGCCAGACCGGATGGACAGAGAGGGAAAGAAACCCTTTGGAAGAAAGAGGAGAAAAGCCTTTGAGAGGTCTAGAAGAGTCCAGAGCAGTACGTATACTGGGAGGCATTCCAAGGGCCAGCATACACCATTGGACTGGGGAAAGCCAGAGGAATGGTGCTGCAGAGCTAGGAATCTCCAGACGGTACCTGTAAGGGAGACAGCTGCACGTGGAAGGGACCCTAAGACCCGTGCCAGAAGGTATGTGAAGAGAGATCCAGTGTCCAGGGATCTGGATTGGAAGGCTGGACTTAAGAACTGGACTACATACTGGCCAGGCTATATAGAGAGGAACTCTAACAGCAATGGAAGCTCAGGTATGAACACTGATCTATGCCCTAGCTATAACCTTGAAAGACAGCAGGAAAACAAGTATTCTCCTGAAAGTGCTCCATTGAGAGATTCATCTGTGCCAATCCGTGATATTGAACCCATGCTTGTTGAAGAAGAGGGGGTGATAGAAGATGAAGAATCTGTTTACATGGACTGCTCTCTGTCTAAACTCCTTTGGTGATTTTCTGTTATAAAGTACAGCAACCATCACAAAGAAATACAAACTTGTTCTTTAATCTACTCAGAAAAGCTCCTGTGTAGGATTTTTAGCCACGCAGTAGAAAGCAAGCCAGCTAAGGGGTTTCAGCTGGATAACTGCTAGCAATTGAGCCTTACCTAATTGCTTGTGTGCTCTGAGAGAATCACTTCTGAATCTATGTGGGAAGATATAAGAAGTTAACCTGAAAAGAACAGTTTTTGGTTTGTTGTTTGATACATTGCTAAGAGAATATTAGCTAAAGCCTACAGAAAAGACCAGTTTGTTGCCAACCAGGTCTTATTTCTTTTGCTTTGATTGCCTGATAAGTTAAAATGTTGTTTTCCTGATTTTGTTTTTCCAAGTTTAACACTGAAAGCAAGTAACCTGATTTATGTGCTACCAAGCATATCTGTGTTGGGAGAAATAACCCCATAAATAAATATCTTATTGGCTTTACCCAAAAGCACAACTAATTATTGTGAGCAGCTGTGTCTGGTGTGAATGAACTGCATTGCCCACAATCCCTTGCAAATCATATAGATATATGCACTTGCCAAGACTGTGATGATTCTCACCCAGGCAGCCGTCTGACAAAGTACGGTAACAGTTGCATCAGATAGCTGTAATACCTCTATGGGAATGCTATCAATGCCTGATGCTTTGTTCTTTGATAAGGCTTTCAATGCTGCTTCAACTTTTTCTTTCATCAACAATGGTTCCAGATCATAAGGTACAGGATGAAACGGCTGTTGGTCCACGTGATCTTTATCATATAAAAACTCTGTATATTCCTTCCATCTTTTCTTGATCTTCTCAGCATCATTCAATATAGAACCTTGAGCATCTTGTAACATTCCAATTCGAGGCTGGAACTTTTTCTTTAACTCTCATAGCTTTAGGAAAGACAATCTTGTTCTTCCTCTAATAGTTTCTGCTTCTATTTCCTTGTATGCGTCATTGTAGTACTTTTCCTTGTCCTGTCTTGCTGCACGTTGGAAATCTCTGTTGAGTTCTGTGATTGTCTTTCTTTCTCCTCTGGCCTTAGCTTCTCTGCTTTTCTGGGCAATTTTCAGAGTTTCTTCCGTCATCCATTTTGGCTGCTTTTTCTTTTTCACCTTTTGTAGAGACCTCTCGCTTTCTTCCAACACAACCTTCTTGATGTCATTCCATAACTCTTCTGGAGCTCTATCATTTGTATCTAAAGCAGCAAATCGATTTTGCAAGCAGTCTTTAAATTCCAGTGGTATATTCTCAAGGTCATATTTTGCTGCATTCATGAGTGGTTTGCTCTTTTCAACTTTAGCTTGAGTTTGCATACTAGTAGTTGATGATCTGTACCACAGTCAGCTCCAGGTTTTGTCTTTGTTGATGTTATAGAGCTTTTCCATCGTTGACTTCCACAGATGTAGTCAATTTGATTTTTGTACAATCCATTGGGTGAAGTCCATGTGTACAGTCGCCACTTGTGTTCCTGGAAGAAAGTGTTTGAGATGAATAGATCGTTGGTCTTGCAGAATTCTATCAGTCTTTCTCCAGCTTCCTTTCTGTTGCCAAGTACATATTTTTCAACTACTTTGTCTTCTTCTTTGTTGCCAACTTTTGCGTTCCAGTCACCCATGACTCTCAGGATATCCTGTCTGCATGTTCTGCCAATTTCAGCTTGTACTTGTTCATAAAACTCTTCAATTTCATTCTCTTCCGCAGCTGTTGTTGGGGCATATACTTGAATTATTGTTGTGTTGATAGGTATTCCTCGTAGACGAATAAAGATTAAGCGTTCGCTGACTGCATTGTATTTCATTACAGTTCTTGCAAGTTTCTTCTTTATTATAAATGCAACACCATTTCTTCTTTGTCTTTCATTTCCAGCATAGTAGACCATGTGATCATCTGATGCAAAGTGCCCGATGCCAGTCCATTTCAGTTCACTGACACCCAACAGATCAAGTTGTACACATTCCATTTCATTCTTGACCACCTCCAACTTCCCTTGGTTCATGCTTCGTACGTTCCATGTTCCAATGTGTAAGACATCTTTACAGCTTCTGACTAAAATGTTTAGTGGTCTTTATTATAAAGCATATGAGGACAGACTTAAGGATCTTAATATGTACACCTTAGAGGAAATGCGGGATAGAGGTGATATGATTGAGATGTTTAAATACCTCCGTGGCATAAATGTTCAGGGGGAGAGCCTCTTTCAATTGAAAGCAAGTTCTGCTACGAGGGGACATGGGATGAGCATGAAGGGGGATAAATTCAGGAGTGATATGTGGAAATATTTCTTTATGGAAAGCGTGGTGGATCCGTGGAATAGTCTCCTAGTGGAGTTGGTAGATATGAGGACAGTAACTGAAGTCAAAAAAGCATGGGACAAACACAGAGGATATCTAAAGGAAAAAAGGGGACTGTTGTAGTTGATATGGAAGGACAGACTAGATAGGCCATGTGGTCTTTTTCTGTCGTCATATTTCTATGTTTCTATGATTCCTTTGCTCGTGAACCTTAGCCATGAAGGCCATACTAACCAAAGATCCTGACAAGGCGTGCAGAGACAGTTTAGACTCTGCTGCCTGCCCAATTAATTCAGCACAGCTTATTGCCCAATTGACTTTCCCAGGGAGATAAAGCCCATTGGCAACATGCCAGTGAAGTGGTGCCATCTCGCTTCATAAGGTTTCCAAGTGTTTAGTGACAATGAAGATCTCAGCATTCTCACAAGTGGCCCAGAATAATGTCCTATTAATCTCGTGGCTTCTGTGATGGGAGGTCATCTGCTTCTGGCACCAGAACCTGAAACCTGACCCACTATTATGTTATCAACACCAGGCAAATGCCTCATAGCAAGCATCATGTTCAAATGCAGGTACCATAGCACTAGCAGCTACTATAACTCTATCACCCAAGGTGAATTTTCTGTCTGCCATTTAATTGCTTAAATAACTGTTAGGTTGTCTGAGCACAGGACCACGTGCCTATGCCAAAGACACTCCTCACGATAAAAAATACCACCAACACCAGAAATAACTCTAAAAAGGAAATGTTCTGGCACCAGCCCTGATCTCGCCAACTGGCTGTCCATGCCTCTGCACACCAAGTTCCCCTAAAATAAATGCCAAAACCATTCCCATCGGCAGCATCTGCAGCATCAGCAGACAATTCAATATCTGGATTTGACACTGTGGGCAATTGTCAGACTCAGACCCCGTTGAAGTTCTTTAGAATCCTTAACCAGATAACCAGTTCAGCCTTCACCTGACTGGTTAATTTTAGAAAGTAATGTTTCTTCTCCAAACCATCGTAATGGCCCAGCAAGCAATGTTAAAGTGCAGTAAGGTCAATTTTGAATGAGCTAAGGCCCACCAGATCAGGTCCACCAACATTTACACCTTTGCCAGTGGCAAGCAGGATTGCATGCACACAAAATCCAGCTCAGTCTCCAAAAAAAGGTTAATGGCGTACTTGGACTTTCGGTCTTCTCTGCCACAATAGGCAAGTCCAAAACCACCACCAGTTATCAAAATACGATTAGAAGTCTATTGCATTCCCCAGAGTCCACTGGACCCAAAAAGAGAAAATCATTCAAGTAATGTACCACAGAAGTGATGGACCATGTAGTCAGATCCTGCTACCTCTTGGGCTGTCCAGTTCTCAAAGGTGGAGGATGCCGCGAAACAAGTGCATGCCACTAAGCAGTCCATCAGCATGCATTTGGCCATATAGAATTGACCATGAAAACAAAAACCCAGCAAATGAAAGGAATCAGGATGGATAGGAAGCAACTGGAAAGCCGACTTAGCGCTGGCCTTGGCCATGGGAATACCTTGTCCCATGCACTGCAACAACCTGACCGCAGTGATCCAGGCATCAGGGAAAGTCCCCAATCCATCAAAATATTGTCAGAAGGCCGGTGCCTCTGACAGAAAGCTAATCCCTGGTGGCCCTGCAGCGCCAATCCCCTCACCCGCCTAAGTAAAAATAATCCCTGGTAGTCCAGCAGCCCTGATCCCCCACCTGCCCAACTAAAAATAATCCATGGTGGTCCAGCAGTCCCAAACCCCTCACCCCCCTCCTGGTATCATTACAAATGAGCAGGAGCACTGCCCACGCACTTCCTCTCCTGCACCATCTTGAAAAATGGTGGCGCCTGGATCCATGCAGATAGTGATAGATTATCAAACTCTCAGCATCCATGCTGTCAGGTGGAGTGACTGCAGATTGGGATGGAGAAGTGTTCCATTGTCCTGAGAGAGAAGACCCGGCCTGGATCCCAATGGAATTGGAGGAGTTTGTGTCAGCTGAAGTAGAAGGGGAAACCAGGGCTGAAGCGGCCAGCAAGGGGCTATGAGGATCATAGAGCCCTTATCTGCTTGTAGCTTGAGGAAGGTCTTCAGAATCAGGGGTATGGGGGGTGGGGGAACACATAAAGTAGTCCCCAACCCCAATGGATCATGAAGGCATCAGATGCTAGACTGAGTTTGGATGGTATCCTGGAGCAGAACTGTGGGAGCTGAGAGTTCTGCAGAGTGGCAAAGAGATCTATCACTGAGGTTCCCCAGATTTTAAAAAGTTTTGCCATTGCCGTCAGATCTAAGGACCATTTGTGGGGTTGTAGGATTCGACTCAGCTTGTCCACCAGGTGATTGGATTCTCTAGGAATGTAAACTACATGAAGATACATGTGGTGGAGAATGACAAAATTCCATAAGTTGCAGGCTTCCTGGCATAGGGGAAGGGAGCCCGTTCCACCTTGTTTGTTTATGTAAAACATTGCCACCTGGTTGTCTGTCCTGACTAGAATCTGACTGTTGGAGAGGTGGTGCTGGAAAATTTGGAGGGTGTTCATCACTGCTTGAAGCTTCAGGAGGTTTATCTGTTGTGTGGAGATGGAATCCAGATGTGCTCCTCAACCGAGCTTGGAGGAATCTGTCATCAGCGTATGCTGAGATTGGGGCATCAGAAAAGGTGACCCTACGAGAAGATTTGTTGGGGTGTACTACCATAAGAGAGACTTGTGTTACTTGGATGATATCCTGTAGATTCCCTGTGGCCTGGATCCACTGGGTCGAGAGAGTCCACTGTGCCTTGTGTGTCTTATGTGGAGAGTCCACTGTGCCTTGTGTGGAGTCTCACATAAGGAAGTGCATGTACTGTGGAAGCTATGTATTTCAGAAGGCATAGGAAGTCTCGAGCCATGGCAGTCTGTTGTTGGCGCATGTGGATGGCTATGTCCACTAATCTGTTCATGCGGTCCACAGTAAGGAAGGCTCTGGACTGTTTTGTGTCCAGCACAGCTCCTATGAAGTCCAATCTTTGAAATAGAGTGAGTGAGACTTTGGGAAGTTTATCACAAAGCTCAGATGCTGTAGTAGATCAAGAGTTCTTTGCCGTGATGTGCAGAGTTCTGTAGGAGAGTCTGCCTTTATTAGCCAGTTGTCTAAGTAGGGGAAAACAAAAACTTTGCTGCTTCAAAGATACGCTGCTGCCATGGCCATGCACTTTGTGAAGACCCATGGTGCAGATGAAAGACCGAAGCAAATGACCCTGTATTGGTAATGGGTGCCTTGACAGGTGAAGGTACTGTTTGTGGTCTGGGTGAATTAAGATGTGAATGTAGGCCTCTTTGAGGTCTAGGGAACAGAGCCAGACATGTTCCTGTAGGTAGGGAAGAAGGGTTCCCAGAGAGATCATCTTGAGTTTCTTTTTTACAAGGAACTCGTTTAGCTCCCTGAGGTCAAGGATAATCCTGTAGTCTCCTGACTTCTTTGGAATGAGGAAGTAGGGGGAGTAGAAGCATTTAGCAGTTGGTTTGGGGGACTGCTTCTATGGCTCCTTGGGAAAGGAGAATGTTGACTTCCTGCTTGAGCAGGGCATCTAGGGGAGATCTGGTGGGAAAGTCTCTGTAGTGGTGGGGAGGAAGTTCTTGAAAGTTTAGTTGGTAACCTTTCTGAAATATGGACAGAGTCCATTGCTCTGTAGTAATGGACTGCCACTGTCATGCAAAGTGACAGTCTCCCTGGGATGGTGGAGGGTTCCTGTATGTGCAGGAGAAGACTGGCTGTGCTCCCTACGTGGGAGTCAAAATCTTGGTGTAGTTGGTGCTTGGGTGACTGACTGTGGCTTGGCCAATCTGGGCTTTATTGCCTGCTTAGGACCTTGCTGATTTTGTTGGGTCTGATAAGCTGGTTGGGAGTATAATGGGTAGAACCTTATTTTCTTAGGGAAGAAGGATTTTTTAGTGGCTGCATTTTCTTGGAAGAGTCAGCAGTCTTCCTAAAGAGTCTTTTAAGAGTTGTGGCATCTATTTTGAGCTCTCCATCCTTCTCCCTTCAGTTCTTCCCAAAAAGATTCTCCAAGGTGCAGGGAATATTGCCCAATTTATCTTGGACCCATTGTTCTAAGTCTGAAGCTTGGAGCCAAGCCAGTCACCTTGCACTGATGCCAATAGAAGAGGCCCTGCTGGTTGACTCAATTCAGTCATACACTAAGGACCTGAGATTAGTTAAGCTTCAGGTGAACAAGGTATATTACACATATTAGGTAAAGTTTATTAGTATAAATATCCATAGCAACCCTTAGTAAGTAAAGAACTTAGATCTAAACACAAACTTAAAACTAAGATGCAGACAGCAGTCCAGCAGCAGGATGGGGGCTTTCCAGTCTTTTGCATTGAGTGTCACATGTATGATTTTCTCCCAGTTGGTGAGAGGTCTTACGTGCGCACTAGGTGCAAGGAGCTCTTTGCTCTCAGGGAACGAGTCCGTTCTCTAGAGGCTAAAGTAGCAGACTTGGAAAGCATAAGACAGACAGAGAGGTACATAGACGAGACCTACAGGGATATAGTCCTGAAGTCCCACCTCCAGTTTGGCAGCATCCCTCTTGCCATGGAGGAGAGAGGTCACGTGACAGGAGAGCATCACCCTGGTGTGGCAGGAAGTGATCCTGTAACTAGGACCTGTCCTCCAGGTGATGTAAAACCCTCTCGCACCGAGGAAGTTTCTCCAGGGCCATGTGCCCATGAGGGAAGGGTTAGGACAGCCGTTATAGTTGGTGATTCGATCATTAGGCATGTAGATAGCTGGGTGGCTGGTGGACATGAGGATCGCCTGGTAACATGCCTGCCTGGTACGAAGGTAGTGGACCTCACGCACCACCTAGATAAGGTCTTAGATAGTGCTGAGGAGGAGTCTGCTGTCTTGGTACATGTCGGTACCAATGACAAAGGAAAATGTGGTAGGGAGGTTCTGGAGGCTAAATTTAGGCTTTTAGGTAGGAAGTTGAAATCCAGAACTTCCAGGGTAGCATTCTCCGAAATGCTTCCTGTTCCACGCGCAGGACCCAAAAGGCAGGCAGAGCTCCGGAGTCTCAATGTGTGGATGAGACAATGGTGCAGAGATGAGGGTTTTGGATTTGTTAGGAACTGGGGAACATTCTGGGGAAAGGAGGGGCTCTTCCGAAGGGATGGGCTTCACCTTAACCAGGATGGAACCAGGCTGCTGGCATTAACCTTTAAAAAGGAGATAGAGCAGCTTTTAAACTAGATATTAGGGGAAAGCCGACAGTCGCCCAAGAGCGGATGGTTCGGAAGAATGTATCTTTGAAGGATAATACCAAAAGCAGAGAGGCTCCACAAAAGAGTAAAGTAGCCCAAATGCCCTCGAGTATAGAGCAGACTGAGCTTAAAGATCCCAAATTACCCATGTCTAACAATAGCCAAATTAATATGAGTAAAATACATTCTCTAAAATGCTTGTATGCAAATGCTAGAAGTCTAAAAAATAAGATGGGAGAGTTAGAATACTGTTCAATTTGTATATAAAACCGGTCTGCGAGATCTTTCAGAAATGTAACATCAAATATCACATATATGCAGACGATGTGATGCTGTACACCCAGCTTGACATAACGCAGCCAAACTTCAGTCCGATAGAAGAATGCCTTGACATGCTCCAGTCATGGCTTCAACAAAATAACATGTCAATAAACCACAAGAAAACGGAGGTCATGATTGTCTCCAGGAAACCCAATTTTATCCCGCCCACCACAATCACCCTTAACAAAAACATATATCATACGAAACCTGTAATAAAGTATCTAGGTGTCCTACTGGACTGCAACCTTAGAATGGACAAACACCTCCGAACAGTTAACCGAGCCATCTTCTACAAACTGAAAATTTTACAACCACTTCGCAATATACTCGAGAAATCTGACTTCAGGTCTGTTGCTCAAGCACTAATCATTCCCCACCTGGACTACAGCAATGCAATTCTACAAGGGCTTCCGAAGAACACCCTAAGCATCCTGCAAATGGCTCAAAACGTTGCTGCTAGAGTCATCATGGAAAAGAAAGTCACAGACCACATAACCCCAGTGCTAATGGAACTGCACTGGCTCCCAGTAGCCGCCCGTATCATCTACAAACTGCTCATCACAACATTTAAACTCATCCATAACATCGCACCATCCTACCTCAATAACTTAATCACTATTCAACCATGCAACAGGAGCAGGAGAACCATGAATCTCAACACCCTATGCTTACCGACTAGCATAAGATCTGTCAAGGCCGAAACAAGCAATAGAGCGTTCACATACACAGCACCAATCCATTGGAACCAACTCCCACATGAGTTGAGACTCATAAACAACCTAAGTGAATTTCGACGAAAGCTTAAAACACACTTGTTTCAAACCCACTACAACTTGAGCTAACTGCTAATCATGTATAGTTTGTACTTTTTGGCAAGTAATTCTGTATAAATTGTATATATGGGACCCCCCCCCACGCTATTGTAATCAAATGTATACCCAAATCTGTGTGCTCAAATCAAATGTATGTTACACCCAACTGATTCTCCCGTGTTATGTAAATCATTGTCCAATCAAAAATGTAAATCTGAAAGATCTCAATGTGCTGTACAAAGCATTACGATTCTGTAGAGTAAACCGCTGCTGATCGTAGGAAGCAGCGGTATACAAATGTTTACTAAATAAATAAATAAATAAAATAAATAGCACTAAATGAAAGGTTGGATATGATTGGAATATCAGAGATATGGTGGAAGGAGGACAACCAGTGGGACACTGTGATACCTGGGTACAAACTATATCGTAATGATAGAGCTGATCAAATTGGTGGAGGGGTTGCTCTCTATGTTAGAGAGAGCATTGAGTCAGAAAGGATTAAAGTTTTGCAGGAAACAAAATCTGCTGTAGAATCTATATGGATTGAAATTCCATGTAAAAGGGGGAAGGCAATGGCAGTGGGGGTGTACTGTCGAGCGCCTTGCCAGAATGACCAAATGGATGATGAAATGCTCAAAGAAATCAAGGAAGCTAACAAAAGTTACAGTGCAGTAATAATAATGGGTGATTTCAACTACCCCGGTATCGACTGGGTCAGTGTCATGTCAGGACATGCTAGGGAGATAAAGTTCCAAGATGAAATAAATGACTGCTTCTTGGAGCAGCTGGTTCATGAACCGACCAGAGGGGAAGCCATATTAGACCTAGTCCTTAGTGGAACACCAGATCTAGTGCAAGAGATAAGGTTGTTGGGGCCACTTGGCAATAGTGATCATAGCATGATCGCCTTTGATTTAATTAGTGGAGGAGGGATAGTAAGGAAATCCACAGTACTACCTTTTAACTTTCGAAAGGGAAACTATGATAAAATGAGGAAAACAGTTAAGAAAAAACTAAAAGAAGCAGTTGCAAAGGTTAAAGACGTACATCAGGCTTGGCTGTTGTTGAAAAATACTATCTTGGAAGCCCAGACCAACTGTATTCCACGCTTTAAGAAAAGTGGAAGGAAGTCCAAAAAACTGCCAGCATGATTTAAAGGTGAGGTCAGAGAGGCTGTTGTTGCCAAAAAAGCATCTTTCAGGAAATGGAAAAAAGAGCCAAACGAGGAAACCTGGAAACAGCAAAAGCACTGGCAAGTCAAATGCAAGGCATTGATAAGGCAGGCAAAGGGAGAATTTGAGAAGAAGCTTGCTGCGGAAGCAAAAACACGAAGTAAAGACCTTTTCAAGTACATTCGTAGCAAAAAACCTGTGAGAGAGTCAGTTGGTCCATTAGATGATAAAGGGGTTAAAGGAGCACTAAGAGGCGACAAGGCGATAGCGGAGAGATTGAATGAATTCTTTGCTTCAGTCTTTACTGAGGAAGATGTAGGGATGTTACCCATGACTGAAGTGGTATTTAAAGGTGCGGAAGAATTGAAGGAAATATCGATACATCGGGAAGATGTATTACAACTATTAGATAAACTGAAGAGTAGCAAATCACCTGGGCCGGATGGTATACATCCAAGAGTGTTGAAAGAACTGAAATACGAGATTGCAGACCTGCTATTAGTAATCTGTGAACTATCATTAAAATCATCTCTAATACCTGAAGATTGGAGGATCGCCAATGTAACACCAATTTTTAAAAAGGGTTCCAGGGGTGATCCGGGAAACTACAGACCGGTGAGCCTGACATCAGTACCGGGAAAAATGGTAGAAACCATCATAAAGAATAAAATTACTCAACATGTAGATAGTCATGACCTAATGGGAGACAGCCAACATGGCTTTAGACAAGGAAGATCTTGTCTTACTAATCTGTTATGTTTTTTTGAAGGAGTGAATAATCAGGTGGACAAAGGTGAGTCGGTTGATATTGTGTATCTGGACTTTCAGAAAGCGTTTGACAAGGTCCCTCATCAGAGACTTTTGGCAAAACTAAAGAGTCAAGGGATAGGAGGCAGTGTACTATTGTGGATCAGGAACTGGTTAAAAGATAGAAAGCAGAGGGTAGGGCTAAATGGCCAATTTTCCCAATGGAGAAAGGTGAATAGTGGTGTACCCCAGGGATCTGTACTGGGTCCGCTGCTTTTTGACATATTCATAAATGACCTGGAAAGTGGAATAACGAGTGAGGTTATCAAATTTGCAGATGACACAAAACTATTTAAAGTTGTTAAAACCCAAGAGGATTGTGGAAAATTGCAAGAGGATCTTGATAAATTGGAAGACTGGGCATCAAAATGGCAGATGAAATTTAATGTGGACAAGTGCAAGGTTATGCACCTAGGGAAGAACAATCCAAACTATGGTTACACGATGCAAGGTTCCACATTAGGAACCACCACCCAGGAAAAAGATTTAGGCGTCATTATGGATACCATGTTAAAACCCTCGGCCCAGTGTGCAGCAGCGGCCAAGAGAGCAAATAGAATGTTAGGTATGATAAGGAAAGGAATGGAAAATAAAACAAAAGATATTATAATGCCTCTATATCGTTCCATGGTGAGACCGCACCTTGAATATTGTGTGCAATTCTGGTCGCTGTATCTTAAAAAGGATATAGCGATTTTAGAAAAGGTTCAGAGAAGAGCCACCAAAATGGTGAAGGGGATGGAAGGATACTCCTATGAAGAAAGGCTAAAAAGGTTGGGGCTCTTTAACCTGGAAAAGAGACGGCTGAGGGGAGATATGATAGAAGTCTATAAATTAATGAACGGAGTGGAACGGGTAAACGTAGATCGATTGTTTACCTTATCAGAATATAGAAAGACTAGGGGACATGCAATGAAGCTACAGGGTAAACTATTTAAGACTAATAAAAGAAAATATTTTTTCACTCAACGTGTAATCAAACTCTGGAATTTGTTACCGGAGGATTTAGTAAAGGCTGTTAGTGTAGCTGGGTTTAAAAAAAGGTTTGGACAAGTTCCTGGAGGAAAGGTTGTCAGACGGCTGCCTAGGGTGAGAACTTACACAATCTTGACGATGCATATATTCATATGATTCTTGCAAGGTATTGTGGGTACTGTAGTTCATTCACTCCCAACACAGCTGAAGACAATAATTGAGTTGTGTAACCAGTGGTAAAGCCAATAAAATACTTCTTTTATTGATGGGGTTTAATTCACCCAGCACAAGTATGCTTGGTAGCAATATAAATGAGGTTACTTGTTTGCAGTGTTTAAATGGATAACATAAAGTCACAAAGCAAATCAGAAAACAACCTTCAGCTTGTCAGGCAATTAGCTAATGTTTTCTTAGCAAATAATTACCAAATAAAAAGGCACAAAGAAATAAATGAACTTTGCTTGTTAGGTTAACTTCTGCTTATTTTCCACGCAGATCCAACAGTGATTCTCCCTTGCTCACACACACAATCAGGTGCAGCTTTAATTACTATCAATTGTCCAGCTGAAACCCTTTAGCTGGCTGGCTGCTACTGTGTGAACCCAAATCCTGCTTTAAGAGCTGTTTGCAGTGGAATAAAGAACAAAGTTAGGTTTCTTTGTGATGGCTGATGTGTTTGCTCACAGAAAGCTAGCAATAGCATTTAGATAGAGAACAGTCCATGTAATTAATAGTTTCATCTGCTGTATCTCCCCCTTCATCAATCAGCATAGGGTCACTATCAAACATTTGCACAGACGAGTCTTTCATTAAGGCACTATCATGAGAATGCTTATTCCCTTGCTGCCATTCACTATTATAGATAGGGTCTGGATCAGTGTTCATACCTGAGCCTCTCCTGCTATCATAATTCCTCTCTGTATAGCCTGGCCAGTATGTAATCCAGTTATGATGTCCAGCCTTCCAATCTTGATCCCTGGACACTGGATCTTTCCTCACATACCTTCTGGCATAGGTCTGAAAGTCCCTTCCACGTGCAGTCTTCTCTCTTCCAGGTAGCCACTGGTGATTCCTATCTCTGCCATTCCATTCCTCTGGCTGACTCCAGTCCAATGGACTCTGCTGGCATTTGGAATACCTCCCAGTATGGGTACTGCCTTGGACTCTCCCAGACCTTCCAATGGCCCTTCTTCTCTTCCTTCCAGAGAGTTTCCTTCTCTCTCTATCCGCTTGGCTTGGCTTCTGCTTCTCGAGATGATGTTGGTGCTTGAGCTTGAAGCTGTTGCTGTATCTTTTGCTGAAACTGTCTCTGAAGCTATTATCTGTAGAATAAGCTCTATTCTTATTCTGTCCTAATGTGTGCTCCTCCCTAACACAGCGCAGCTGTGTTGAATCAGGCCCTGCCCTTTGAGATGAGTGCTTAGGGATTACCTCATAGCTCTCTTGATTGCACACACATTTTCTCACTTCAGCCCCTCTCATGGCTGCTGGAAACCTGGTGCATTCTGGGACTGGTAGTCTTTTATGTGAAAACTCTGTTTTCTTACTTCTACCAGAACCGACAGGTTGCTTGTTCAGAGTCACATCATCTTTTCTATAGCTCCTACCTGAGCTATGATAAGCTTCCTTATCACAAGGTCCATAAACCATTATTAAGAAGGGACCCAGGATATCAATGTTTGAACCAAAACAAGCATTGTGGAACCTGTGTCCCTTGGGGAAACTGCTAGGTACATATGACCTAGATTGGCCACTGTTGGAAACAGAATACTGGGCTTGATGGACCTTGGTCTGACCCAGTATGGCATATCTTATGTTTTTATGTTCTTCAAATGCTGCCCTACTGACAAACTTTGAGTCATTTTGGCGATGTGCCAAAACAGCTTGGAAGGCAGGCCATTTCTCTTCCAGCAGGAATGGAAGGAAACTTTCCCAGTCTTTGTTGAGTTCCTTTGGGAACATCCCCTCCTAAGAAATAGCCATATATTTTCCCTACGTTATTGTTACTCCAATCTTGTATTTTTAATTATATCATGTATATAGTTCACCCTGTTATCCAAATTTGTACTGTTCTATGTAAAACCAAACAGCTTGTTGTTATGGTCATTGTGTTATAATGTAAACCGCGCTGATACCGAATAATGCGGTATATAAGAAATTGTAATAAATAAATAAATAATCCCCATATAGAGGATGTAAGAATTTATCCTGCTGGATAGCATGGGTGCTTGAAAAGAACGGCAGGTGAATGCATCAAGATTCCTTGATTCCTTTCCTGGAGAAATTGAGGCTTGGTTCTTGACATTTTTTATGCGACGCATCGCCAATTCCACCACTATGGAATGGTGTGGAAGTAGTGGCTTCTGGAATCCAGGACATTCGGGTAGGCAATATCATTCATCATGGGAACCATCAGGGCTGCTGTCATCTGTGCTGCTCTCTGGAACCTCCTGCCATAAAGCAAGTCAGACCCATATATAACATATTTAGGCCCGAATGAGCCTTATGTTGATCTCGGATTCCCAAGCCCCCCTGGCCCTCCTGACTATTGTGAGGCATCCCTGCCATATCCAATCAGTCCATAGTCTTTAAATGCCCATCCCTGGCTTGGGTACCTCTGCTACCAGCCTAGGTTAGTTTACAGAACTTGCTCTGGGCTCTCTTCCACTAGCTGCAGCCTTGTTTATGAATTCAAGCATGAACATCAACTGGACATTCACAAAATATGGCTTCCAGGCATCTTGAATATCATTGTTAAACAGGTCATTTCCTATTTCTGACAAGCACATGTCATCTTTCCAATACAATCCAGTGCAATATTTGTCCGCCCAATACTGCATGATGTGTAATCTGCTTAGCTTGCAGGCCCAAACTCCCAGTTGTCTATTTACCTTCTTGCATCTACAATCCCAGAGCATTGTGTGCATGCAGTAACAATGAGGGATAATGTTGGACCACATTTTGTGAGTACCTTCAAATAATGATTTAATAGCAGAGAGATCCCATCTGGCAGCCCTTACTATGCTCACTCAGGCCTTCATATGCTCATTCAGGCCCATAGGTATGACCATGCAACTCCTCTACTTTTTCAGTATCACTGATTGCCAGTAAAATATCGTGCCCAGTACAATATTCTCCTCACTTATAAAGCTTTATATCAAATGGCCCCAGAGTACATTCATCCCTGGTTATTTCTTACTGTCCAATCTATGCACGGTAACAGGCTCTGCCTATCTTCACCAACTCAAGCTAAGTTTGAGGTTAACAGGTGCTCTTCCTTTTTCTTCCTTGCCCCATCTCTGTGGAACACTCTTCCTGCTGATCTTCACCTGCAGTCTTTCTTCAATTGCTTCAAGGCCGATAAGAAGACTTACCTCTTCAGGCAGGCATTTGATCTTCATGGATAGCCATGTATGCTGGGAGGTAATGTCATGGCTTACCCCTCATCTAGAAGAAGACCTTTCGATTATGACTGATCTCTTGTCTGAATGTCCTCCTCTGATAGTTGTTTCTGTTGAATGGTCTCCTTTTCTCTCCCTTTTTTTTTCTCTGTTTCTTTCTGTCCTATCCATTTTAGCTGTAAAGTAGAGAGAAGAGAGATGAAAGTGGAAAAAGGGAGGGAAAGAGAAGACAGCAGAGTGCAGGAATAGGTGAAATTAGAGAGGCGAGAAAGGCTATAAGCTGTGAAGAGACAAGCTATGGCAGAAAATACACACACAAAGGAAAAAGAAATTATAAAGAAATGAAAGGAAGATAAGAAAATAATTCTTTAAAAAAGAAAGAATGTGAAGGCAGAGAGGAAACTTAAGAGAAGATCAAGAGCCAGCTGAGACAGAGGATTAAAGTCAAACCACTGGCACAAAGTTGGAAAACTGTTAAAGTATGGTAAAGATTTCTGGGCTAGCTGGGCTAGGTCAAGGGTAGGGGTTAGCTGGTATTCTGCTCTTCTCGTCCAACCCTGAGGCTACCAGCATACTGGAAGGGCATGGGGCAGCAGGAGAAGGTTATAGCAATATCTGATACTATGAACTAAAAAATCTCTTAAGAATTGTTCCTCTTTGGCAGGTTTCTTATGGAGAGAATACGAAAGTCTCAAACTAAGAGGAGAATGGAGACGATTACACAAATAACGACTTCTACTACTATTATTAGTCATTTATATAGCACTACAAGGCATACACAGTGCTGCACAGACAAATGCAAAAATGACGGTCCCTGCTTGTCAGGACTTACAATCTAATCAAGACAGACAATACAATAACTGAGAACAAGGGTACAACTAGGGAAGGGAAAGGAGACACATAAGAGAACAAGGGATCAGGATCCAAAAGCAGCCTCAAAGAGGTGAACTTTCAGCATGGATTTGAAAAGGGGCAGAGATGAAGCCTGGTACACAGACTCAGGTAGTTTGTTCCAGGCATGAGGAACAGCAGGGTGAAAGGAATGGAGATGGCAGAGGAAGAAAAGAGCAGAGAGAGAAGCAAGCCAGTAGAGGTGCAGAATTCATGAGGAGGAGTGTAGGGAGAGAGGAGAGAGGAAAGGTAGTGAGGAGCAGTAGAATAAATGCATTTATAGGTCAGTAGGAGAAGTTTGAATTGGTTAGGGAAATGGAAAGGGAGCCAATGAAGTGATTTGAAAAGAAGGGTTATATGAGTATATGACTGGGGTTTCTAGTCCCACAGGTGCTCCTTGTGGTCTTGGGCAAGCCACTTAACCCTCCATTGCCCATGTTCCCTGTAAAATAGTCATCTCCAAGTTATAATGCCCTGTTCAATGTAAACCGCCTTGATATCACGAAAGGCGGTATATAAGAAATGATAAATACAGAAATAAATATTGAGGCTGGTGGAAGATTAGCCATGCAGCTGAGTTCTGAACAGATTGAAGGGGAGAGCGATGGCTCAAAGGGAGACTAGCAAGGAGGAGGTTGCAATAGTCTAGACAGGAGGTGACTAGAGAGCCATTAAGTGTCTTAGGAGTATGTTCAGAAAGAAGGGGGCAAAATGTTCTAATGTTATAGAGAAAGAAATGACAGGTTTTAGCAATCAGTTGGATGTGTGTGGAGAAGGAGAGGGAAGAGTCAAAGATGATCCCAAGATTGTGTGTGGAAGTAGAAGATAGAGAAAGGAGGAAGGGAGAGGTGGGTTTAGGGGGCAAAATAAGAGGTTCGGTTTTGGCCGTGTTCAGTTTCAAACGGCGGTGAGACATCCAGGCAGCGATGTCAGAATAAAACAATCATTCTCCTGTTCGATCTCATGATATACAGCAGCGGAAGGCCAAATGGGCTCCCTGTACTTCACTAGCCCAAAAAAGGAGCATGGCAGCAGCAGGAAGAGATGATAGGAGAGATGGGTGGGAATTTGGAAGGGGATAAGTGATTCCCCCCCCCAACTATATGCATTTATTCATTGAGTTTTCCTCCTCGCTCAGCTACTGAGGCCTGGTTTCCTTGTTGCATAACTCCTGGCCTAGCTCAAGGCAGGCTTTTGGGCTGTAGGACTTGTGTGGCTGCACAGGGTGCCAAGAATGAGGGGTTGCTGCCATGCAGGTGCCTCCCCACATTCTTCAACATCATGTGTGCAGGGAAAAGAGAGGGATGGGGTTAATGGTGCTGGGAAGAGGGTGGGGGAGAAAGAAGATAGAAGCCAAAAGAGGGATTTTGTGCTAAAGAAATGGAAGCTTTAACAAAGCTGCCGTGGTCACTGCCAGTGCAGATGCTGATTTCCAAGTCATCAGTTCACTATGTGGCCATTTGAGCTGTATTAGTGGGCCAGCAAGCAGTTTATTTTTATTTTATTTATTTATTTAGCTGTATTCATATCCTGCTTTTCACTGGGTCAAAGCAGTCAATTGGGGGATACATTTAACACGAGGGGATATGACACACATATGCTAATACTTACAGGGAACATGGGCAATGGAGGGTTAAGTGGCTTGCCCAAGACCACAAGGAGTGCCTATAGGACTAGAAATCCCAGTCCCTCCGACCTGAGATTGCTGTCCCCAGGTGGGACTTGAACCCCTGGCCCTCTGGCCTGAAGTACCTTGTCCTAACCACTAGACCACTCCTCCCTTTGAAGCAGTTGGTTGAGAAGAACATGCTTCTATGTTCAGGGCTACTGGATTGTTTCCAGAGCATGTGATCCCTGGGGTTTTCAGGCTGAGGGCAGGAAGCACCATGTGTAACTGTGGCTCTGGAAGTGTGGAGCTCAAGAAGTGTGGAACTACTGAGCTTCTAAGGCTTGGGCATGCAAATGATGGAGCAGCTTGTATGGACTCTTAGGGCATGGAACTACCACTATCCTTCAAACTGTGAGTTTCAGGAAAAATGCTATATTGGATGGGAAGATAGGAATGTCCCATGCCATTTTGAATTCTGTCACGAAATTTGCCCCACCACCTCCATCGGGAGAGCATTCCAAGTATCTACCGCCCTTTCAGTGAAAAAGTAGTTTCTGATGTTGCTTTTAAGTTTACCTCCTTGCAGCTTCATTTTATGCCCTTTAGTTTTACAGCTTCTCCTTCTTTGAAAAAGGTTTGTTTCTTCATTGATGCCCTTTAAGTATTTAAAAGTCTGTATTATATCTTCCCTGTCCCTCTTCTCCTTGAGGGTATTCATATTTATGTCTTCAAGTCTTTTCTCATACATCTTCTGGTGCCCGATCCTAATTATTTTGGTCTCCTTTCTCTGAACCATTTCAAATCATTTTATATCCTTTGTAAGATATGGTCTCTAAAACTGAGCACAATACTCCAAGTGAGGCCTCACCAGCGACTTGTACAGTGGCATTCGTACCTCTTCCTTTCTGCTGATTATTCCTCTCTGTAAACAACCCAGCATCCTTCTGACTTTGGCCACCTTGAGATCCTCAGAAACAGTCACTCCAAAGTCCTTTTCCTGGTCTGTGCATACCAATCTCTAACCCCCTATTGCATACAGTACAATTCAGTTGGATTTCTGCATCCCACGTGCATGACTCTGCACTTTTTTGCTTTAAATCTTAACTGCCAAGCATTATACCATTTTTCCAGCTTTTGTAGATCTTTTCTCATGTTGTTCCCTCCCTGAAAATTTTTGTGTCAACTGCAAAAAGGCAGACTTTTCCCTTCAGTCCTTACATTTCATGCTTGTCAACTTGGGGCACATTACTGCCCTTAGGCACCATATCTTGGGTCACCTTAACATCCTTAGGGCACCTTATATGGCACCTTAGCTTAAGGCACCTTATAAGGGTGCCTTAGGTTAAGGCGCTTTATAAGACACCCTATAGGGCACCTTATAAAGCGCCTTGTCAGTCTTGTAATGTGCTTTGCTTTAATGTGCAACGTCCCATTAACGTGCGCTAACTGGCCAAGGCGCCCTTTAACACGTGTTAAACGGCCATTGCTATCTTAACAATGGTACACCCACTTCCTTATATGGCATTGCTCACGTTAACGCTGCACTTAACGCCGGTAACGTTACCGCGCTTTAGTAAACATACCCCATAGTAATTGATGGGATAAAAAATAGGCTTTTGAAGGGCTCCTATGGAAGCCCCCTAGGATTTTAGATAGGCAGCATATAAATTTTAAAATAAATTAAATGTATGTAAATGAGGACTGATGGATATGCAAATATTTATGCAAATGACACCCCACATTACTCTGAGGCCAGCCTTGTCTGTGCCTATCGGGAAGGGTGAATAACAAATTGAGATATGAGCTGAGTCAGCTGAGGGACAGCAATCAGTGAAGAGACAGAAGGGGAACTGCAAAGGATGGGTGAGCTACAACCTGATGGGAAGAGGAGCTGGAAATGTGTCTGCTTTTCTGTCCTTCACAGAGAAGAAGTAACAAACTATAGGCCAATAAGCCTTACCTCGGTAGTGGGAAACGTAATGGAGATACTGCTGAAAGAAAGGATAGAGATTTTTCTGGAAGCCAACAGATTGTGAGATCCAAAGCAATATGGCTTTACCAAGGGAAGATTGTGCCAAACGAATCTGATTGATTTCTTTGGCTAGGTGACCAGAGAACTTGATAAAGGGCATGCAATGGATCTGCTCTACTTAGATTTCAGCAATGCCTTTGATACTGAACCTCATAGGATGCTTGTGAATATACTGTGCAGCCTGGGGATGGATCCCAAGTTGGTTGGCTGAAAGACTACAGAGGGCAGTGATAAATGGAATTCACTCTAAAGAAAGGAGGGTGAGTAGTGGAGTACCTCAGGGATCAATCCTGAGACTGCTGCTGTTCAATATGTCTGTGGGTTATACTGCTGAGCGTTAAAAGGAAAGGTTTGCCTTTTTGTAGATGATATAAAGATTTGCAACAGAGTGGACACTTTGGAGGGAGTAGACAACATGAAAAGAGATTTACAAAAATTAGAAAAATGGTCAGAATGCTTGGCAATTGAGATTTAATGCAAAAAGGTGCACAATGATGCACTTGGGATGCAGAAATCCAAAGGAGCTGTACACGATAGGGAATGAGAGACTGGTGTGCGTGCACCAAGAGAGGGACCTCAGAGTAATTGTATCTGAGGATCTCACAAGGTGGTGAAGCAGTGTGATAAGGCAGTGGCCAAAGCCAGAAGGATGTCGGGGTGCATACAGAGAGGAAACATCAGCAGGAAGAAGGTGGTATTAGTGCCCCCATACAGATGGTTGGTGAGGCCTCATTTGGAGTATTGTTTTCAGTTTTGGAAATCACACCTTACAAGGGATATAAAATGAATTAAAATGGTTCAAAGGAAGGCGACCAAGATGATATGGGGCTTGCACCAGAAGGCATATGAGAAAAGACTTGAAAACCTAAATACATATACCCTAGAGGAGAGGAAAGACAGGGAGGATATGATACAGACCTTTAATACTTAAAGGGTATTAATGAACAAACAAAATGTTTTGAAAGATGATGAAGTTGTAGAATTAGAGAACATGAAATGAAGGTGCAAGGAGGTAAACTTAAAAGCAACACCAGGAAATAGTTTTTCATGGATAGGCTGGTGGATGCCTGGAATGCCCTCCTGAAGGAGGTGGTGAGAGCAAAAAATGTGATGGAATTCAAAAAGGAATGGGATGGGCACAGAGGATAACTACATAGCAAGAGGATGGAATCAAAGCAAATGTAAATAACTTGATAAATAAAGAGGAGTAACCTGCCTGGAGGGGCGGATTCAACCTTAAGCAAAGGCATAGAGGGGGAATAGCTGGACAGATCAGCAGGTGCAGTTCTACATCCGTAGCTACCTTACGGAGTACAAGATGGACCATACTGGTCTTTATCTTCTCTCATTTACTATGTTTAACCAGAACTATGGATGGAACATATTTTATATATTTTAAGAAAAGTATGGAAGCATAGCAGGTTAGATCAGGAGGAAGAAAGTTAAAACATTTAGGATGGTGAAGTGGAGCAGGTAGGGAGGTATTAAGCACCCCATCCACAATGATAAGCTAAACTATGCATAGGGAGTAATAAGTGAGGGGAAAATAGTGTATGAAGGGGAGAGGAGGAGAGGAGCAAGTGATAAAGAGACAGGGTAGTTGAGAAAGGACTGGACAGGGCCTGGGAGAAATGAAAATGTATTTATTTATTTAACTGGTTTTATATACCATTTTTCTGCAAGGCAAAACGGTTTACATTGAACAGGTAGTAACATTTACATGGAACAGTTACACCTATGGACAAATAACTGATATAAATATTACATTGAACAAGTAGTAATGTTTGTATGGAACAGTTGGAACTATGAATAGATAACTGGAATAAATATTTACATTGTTACCATGAACAGAAGAACAAAAAGATAGTTTGCATATGTCATAGCAGCTATGCGGTGTGGCATTGTGTTCGCCTGCTTTTGGGGGGTGAGTGGTGAGAGAGGTGAGGAGGGGCTGGGTATGAGCTTGTGAGTGGCTTGTGGTGGTAGATGTGTTGAAGTATTCTTCGAAAAGCAAGGTCTTAAGATGTTTTTTGAAGAGGGTGTGTATGTGTGGATGATGTGGATGGGCTGGGTAGGGAAGAGAGAGGGTTGAGGACTGGCTGGGATGGGGACAGTGTGGGGTATGGCCCAGACTGGATTGAGAGGGATGGAGAGAGTATGGGACAAACTAGTAGGGATGAACTGAAGGTGGAAGGAAGAGACACTGATGGGTCTTTCTATGCTTTCCTAGCTCTTCATTTGGCCATATGAGTCCACCTCATGTGTGAACCACCTGATATATTCCACATTTAATGATGGCCTGGCCAGTTGTGCCTATGGCAGACTATATTTTGTTTTGATTGTTTTGGCCATAGTAATGTGTGTTGAATTGAGCACCTCCCATCATTTTGAACCATTAGCTCCTACACTTCTAGTGATTGTGGTAGTGGTGTTGGAGTAAGGATACCGGATTTTTCGCAGGCAAATGTGGAACACTTGTTGCCCAAAGCAGGGGGTGGAGGAACACCTCAGTTCTACTACTGCTACTACTGATGATTTGTATAGTGCTGCAAGGTGTACAAAGCACTGTACGGATACATGTAAGACGGTCCCTGCTCATCAGAGCTTACAATCTAGTCAAGACAGACAGCACAACAGCTGGGGAAAAGGATATTAGAGGACTGGTAAGGAAACACAGTGTTGGAGAGCAGGGGACTATGCAGATCAGAATCCAAAAGTGGTCTTGAAGAGGTGAGTTTTTAGCCTGGACTTGAAAAAGGCCAGAGATGAAGCCTGATGTATAGACTCGGGTTGTTTGTTCCAGGCATAAGGAGCAGCAAGAAGGAAAGATCAAAGTCTGGAGATGGCAGTAGAAGAGAAGGACATAGTTAGATGCGATCTTTCAGAAGAGCGGCATTCCCAAGGAGGGGTGTAGGGAGAGATAAGAGAGGAAAAGTAGTGAGGCGCAGCAGAATGAGTGCAGATACAGGTTAGTAAAAGTTTGAACTGAATATGGAAACAGATAGCCAACGAAGTGACTTGAGAATAAGGGTCATATGAGCATATCGAGGCTGGTGGAAGATTAGCTGAATTTTGAACAGATTGAAGGGGAAAGAGATGATTCAGAGGGAGAGCAGCAAGGTGAAGGTTGCAATACGAGTCTAGACATGAGGTGACTAAAGAGTGAATATGTGCAAGGTTGTGAGACGAAGAAACAGGGAGGAGTAGAAAGGAGGTGGGTTTAGGGTAAAAGATAAGCTCGGTTTTGACCATGATCAATTTCAAACAGCAGTGATACATACAGGCAGCAATGTCAAATAGGCAGAGATAGGGGCTTCGAGAGATTTCAGGTGTAGAGAGGTAGATCTGAGAGTCCATTCCCAGGTTTGAGCAACATGATGTGGAGAAGGGAAGAGGAGTCATTACTCTGCACCCGTGATCATCCCATGACAGCAAGAATATCACTTCCAAGCAGACAAATCAACAGAAATAGAAACAGTGATGCATTTCCCTGGTACTGTGCAAAATATAAAGATAACTGATGCAAATTCTGAAAAATGACATTTTGCTGTCACTAAAGTGAAAATAAATTTTCTTCTACCCTCTCTGTCTCCTTTACTGGAATCAGGAACAGGAGGCTGCCAAACAGGTGGGAGTTAGGGACATAACTCTAAAATCGGGAACATCTGGTAACCTTATTTTGGAGGCAGAAATAGTAACAGAATTCAAGAAAGCACGGGGCCCTCGTTTGAGAGGAAATAACTATATAACCAGAGACCAGGCAGACTCTGTGGTACTGCAGAAGGAATAGATAGTGGGCAGACCAGCAGGGCCTAGTGCTCTTTACTTGCCTTTATACGTTATATTTCTGTGTTGCAATATTTTGTCTTCACATGCTGCTGGATTGTAATTTTTTCTTCATTGAGCCTGTAGGTGGCGCCATTGGATTCAGCTCTGCTATCAGATGCTGCTTGCTCTAAAGTAGTCTGCTAGTTTCTACTGTTATGAATACTGTAAACACAGCTAGACATGGGAAAATATGGTTTAAAATCATTTTAATCAAAAGGCGTTGCATAACAAACTGACTTTTAGAATGTGACTTTCCTTAGAGTGCACTCAGTTCCAACATCTGATCAGGATGTTATAAAAAGTATAATAAAAAAATATTCACTGCATTAAGCAAAGAAAAATATTTTCAGCTTACATTTGAAAAAAGTCTGCCACAAGGCTCTATGTAGCTCAGATAACCAGAATAAACTCCTTGGGGCCAATATGCAAATTAATTTATATGTTTGGTGGCGACCATAGGAAGTAACTCTATAATGAGCCACACATATTTACATGCCATGCGTAAATCGCCTATTTTAAAATTATTTACGCAAGGGGATAAGCACTTACCATGGAGTGTAGGTGGTTGCTATTCTGTGAGCATGTGCATCAGAGCAGTGGAGTGTAGCTGTAGAGCAGGCGAGCACAGGGGTGGAGCTTGGTTGGAGCACAGGCAGAGTGCAAATCTACCCACATAATTTATAGAATAACATAACTTAAGAACATAAGAACATAAGATATGCCATACTGGGTCAGACCAAGGTCCATCAAGCCCAGTATCCTGTTTCCAACAGTGGCCAATCTAGGTCATATGTACCTAGCAGTTTCCCCAAGGGACACAGGTTCCACAATGCTTGTATTGGGTCAAGCATTGATATCCTGGGTCCCTTCTTAATAATGGTTTATGGACCTTTCCTCCAGGAACTTGTCCAAACCTTTTTTAAACCCAGCTACACTAACAGCCTTTACTACATCCTCTGGTAACAAATTCCAGAGTTTGATTACACGTTGAGTGAAAAAATATTTTCTTTTATTAGTCTTAAATAGTTTACCCTGTAGCTTCATTGCATGTCCCCTAGTCTTTCTATATTCTGATAACGTAAACAATCGATCTACGTTTACCCGTTCCACTCTGTTCATTAATTTATAGACTTCTATCATATCTCCCCTCAGCCGTCTCTTTTCCAGGTTAAAGAGCCCTAACCTTTTTAGCCTTTCTTCATAGGAGTATTCTTCCATCCCCTTTACCATTTTGGTGGGTCTTCTCTGAACCTTTTCTAATAATGCTTTATCCTTTTTAAGATACAGCAACCAGATTTGCACCCAATATTCAAGGTGCGGTCTCACCATGGAACGATATAGAGGCGTTATAATATCTTTTGTTTTATTTTCCATTCCTTTCCTTATGATATCTAGCATTCTATTTGCTCTCTTGGCCGCCGCTGCACACTGGGCCGAGGGTTTTAACATGTTATCCACAATGACACCTAAATCTTTTTCCTGGGTGGTGGTTCCTAATGTGGAACCTTGCAACATGTAACCATAGTTGGGGTTGTTCTTCCCTAGGTGCATAACTTTGCACTTGTCCTCATTAAATTTCATCTGCCATTTGGATGCCCATTCTTCCAATTTATCAAGATCCTCTTGCAATTTTCCACAATCCTCTTGGGTTTTAACAACTTTAAATAGTTTTGTATCATCTGCAAATTTGATAACCTCACTCGTTATTCCCTTTTCCAGGTCATTTATGAATATGTCAAAAAGCAATGGACCCAGCACAGATCCCTGGGGTACACCACTATTCACCTTTCTCCATTGGGAAAATTGTCCATTTAGCATTATCCTCTGCTTTCTATCTTTTAACCAGTTCCTGATCCACAATATTACACTGCCTCCTATCCCATGACTCTTTAGTTTTGCCAAAAGTCTCTGATGAGGGACCTTGTCAAAGGCTTTCTGAAAGTCCAGATACACTATATCAACTGACTCACCTTTGTCCACCTGTTTATTCACACCTTCAAAAAAACATAACAGATTAGTAAAACAAGATCTTCCTTGTCTAAAGCCATGTTGGCTGTCTCCCATTAGGCCATGACTATCTACATGCTTAGTAATTTTGTTCTTTATGATGGTTTCTGCCATTTTTCCCCGTACTGATGTCAGGCTCACCGGTCTGTAGTTTCCCGGATCACCCCTGGAACCCTTTTAAAAATTGGCATCACATTGGCGATCTTCCAATCTTCAGGTATTACAGATGATTTTAATGAAAGTTCACAGATTACTAATAGCAGGTCTGCAATCTCATATTTCAGTTCTTTGAATTGAATACTAAATCTAGTTGTGGGTGTTTACACCAAGTCTAGGATTGGTGTAAGTAGTTGGGCCTAGATTTGGCGCACATATCTCACCACTTATGCCCCTGCTCTATAAACTAAAACATGCGTATACTTTATGTTATAGAATAGGTGCCAAATACGCACATGACATGCACATTGAACTAAGCGGAACTTATAGAATTATCCTAATAGCTACCACAGTGCTCTTCTGCTAAATTGCATTATTTTATTGATGATTTGGATTATTATACTGCAGGCCCCATTTTATGCAGTGGGGTCTATTACCTAATAATGTGCATTAACGGTAAAGTAACACACCTTAGTGGTAGCACACCTGAATAGCTACAGCCCTAAGTCCACTATTCATGCATTTTCAATGGTACTATGTGAATAGTACTGATCCAGACAATGCCGGCTAGGAGTTAAGGTACAGTGATGATGGAACGACTGGCTACGGGATGATTTTGTCATGCTTCCCCCTTCCGTCCCCGGCAAAAGCCTCCACGAACAAGGAGTTTGTATGGGGAGGTTTAGTTAGGGGTGGGAGGGGACATTGCAGAGGCGGAGTGAGGGCAGGCAGTGGGCGGTCCGTGACCATGGACATACAGGGCTGATTCTGAAGTCAGCCCTGTACGTCTGGGGTCGGCAGACTGGACGGGGGGCTTATTCCACCTTGGAGGTGGAATAGGTTCCCCTGGATGTCAGGTGATGGCAAGCCCAGGTAGCACCAATGAGGTGAGGAGATAGAGGGGATTCCCCGCAGCCTGACCCTGGCCATGGAAGGCCAGATTTGGAGTTGGGCTGCAGGGAAAGGAAATTGGCACCGTCTCCATTAAGGAGCCTAACTGAGTAAGCCGGGCAAGGATCTGTACGTGCAGGCTGATCAGAATCGGGTCCCGGCCTGCACGTACAGACCCTAGACCCGATTCTGATCCCAAGGGGCACGTCTAGCCCCCATGGGATCGGAATCGGGTCAACCTATGTGCATCCCAATTCTGATCGGGTGCACAGGGGCCTGGATGCACATATTAGAATATGCCTCCATGTGTATAGTCATCAAAAAAAATCACTAAAGAGGAAAAAAGCCTAATGTCCAAACAAACTCCTTTAAAAAAAAATCCCTTCAATCTTTAACAAAAAGATCACCTATAAATTTATTTATTTGTTGGACCATTTGCCATAAGGGAAAACCACTCCACTATTTCTGGTTGCGAATGGACTGACTCAGTGTCTAACATAACTTATCGGGCCTATCATAAAATCACATGTCTGTCTTCATTTGTGGTATATATGATTGTTTGCTCATGCCCATTAAAAAATATATTGGAAGGACTTCTCGATCCATGAAACTATGTTTTCAGGAGCACCGTTCTCGACTTAATACAAAAGTGCTATCAGCCCCTATGGTAGCTCATTGCATTGCTCAGGATCACTCTTTTTAGGATCTAACTTGGAGAATTATAGATCAGGTTCCTTTAAATTCATGGGGGGGGGGGGGGGAGATAGATTGGCACGATTGCAGTATTTGGAGCAGCGATGGATTTTCAAACTCAACCTTGAGCTTGATTGTTGGAGCTTACTATGAGGGGTTTTTGGTATTTCTGATTGGCCAAATGTTGATCTTTGGACATCAACAATCGCTTCCCTAGATAAATGTCTGAGTATCATGTCATGATTTCAGTCTTGCCTGAAGAAGGGCCGGGAGAATAACGATGGCCTGAAACATGGCACTATATAGCGGTATGACTTCCTGTCTTATTATAGGAGCAGCGAACTGAAGAAAAAAAAAGAGCGTTGTTCCCTGCTGCTCATCATATAGAAACGACGGAGAAGAATGCCTACTCTGCTTGTATGCTTCATAGAAGTGGTAACAACGATCATTTGAAGGATCTGAATGAAAGCTAAGTTGGCGTTTTTCATTCTGTACATCTAAAATTGAGCCAATATTTTTTCCGTTGTGACTTAAGATATGTCTGAGGGGTTTGCAAGGTGCAATTCCCCTTGGATTTGAATACTCATGATAGAATGGTTTTGAGCTGTTGGTTTGGCTCATAAAAAAGAATAAAAAGGAAGAGTTGCTTCAAGAGGGTTTTCCCTCATGGCAAATGGTCCGACAAATAAATAAATTTATAGGTGATATATTTGTTAATGATTGAAGGGATTTTTTTAAAGGGGTTTGTTTGGACATTAGTCCATGTGTATAGTGGCAAACGTTTGCCGTTATCCAGACCATATAGCTAAGCAGTTTGATTTAGACCTGCAGAAAGGCTGGTCCTACATTAAACCACTTAACTATGCGTATCGCAACTTAAAAGTGTCATGGCACATATAGCCACTGGCAGTGACTGCACTCTAGGTATATTCTACTTCATCATCTATTTGTATAGCAACACTGATTATACAGTATGAGGCTGATTCTGTACTGGCTGTCCAGCCCCTTGTGCGGCCAATCAGAATCAGGGCATTCAGAGGGGACCGGACGTACAGAGGGGATCGACGTCCAAAACAGAATTGGGCCCTTAGACGGTAATTCTGTAAGGCACGGCTAGATTTCTCTGTGTGTATATGCACATAAATCATAGTATGTTAGTGGTTTATGTGCATAAATGACCACTTACACATGGAGTTTAGTCAGTCGCTATTATGAAAGTATCTGTGTCAGGCTGATGGTGTGCACTTTCACTATGGGCAAACGCAGGTGCAGAGTTTGTACAGAGTGTGGGTAAAGTGCAAATTTGCTTGTTTCTATTACTTGGGAGGCTTGCTATTCCTTAAAAAATAAAAGATAAGCAAGAAACCTATCTTTCCCTCCCACAGAACTCTCTGTGCCAAAACCATTTTTTCTTTATGTGCCAGAGTCAATCTTTCAAAACTGCTATTCAGTTCAGAATGTATCAGTTGCCAAACAGTTCTGGTAAACTATGCCAATTGCCAGATAATTTTAGTTCTTTAAATATGACAAAGCGCTTTTCCCCCCTTAAGAACACATTCAATCCTTCATGCATTCTTTCTCACATACATTCTTCCTCACTGAAACAGTTCAAGCTGTTTCAGGATTAAACAAATCCTTTGAGCAGTACACTGTTTTAAAACAGCTCACTTTGAAAGTGTTTCTTCTCACCGCATTAGTAGTTTTATACCTTCAGCCTTACTTTCGTTCAATGCTTGAAGGATTCCATTGCTATTGAAAACAAGCCTCACACACTGTTGAGCCTTTAATCAAAATAGTGCTCAAATCAAGCTCTCTCCAATAAATCATTTCAAATTCTCACTCTCTGATAAATTAATTCAAATCCTCATTCAGCTTGTCTTTAAAACTGCTTGAATGAACTTCAGGGCTCCCTCAGCATTGTTCCAGTCACCACGGCAAAAAAAAAAGAGTTCTCACATTTACATTTAAGTTTTCTCTCCAGTTTTCATTCCAGTTTTTACACACTTCTTCTCTAAGAAGTTTCAATTACTTCCAATTCTGATATCCAATAAATTCTTTCACAGTTCTTCCACATATTCACTCGCTCTGGCACATCTTACCACATCAAAGTCTACTTTCCAACCCCTGAACTGAAGTTCCTGAATCAGTATTATATCTTCACTGCAAAAGTGTTCTTCCATCTAGCTCCATTTGAAAATAGTCCCCTATTACTCGCTCCATTTCAACTCATACAACACTCTTAGGGGTATGTTTACTAAACCGTGGTAATGTTACCCGCGTTAGGTTCCGCGGTAATGGTACAGATGCCCATATAAAGGCATGGGTGGTGCAGCGTTATGGCGAGCTGTATCAGCTAACTCGCGTTACAAGGCACCTTAGACTAATGCGCGTTACAAGGCGCCTTAGAAGGCACCTTACTTATAAGGCACCTTACAAGGTGCCCTATAAGTAAGGTGCCTTATAAGGTGCTTTATAAGTAAGGTGCCCTATAAGTAATGTGCCTTATAAGGTGCCTTGTTAGGTGCCTTATAAGGTTCCTTAGAAGGCGTCTTGTAAGGTGCCTTATAAGTAAGGTGCCTTATAAGGTGCCTTGTAAGGTGCCTTATAAGTAAGGTGCCCTATAAGTAATGTGCCCTATAAGGTGCCTTGTTAGGTGCCTTATAAGGTGCCGTATAAGGTGCCTTGTTAGGTGCCTTATAAGTAAGGTGCCTTATAAGGTGCTTTATAAGTAAGGTGCCCTATAAGTAATGTGCCCTATAAGGTGCCTTGTTAGGTGCCTTATACGATGCCTTATAAGGTGCCTTGTAATGTGCCATATAAGGTGTCTTGTAACGTGCCCCATAAGGTGCTTTGTAAAGCGCCCTATAAGGCTCCTTAGGCTAAGTGCTGTATTAGGCACCCCTGGACAAGGCACCTTAGAAGGCACCCTGGGTTACGGAACCATAGGTTAAGATGGCCTAACAAGGTTACGGTGCCCTAGGTTAGTGTGCCCTGAGGGCTGCAAGGTGCTTTGGGATGACATGCATGACCTGTGAGGCATAGAGACAGATGTAGCCCTAACACCAGATAGAGCACCGAGGGAAGGCAATGAACAGGTGAGTGAAGGAGGGAGAGCTGGGAGCTGCTGGACCTGCCATATCTGCGGGCATCCCATGTGGCTGCCAGTACTGTTGACAAACATGGTGGGGGCAATGTAAAGTACTGGAAAGACAGTGGGTGGCAGACAATGGGAATACATGTCCCCCAATGGAGGCGGAGGTGGCAGGATAGTTACAATGATGGGTGGACAGAGGAGTGGTGGTGCCATGCAGATCAGGCACAGGCAAGGCAAGCACGAAGAGGCGCAATGCAGGAAAGAGTAGCAGTGCAGGACATGGGGTGGCAGCCTGCACAGGCAGATAGGACGCTACACAGCTGACAGATGCAGATAGACGGACCGATGGAATGTTGGCAACTGTGGCAAGAGTATTATGGGCTGGCAGCACAGCTCTGCAAAAATATGACTGTTACAGACATGCAAACTATTTGAGTAGGACAGGCATGAAAGGAGAGAACAATGAGGCATTGAACCCATGAACACTGTCAAGAATGGCATTGTACTAACCAGTATACCTCCATGTATCTCACAGCAATGGCTGGGTACAGAAGGACTGCAGGTCACCGCACAAACTGCCTGCTCTGAGTGCCAGGATAGGGTAACCGCACCAGTACCCATGATGCAATGCACATGCTGAATAGCTGTCTACAGCTGATCACCAAATGGGGTCTGCACCTCTCCGGTACCTCAGCTTGGAAAGATGAACTGACAGTGCGTGATATTGACACAGAGTAGCTACAGACCATTCCATTGTGCAGGTTCTGTGTTCACCCTGAGGGATATGATGGGTGCCCAGCACTATGTCCGCAGTACATGTGGTGCTAGAGATAGGTCCTGCTGTACATCCCCATCACTACCAGTGTGTGACAGTTGTTCCTTGTAGTGCATCCGAAGGTGATTTGGTGTCCATCTGTGTTCTGCAGTCACATGTGGCCTTCTGGGACCAGACACCACCTAGATTAGTATGTACCCAGTGTTAGGGTCTGGCTGACATGGGCACCTGTTATCAGAGCAGAGGAGTTTCTAGACTTGCATGAGGTTTGTGTAGCAGTGCCTCTACAGATCAAAGTAGTATACACTCTATACTCCAAAGGGCCCACAATCACCCTTTTTGTAGGTATGGGACAGGTGCCTGAGCCCCGGTGAAGCAACCTCCATCTTGCTGGTAGAAGACAGTCCTCCAGGGTTGGTGGGCCAGAGCCATACCTGTGACTGGGGCAGACCAGCAGTAATGCTGGGGATAGGTCTGGAAAATCTGAATGTCCTCACACAACAGTCTGCCATTCACCAGCAGATGGCACAGGTGGACTGCACCTGCAGACTCTACAAGATGTTCCAACCATACACAGACTAACTGCAGACAGTCCACTAGCCAGTCCATAGTGCATGTTCACAGAGGAGCTATGTGCACCAAGCAGGTATCTCAGTGACTGGTTCTCAGCACTGGGAACACATAGGCATCACTGGAGGTGCTATTTGGGAAACTAGACATGCCATGGTCACTGCTCGGTCAGAGTGAGAGTGTCCTCCCAGCATGCCATGCTGTGGCCACCCTGTCCATGCAGGAGGTGGTCAGGAACTACAGTGTCCCAGCCATTGCCCCACACCCTGTGGAGATGCATCCTGGCCAATCCGCCCTGTCAGGGCCATACCCACAATACCTTGCTTCTCATTATGCACATATTCAGGCTAACACTGGTAACAATGGGACATTGCGGGTCCAGTGAGGTGTGGGCAGCCACAAAACAATGGATAGACATACACACACATACACTCCTATTGCAGCATTGTGCAAAGAGGGGTGGTTGGCAGCCCTGCCTGCCACACTGGTCCTGATCACAGTGCTGACATTAATAAACTGTGCAGGAGGTAGTAGTAGTGCTCTGGTGATAACTGCAGCTCCGTGCTGGGGCCAACAGCCTGACTCTCCATGCAGCTTTGGATTGTGGAGCCTGTGTGAGTGGGTGTTTGTACCCGTGTTTGCTGCTGCTTTGGGCTTTGCACATGTTTCTGTTGTATCTGCATTGCAGGGTAAAATATAGGGAGATGCTCTGCAGGATCCACAGCTGGGACTTGAACCTGTGACCCTCTGCTCCTGGATACACTGGCTGTGTGTACTGCACCACACTGTTGCCACAGATGCATAGTAGTTCCTGGAGCTACCTGTACATTTCCTCAGCCAGACCTTTTCTGTTGCACTGCACATCACGTACTGGTACAGGGCATGGCCTAGGTACACTGCAGGCAGGTGCCACTGCCCCCTCCAGCATGGGCACCCCCCCTCTGCCATGCTGACGTGACCATATGCTATCAGTGCTGGTAGTGCGCAGTCCCAGGCCATCCACTGTGTAGGTAGGCGGTCGTCTAGGGAGCGGTGTCTGGGGTCAGGAGGCATACATGGCCATCCTCACATCCGCCCCATCACTGCCTACCAATATTATGTCCCTTCCGCTTGGTGGAGGGTTGGCTGGGGGGATGTCAGGTCAGTGCCCTGGCAACTGTTAGCTAGGGTGGACCAGATAGATGTAGGTGGATTGTGTTTGGCCGTTGTCAGTTGCTGTCTTGCTGATGTCCGGTTTCTATGTTTCTATGTGCCACCTAGGCAACTGCCTAGTCCACCCTGTGCCCCAGCTGCCCCCACTACATGTCCCGCCTGTAGCCCCCTATGCCCCATTTGCACCATCGCCATAGTAGCCTTTCATACTTGGGCACTATGCTGTTGCTGCACATGGAGCACTACTATCACTCTTCTTGGGCTCCCTGCCTATGTTGTACATTGCTGACGCTGAAATGATTTTACCCTCCTGCAAATGTGCCTCTAACGCCAGGTTTTCAGTCCTGGTAATGTTCGGCCCTTCATTTTCCCACATTAGTGTAAAAGGAGCATCTCCCTGCCCACTACCCACCCATTGACCCCTTCTCTCCGCCCTCTCTCCACCCTCTGCGAGACTTACTGCGACCGGTGACGTTAACGCACGTTAAGTAGCGTTAACGCGCATCAAGTAACGTTAACACGCGTTAATGTTACTTAACACGCATTAACGTAGCTGCTGCTATGTTACCGCAGTTTAGTAAACATACCCCTTAGTATTTTAAAGCCCACAGCAGACCTGTGCAAACATAAAATAAATTTTATAAGCCATTTTCTTTAAAGTTTACTTAGTATCTGTATTATTTATTTAAATTACATCATGCTTTCAGTATTCTGAGAGCTCTTCCCATGTGTTTTACAGTCTCAACCTATTTTTCTGCATCCCTCTGCAGCTAGCAAAACCTTGCACATGGATGCCATAATCCAGCACACTGTATAACACATTTATATATGCACACACACTAACATTTCATATTTTTTTCCATTTAGAAGTTTAAGTTTTTCAAACCACTACAATCCAATAATGCAATAACAAATTACAACTTACAAAACACTGAACATTAAGACCCCTCCCCTTCCCTTCCCTTCCCTCCCCTCCTCCCCTCCCCCACCCCCACTCTCTTCCCCCTTGTATACAAATCGTGAGCACGTCCCCCTTTTTTTCACTCTTATACCTTTGCTCCATCCTCTCTATTTCCTCTCAGTTTATGTCTTTTTACTGCGCCCCTTCCACTTCCCCAGCCACTTCCACACCCCTCCCCACTGTTGATCAATGGCCTTCCCTCTACCCCTTTTGATACCCGTCAGTTTATGCATCAAATAAAGGTCAGCCAATCGTTTAGCATATCTTGCTAGACTTGGCAGCACAGGTCTGTTTCAGTATGCAGAAATTTCACACTGGGTAGCTATAATACAATGCTGCACCACTCCCTGTAGTTTTGTTGGCACTGTAGCCTCCCGCTGATGAAATAGGAATATAGCAGGGAGCTGCTGCAACTTGCAACCTGTGATTTCTGCAATAACTTTGACAATCGCTCCCCAGTATTGTTGCAGTACTCAACATTTCCACCACATATGCAACAACATACCCTTCTCTCCACACTGTCTCCAACAGTCATTCGATAGCCTCATTCTCCCCTTACACATCCTCTCCGGTGTCCAATACCATCGGAAAAGCAATTTATACCTGTTCTCTTATAAGGGAGTGGCCATCAACAACTATCCTGAGCTACCACATCCTATTTCTCTACTTCCCACGTCACCACCAAGTCCTGCTCCCATTTCATCATATAACCCAGTTTCTCAGGTCCCCACATAGTTAACCCCCGATAGATCTGAGTCAAAATCCCTTTTCGTCCTAGGGACCCCCCGAGCAGGTGACTTCAAACCAGCCCTTCTCTTGCCATAAATCTAGCCATACCTCTTGCCGCCATAAAAAGGCACATACTTGATGATTGTGGTGGTCCTGTGCCATGAGATGGTAGAGGTCCATATCCCCTCAAAATCTCACACTCCCTCCCCTTGGAGTATTTCCTGTGAGACCTGACAAGGCCCTGTTTTGCCCACCAATGGAATATTGCTATTACTGTACCTTTTCCCACTCCAAAACAAGCCATTAAAGACATCATCTATGAGCACTGCTTACCCCACCCCCCCCGTGATTCCAGCCGATACTGCTGCCATATAGACAGGGTGTGACATACAAAAGGGTTGATCCCCCACCCCCATCTACCCCGGCAGACCAAGCACTCCAGGGCCGCCGGGAGGAGAGTAGCCTCCTCCAATAGTACCCAATGTTTCTGTCGCTCCATGTGCCAGGAATAGACAGTCCACAGCTTCTTAAAATTTGGGACCCCAGGGCCACCCTCCACCCACGCCCCCTGTAAGATCTGTGCCACAACCCTAGGAGATCAATTCTGCCAAATGACTCACTACACCTTCTTTTGTAACTGCTATATGACCCATGTGGGCACCAGTATCGGCAAACCCTGAAAGAGGAATAGAAAGCGTGGAAGCAGAAATCTTGAGGCATGATGTAATAGTCATATGGAAATGTTTTGAACGGACTGTAGTTAACGAAGCTGATACTTTGGACGTAAATGGTGTTGCAGTAATCCAGTTTTGAAATTACCAAAGATAGAAGCAATGTAACTAAAGATGATGAAGGGAGAACAGAACGAATGGAACAAATCCGGTGCAGGGTAAAGAAACACTATGGGGTATGTTTACTAAAGGGCGCTATTTGCGCTGTTGTGACGTTATCACGTGATAATGGTGTTTTACTGGGCAAAGACGTCACTTATCGCATGATAACGCGCACAGCGGCGCAAACGAGCACTGAGGGTAGAGAAAGGCTCCCCGGAGGGCGGAGGAAGGCTCCCCGGGGCGGAGAGAGAGGGTCAATGGGTGGAGAGTGGGAGGGGAGAGGCTCCAGGCACACTAACGCTGTGGAATCCGGGGCTGAAAATTAACGCCAGTGAAACCTTCACGTTAAGGCACATTTGAAGGAAAGAGAAACCATTTACGTCAGCAATGTACAGCAAAGCCAGGGAAACCTAAAAAAAGTGATAGTTGTGATACATGTGCAGGGAACAAAAGGGCAAATAAACATTGAAAATGACCTGAAAAAAATGTAAAAACACCATAATCAAGCTGGCCAATAGTGATATTAATGGGAAGAATTAAAATACACTACCGAGAAAGCACCAAAAAAAAGATATTAATTTTGGAAGGGTCTATGCTCTGTCCCCCTACAAGGTGAATGATCCGACATTGAAATAGCGCTGATCAGGGTTTTCCCTTTTTATTGGAAAGGTTTCTTATGGCGTGCACATGTGCCGCAACAGCAGGGTGGGCATGTCGGAAAGGGCAACTGTACAGATGCTGGAAAATGCGATACAGAGGGCTGCAGGTGGCACATGCTGTGGTGCAGCTGGGGCACAGTGCGGACTAGGCAGATGCCTAGGTGGCACATAGGAATGCTGAAACTGTGCAGCAGCCAGACAGCAACTGATGAGGGCCCAACATGGGCATGAGTGTGTTTCTCACAGTGTCACAGGGGATAATACCCAGCAGGTACCCCCAAGGGCACAGAAAATTGGCAGGCGGTGGGGGGGGGGGGGGAAGCATGGACATCTATGCAGGCACCCTTACCCCAGATCCTGCACCATAGGCAGCCGCCTACCTGCACACTGGATGGCCTGAGACTGCGCACCACCAGCACCACCAGCATAAGGGCATGTCAGCATGGTGGCAGAGGGGTACTGGTGGTGGAGGGGGCAGTGTGGCAGCTGCCCACAGCAGACCATAGCCTAGCCCTGTTTAGGTGGGTGCCATGCACTGCAACAGACAGGCTCTATCTGACGAACAGTCATGGTATCCCCAGGGAATGAACTGTCCCCGTGGCAACAGTATTGTGCAGTACACACAGCCAGTATGTTCAGGAGCAGAAGGTCACAGGTTCAAGTCCCAGCTGTGGTTCCTGCCAACCCAGTCCCTATATTTTACCCAGTAGTAAACCGTGGTAATAAAGACGGAACCTGTATTGCAGATAACATAAACATGCCTGAAACGCCTATATTTTACCCTACAGAGCACAGACACCATAAACATGCGCAATACCTAGAGCAGAGTTTCCCAAATGCAGTCCTGGAGGGCCAAACACCATTCAGGTTCCATGCTGTCTCTAATAAAGATGCCTGTGCTGTATTTCTATGCGCCACCCCCATGGTATGCAAATATATCTCATGCATATTCATTAGGGACAGCATGAAAACCCGAACAGTGTTTGGCCCACCAGGACTGGAGTTGGGAACCTCTGCCCTAGAGCAGGGGCCAACAGGGGCAGAAACACCCGCACCCACAGGCTCCATTATCCAAAGCCTCATGGAGAGGCAGGATGTTGGGCCCTGCGTGCAGCAGCATCTCCCAATATGAGCACTTGCATACCTTAGCACTGCCGCCCTAAACCTGGGAATACGTTACACATATATCACAAGGTTGCTATGATAAATGGCAGATAGCAATTCCTAAGTTAAGCGCAATCTGCTCATTGAGCTGAATCATAGCAACCTTTCTGATGTCTGTGGAGTGTGTTTCAGGTCTGGTGTCTGACAGTGTCTACCACCCTGGGGAGTAACCCCAACAGTATTGCATACCATAGCCATGCCTGCACTGTGCTCAGGACTGGTGCGGTGGCCAGGGCTGCCAAAAGCCTCTATATTTGCACAATGCTGGCATAGGTGTGGGAGTGTGTGACTGTCTATCCAGTGTGTGGTGGCTGCCAACACCTTACTCATCCCACACTGCTTGCACTGTTTCCAGTGTTAGCCTGCCATTGTACATAATGATGAGCAAGGTACTGTGGGTATAGCCCGGACAGGGTGGCCTGGGCAGGATGCATCTGCACAGGGCATAGGGCAATGGCTGGGACATTGTAGTGCCTGGCCACAACCTGCACGGACAGGATGGCCACAGCATGTCCTGCTGAGAGGTCACTCTCACCCTGACTGAGCAGTGACCACGGCATGACTAGGTTCCCCCATGGTGCTGTATAGCATTTCTTTCAAATGAACTGTATGGGTTATTTTTTCTGGGGTCCAATTGCTGACTTATCTGCTTGGTGGGTGTGCTCACATCTCCTCCAGGAACATGCACTGTGGACTAGCTAGCAGACTGTCTGCAGTTATATGTGTATGGCTGGAACATCTTGTAGGGTGCAGTGGCTGGAGACTCACTGTGCTTTCTGCTGGAGAATGTCAGGTAATGGTGGGGGGCAGCTGAGTGTTTCCAGGCCTACTGTCTGTCTGCCATTGCTTTATGGATGTTTACAGATCTGCATTGACTGCCCTGTAG
The DNA here is from genome assembly GCA_033557465.1 of Ichthyophis bannanicus. Classification (NCBI taxonomy): domain Eukaryota; kingdom Metazoa; phylum Chordata; class Amphibia; order Gymnophiona; family Ichthyophiidae; genus Ichthyophis; species Ichthyophis bannanicus. The sequence continues at coordinate 1,033,050,789 of CM066031.1, forward strand.
GGTGTCTGTTCCCCAACAGGACTGTGGTTGATGGTCCCCTCTACTGCCACCATTGCAGGGAGGTAGAATGTGGATCTGTTGGTGGGAGATCCTGTTTCCCACTCTGAGCCACAGAGGGCGGGTTGGGTGGTGGTACATAATCTGCCTATGTGTCCAAACAACCCCCTTCACTTACATCATATGACCATGGCACCAACATAGAATATGCACTATTCTGGGTGCATCATAGCCCATATGGGCTAGACTTGATTGAAAACTACAGATGTATCCTAGGTGTGTCCGCAAGAACTACCTATCACACACACACACACACACACACTGAAACTGATGGGTACCTGCAGCATGGCCTATTTCAGCTATGAAAGGTGCTGTGGACCTGGTGCTGGGCGCCCCACCTCACCCTCAGGGTGAGCACAGTACCCACACAATGTGACGGCCTGTAGCTACTCTGTGCCACTAACACACACGGTCGGCACCCCCTACCAGGCTGAGGTGCTGTGGGGGTGCACACAGTCAGTTCCCCCTACCAGGCTGAGGTGCTGTGGGGTGCATACCCCATCTTGTTATCATCTGTAGACTGCTGCTTTGCATGTGCTGTGCATCATGGGTACGGGTGGGTTCACCCTATCCTGGTAATCACAGCAGACAGTTTGTGTGGTGACGAACAGTCCTTCTGTAGCCAGCCAGGGGTTTGTTAGTAGCTATAGAGCTGTAGCCCACTGGTTACTTCACTGCCTGTGGAACCAGAGGTCATGGGTTTGATCCCACAGTGGGGTTATTTGATAGGGCTGTCTGAGGCGTTCTCTATTTTTAATTTCAATTAGTGCTGCCAGCAAAAACACCCTCACAGTGCTGTAACCTGAAGGTGCCTCATAAGGTGCCCCATAAAGTGCCTTATAAGGCACCCTATAGAGTGCCTTATAAGGCGTCCTCTAGGGCAGTGGTCCCCAACCCAGTCCTATGGGGCCCACCGGCCAGTCAGGTTTTCGGGATATCCCTAATGACTATGCATGAGATATATATGCATTAGAGATATCCTGCCAACCTGACTGGTTTGTGGCCCTCCAGGGCTGGATTTGGAGACCCCTGCCTTACACCTCTGTCATTTAAGATTGTGAGTGGGCAAGGTACAGATGTCCTAGACATCGAAAGGGTATATAGAATGTGTCACATTCCTCCTCGATTCTCACCACCACCAAAAGGTTGATAGGGCTGTCTGAGGCGTTCTCTATTTTTAATTTCAATTAAGGTTTTGGTGGTGGTAAGAATCGAGGAGGAATGTGACACATTCTATATACCCTTTCGATGTCTAGGACATCTGTACCTTGCCCACTCACAATCTTAAATGACAGAGGTGTAAGGCAGGGGTCTCCAAATCCAGCCCTGGAGGGCCACAAACCAGTCAGGTTGGCAGGATATCTCTAATGCATATATATCTCATGCATAGTCATTAGGGATATCCCGAAAACCTGACTGGCCGGTGGGCCCCATAGGACTGGGTTGGGGACCACTGCTCTAGGGGACATTATAGGGTGCCTTGGCGGACAGTGCACTTTATATGGCGCCCTCTGGAGTACCTTATAGGGCGCCTTATGCGGCACCTTAGGTTACGGCACTGTGAGGGTGTGTCTGCTGGCAGCACTAATTTAAAATAAAAAATAAAATGCCTCAAACAGCACTGCTTAAAAGTAAAGGGTGATACCTCAGACAGCCTTATTCATTAGGTGCACTGGGGGATCAAGCTCATGACCCCTGTGCCATCAGTCAGTGTATTAACCATTGTGCTACACCTCTGCTGCTCTGGTTGCAAGTCAGCGCGCCTACTTAAGATTAATACGCGTTAACGTGCACAGCTCCCTCTCGTGCGATAACGTGCGCAGCGCACATTATCGCGCGATAATCCCGGTTTGCTACGTTTAGACCGGAACGCCCACTCCTTTTATGGAATCCTGCACACTATTGCCGGGCACACGTTAAGACTGCTTAGTAAACATACCCCTATGTAAGGATGAGCCACTCAGGACTAGTAAGCTGCCCCCCTCCCCAAATAAGTGTCTGCCATTTTATATTTCAAACATCGAAGCTTCTCTGAAAAACTCTCTTTTAAAGGAAATAGTAATGCTTTACTATCACTAGTCATTGAATGCCATCGTGCTTTAGAGTTTTGCAATATCACCATGTTTACACACATTCAATAAGACAGACTGCCTCCTTGGACGCTTACACTGAGTTTGTCTGTACTTCATACTCACAGTCTTCCTCGGCTCTTTGACTTCAGTTCTCTAAATTCAATGCAAATAAGGAAGCACACATATACAGAGAGTTATATAAAACAGGACGACTTAAGCTTAAGTGAGGAATTCACAGTTGTGCAAACTCGTGTAGGTTCCTATGCACCTTCTGTTATTAAGGAAAATACTGCTGCATAGTACAATTTTCTTTGTACAGCAAGCTTTGCCTCATTTTTTGCTTATCTATATGTGACAAGCTATGTTATAAGTCAAAGTAAGCACAGATATATTGCTCAGCTGAATCAGAACAAAAGCTCCTTGTCTTGCAAGATGTAACATTGAGTGTCTCTCTCTTATTCATAAACACTTCCTTGTAATACTGACAGAAATATTCAGAGCTGTTTTTCACACTTTATGTTAGCTCTTTCAAAAGGCCCTGGTACCCCACTTCAAGTCCTTGTCAACAATTTCCATGTTTCTTTTAATTTAAACTTTTTCTTGTACTTTTTAGTTATTTTTAATATTGATTTTACTCTGTTTTTAATTATTTTAATTTTCAGCCTGCTTCTTTAATTGTTTGCCCTCTGGGGGTTCAACTTGCCTGCCTGACCTGATTTGGGTCATTTTTGAGCCTTTATTTACTTTAGTTTAACTTTAATTTACATTTTTTTCCTTTCAGGGCTTTTTCCCTCCTTGCTGCACCCCCCCCCCCCGACCTGGAGTAACTACCATGCATGTGCGCCAATAGTGCATGCGCATTTACCTCTGGGTTTGGGACGGCAGCTTAAAACTTTTAAATTTCAAGTGGCCGAGCTCTGGGGCAGCAACGGGGAGCCTCAGGCTCACCTCCCTGTACCTGCTCAATGTCCCTAGAACCATTTTTGGACTCCCGGGTGCATCATCACGATTGAAGGGGGCCCAAAATCACAGAGGCCACGCCAGCAGAAATTCCTGCATGCCGTGGGAGATCTGGGGAGCCGGAAAACAGGCTCCCCTGCCTCTCTGCAGCACCAAAATGGCCCTGGACCTGTACTGCATTAAATTAACAAAATGCCACAGCTAGCACAAGTACTTTTTTTCCCTATCATTACAGTAATTTGTAAATAAGGCACCATGTGTGTTAAATGAATGACTGTGGTGAATGACTATCCATTCACTCATGCTGTATTTGGACTAGCTTGTTGCATACCATGTAAGTGAGACACTTCCATTTACCTTATTCAACTGTACATATAATTTACCCTCATTCCAGCCACCCACCATTATTTATCCTGATGGCTGTTTATATGTCCTAATAGCCTCTCTCTTGCCTAATAAGATGTTTCTTTGCATTGTGCTGATGGAAAACAGTCAATAGGAATAAATGGCCAATTTTCTCAATGGAGGAAGGTGAATAGTAGAGTATCCCAGGGATCTGTATTGAGACCGGTGCTTTTAAGACATATATAAATGATCTGGAGTTGGAAACAAAAAGCAAAGTGATTAAATTTGCAGCAACTGTGGCAGCCCACACCCAGCCCTGGTTTAAATGGGATTGGAACCCCCAACACCCACACTCTACCCCCCCGCCACCCCTCACTTCACTACACAGTAGAATACAATACAGAACCTTTGTGGGCATAACCATTGGTCGCAGATTTATTAACCAAATTATTAACAACTGACAACTCATCAACACAGACGGCCCATTCACCCTTCCACCCATCCCCCTCTGGGCACAGCCTTCCTGCCAACCGTGTTAGTAGCAAGGAAGTACAGCATCAACCAGGAGCCAGCTGCAATATCCCACTAGAGCCACCACTGAGTCACCTCCCCCTTCCTCCAGCCTTGCTGTATTAGTAGCAAAGGCTAGCCCTTTCTGGTGAATACCGCATCCAGTATCCACCTACGGTTACCAGTCCCACAGTATCCAGGCCATGATCACCTGATCAAGGCCCAAGCAACTCCTCTGCTCAGCAGTTCCGGTAACCTCGGGCACCCACCAGCAGCTCTGGGAGAAAATATAGCCAGCGCCCCCCACCCCCCGTTAAGCAAGCTGCACTCGCCCGACAAACTCCAAGGCCTCCTGACAGTCATTTAATAGCAAATCGAACTCTATTGGGGAGAGATGAACCCCATCTGCACCACAAAGGCCTGTACATCTGGCTTCCACCCACAGATGCTGAATCTGAACCCCCCCGTGTTCCAGCTCCCTACCTGCTGATTGATTTTGGTTGGCCAGCTGTGGAATTATGTCAGACCAGCATACCACAACACCCAGAAAGAGAGCCAAGGCATCCAAAATAGTCCTTTATCAATGCTCGTATTAGCTAGCGGCAAGTCCATGATGAGAAATCATTTCTGCCCAAATGCATCAAGATGGCAGCCTGCCGTCTTCAGATCTACACAATGGGAGCAGTTGGGTCCATCGCATTCCTCGCATTCCCAGCCATACCAAGGACACGCCAGAAGAAGCCAGTCCTAAGTGAGAGCCCAGCAGTCAGAACACCGTGTGCCGCCCAGCCCAGTACACAAAAGAGTGCCTGACTAGCCACCAGGAGTCCAACAAGGCCTGCAAACCTGCAACAGTAAACACTGCCCCCCAGCCACCCCCACCTCCCCCAGTCATAAGTGGATGTAACCAGCAAAGATGCAGGAGCACCAGCAACCGATCTGCTTAATGACCATATTCCCTAGACCGGCTGCTGCAGCACTGGTGGCCATCCCACTTCGAAGTAAATGTGCCACATAAGCTTGCCCCATCAAGCCACAAAGACTGTAAGGGTTTCCGCAGCACTGCCATAAACTGGAACTGAGTAACCGTCTATCCGTTGGTGTGTAGAAACAGAGCTCATTCCTTTGTTGGCTGCACAGCCAGATAACCCCATAGCCATACCACTGGGCCAGTAAGGACCTCCTGAATGGCATACAGGATCACCCACAAGTTCTTCCCTGCTTGGTCTGCCTTAGACCGCAGAATCAGGACTCGCAGCTGACTCCCCAAAAGGAAGACATGCTCAAGCACAAAACAAGGCCTGGCACCCACTTGAGCGAAGCTGGCGACCAGCTCACTGACTCAGAGTGCCCCAAAAAATGTCAGGCAAAAAACCGGCCCAAATAAGAAGGCCTCGAATTCGGAACCAGCCACCACACGCCCATTAATAGGCCATGCAAAATTGGCCGGCGGGAGTATGGTGACGTCGGATCCAATCTCTCCCATCTCACCAATAACCGTCACACCAACAACCCACCCATGGGGTTACCTCAACCCCTCGCCTTCACAAAGAAGGAAAAGCCCAGCAAGTGGGACTATACTATCATCTGAGACAAGCTAGACTACAACCACATATTGACCGAGCCACCCCTTGGGCACTCTCCCCCCCACCATCCCAAAGATATCAGATATTGCTCATGCTCAACATGCATGTAGCCGTGGACATAGGAGATCCACATAGCTGCAGAAACTGACCTTCACAGCAGTGACATCACTCCTGCCGGCCAAGCCACTAAAGATGAGTTGGAACCTATGCTCTGTTCTCATCCACCACCAGTGCCAAGGTGCGAAACAACTTCCACCTGAAGCGAGAAAAAGAACCAGCAATGTAGTTAACCGAGCCAGGCACATGCTGCGCTCACACATACACATTCAAGCACAAACAGCACAACACAAATTCACACATTAGAGCCGCCATCCATAAACACTTAGGCGAATGCTGATTCATCACATCAACTATGGCCGACGATCTCGAAAATATTCTGGCCATAGTGCAAGTGTGACCACGATGTGGAAAAGTTCAAGAAACGTGATGTTGCAGGTAAGTCCCAATTCCTGCCAATCTGATGGCCAACTCGCTGCATACCAGACCCCCTGAAGGAGTGGAGGAGTGGCCTAGTGGTTGGGGCAAGGTACTTCAGGCCGGAAGATCGGGGGTTCAAATCCCACTAGAGGACAGCAACCTTGGGCTGGAAGGACTGGGGTTTCTAGTCCCACAGGTGCTCCTTGTGGTCTTGGGCAAGCCACTTAACCCTCCATAGCCCAGGTTCCCTGTAAAATAGTTATCTCCAAGTTATAATGCCCTGTTCAATGTAATTTCAGTTTGTTCAATGTAAACCGCACTGATGCAGAATAGCGCGGTATATAAGAGAATAAAAATAAAATAAAAATAAATACCAAACCCAATACCCCCAGTAGCTTCAGTGAACAACTACAAGTCATGATTCAACACCTCCTCTCATTGCAAAACCAAAGTCCCATTAAACTTGACAAGAAAAGTGTCCCATATCCACATGTCATCGCGCATCCCCTGTGAAATACGCACACAGTGGTGAGGTTTCTTCACTCCTGCCATGGCACATGCCAGGCACTGGGAAAAAACCTGTCCCGTTGGGATGACCCGGCAAGTAAAATTCAAAGAACCAACCAATGACTGCAACACCCGGAGCTGCACCTTACTCACCACCACCTCCTGGGCAACCAGCTCCCGTAGCCTAGACGCCTTGTCAACCAGCAACCGTGCCACCATTGCGATGGTATCAAGCTCAGTGCCCAGAAATGTCACAGGCTCCTCAGTCTTACTGACCGCTAATGGTATGCCAAATTCAGCCACTAACTCAGGAAAGGCCTGCAGCAGACAACACACACCTGCGATTGAGCCAGGCCAACAAATAAGAAGTCATCCAAGTAATGTATGATGTTTGGCAAACCTGTCCGCTAGACCAGCACCCAGTGAAAAAAGGTTCTGAAGGCCTCGAAATAGGCATAAGAAACAGTGCCGTCCATTGTTGTTGTTAAGTGCCGTCGAGTCGGAGTCGACTCATGATGACCCTCTGGATAGCTATCCTAAATTGTGTTTGGTCTTCAGTTAGGTGGCTCATTGTTGACAGAATGGTACCCGTAGCTGCTGTTATTGTATCGATCCATCTCATTGCTGACCTTCCTCTTTTGCGTTGACCTTCTATCTTGCCAAGCATGATATCTTTCTCTAATGATCTCTCTCTCCGCATGATGTGTCCAAAGTATGAAAGTCGAAGTCTTGTCATCTGAGCTTCTAAATAAATCTTAGGTTTGATCTCCTCTAGTACTGACTGGTTTGTTCTTCGGGCAGTCCATGGTATACACAGTATTCGCCGCCAGCACCATAATTCAAAGGCATCAATTTTCTTCCTGTCTATCTTTTTCACTGTCCAGCTTTCACATCCATATGATGTTATTGAAAATACCATGGCTTGAACAAGTCGAATCTTTGTATGGAGAGAGACATCTCTGCTCTTGAGAATCTTATCTAGGTCTTTCATAGCCATTCTGCCAAGAGCAATGTGTCGTCTGATTTCTTGACTGCTTGCTGCTTCTTTATTGATAGTTGATCCAAGTAGGTTAAAGTTGTTCACGATTTCAATTTCTTCTCCTTCAACGATGAACCTGTTGATTATGCCAGTTGTCATGATCTTTGTCTTCTTTACATTAAGGTGCAGGCCCATTTTGAGACTATGTTCTTTGTGAGAAGCAAATGTTTCAGATCATCTTCACTTTCAGCCAGTAATGTGGTATCATCAGCATAGCGAAGGTTGTTGATGAGTCTTCCACCAATCTTCACACCTCTGTTGTCTTCATATAATCCTGCTTCTCTGATGATTTGTTCTGCATATAAATTAAACAGGTAGGGGGAAACTATGCAGCCTTGTCTTATACCTTTGCTTATTTTAAACCATTCTTTTTCTCCTTGTTCCGTTCAAACTGTTGCTTCTTGATCAATGTACAGATTGTGCAAGAGTACGATCAGGTGTTCCGGTATACCCATGTTTCTTAATGTGGCCCAGAGTTTCTCATGGTTTACACAGTCAAAATCTTTGCTATAGTCAATAAAGCACAAATAGATATCCTTTTGGTATTCTTTAGTCTTTTCAAGGATCCATCTCACATCCGCAATGATGTCTCTCGTTCCTTGCCCTTTCCTGAACCCTGCTTGCACTTCAGGTAGTTCTTGTTCCAGGTATGGTTATAGTCTCTTTTGAATAATCTTCAGTAGAATCTTGCTAGCATGTGGGATCAGAGCGATTGTGCGACAATTTCCACAGTCAGTTGGATCACTTTTCTTTAGTATTGGTATAAACACAGATCTTTTCCAGTCAGTTGGCCATGATGCTTTCTTCCATATTTCTTGGCAGAGCCTTGTAAGTACGGTAACAGCTGCATCAGATTGCTGTAATACTTCTATGGGAATGCTATCAATGCCTGGTACTTTGTTCTTTGATAAGGCTTTCAGTGCTGCTTCAACTTCTTCTTTCATCACCAATGGTTCCTGATCATAAGGTACAGGTTGAAACGGCTGTTGGTCCACTTGATCTTTATCATATAAAAACTCTGTATATTCCTTCCACCTTTTCTTGATCTTCTCAGCATCATTCAACATAGAACCTTGAGCATCTTGTAACATTCCAATTTGAGACTGGAACTTTTTCTTTAACTCTTGTAGCTTTAGGAAAGCCGATCTTGTTCTTCCTCTAATAGTTTCTGCTTCTATTTCCTTGCAGGCGTCATTGTAGTACTTTTCCTTGTCCTGTCCTGCTGCATGTTGGAAATCTCTGTTGAGTTCTGTGATTGTCTTTATTTCTCCTCTGGCTTTAGCTTCTCTACATTCCTGGGCAATTTTCAGAGTTTCTTCCGTCATCCATTTTGGCCGTTTTTTCTTTTTTCACCTTTTGTAGAGACTTCTCGCTTTCTTCCAACACAACCTTCTTTTATGTCATTCCATAACTCTTCTGGAGCTCTATCATTTGTATCTAAAGCAGCAAATTGATTTTGCAGGCAGTCTTTAAATTCCAGTGGTATATTCTTAAGGTCATATTTTGCTGCATTCATGAGTGGTTTGCTCTTTTTCAACTTTAGCTTGAGTTTGCATACTAGTAGTTGATGATCTGTACCACAGTCAGCTCCAGGTTTTGTCTTTGTTGATGTTATAGAGCTTTTCCATCGTTGATTTCCACAGATGTAGTCAATTTGATTTTTATACAATCCATTGGGTGAAGTCCATGTGTACAGTCGGCGCTTGTGTTGCTGGAAGAAGGTGTTTGAGATGAATAGATCGTTGGTCTTGTAGAATTCTATCAGTCTTTCTCCAGCTTCATTTCTGTTGCCAAGTCCATATTTCCAACTACTTTGTCTTCTTCTTTGTTGCCAACGTTTGCGTTCCAGTCACCCATGACTATCAGGATATCCTGTTTGCATGTTCTGTCAATTTCAGCTTGTACTTGTTCATAGATCTCTTCAATTTCATTCTCTTCTGCAGCTGTTGTTGGGGCATATACTTGAATTATAGTTGTGTTGATGGGCATTCCTTGTAGACGAATAGAGATTAAGCGTTTGCTGACTGCATTGTACTTCATTACAGTTCTTGCAAGTTTCTTCTTTATTATAAATGCAACACCATTTCTTCTTTGTCTTTCATTTCCAGCATAGTAGACCATGTGATCATCTGATGCAAAGTGCCCGATGCCAGTCCATTTCAATTCGCTGACACCCAACAGATCAAGTTGTACACGTTCCATTTCATTCTTGACCACCTCCAACTTCCCTTGGTTCATGCTTCGTACGTTCCATGTTCCAGTGTGTAAGACATCTTTACAGCTTCTGACCCTCATTTCATGTGCAGTTACATCAGCAGTCAGACGTCCCGAGGGCTTTGATCGAACCACATCATAAATGCTGGCTTTACTCTGAAAAGTCTTCAGCTCTTCCCCAGTAGCTAGTTGAGTGCCTTCCGACCTGGGGGTCTCATCTTCCAGCACTACAGCACAATTTGTTTTGTTGTAACTATCCATTGGGTTTTCATGGCAAGATACAGAAGTAGATTGCCGGGCCTTTCTTCCGCGCAGTTTAAGTTTGGTGTTGTTGCCGTTGTCACAGAAATGTGATCCTCTGCCGTCAACACTATCCCATTCTGCTGCTGCCCAGATGGGTGGTTTGTCTTGGTCTGGCACCTCAGCTGAGACCTGTCCATCTTGGGAGACCCTGCCAGTAGTTAAACTACCGATAGTTTAGCTCTCAGCATCACTGATGCACACAAGCCCTCACAGCACGACAAGCTGCAAACCAAGGGAGGGGTGCAGTCCACAGGCATGCATTTATCAAAATAATGCATGCCCTCAGAAACGAAACTGAGCAAGTGGAAAGACACGGGGTGAACTGGCAATAAGCGGAAAGCCATTTTGATATCCACTTTGGCCAAAAGAGTGCCAGCTCCACATTGGCGCACCAAAAGCACCACAGAATCAAACAAGGCATATTGCACTGTGCACAACTCCCGTGGGGGGTGATCATTTACTGAGCTTCCCAAAGGGAAGGACCAGTTATGAATTAACCAGAATTTGCCTGGCTCCTTCTTGAGCATGACCCCCAAGGGTGACACCATGAAAACGGGATTGGAGAAGGGGCCCTGCTCAGCCGCAGCTCTTCTGCAAGCTTGGTCTGCACGAACTTGTGGAAGCGGTGCACAGAGGGAGCATTTGAAGCTAGAGAACTGACTGCATCCCCTTGAAATGGAATTCCAAAATCCTCTACAAAACCCTTGGCTTACAGGAGGCCATCTGCCCAGCGCGGGTACTGCTCCAGCCATGGCTGCATCGCTTCTGTCCTCACAGAGCTGCAGGCTTGTGCCAGCAGGGGAACATCATTTATCCTGCAGGGGGGCCCCATAAGAGCTTTTCTGATTATATTTAGCCTCCAGGTGCCCACCACCACAGCCCGAACAGGCATGCCTGAACTTACAGTCTGGGAAGAGGCATGCGGACTGGTTGTAGCACTAGCACAGGTCAGTGGCACCTGCACTGCTTTTGGGATGCTGTAAGGGAGCAGCACTGGCCCATAAGGGTTGCTGCCCTGCACCACCAGTCCTGGCACCACCCCTTCCAACTTCTGCAGCACTAGGGCTGGTGAAGGCCGACATCTGCATTAACCACAGGTTAATGTTCTTAGTTCCCCAGGCTTTCAGCAGGCTGCCTTTCATCTGATCCCAGAAATCCTCATCATAGTTGAGCCAGGCCCAAACACCATGGGTCTGGGAAGCCTCCAATATGGTATCTGTGTAAGCCAACATGGGACCGTACAGCGATGGCCTCAACAGCTTGAGCTCCCCGCTCGGTGTTGAGCTCACTCCCGCCGGACGTTGCCAGCCCGAACTGGACTTCCCGCTCTGTCTGCCCAATCGGGGCTGCCACCAGCAACTTGAAAAGGGCACCATCGGGCGCCGCAACCACCAGATCGCCTCAGCAGCTTGAGCTCCCTGCTCGGGTTTGAGCTCGCTCCTGCCAGACGTCTCCAGCCCGAACCGGACTTCCCGCTCTGTCTGCCCAATCGGGACTGCCACCATCAACTTGAAAAGGGCGCCATTGGGTGCCAGCCTGCACCTGGTGGGCCCGCGCCTGAGGGCCTCGCCAGAGGGCCCTTTGGCGTGGCCCTTAGGCGGAGGACCTAGGCGGGAATTTTACGAACGTCAGCCCATCCGAAACGCTCAACACCGACAACCAAAGCACCACACTGAATTTAGACCCAGCCAAAACACACTTCACAACAGCCAACAACAGCCTGGAACACCACCGGTACAGCAATGGACTCCCATGCACACAGGTAATTAACTCGATATATTGTAACGTCTGAGACTCAATCTCTTCCAATTATATCGGACGTTAAAAACTAAGTTTCTGGTCCTACGCACATGTTGGTAACAGTTACCTCCTCATAGAACAATATACTGTAACCAAAGCTCTGCTCCAGGTGCTGTATCTAACCACTGTTATATATAAGAGTATAAAATACAATGCTGCTATAAAGATTAGATTAAAATACCAGAATAACCATTGTGATCGCCAAACTGACATATATACTCGCTTTAACGCAAACTGAATGTTAAGAAAATGGAACTAACTAACCTACTGTTATCAGTATACTTCTGCATGACCATGTATATGCTCACATGTCTAGCATACACATTTAACCATCCTATAATTACTTGGCAATACATATATACATATCCATTGTATACGTTATACACATACCCTATGACCCACAATACCCCACCAACACTCAATACACAAAGCAACACAACCAAAAGATGCTCAACAAACACCCTCACCATGCCATCAAACACCCCAACCAAAACCCAAAGAAAACCCAATCGAGAATAATCAAAATTAAAACCAACCTAAGCCCATCGCCAAAATCCAACACTGATGCACAACCCCCCACAAATGTATACTAATAAATGCAAGGTCCATAAGAAATAAGATACACATCATACACGACATTATCACAGATGAAAAACCAGATATACTATGTATCACTGAAACTTGGATCACAGATACTGACGCAATCCTACTAAACCAACTAAATACAAAATTTACAACTGTTCTCGCACCAATAGAAGAGGAGGTGAAGTTTTAATAATGGCAAGAGACTCGCTAAACCTATCCAATATCACACAAAACGCTCATGATGGAATAGATATCCTCAAACTGGAGAATAAAACACTAATATGATGCCTCGTTTACAAACCCCCCACATCACAACATGAAGCTCTTGCTGCCACACTAGAAGAGATATGTACAACTACTATCAGAAAGTACCAGATTATACTAGGAGACTTCAACCTTGTTTCAATATCTCCCACACATGAAAGCACATTCCTTGAAGCCATGGACCAAATGGGATACAAGCAGATAATACAAAAGCCCACCCACAACAAGGGAAATATACTAGACTTGGTATTTCTACCCAAGATGACCTATCACAGCAAAGAAAAAATTCCCGCGCCACAAATAACGCAAGTTCCCTGGTCAGATCATCATCTAATTCAATTCATATTCTACATGGCAATGAAACATGAAAGCCAGCAAGGGAGAGCAAAAACCCAAATAGGCAGAAAATTCAAAAAATTCGACAAAGAAGCCCTACTAAGCTCAATTACTACACACGTAGACACTGATCAAACTGATCTCGAGCTACTAATAAGCCAGTGGAACAAAGGAGTTGAAACTGCTGCAAAACAGACAATGAGTGCTCCAATGAGCACAAATAGTAAATTAAGAGACAGATCTGAGCCCTGGTACACATCGGCACTAATTAAAATGAAGAAAGACCTCAGAAAACTGGAAAAACTATGGAGAGCGTCAAAGTCCCCTGAATGCAAAGAGGAATACTTAACACTACTCACAAATTACAAAGAAGAAATAAATACAGCAAAAAAGAACCATCACACTAAAATACTAACCAAGGCTTTGAACAGACCAAGAGAATTGTTTGAACTCGTTAAATCGATTACCAAAGCTGGCCAGGATGATAGTCCGAACAATGAAATTATTTATTATTTATTTATTTATTTATTTTTCTTTCTTATATACCGCGCTATTATAATCAGTGCGGTTTACATTTGAACAGAACAACAGAACAAGTCTATAAATTAATGAACGGAGTGGAACGGGTAAACGTAGATCGATTGTTTACCTTATCAAAATATAGAAAGACTAGGGGACATGCAATGAAGCTACAGGGTAAACTATTTAAGACTAATAAAAGAAAATATTTTTTCACTCAACGTGTAATCAAACTCTGGAATTTGTTACCGGAGGATGTAGTAAAGGCTGTTAGTGTAGCTGGGTTTTAAAAAAAGGTTTGGACAAGTTCCTGGAGGAAAGGTCCATAAACCATTATTAAGAAGTGACCGAAGATATCAATGCTTGACCCAGTACAAGCATTGTGGAACTTGTGTCTCTTGGGGAAACTGCTAGGTACATATGACCTAGATTGGCCACTGTTGGAAACAGAATACTGGGTTTGATGGACCTTGGTCTAACCCAGTATGGCATATCTTATGTTCTTATGTTAACCAAGAATGTAACAAGTTACATCGAGTTTTTTACATAGAACAGGGAATGTAAAACATGGAGAAAAACAACAAGGGAAAGAACTATGTACAAATATACATTATATAGCTAGGCACAAACACTAGCTGATCACTATGCTGGCAAACTTAACCCACCAGAAGAAAACCACACACGATCACTAACCATGGATAACCCTCCACAACCTCAACTGGAAGCCATAGACACCAATGACGAATGGGACTCCTTCCACCCCATCGAGGCAAAGCAGATAATAAACACTATCACAAGCCTAAATACCACCGCATCTCCCTTAGACCCTTGCCCAGCTGCCTGGATCAAAGCAACAAAAACAGAAATCGCTCCCTGCATAATGCACATAGAAAATCAATCAATGCAACAAGGAATCATGCCACTAGAGCTCAAAAGATCACTTATCAGACCTATATTGAAAAACAAAACACTTAAGAAGGATGACCCATCTTCATACCGCCCTATCTCAAGCATCCTACTCATAGCCAGAACAGTGGAAAAATCAGTTTAGCACCAACTACAAGAACATATTGATGCCAGGAATGCACTTGATGACCAACAATATGGCTTCCGTCAATACCATGGAGTAGAAACCCTTCTACTAGTACTACTTGACAAACTATACAAAGGCATTGAGAACAGCAAGAAAATGTTCATCCTAATATTCATAGACATATCTGCTGCATTCGACACAGTAAACCATGAGATCCTCCTCACCAGACTCGAATCCATAGGTATAAAAGGAACCCCACTAAAATGGTTTGGCTACTAGATATCCAACAGAGTGCAGTAGGTTCACTTCAATCAAGAAACATCAAAGGCATTCCCACAAACACAGGGAATACTGCAAGGGTCAGCCTTGTCCTCCCTACTGTTCAACCTCTACTTAAGACCTATCTGCACAATATTTCAGAAAAACAAGATTAACTACCACTTAAATGCAGATCTATCTGCCCAATAGTTCAGAAACACAAGATTAACTACCACTTATATGCAGATGATATAATGCTGTATACACAACTGGACACAAACAACCCAAATTATAATCACCTGGAAGCATGCCTCAAGGAAACGCAAACTTGGATACAGCAAAACAACATGAGCATCAACCATAAGAAAACCGAGGTAATGTTTATCTCCAAAAACCCAGATTTTAGCCCTCCCACAACAATTCTCCTGAACAATAACACATACAACATCAAAGAGGAGATAAAATATCTGGGAGTTACCCTCGACAAAAACCTTAAGATGGAAACCCACCTAAGACTACTAAACCGAGCTATATTCCACAAATTAAGGATACTCCAACCTCTATGCAACATTATTGAACAGTCTGACTTCAGAACAGTTGTCCAAGCACTTATCACACCTCACTTGGACTACTGCAATGGCATTCTCCAAGGGCTACCTAAAAAAACCCTCAACATACTACAAATGGCGGAGAATGTCACTGCTCGAATTATAATGAAACTGCGGGTCTCCGACCACATCAGACCAATACTAATGGAACTCCACTGGCTCCCCATCCATGCCCGCATAAGATATAAAATCATAGTAACAACATTTAAATTGATCCACAACCTAGCTCTGTTGTACCTCTCCATACTTATCTCGACACAACTCCCCAATAGGAACAGAAGAACCCACAACCTAAACACCCTACACGTCCCATACGACATACACAACACCAAAACCCTCACAAGTAGCAGAGCGTTCACTTACACAGCTCCCTCCCAATGGAACAACCTACCTCACGCACTAAGAGATAACAATGACCTAAAAGATTTCTGGAAAGACTTAAAAAACTATCTATTCCAGGAATACTACAACTTACCCTAATGCAGCAATACATCAGGCTATGTAAATAACCATGAAACGCTTGTAAACATGTTTCTAACACTAGCCTATGTAAATACCCATGAAACGTATGTAAATATGCACATAAGCTTGCAATGATCATACTGTACAATTCCAAATTTGTGTTATGTATATGTAAACAAATAAGACTACTGTTATATATAAAAGGATTGCTGTGATAAAAGTTTAATGTAAAACTGCTACTGATCGCTGGAAGAAGCGGTATACACATGCAACCAAATAAATAAATAAATAATAAATATGCTCACAAGGTGAAGAAAGGCATGAATCCAGTTGACCACCATCCTAGAGACTCTCCTGACCTGCTCCGTCCTGCTGTTTCATCCTCCTTACGCTTCCTATTGCTAAATGTGATGGAATGACTCTCCTATGAGGAAAGGCTTAGGACGTTAGAACTCTTCAGCCTGGAGAAGACATTGCTGAGGGGAAATATGATAGAGGTCTATAAAATCTTGAGAGGAGTGGAACAGGTAGATGTAAAGTGATTGCTTATTCTCTCAAAAATACAAGGATCAAGGGACAGGCTATGAAGCTACATATGTGTATGTGAAATAGATAAGAGAAAATATTTTTCTCTCAAAGTATAATTAGTCTTTGGAGCTCATTGCTGGTCAATGTGGCAAAAACAGGTAGTATAAATGGGTGTTACAAAGTTTGGACAAATTCCTGGAGAAAAAGTCCATAGGCCATTATTAAGATGGAAGGAGAGAAAACAACTGCTTATCCCTGGGGATAAGTAGTTTGGAACTGGCTACTTTTGGGATCTGTCAGGTACTTTTTGATTATCTACATAAAGGCAGCATATCAAATAATAATAAACCATAAACCATACTTGTGACCTGGATTGGCCACTGTTTGAAACAGGACACTGGGCTGGATGGATATTTGACCTGACCCAGTATAGCAGTATAATATGTATGATCTTATATTGTTATGATGAACATCATGTCTGTTATATAAATGTTCTACAATGTTTCTTACTATAGTGCATTGTTTGCATTTTGCTGATGTTGTTACATAAATGTTATTCAGTGTTCTTTTATGCGTACATTACTGACACTGTTTCATATATTGCTATCTCCAAGTTTACCACATTGTTCCGATAGTTTTGTGTAGTACGCTGACATTCCATCATTGTATCATTGTGATGCTGTTTCTACAACCTAAGTTGTTTATCTCAAGTTATATCTGTTCTAAACTGCCTTGGGTGAATTTCTTTATAAGGTGGTTAATAAATCTTAATGAAAAAATAAAAAAACAGCATAAGCAAATTTGGCACTGTAAGATCCCATGTGTAGTGTGCATGGTTGGATTTAAGAATATATTGACATTATTAAGTGATAAATTCAAGAATCAGAGAAGACACCCACAGTGCCTTTTGCTTGAGTATTTTTCTGTAAAACATTTTTCCATTTACCAAAGTGGAAAGAATATTAAATCCTTGGACAAAAATATGCATTATTACAAACCTATTCAAATAAACTGAGGGAAACATTTTGCAATTCTTTCACACTACTTTTGACTGAAACTGAAATTTGTCTCTGTTGTGTTTAAACAAGTTATGATAAGCACTGAGGCTGAATAGGGTGTGTTCCTCTTCTTCCTAAAGGAAACATGAAAATGCTGAATATGTTCTCTTGCTTGGCAGAACTGTCAAATGTCACCTATGATAGCTTAGGCCAATTAATAAACACTTGCCACACTCCACCCTTCTGGTTTTTTTTTTTTTTATCCAGATTAGTCTGACCTGAGAAATCATATGCCTAAGCTTTTTGTTAGATTTAGCTTGATCCTTTATCCATAATATATCTGAAGTTCTAGTAAGTTTTAAGTTTAGGTATAGCTGGTGAATCATAAAAGAAGTATCTTTTTCTCTATTTCATCACCCTCTGCCATGTACCTCCTACATCTCCTCCCCCTCTTTTTCTCTTTTGCCTTTGTCACAGCAGCTCTCAGCTTTCTCACTGACTCTGTTGTGGGTTTGTGATATGTTCCAAGAATAAGGATCCCAGAATTGTTGCAAGTAAAGGAGACAATTTCTAAGAGTTTTCTTTGCTTCTTTTAAAAGTGAGGGTAAAGAGAGGTGGCAAGAGGGGTGCAGGAGCTATCTCTTCCATTTCTTCTCATCCCGACCCCATCTCATGTGTTTAATATGTCTCCACACTGGCTTAAGTCATCAGTTGCAGAAAGAACATCCCTTGAGTTCTTTGAGGGCAGTTATCAATGGTGGTGTTGGCATAGTCAGCTGATTAGCAAAAATGGTTATAATGGCTTTCTATAGGATGCTTCGTTAGCACTGATGACTCCTGTGAATGTTTGCCTATGTGCTTTTATGAAGTGTTTTATTGTGTATAATGTTTCATGTGTTTTAATAATGAATGTTTTTGATACCCTGTCTGGAAATGTGGAGAGTGTTGACTAGAAATCTTTCAAATAGATAGATAAATAAATGGACAAGAAATCTGCTTAAAGTCATGTGGATTTTCAGCAGCAGTAAAGGTGCAACTGCAGCTGTTGTAAATTCATGCATAACTTTAAATGGCCAGTTACAAGTTTAAAGTTATACCTGCTATTTACTAGGCACAACTTACATGTATAAGTTCTACATTCAGAGGATACATTTTGACACTGAATGCATGAGTTTTTGCTTGCCCTCTCCCCACCCGAAACCCTTGCCCCTTTGTTTAATCATGTAACATTGGCTGGTTTGCTATTAAAAAGGCCAAAGCTATACTATGGACCCCTTTTACTAAAGCCCATTAGTTGGCCAACATGCATTTTAATGTGCGGCAACTGGCAGTAAGGAACATTTACGTGCGAGCGTGTCTGCTACCGCATGCTAAAATGCATGCTTATCGGTGATGGTGTGATAGGGTGGGGGATGGGCAGAGAATGGGTGTGGAGAGTGCAATATTGCTAGCACCAGGGCAATTGCCACATGCTCAGTGGCAACCCGACCCTGAATGCGAGCTCATCTAATGACTCCTTTATGGGAGTCCTTAAGTGAACCTGCCTTGGTGGAGCACATATTCGAGTGGCCCATCTTGCATTAGCCACTGGGAACATACTGGTCACACCCCTGACAGCTAACGTGGAGGCTTTGCAATTAATGTGTGTTTGTTTGACATGTTAATTGAAAATACTACTAGTAGAAGTGGCCCTATGTCTGACCTGGATTTAAACAAATATTATTTATGTGATAGGTGTTGCTGAGGACCATATAAATGCTTTTGAATGCCGACCACTCTTATCTCTTTCACTCTCAGCAAAATAGAAGTATGAAATAAAATACTTAAAATAACACAAGCAGGAGTAAAAAGTCAGAGGACAGTTGCATACACATTGGTAACCTGATGGTCTCATCTATTAGCCCCTTAAATTTAAAAACACGTGAGCCATAAATTGGGCCAACTGATTGATTCTTAGCTTAAGCACCCTTAACTCTGCTGAAGCAGCTTGTTGCTTTTTCCTGAACCAGGCCCCAAGTCATAATGTTAACTGGGAGAAACAATATTGTGTCTGCAAGCAGATCAAGGATAGTTAAGTTCTGGGTTTCAGGAATGTCGTTATCCACCCTCTGTTGTATTTGTAGGCATTAAGGACCTTTTTTTATTGCCATTCATTCCATTCATTTGCATTCCATTATCATCCTTGATCCACTGAGGCTGGATTGTTTGGTAGACCAGACATGCACTGGAAACCTCGGGAGTACACTTAGTGATTTTCCATTTCATTTACTTACAGTAAAGTAAAAAATTACTCCAAAGCATGTTGGAGCAAAACACCAATTGCTAAACTAAGGGAGTGTCAAGGTGTATCTAAACACCTCCAAGCAAAAAAGGTCAGAAATGGTAAGAACACTTGTCTGTTTTTCTTTAAAGGACTAGAAATAAGTAGTGTGAAAAGGAGTAGTTGTTTCATAGTATTAGCAATGTCAATCATGCCTTGTGCTTTGTCATTGGAATTCTGAAAGCAGAATGTTTGAATATCGCTTGGCAGGGGTTACATGCAGATTCTGGACATCTATATAATGTTATCCTTGCTATTTCTGTGGTTAGGAGAAGCTGCTAAGGTTAAAGATGTATATTAAGCATAGGTGTTATTTAAAAATACTATTTTGGAAGCCCAGGTCACATGCATTCCATGCTTTAAGAAAGTTGGAAGTCAGTCCAAAAAACTACCAGCATAGTTTAAAAATGAGGGCAGAGAGGCTGTTGTAGCCAAAAAAAGCATTTTTCAGGAAATGGGAAAAGGAGCCAAATAATGAAAACGGCAAACAACATAAGCACTGGCTAGTTGGATGCAAGACATTGATAAGGCTGGAAAAGAGAGAATTTGAAAAAAAACTTGCCATGGAAGCAAACATGCATAATAAAACCTTTTTCAAGTACATTCAAGTACATTCATAATACCATGGAAGCAAACATGCATAATAAAACCTTTTTCAAGTACATTCAAGTACATTCATAATGCCATGGAAGCAAACATGCATAATAAAACCTTTTTCAAGTACATTCGTAGCAAAAAACTTGTGAGAGTCAGTTGGCCATTAGATGATAGAGGGGTAAAAGGGGAGCTAAGGAAGGATATGGCAATAGCAGAGAGACTAAATGAATTCTTTGCTTCGGTCTTTACTGAAGAAGATGTTGGGAAGTTCCCCATGCCTGAAATAGTATTTAGAGGTGATATATCAGAAGAATTGAAACAAATTTAGATAAACTGGGAAGATGTATCACAACTATCTGATAAAATAAAGAGCAGCAAACACCTGGACCAGATGATATACATCCAAGGGTGTTGAAAGAACTGAAATATGAGATTGCAGACCTGCTATTAGTAATCTGTGAACTATCATTAAAATCATCTGTTGTACCTGAAGATTGGAGGATGGCCAATGTAACGCCAATTTTTCAAAAGGATTCCAGGGGTGATCCAGGAAACTACACATCAGTGAGCCTGACGGCAGTACTGGACAAAATGGAAGACACCATTATAAAGAATAAAATTACACAACATATAGACAGTCACAATTTAATGGGAGAAAGCCAATATGGATTTAACCAAGGAAGATCTTGTTTTAACTAATCTGTTATATTTTTTTGAAGGTATGAATAAACAGGTAAAGGTGAGCCAGTTGATTTAGAGCCCAATTCAGCAAGGGGCATGTCCGGGCTGTCTGGACGGTCCTGAGCAGATGGGCCTGTTAGGACCCGATTCTGCACTGCAGGAGCAAGATGCTCACATGGGTACAGAATCGTGCCCAGAGATGGTCCGGCCTGCCCCTGCAGTTAGTCAGGGGATGTTCTTACAGCCTCTCAGCCAACCCACTGCATTGCTGTCCCGCTTTACCCTGCCGCTTGACCCCCAACTGGGCCAGGCAGGACTTGGATCAGGTAGCAGGGATTCACCATACCTGCCGTTGATGCTGCTGGGGGGCTGGATGCCTGATCTGAGGGGGGGGGGGCACAGCTTTTATTCTACTTCCGAGGTGGAATAATCTGGCCATCCCCCCCAGTACCCCCAGGACATACAGGGCCATGACCAGAATCAGCTCTGTACATTTGGGTGCTGGTCCTGTCCACGCTCCTCCCACTCTCCACCCCCATGCCACCCCCATCCCCCGCAGCATGTACAACGGCTCTGTGCGTGCAGGGGGGACAGGAGGCAGAATATGGTGAAGACAGATAGTGGGACTGCATATCCCATCGGGACATGCAGCCCCGCTATCCACCTTACTGATTTAGGGCCATAGTGTATCTGGATTTTCAGAAAGCCTTTGACAAGATCTCTCATTAGAGACTCTTGGTGAAATTAAAAATTCATGGGACTGGAGGCAATGAACTACTGTAAATCAGGAACTGGTTAAAAGACAGAAAACAGAGAGTAGAGATAAATGGCCAGTTTCTTAATGAAGAAAGGTGAATAGAGGAGTACCTCAGGGATCTGTGCTGTGCTCAGCGTGTAATCAAACTCTGGAATTTGTTACTGGAGGACGTAGTAAGAGCTGTTGGTGTAGCTGGACTTAAAAAAGGTTTGGACTAGTTCCTGGAGGAAAGGTCCATAAATCATTATTAAAGATGACCCAGGAAATCCACTGCTTACCCTGGGACAAGCATTGTGGAATCTACTGAATGTACCTTTTTGGGACCCTGCTAGGTACTTGTGACCTGGATTGGCCATTGTTGGAAACCCGATACTTGGCTTGCTGGACTTTGGTCTGACCCAGTATGGCATTTCTTATATTCATATGTTTTTAATGGCAGGATAACTTAGGAGCTATCATGGTACTGTTCAAAACATGAGGCTTACTGAAGGAAAGACACAAACTGTTACTGAACTCACAGATTTGGGAAGACCTAGAAATCTACTTTTGGCCAACTTAGGCCTGAAAGTCCAATATCTCCATCTGCTCCTCTTCTGCTCTAGGCCAGTCAGTTCCTAGTTGATCACATTGTCAGATGCAGTCTCTTCTCTTTGCTTACACCTTTATTGAAGTACATATTGTGAAACAGTTCCAGCTCATTAATCTCAATCTCCAATACCCAGGTCTTTTCTCTCTAACCCTAGAGTCCTCCTGGATCCCTAGGGACCTACTCCCTACTAGCTGGGTGCTTTTCGCTGAGTCTTAACATACCTTAGAAAGAGTGGAGAAGCAAAACCCAGATTAAGCCCACTACTTGATTTTTGATACACCTTTGGAGAGTGTCAGGAGCCTCTTCTTCTCCTACTCTGCCATTGCTACTTTTAGAGAGCAATTTTATAAGGGGTGCCTACTGTAAGAGGGCTTTTAAGTGCCTACTTAGATGCTATTTTATAAAGAAAACTAGGCAACTACTTTTCTTTATAAAATACTACCTTCTAAGCAGGTGTAAATAATCATGCATACCTTATGCACATATGTGAGTAGATTAAGGTATTTTATAATCTATAGACATACATTCACATGCCATTCCCGCTGTGTCCAGGCTTCCCCCAGTTGCAGAGCCACAGTGAAAGTATGAGCCATCAAATCAATACATGTATTTTACGGTGGTCACTAGAGGCCATTTATATGCGTATGTGGCCACATGCAGTACACACAAAAATAATTTAAAAGCTTCTTTTAATCATCCATTTTTACTCTTAAAGTAGATGCCCCATTATAAAATTGCTTCCTTAGAATCTGTGGAAACTCTGAGGTGGCTAGTAATGGAGAAGCCACTGATTCCCTTATGTGGGCATACTACTACTACTACTCCACTAAATTGTATTTGTTTTGTGCCATCAAGTCAGTGTTGACTCATAGCGACCCAGCTACCTCTGGGTTTTCTTGGCAATGTATCACTGGAAGTAGATTGCCAGCCTTTTCTTCTGAGGTAATGGAGGGTAAAGTGACTTGCCCAAAGTCACAAGGAGTGCCAGTGGGAATTGAACCCTTTGATTGTCTGGGTACTAGGCAGCTGCTCTAACCACTAGGCTACTCCTCCACTAAATTGTATAGCACCATGCATTTTGAATTTCCTAAGAATGCGTGTAAGGTTTCTCAAAAATATTGTGTGCACTAAATTACAGGTATAAATATGTTCAGGCTTTTTCAGAGGATAAACATATTCCTTTTCAAAGCTGGTGTAACTGATGCATGCATTGGCTGCACAAGTCAGGTAGGATGTTACAAAATTACGCTCATAGGAGATAATTTTGTAAAGGATTTTCAATGCATAAAGCTGGTTTAGTGTGTGTAAAATTCTTTTTAAACAGTTATGCTGCTATTTATACTTATATAGATATATATTTATATTTGTATTTGTGCTTGTATGTATGTTGCATCTGGCATTTATGGGGTATAATTTGGACAGAGTGGATGTAGAGCTGCAGTGTATGCACATAACTACATAGAAGGATCATACAAAAGCACACCGACCTGTAGAGTACAAGCAACATCAGAAAGCAGGATTAGAACCACCCCGTGGATAGGAGCAAATGTTTTTATTCGGTTTCCAACAATATAAATCCTACATGTGTTTTGGCATAAGCCTTCATCAGGGGCATAAGACCTAAGGAAAGGATACTCAAAGTATAATACGGTGGCCATTGAAGTGGCTGAGAGATGAGCACTGATAAAGTGTCTTCCTAGTCTTATGCTAGGGTTGCCTACCCTCCAGAATTGCCTTATAACCTTCAGGAATTAAAAGTTAACCTCTAGGATACTACTGTGAGCAATTTTGGAGAAAACTCATGGAAAACTCTCAAAGTATAGTGAATGTGAATTTGTTAAGGCTGTAAGCCGCATACGCCTTCTGCACTGTACAAATGATAAGTAGTAGAAATAGTAGTAACTTGTTATTCACATACATTTCTGAACAATATAGACCTGTCAGTTTTTGCACTATGAAGTTTTAAGGGAGTTGCTATTGCTAAATGATTTTAATCTGGTATATGTTGATTGTCTGCAGTGTCATCTAGAAGTAGGGAGATCCTGGATTCTTTGCAAGGAGAACTATCCTGGCAGCTGGTAACAGAACTCACATGGAAGGGAGTGATACTAGACATGGGGCTTGCAGAAGAAGAATGTTTCTCATCTCATAGTGGGTGATCATCTAGGTTCCAGTGATCTCTGGATAGGGTGGATAAGTACTAGGGCACAGGTGGAGATGGTTCATTCAAAGGAGAGGTCCCTAGACTTCAGGAAAACTAATTGTGCTAAGATGGAGGGAGGGGGAATGCATGGAAAAATCTAGGGGAAGAAGAACAGTGCAAAAAATGAAAGGAGATTTTAAAGGGCAATAAACCTTTTTGTTAGGAAAGTAAATAAAGGTAAGAGGAAAATGAGGCTCCTATTTTTTTTAAAGAAGCAAAGAACAAAAGGAAAAAAGGTTAGTGTTCATAAACTACATGAGACTGCAGAAAGAGGAAGACAAGCTACAATATCTGGAATGAGTAAGAGAAGCTGGGAAAGTAGTCAGAAGAATGAAGGTGCAAATGGAAGAAAATATAATATACAAAAACAGGATGACGACATTTTTTTTAGATATGCTAGTGATAGAAGGAAGTAGAAAAGTGTCACTGTGAGACTCAAAGGTTAAGGGGAGAAGTTAACGGAGGTTGAGCATTAAAAAGCAGAATTACTTAACCAATATTTCTATTTGGAATCACTTATGAAGGATGGGAATAGAATTACAAAGACTGCTACACAAAGGAATTAAAGAGATGTAGGCCTCAAATGATTTTTGAAGACTGTGCTGATAAGGAGTTAGCTAAACTAAAAGTAAATAAGATGGGGGCCCTGGTCATGATAAATCAGGTGACTAAAGTAATTAAGGCAGCATATTGCAGATTACGACAGATTTGTAAATTGAGACCTTTTTTTCTACTGATTCTTTTTGTACAATTATACAAGGTTTAATAATTTCCAAACTTGACTACTGCAGTGCAATATATACCAGGATATAACGCAGATTAATTTAAAACTTTTACAATTAGTGCAGAACACTGCGGTATGGCTAATTTTTGAAGCCTGCAGATATAATTCTATGATCTCATTATTGTATTGTCTCCATTGACTTCCAATCAAATGTAGGATTAGGTTCAAGATTATTCTTTTGGTTTTAAAGAGTTTTTAATTGGGGTATCTGGCATATCTGTCTAATTTGTTGGGACAGTATCAGCAGTTGCAGCCATTACGATGAAGTGGCAGGATCTCTGTCCCATCCTTCATTAAAGGAAGCATAATTACAATCAGGGATTGCCCATCCACTAGGTGGGCTAGGCAGCTGCCTAGGGTGGCAGTCCATGTGCTTTGACATACATGGCCTGGTGCCCCCACCTCTGCATGCTGAGCCACGCCACCTTCCCTCCCACATGCTGAGCCATGCTGCGGTGCCCCCTTCCCGAAGCTGCTGATTCAGGCGGCAGTGAAGCAAGACGGGCAGGTTTCAGGACACAAAGCCTGCCACTGAGCCGAGCAGCGCCTCCCTTGACCCCGCCACTGGAATCACATATGGGGAGGCACAGCTCAGCACGTGAAGGGGGTGGCATGGCTGGGGTTTCTGCCTAGGGCAACAGAAACCCTTGGGTAGGCCCTCATTACAATGTACAAGAAAAACAGCATTTATGAGTAAATTTGTAAAGCTTTATTTATGGAATTCACTCCCTTGGGAGAACTGTTTGGAAACTCAATACCTACATTTCAGAAAATAGCGAAAGCCCGATTATTTGAAATAAAACAAAACTTCAGAGAGATCATTAGGACCTCTGGAACCAAAGTGTGCCCGTAGCTTTCTGTTTTGTTACAAGACCAGAGACTTATCAGCCCAGCCCTCTCTCGTAAATACATGTATACTCCAGCACTCTTTTAAAATAGGCTCCATGTTTAGTAGAACCTTTTCTGTCAGAATTATGTACGTTGCAGTCTCGAAATCTCAATTCCGATCTCCTTGCACTACCTAAAACGTGCCTTTCTATATACTAAATCCAGAGAGAAATCAATCGCAATAGCCAGTGGCTTTTAGAGACTTAACAGGGTAGAGACCTCACACTCAATGAGCTCAGCCAAAAAAGATAAGACGATAATTATTGTGAACTGTTCCATCTAAAGATCTTTTCTTCAGTAAGGGTTGAATGACGATTGATTTTAGGGATGTACAGTTGTAATCAACATTGGCACCTTGCAGTGCAACCCTTTAATGTCCAATATCTCCTAAAAAAGTGGTCAGTGAAATGGCTTTGGACTATGTATGCACACATATTTGACACATAAAAGAATCAAATAAAACAAGACCAATTAAAAAAGGAACTAGTAGGAAATAGTATAAAAACTGGGACATTGCCAGGACATGATTATTGGCACCCTTATAAACAATTCATTCATTCATTTATTTAATTTTATTGAACAGTTTTCTATACCACCTTTTCATTTAATCAAGGCAGTTTTTAAATTTAAATCTGTTTGAACAGAAGAAATACATTCTCATTGTAGTAAAATTAGACACGCCTGTGATCAACTGTCAGTACTCACCTTACTTGAATCAACCAATGAATGATGACTCTATTGTTTAAAATGGCCACATTTACTCCCTGTTCCATTTTCACAATGGTGAAGACAAGAGAGCTCCTGAGACTGTCACAAAAGCCATTATCACCAAATATCAAACTTCAAAGGGGTACAAGGCCATCTCCAAAGACCTTGGGATTCCTATGTCTACATTTCGCAATGGGGGTCATTCTGAACCATGTTTTGCAGGTCTGGACGTCCGATCCAGATGTCCAGACCTGCTAAACGCTGGGATGCTGATTCAGGCCATAGAGCTTCCCGCACATACAGGCTAGATGTGCTGGGAGCTCTGTCATGGGCAGGAGAGAGCGGGTTGAGGAAGGAGCGATAGCGGCCCTGTATGTCCAGGTAATGGAGGATAGCTGGGGAACTTATTCCACCATGGAGGTGGAATATGTTCCCCCAAAGATTGTGGTGACCATCGGGGGGACCCGTATCCAAGGTGAGGGGGTGCAAGGGGTTCCCTGAAGCCCGACCCTGGCCTTGGCAGGCCCAATTGGGGGTCAGGTTGAGGGGGAAAGCAGTGTCTTGAGGATGGCTAGGGATCATGGCTCCTGCATGGAGCCGGGGTGCCTTGGCATCATGGCGCCATGGCACTGCAGCTCCATGCAAGAGCCTGGCTGAGTTAGCTGGGTAGTGTGCCGGACTTCCAGGAGCCCAGAATCGGGGTCTGGCCTGCACGTCCAGGCCGGTTGCACATGATTCTGATCCTATGAGGACATCTAGCTCCCACGGGATCAGAATCAGGTGCAAATCCTGGCAGTCACAATTCTGAATGCTCGGACCTACCAGGCATATACAGCCCGGAATTGGCCTCGTAATTATTAAGATTTTTTTTTTCTCATGGAACTGTCACAAGAACCTCCCAGGACATGATGAGAAGAGGAAAATGAATCCAAGAAGTCTTTGAAGGTTAGTGCAAACTGTTAGAAAAACATCACATACAACATCCAAAGAGTTTAAGGCTGACCTGGAGCAATCTGGAGGGGTGGTTTCAACCCGCACCATAAACCGCACACTAAACAAAGAAGGACTTCATGAGTGAAGGCAAAGAAGGACTCACTACTCAAAGACAGACATAAAGAGGCATGCCTGATCTTTGCCCAAACCCACCTTGAGAAACCATAATCCTGGGAAAATGTTCTGTGGATAGATGAAACCAAACTTGAGCTCTTTGCAGTGCAGACCAACGATAAATTTGAAGGTGAAGAAATGAAGCTTATAAGGAAAAAAACACTCTTCCTACAGTTAAATATGGTGGAGGTTCCATAATGTTGTGGGGCTGTTTTGCTGCCTCAGGAACTGGAGGCCTGGAACGTATTAAAGGAATCATGTGGTCAGAGGACTACCAAGGTATTTTGGAGCGAAATGTACTACCTAGTGCAGGGGTGGGCAATTCCGGCCCTCGTGCACCACAATCCAGCCTGGTTTTCATGATGTCCCTAATGAATATTCATGAGATCTATTTGCATCCACTGCCTTCCATTGTATGGAAATAGGTCCATGAATATTCATTAGGGCTATCACGAAAACCAGGCTGGATTGTGGTGCACGAGGGCCGGAATTGCTCACCCCTGACCTAGTGTCAAAAAGCTAGGTCTGGGTCAAAGGTCATGAATCTGCAAGTAGGAAATGACACAAAACATACATCCAAAAGTACAAAAGAATGATTAAAAAGGAAAAAATAAACTGTTTTAAACTGACCAGCAATGAGTCCTGATCTCAATTGAGAAGCTTTGGAAAGAGCTGAAATCTGCCATTGGTAAAAGGAATCCTGGAAACATTCATGAGCTGGAACAAATCACAGTTGAAGAGTGGGAGAAACTATCAGCAGACAGATATATGAAACTTATAGATGGCTACAAGAAACGTTGGAGGCCGTTATCACTAGCAAAGGCTATGCAACTAAATATTAGCGAAGGGTGCCATCAATCCTTTGGTTTTTTTCTCAGAAATTACTACGTCTAAGTTGCACAGACATCCTTTTTTTGTTGGATATCTTTGAACATAGTATCAAAATATTATAATGACATACAGTTGGAATATTTCCAATTATTTTTCAAGATATTATATACAACATACCTAAAATGCAAGGGTACCAATAATGTTGATTATAACTATAGGAGTCTAGTGAATCTTAGAGACTCAGCCAGAATAAATTTTTGAAAAGGCAAATTTAGGAGCCTTATTTCTAACATTAGGAGCTTAATCCTTTGAATATCGTCCACTGTATTAACTGTTAGCAAGGCTGGGCCAAGCACTAGGAAAACTAGGCAGTCACCTAGGGTGCCAACGTCTGTGAAGCATCAAAGAGCAGGGCATTCTAAGCTAAACTATAGATTTTTTTTTTAATTTAATTTTTTATTCAGTTTTTCAAATTACATTCAGTCAACAAAACTTGAATGATTGGAAAAGTGGTACAAGGAAATAAAAATTTAACAATCCCCTAATAAGGGACCACAACAAAGAAATTAAATTACAATACCAAAATTAGCCCACTATTAAATGATTGAGAGAGAGGCCTCAGGAAATTACATTATATCAAAAGACAGGAAATAAGAAAAATTACAGGCGGAGTAAGACTTATGCGTCTGCCGTAAGGGACGGCCCATCAGCAACTATTCCCTCCCTAGCCTTCAAGAACTCCAGGAGTTGACGGGGTTCAAAAAATATATACAATTTATCTTTATATGTAACACAGCATCGCGAAGGAAATTTCAACAAGAATGACCCACCAAGGGAAAGGACCCTGGGCTTAAAGCCCAGGAATTCCTTCCTCCTCAGTTGAGTACCTCTAGCCAAATCAGGAAATATACGAACATAGGACCCCAAAAACTGCTCATGGAAATTCCGAAAATACAAACGAAGAATCAACACTTTATCTGTCTCAAGAGCTAAAGTAATAAGAAGGGTAGTACGAACAGTGACCACCTCCAGGGAGCTCTCCAGAAACCCCGTAAGGTCTCCAGGAGCCCCCTGTGAAACGTTGTTACCTCCCTGAGAGTCACCACCCAAGGACAAATAATGAGCTCTAGTCAACGGCGGTAGATTTTCCGTGGGGATTTTTAAAACCTCCACAAAGTATCTACGCACCATCGCCAGAGGGGAAATCACAGGAGATCTAGGAAAATTAACCAGTCTCAAGTTATTTTTCCGGACTTGGTTTTCCAAATACTCCAACCTCCTGGCAGTCACATTCCGATCTTTCACATGGGCCAGGTTAAACTCCCGGGTCTGCTCAAAGTCACTTCGTAGTTTTTCTATTTTCCCCTCCTGTTCCTTTTGAACCTTCGAGACTTCTACTATATCATGCTTTAAAGTCTTAAGTTCAGTATTCATAGAAGAAACAACAGTTTGTAGGGAGACATTCATTGCAGACAAGGCATCCCATAGCACATCTAATGTAACTTTTTCGGGTCTCACCAAAACGCCGGCTCCTGCATGTATCCTCAGGGCCAAATTCTCCTGGATAGGAACAGCAATCCTCCCCTCCTCGGCTGTAGATCTTCCACCAACTTCCAGGAGCCCATGCGGAGCGAATTTGTCAGCTGCAGCTCCCTCCTCCACACCAAACTTCGGCGTGCTAGTCTTCATGCCGACTGGCGCTTCGCCGCAGCCGGCGATATCGCTTCCGGGGCACGGCGGGGGGACCCGTTGCTCCGGGGACAGGAACACCCCGGATGTGCTCAGGTCCGCAGAACCCTGCGGGCCCGACGAAGACGCTGCTCCATCTCCAAACACGGAGAACCCACACATCTGGAGAGTCTTTTGCGCCGCAGGAGCTGAGCAGGTATCCCCGGAGGGCAGGTAACCCTGCTTCTGCTTCCTCCTACCCATAGCCACTTCCAGGAGGACCTCCAACGGTTCCAAAGACTCCGCAGGAATCAGACCTCCGTCTGGGGGATAAACGCCGCCGCCATCTTGCCTCTCTCTCTAAACTATAGATTTTGACAGCTAGGGTGTGTGTGTGTGTGTGTGTGTGTAAAGCTTAAGATTTGCCTAGGAAACCAACACCTTGAACCAACTCTGGGGCCAGCTCTGACTGTTAATTTGGCACAAGCGTTAACAGTTAATATGCACTAATTGCTGCATGAAGAGCTAACACATTGTAGTAAATGGAGCCTTAATGTGGATATGCTGAAAACCCAACTGGCTGTGAGGTCCCTAGGATAGCTTGGGAAGACCTGGCCTTGCTCTCATCTCTCTTTCCTCCCTCAACCTGCCCCTAACTTGCTCTCACTTCCGCAGCAGATCTGGAATAGTTTAGAGGGTAATTTTAAAACAGAGTACCTACCTTGTGCAGCAGCAGTACACATCGGTTCTTATTATATTGTAAATGGAATGTATGCATATATCTGCCTTCGTAAAATAACCTCCCCCCCCCCCCCCCGGGAAGTACTCACAGAGTTACTGCTGCTCTGAGGCTTATACAACTGTCTTGGCGATTTTTACACATATAATCCCTTGCAACATCTGCATCTGCAGCTTAGCAGACAGTCATCACAACCCATCCAAGAACATGGGGGATAATTAATGGGTTCTTTGAATGGGACCAGTATAGACTGGGAGGCCTTGGCACTCTAGAGCCATTCACTCCCCTTTCCTTCTCAAAAATAACCGAGTCCAGGCCAGAATGTGTGTTCTGAACCAAAGGTTTAATTAAAGAACTTTAGGGTTACTGATAAAATAGCAAAAATACAACAGGTAGAGACAGAAACAACATAATTATATTACAAACAGATTATTTCCTCCTCTTCTTCGTCAGTTACAGTACAACCAATTGAACTGTAGTTACTCATTTAATGCTGGAAACTTATTCCAAGTCTATTAATTACTTCTTTAACTCTCCTCAAGCTTGCTATGGTAATTCCGAGAGGGGATCCCTTCCTCCTGCACTTCTTAGTTTTACCGTGTACCTAAGAGCTGGTGGCTTCTATAAGTGCAGGTGCTTCTGCTTCTCCTATGATTTGCTCCTATTTGCAATCTATCTTCTCTATCCTGACCTTCTTTTTCTCCTATCCTTTTTAAGAAAAAAGTATTTTTAAAGTATTGTTATTTTCCTTTTCCTTTTAATTATTTTATATATTTTATAGTTTTATTGTAAACCGCCTCGATGTAATGGGAGGCGGTATATCAAGTGATTATAAACAATAAACAATAAACAATACAGATACTCTTGGCTATGGTATCACTGGGTTTCTCAGATGTTGCTTTACTCCTTTGCATCCTCTCTCCTCCCCTTCTAGAGTAGGTGGCTTCCTTCTACTTCTTCTAGGAAGATAAGAAATTAAGAACATAAGATTTGCCATACCGGGTCAGACCAAAGGGCCATGAAACCCAGTATTCCATTTCCAACAGTGACTAATGCAGGTCATGAATACCTGGCAGGATTCCAAAAGATAGGCAGGTTATTTATTCCAGAGGTAAGCAGGGGATTTCCCACAGTCCACTTTAAGACGGTTTATGGACTTTTCCTCCAGGAACTTTTCCAAACCTTTTTTAAACCCAACTACATTAACAGCTTTTACCACATCCTCCAGCAACAAATTCCAGAGCTTAATTATGCATTAAGTGGATCTTCTTCCTTTTCATTTCCTACTTCTATTGTTTCTCCTTTGTACCCCCTCCCTCCAGACACTTTTTCCTCTCTTCTTTGTACTCACACTCTTCCTCTCTACAGACCCTCTTCTCCCCCTTCTCTTTTCAGATGTTATTCCTCCTTCTACCCCTCCCTCTGTCCGGAGGCTCTTCCCTCTTTCTCACCTTCTTCTTACAGACAACTTTCCCCTTTTTTTACACCCTCTAAAGAAATTACTCCTTCTCACTCCATCCCTCCAGGGACAGTCTTCCTTCCTAATTCTTTCCCGCTTCCTCACAGCATTCCTCCCTTGAAATGCCACCACCCCACCCCCATTCTCACTCTGGCCTTTCCTTCCTGATTTCTTTTCCATAACTCCTTCATTCCTTCCTTCATTTGGCTCTCCACCCTCCTCATCCTCCCAGATTGAAAGATCCCCTGTAGCATTACTCATCTCCCTCCCAGGCCAACAGCAGGAGACACATTTAATTTAATTTGATGTTGTCTCCTATGGCAGTGGAACCAAATCTTGCATAACTTATTGCAAGATTTGGCCTTGAGGCAGCAGGAGATGATGTAAGATTAAAAGCATCGGCTTGTAGGAATGCTCAGTCAGTGAGGGATCACGTACGGGCAGTCCCTTGGTGGCCGTTTCACCCTGGGAGGATGAGGAAGGTGGAGAACATAGGGAAAAGGGAAAGAAAGAAGTAGGGGGTTAGAGGAAATTGTATTGTCTAATATTCAGGGAAATGCCTCATTTGCTCCCCATAGTCCCAGCCCCACCTCCCATGGCGGATTGGTCCTTGCAAACATAATAAGCCTAGCAGCTACAGATTACAATTGTTCATGCCAGGATTTCATCATTGCTGCTTTCTTTTGCCCACCCATTCCATCACCAAAACCCAGACTTTGGCTGTTTTGGGGTGGATTTGCACACCTGAAGGCTAAGCACCAATTCCCCTCCTCCCCCCAACTCTCCTAACTTCAGGCACAACCCAGAGGTTAGCTGACAGTTATATGTGCCTTAAAGGAGGTATAAATGTCAAAATAGACATTTTTTGAGGTATTCCTGTAGTGGCATGTTAAAATACAGGCTACACATATCGTTTGAGGGACAGCCCAAATCATGCCAAAACACCCCCTCCCCCCTTCTGCATGCTGTTCTTCCGTGAATAAGTAGCGCCTTTTCTAAAATCACTCTATTGTATGTCGATTTACACCTACTGTATATATCAGCAGTTCACTTCTCTATATGGAACCTATTCCTTCTAAAATCATCTTCTCAGAGTCTAGAGATGTCTTAAAATGTTCAGCTGCGTACTCCCACTTATTTTCTCTGATTAGCCCTCCACCTCTCCTTCCAGTTCCTTTCCATTTACTCTCCTTTCACCCGAGGCAGCAATGAAATTGGGATTCTTCCTTGCATGAACTTGTTGCTGTTCCAGAAATCTGCATTTACAGGCAGCTTCGGTCTGAATCACCTCTCTTTTGTCTAGGAGCTGCCAAGAAGCTGGAATTTTTTTTTTTTCCTTTTGGTGAGAGTGTGAGCAAGAATGAATAAGCGCTCAGAAAATGGGAGTGGTAGCCCAGCTTAGGTGAGCAAGCAGGTTCTTTCTCTCCTCGGGGTACTGCTGTGAAGACAGGCTTCTTTTTTGCTCTGCTGTCTGAGTTGCTTTTTCTGCATTTTTTTCTTTTTCCAAGTTCCAAAACAAGGTAAGTGCGGAATATCATCCTTCTGTTTTCTTGTATCGGACGGCTTACAGTATGTGAAGGCAGTTTGAAGGCATTGTGGCTGACCTTTGTTGGCAGCAGGGCAATACAAACACAGCAAACATGACGCAGAGTTTTATTCAACTTTTCAATCAATTAGTGACTTTCAGAGCGGGACTTGCGTAAGCCACCTACTATGGTGAAGGCACCTCGATATGAAGGAAATGATAGTTAAACCTCTCAAAATTTCTATTATGCAGCTTTATAATAATTGAACACAACCTCTTCATATGGCTAAAATGTCTCTATGTATATATATATATATATATAGATAGATATATAGATAGATATATATAGATATCTTGGGGCTGGCTCAACTATTAGGCAAAGCTAGGCAGCTGCTTAGGGCAATGGCTTCTGAGGAGTGGCGAAGAGCAGCAACCGTCAAAGCAAAACAATATGCCTGCATTGGCCCTGCTCAGAAGAATCTATTTTACAATATTAGATATTTGCTAACGCTCAATGCTAATCGTATCATGGAAAAGGCTGAGTTATTAGCATACAGAAACTGTCAGGGACATATCAGCATCTTGGACATGATTACTCTATGAAACACGGACTTTGAACAAGTTTGTGTAGACCGTGGCTGTTCTGTAAAGCACATCTGAAGGCTGATTTTATAGAGGACGTGGAGAGGGGAATTAGGACGGCTAGGTGGGGACATGGGAAATCCCAAGCAGGTTACACCAAGGATCTGCCAAATGCAGATCCTCCGGAAACCTATGTGCAAGGGAGTGCAGGAGTGCACCTCACTGCTCCCCCACGTCCAGCAGGGGTAGAGATTTTAGCAAGCTGCACATGCAGGAAACAAATGCAGAGATACCCCTCATATGCATGGGAGCAGCTTTTTACATGTGCACACATATCCCGTGCCAGCAGCACAGGTCCCCCACCTGATCGCCCCCCTGACATAGATCTCCACCGACACCTCCTGAGGCATCTGATTCTCACCCACCCAATGATTACTCCTGGGCATCAAGATCTCCACACCCATCCCCCTCCCCCTCCGCAGCAACAACCTCCCCCTGATGATCCCCCTCCCCCCCCCGCCGCTAATCTCATCCCTGACTCCTACCAGAGTCTCTAGTGTCTAGAGGTCAGGCTGCCAAATAAAGGAAATGAGGAACACCCCTGCTCCCACTAGATATCAGGGATCCTGAGGGAGTTCATCGGGTAGGAGGGATTATATGCCTTTTGGGGGAGGCATCAAAAGAAGATTGATGTTGGGGGGGGGGGGGAGGAGTGTGATGGAAATGTCAGAACTTGGCCTTCACACATGCCCCTTAAAGCAGTCATCGCTTATTCGTGCTGGGGGGATCTTTAAATCTTGATATCTCAATTTTTTTTCTATATTAGCATGGATTCCGCTTGTAAAATAAGGAGTAAACATCAATATTGTTGGCTTACCCAAACCAGTCCATGTCCATGGCCCTAACCACATCCCGTTGACATCTAGATGAGATAAGCATCGACAAGTGTAAATAGTGACTTTCTAAAGTTGCATTCACACGTGTATTCCAATCTACACATGTACATGCTGCTATTTATGCTTCTAAAATATCCCCCAGAGTGTGTTTACTGTTCACCATCACTGGTCAGCTTCTGTGATGCTGTTCTTAGAGCCAGACAAGGCTGCCCCAAGGGTTATGTGAGCGGTGCGGCCACACAGAGCGCAAGTACAGAGAGGGCATTGATATCATCACTGGGCTTCCAGGAAGCTCAAAAAGAGTGAGTCACTGCATGTGGTTGGAGCATGGGGGGGGGGACCAGGTTCTTTAGCTACACAGGGCACATTTCTAGCTTGGTACGGTCCAGGTGCCAGGGGAAGTTTCTTGTTTGAAAAATACAATGAAAAATGAGTAATATATGTACCAGTAATATATGCAAATAGGGGATGAATTTACAACTGCCCACACAGGTGAAAAGTATGGATTTTGCTAAATGTTTTAAGTTAATGTACATGAATATCTCTACCTGCACACAATTATCTTTGCTCACTTGTGTGGATGTTTTCTCTAAGTTAAACTAGATATCTCTTTTTTTTTAAATTCAAAAGTATGTGCATAGTTCCAAAGTCTTCCCACAGAAATCCTTCCCACTCAAAGGGGAAACTGTTAGCTTATTTTAACCAGCACATAGCTTGTGAAATTAGAAAATCCCATTTCTCTGGGCAAAGCGCTGCTTTACCAGTGGAAATGTTTTTTATAATTGCCCTCCTAAGGAATAATTTCATAACTAGTTGCATGCATAAAAAGTAGGCACATTCTTTTTCCAGCCTGAGCTTTGGAGAAGTTTTCAAACAAAAGTATGTCCATATTTCCGCTCTGAAAATTATTTGAGAAAGAATTTATGTGCTTATATTTACATCTGCTCTTTAACAGGCACAACATTTTTGGGTTAATTTATGTGCATAGGCTCAAATTTTTGAAAGTGTGCACATAACTGCGAACTCTTCCCTAACCCTACCCCTAGGATGACTCTTAATCCTAGCAAAGTTATACACGCACAGGCTGTTTGCACATAATCTTATCTGCCTATTAAGCAGCAACATTATAAAAGTGTATTTGTGGGTATAAAGCACTGCTTCCCTCAAGGAATAAATGTGAGAAACCTTAGGCACCATTTGTCTACGTAGGATATAGCGATTTTAGAAAAGGTTCAGAGAAGAGTCACCAAAATGGTAAAGGGGATGGAAGGATACTCCTATGAAGAAAGGCTAAAAAGGTTAGGGCTCTTTAACCTGGAAAAGAGATGGCTGAGGGGAGATATGATAGAAGTCTATAAATTAATGAATGGAGTGGAACGGGTAAAGGTAGATCGATTGTTTACCTTATCAGAATATAGAAAGACTAGGGGACATGCAATGAAGCTACAGGGTAAACTATTTAAGACTAATAAAAGAAAATATTTTTCACTCAACGTGTAATCAAACTCTGGAATTTGTTACCGGAGGATGTAGTAAAGGCTGTTAGTGTAGCTGGGTTTAAAAAAGGTTTGGACAAGTTCCTAGAGGAAAGGTCCATAAACCATTATTATGAAGGGACCCAGGATATCAATGCTTGAACCAATACAAGCATTGTGGAACCTGTGTCCCTTGGGGAAACTGCTAGTTACATATGACCTAGATTGGCCACTGTTGGAAACAGAATATTGGGCTTGATGGATCTTGGTCTGACCCAGTATGGCATATCTTATGTTCTTATGTAGAAGGAATAATTTTAGGAAAGGCACCACTTACATGCACACGTGGCAGCATGCAGAGTTTTCAAGGAGGTGTTCCTGGGTGTGGTTTCTGTAGTCCTGCGGAGCATACTGCAAGAGCATTTTGTACTTTAGAACAGCAATGCACATGTTTTTTAGTGCCATCAAGTCAGTGCTGACTTCTGGCAATCCAGTTGCCTCTGGATTTTCTTAGCAATGTATCACTGGAAGTGGATTGCCAGAACTTTTCTTCTGAGACAATGGAGGGTAAAGTGACTTGCCCAAGGTCACAAGGAGTGCCAGTGGGAATCAAACTTCTGGGTACTAGGCAGTTGCTCTAATTTTCAGGCTACTCTTCCACTCAATGCATATAGACCTCAGCAAATTTATACCTGCTTTGACTCATACATAAAGCTCAGTTTTGGAAGAGTACGAGAGGGAGGAAGCAGGCTCATCCTTCTAGTGTTCAAAACCATCTTTCTTAGCAAAACGTTTGAGTTTCAAAGGATGGTTCCTTCAGGGGGAGGTTTAAGATTTCTGTGCTCATTAACAGGACTGGAGAGTGAATGCAGGGTTTCTCCCATGCATCTTGGAGAGTCAAGGAGTCAGTCCCTGGAGATTGAAAAGCAGGGGTAGGGATATTGGGCCAGAGTGTCACGGTGGTGCCTCTTTCAAGTGGTACTAGTGGATAGCCCTAAAGTAAATGGGATAAGGCTCTTTTTTGGCCTGGATACATGGTGCCTTCAACATTTGGCACCATAAGCAGCGGCTTATGTTGCCTATGACTAAATTTGGGTCCTGGCTCCTTAATCAACTTCCTCCAGATGTGCATTTTTACAAAATGCTGCTTACACGCTTAAATAGGAAAATTGCATCTTTCAGGTACATGTATAAAGCTCCTGTATGATGTCCCTACTTGTCCTGCTAATTATTGACCCATCTCCTTTCTTCCCTTCATTTCCAAACTTCTTGAATGTACAGTTCTCTGCTGTTGCCTTCAATTTCTCTCCTCTTAAATCCTACTAGATCCACTTCAATCTGGCTTTCATCCCTTTCATTTTACTGGGTCGGCTCTCGCAAAACTCTCCAGCGATTTGTTCCTGGCTAAATCCAAGGGCCTTTACTCAGTCCTCATTCTTCTTGACCTTTCTGCTGCTTTTGACACTGTTCTCCTTGACACTTTGTCTTCATTTGTTTTTTGGGGCTCTGTGATGTCCTTGTTCTCGTCTTATCTCTCCCATCATTCTTTTAGTTTTTGTTCTGGTGGTTCCTCCTCTACTGCATCCCATTCTCAGTTGGTGTACCCCAAGGGTCTGTTCTGGGCCCTCTTGTTTTCTCTCTCTCTCTCTAGTCCCTTGGTGCTCTTATCTCTTCCCATGGTTTTCAGTAGCATTTTTATGCTGATGATTCTCGGATCTATCTCTCTACACCTGATATTTCTCTGATACTCCAAGCCCGAATCTCTGCCTGCCTATTTGACATCGCTGCCTGGATGTTTCACCGCAATTTGCAGTTGAACATGACCAAAACCAAACTTCTTATTTTCCCCCCTAAACTCTCCTCCCCCCTTTCTCCTTTCTCAATCTCTGTTGATAACACTCTTCTACTTCCTGTTTCATCAGCCTCCCTCTCTTTCTCCTGACACATCCAATTGATTGCTAAAACCTGTCATTTTTACCTCTATAGCATCAACAAAATTCGCCCCTTCCTTTCTGAGCACACTACTAAAACTCTCATCTACTCCCTAGTCACCTCCCGTCTAGACTATTGCAACCTCCTTCTTACCGGTCTCCCTCTGAGTTATTTCTCTCCCTTTCAATCTGTTCAGAACTCTGCTGCACGGCCTATCTTCTGCCAGCCCCATTATACTCATAACTCCTCTTCTCAAGTCACTTCATTGGCTCCCCTTCCATTTTTGTATGCAGTTCAAACTTCTTCTGACTTACAAAAGAATTCATTCTACTGTTCCTCACTATCTTTCCTTTCTCCTCTCTCCCTACACCCCTCCTTGTGAACTCCGCTCTTCTACTGGCTTGCTTCTCTCTATGCCCTTTTCTTCCTCTGCCAACTCTAGACTTCATTCCTTTTACTTTGCTGCTCCACACACCTGGAATAAGCTACCTGAGTCCATACGTCAGGCTTCATCTCTGCCCCTTTTCAAATCCATGCTAAAGACTCACCTTTTTGAGATTGCTTTGGGATCCTAATCCCTTCCTTTCCTTTCTTTCCTTAACTGTGCCTTTGATCTCAGCTATTGTTCTATCTGTCTTGATTAGACTGTAAGCTCCGACGAGCAGGGGCCGTCTTTTATATGTGTCTGTACAGAGCTGCATATGTCTTGTAGCACTTTATAAATGATGAGTAGTAGTAGTAGTACTCACCTGGTTTGCAGCTTGTCGTGCTGTGAGGGCTTGTGTGCATTATTGATGCTGAGAGCTAAAATATCGGTAGTTTAACTACTGGCAGGGTCTCCCAAGATGGACAGATCTCAGCTGAGGTGCCAGACCAAGACAAACCACCCATCTGGGCAGCAGCAGAATGGGATAGTGTTGATGGCGGAGGATCACATTTCTGTGACAACGGCAACAACACCAAACTTAAACTGTGCGGAAGAAAGGCCCGGCAATCTACTTCTGTATCTTGCCATGAAAACCCAATGGATAGTTACAACAAAACAAATTGTGCTATAGTGCTGGAAGATGAGACCCCCCCAGGTCGGAAGGCACTCAACTAGCTACTGGGGAAGAGCTGAAGACTTTTCAGAGTAAAGCCAGCATTTATGATGTGGTTGGATCAAAGCCCTCGGAACGTCTGACTGCTGATGTAGCTGAGCATGAAATGAGAGTCAGAAGCTGTAAAGATGTCTTACGATTTGGAACATGGAATGTACGAAGCATGAACCAAGGGAAGTTGGAGGTGGTCAAGAATGAAATGGAACGTGTACAACTTGATCTGTTGGGTGTCAGCGAACTGAAATGGACTGGCATCAGGCACTTTGCATCAGATGATCACATGGTCTACTAGGCTGGAAATGAAAGACAAAGAAGAAATGGTGTTGCATTTATAATAAAGAAGAAACTTGCAAGGAGTGGAGGAGTGGCCTAGTGGTTGGGGAAAGGTACTTCAGGCCGGAAGGTCAGGGGTTCAAATCCCACTAGAGGACAGCAACCTTGGGCTGGAAGGACTGGGGTTTCTAGTCCCACAGGTGCTCCTTGTGGTCTTGGGCAAGCCACTTAACCCTCCATAGCCCATGTTCCCTGTAAAATAGTTATCTCCAAGTTATAATGCCCTGTTCAATGTAATTTCAGTTTGTTCAATGTAAACCGCACTGATGCAGAATAGCGCGGTATATAAGAGAATGTAAATATTTAAAATAAAATAACTGTAATAAAATACAATGCAGTCAGCGAACGCTTAATCTCTATTCATCTACAAGGAATGCCTATCAACACAACTATAATTCAAGTATACGCCCCACCAACAGCTGCAGAAGAGAATGAAATTGAAGAGTTCTATGAACAAGTACAAGCTGAAATTGACAGAACATGCAAACAGGATATCCTGATAGTCATGGGTGACTGGAACACAAAAGTTGGCAACAAAGAAGAAGGCAAAGTAGTTGGAAAATATGGACTTGGCAACAGAAATGAAACTGGAGAAAGACTGATAGAATTCTGCAAGACCAACGATCTATTCATCTCAAACACCTTCTTCCATCAACACAAGCGGCGACTGTACACATGGACGTCACCCAGTGGATTGTATAAAAATCAAATTGACTACATCTGTGGAAGTCAACAGTGGAAAAGTTCTAAAATATCAACAAAGACAAAACCTGGAGCTGACTGTGGTACAGATCATCAACTACTAGTATGCAAACTCAAGCTAAAGTTGAAAAAGAGCAAACCACTCATGAATGCAGCAAAATATGACCTTGAGAATATACCACTGGAATTTAAAGACTGCCTGCAAAATCGATTTTCTGCTTTAGAAACAATGACAGAGCTCCAGAAGAGTTATGGAATGACATGAAGAAGGTTGTGTTGGAAGAAAGCGAGAAGTCTCTACAAAAGGTGAGAAAGCAAAAATGGCCAAAATGGATGACGGAAGAAACTCTGAAAATTGCTCAGAAACGCAGAGAAGCTAAAGCCAGAGGAGAAAGAAAGAAATAACAGAACTCAACAGAGATTTCCAACGTGCAGCAAGACAGGACAAGGAAAAGTACTACAACGATGCATGCAAAGAAATAGAAGCAGAAACTATTAGAGGAAGAACAAGATCGGCTTTCCTAAAGTTA
Source organism: Ichthyophis bannanicus (assembly GCA_033557465.1). Taxonomy (NCBI): domain Eukaryota; kingdom Metazoa; phylum Chordata; class Amphibia; order Gymnophiona; family Ichthyophiidae; genus Ichthyophis; species Ichthyophis bannanicus. Next base: position 1,033,092,656 of record CM066031.1, read on the forward strand.
CGAGAGTTAAAGAAAAAGTTCCAGCCTCGAATTAGAATGTTACAAGAAGCTCAAGGTTCTATGTTGAATGATGCTGAGAAGATCAAGAAAAGGTGGAAGGAATATACAGAGTTTTTATATGATAAAGATCAAGTGGACCAACAGCTGTTTCAACCTGTACCTTATGATCGGGAACCATTGGTGATGAAAGAAAAAGTTGAAGCAGCACTGAAAGCCTTATCAAAGAACAAAGCACCAGGCATTGATAGCATTCCCATAGAAGTATAACAGCAATCTGATGCAGCTGTTACTGTACTTACAAGGCTCTGCCAAGAAATATGGAAGACAACATCATGGCCAACTGACTGGAAAAGATCTGTGTTTATACCAATACTAAAGAAAGGTGATCCAACTGACTGTGGAAATTATCGCACAATCGCTCTGATCCCACATGCCAGCACGATTCTACTGAAGATTATTCAAAAGAGACTACAACCATACCTGGAACAAGAACTCCCTGAAGTGCAAGCAGGTTTCAGGAAAGGGCAAGGAACGAGAGACATCATTGTGGATGTGAGATGGATCCTTGAAAAGACTAAAGAATACCAAAAGGATATCTATTTGTGCTTTATCGATTATAGCAAGGCTTTTGACTGTGTAAACCATGAGAAACTTTGGGCCACATTAAGAAGCACGGGTATACCAGAACACCTGATCGTACTCTTGCACAATCTGTACATTGATCAAGAAGCAACAGTTCGAACGGAACAAGGAGAAACAGAATGGTTTAAAATAAGCAAAGGTGTAAGACAAGGCTGCATACTTTCCCCCTACCTGTTTAATTTATATGCAGAACAAATCATCAGAGAAGCAGGATTGTATGAAGACAACAGAGGTGTGAAGATTGGTGGAAGACTCATCAACAACCTTCGCTATGCTGATGATACCACATTACTGGCTGAAAGTGAAGATGATCTGAAACATTTGCTTCTCACAATCAAAAACATAGTCTCAAAATGGGCCTGCACCTTAATGTAAAGAAGACAAAGATCATGACAACTGGCATAATCAACAGGTTCATCGTTGAAGGAGAAGAAATTGAAATCGTGAACAACTTTAACCTACTTGGATCAACTATCAATAAAGAAGCAACAAGCATTCAAGAAATCAGACGACGCATTGCTCTTGGCAGAATGGCTATGAAAGACCTAGATAAGATTCTCAAGAGCAGAGATGTCTCTCTCCATACAAAGATTCGACTTGTTCAAGCCATGGTATTTTCAATAACATCATTTGGATGTGAAAGCTGGACAGTGAAAAAGATAGACAGGAAGAAAATTGATGCCTTTGAATTATGGTGCTGGCGGCGAATACTGTGTATACCATGGAATGCCCGAAGAACAAACCAGTCGGTACTAGAGGAGATCAAACCTAAGCTTTCTTTAGAAACTCAGATGACAAGACTTCGACTTTCATACTTTGGACACATCATGTGAAGAGAGAGATCATTAGAGAAAGACATCATGCTTGGCAAGATAGAAGGTCAACGCAAAAGAGGAAGGCCAGCAATGAGATGGATCAATACAAAAACAGCAGCTACGGGTACCAGTCTGTCAATAATGAGCCGCCTGACTCAAGACCAAACACAATTTAGGATAGCTATCCAGAGGGTCGCCATGAGTCGACTCCGACTCGACGGCACTTAAGAACAACAACAGTAGTACTAGTAGTAGACTTGCCCTGTTGTGCTTGGTCCCATATATACATGCTTCTTCGGTGCACTAAGTAATTTAGACAGGCTCCATGTGTGTCAAGCTTTGATACAGTAAAATACTAGTGAAGTTTCAATTGCTCAGACCCAAATGCCTGTTTTCATATCTAGACAATCTACACAAAGTCATGCTCCTAGGGGTTCATTTTGTAAAATAGTTTTGATTTGTAAAACATGTTTTTACATATGGAAAATGACTATTATAAGGTTGTGCAGGGGTATACATGTTTAAAGCAAGTCTTTCCAGGATCTGGAATTTGGGTGGAGTGGCAATGGAGTTGTAACATATGTGTGTACTCTATAAATAAACATGAAATGGTATTTTAGAAAAGACATTGAGTAAGAATCGGGGACATCCAGATCACCACGTCCAAAGTATCGAGGGAGTGGTGGCAGTGAAGGGAGGACATGTAAGTGCCTTCTGATATCACACCGTCTCAACCCAAAAAGTTGTATGTTCCCCACAACCATTTCTGAAGATGGGCTGGCGCATATAGCAAGGCTGAGTATGTGCATGTTTGCCAGCCATTTTACAAATATGGATGACTCCAAAATGCATGACTGTAGAAAGCAGTACATAGATGTGCCAGCCAAAATATTTCAGAATGGGGTGTCTTCTATGATACATGCACCTCCCACAGGCCATTTCAGATCTGCAGATGTGCAGCACTGGGGCAGGACAATGAATGGACTGTCAAGTTACATATGGGGTTTTTTTTTGACCCAACAAAATTTATTGTGGCGGTGGCAGCACATTTTGCTTCTCCACCCCTCCCCGGATGTGTTGCTGCCAAGAAATGAGCACTTTTTTTTTTTACTAATTATTCATGGTTAAGAGCAGGTATAGGCATGGACACTTCAAAAGCTGGGGCCAGATAAGCTTGGGCTATTCTGAAACTGCATGGTAAGAAGCAAATCCATAACACTGCCCAGGCCATGTCAATATATCCGACTTTCTAAAATGGCTCCAGGAAAGTTTTTATGATTTGGATGTCTGAATGCCCATTTTCAGATGTCCACATCACAAGCAGAGCTTCTAAAATGACCCCCATAAAGCATGTGTACACATTTACACCCTCGTCAAAGCAGAGGTAAATTTGCGTGTGACTAGAGGCCATTATCGATTATTCTGTAAGGCAGAGGTTCCCAACTATTTTGATAGTTTATATTATTTATCAACCCACAATGCGTTCAGGGACCACCACTCTTCCCGGATCCCCTCCCACTCAGCACCATAGTTGTTCCCACTAGCCCTCTATCTCCTTTCCCCTTCCTGTCTTCACCATTCTCTTTCCCTCCCTCTGGCCAGTCCACACCACTCACAGTTTCTTTCTTTCTACTCCTTCCAGCCAGTCCTGTGCAGTCTCTCTCTTCCCCTAGTCAATTCCCTCCAGTTTCTCTCTCGTTTTACTCTTTTCTATGTTCTGCAGATCCTGTGTAAATGGTCTCACGGTTCCCAAGGGCCACGGACCACAGGTTGAGAATCACTGTTGTAAGGCACATAAGAGCCTAGGTTGCCTTTGTCAAATTGTCACACAATATGCCCTTTTTTGAAAATTTGTTAGGCACACTGTTATGAAATTACTCCCTATGATGTCTACTGGATAATTTCTTCTTTTAATCTGTGTATATTATTCTTGATCTAACAGGTACAGACATGATTAACTCGTCATTTTAGTGAATACGCAGAGCTAATCAATTCAGCTTACAATACTTGGGCCTGTTTTGCTAAGCTTTTTTCTTACAGAATGGAAGAAAAGTGTGAATGAATCATGTCCTTTTTATGGAATTGATAGTACAGGACTGTATTGCTCTGTTTTTAGAATTTAAATCTTACAGACATCCTGTTCTTCAGTGTTTTAGACATTACATTGCATTTTTTACTTACATTCTTCCTCAGCATGGTCAGACCTTTTTTTGATTATTCACAGGGCGTGTTCACTTAAAACAGTGAGACAGCTCCATCTTGTATTCTCTTACCTAAACCTAAATATTATTAATTGAATGACTAATCCTTACACACATATGTTACAGGGCTTGCACTGTGACCCATTCACTCCATTCTTGGATCAACACTATGGCCTTTGTAGAATGGTTTATTCTAACACTGTGGAGCCACAATAAAACATGCAGTTATCTTTTACTCTTAAAGAATTCTTTCATTTTCAGGTTTTTATTGAAGCACAGAAAATACAAAGCACTAGAATAAAGATTTTATTTTCTTCTTGACAGATACGAGGGGGAGCTGATAAGTCTCTGGTCTTGTAACGAAACAGAAAGCTACGGGCACACTTCGGTTCTGGAGGTCTGAATGACCTCTCTGCAAATTTGTTTTATTTGGTACCAAATCTTGAACCGAAGTGTGCCCGTAGCTTTCTGTTTCATTACAAGGCCAGAGACGTATCAGCCCCCTTTCATACTTTCCCTGTTATAAATCTTGAATGGAGGTTGTTTTACCGATAGCCTGCAGAGTGAACCCCTATTGCCTTGTATAACGGTTTCTTATGCTAGGACTATCATCTCACATAATAAGATCAGGCACAGTCAAACTCCTAGTGAAGAGGAGAACAAACTCGGAGGGGGCTTTTTTAAAACTAAAGTACATTAAACAATTAAGATGGGAATTAACGTATGTTGTTAGTGCACAGCCATGCTAACAGTTAATAGGGTGGCTTGACTCTTACTGTACACTAATTCCCAAGTTAACTGCAATGCATGGAATGGGATGGGGTTGGGAATGGGGTAGGGAATGGGCATGGACTGCAGTTTGCAGGTGACACATGGAAACTTACTGTGTGTTAATTGTTAAGGCATCAGATAACGCAGATCACTTAATGCCACTTTAGTGCATCTAGTTATCTGCAGGGCAGTTAACGATCACTAAGTCTACTTTTTCTGTGGTGGCATGGGCAGAGGCTGGGAACGCCTTCAAGAGTTAATGAATAGGCTTTACAATTACTATGTGGTACTTTGGACAATTGCCATACAATAAGTTCAAATCTCTACTGCACTTTCACAAAAGGGTTCTCCCTAGTGCTTGAAGGTAAAACTTCGGACTTCATGCCTGATCTATTCTTACTCTTTCTCTTTTTCTCTGTTACTTTTCTCATCTTTCACCCTTGGCAAAAAGCAGATGGGTTGCAAATGAATGGCTGAGAATGGGATAACCTTGGCTCCAGGAGTCTTTAACCAACAGAGAAGCACAAATGGAATGCGCTTGGGTTTCTTAGTGGAATGGGACAATAATTCAGGGATTCCAATACAATGTATTTTCCCCTCTGTCATCAGGAGCAGTTGAAACAGGCTTGGTTTGTACCACCTCTGATAACTATTGCCTAGATACCAAATGGAACTAGAAAGGAGAAGATACCAAGGGGGATGTTTATTAAGTTGGGCTAAAGGGTAGCACATGCTGTTTATTTAATAGGACCTAGTTAGAAATAGCATGTGCTTACTGCTAGCCCAGCTTAGTAAACATGCTCCTAATTTCCATAAATCAATCAATCTAGGTCGGTCTAATTGCATAGTGCCTTGGCCAGTGATTATAAAGCACAGTTTCACTTTCAGAGACTGAAATGTTCAGCTGTGAGTGTGTACACTTTAGGCGAGAGAGAGGGTAAGAAGGGAAACTTCCTTATTTCTGCCTTTGTGCAACTGGAGGGTAAGCACTCAACTAATGGTTATTATCACCATATTTTTCACTGTATGCGTTCTTACTTCTACTACCACTGCTATTACTATCGGTTATCATTTCTGTAATGCAAGACAGTTTCTTCTTCCTAGAGCTTACATTCTAATGAAGATAGAAACCTAATTGATCTCTAATACAGGCTGTATTTTACCAGAAAACAGCTCAGGTAAGATGGGTTCTCTGAAACAGCCCCAAGCAGGCCCATCGAGTATGGGAAAAAATACCTGACCTGCTACCCAGAGAAATTATACAGTATTATTAAAGCTTCATTTTACTTTGAATACTAATGGTACAATAATAATACAATACAGTTTTAGCTGAGCATACAAAAATGATTGTCTTATTGGTGAACTATGTTGAAATGGAAGGTTAATCAGAGCTGGGTGGATCTAAACTAATGCCACTTTGAACTTGATAGAGACACATGATGAAAGGCATTATTATGAATACTAAATATTACTTTTCTTGGCAAGGAGTGTGGGAGAGAAATGTTGAGGACTTTATCAGTTAAATTTGCCTTTTCTGAGCTCTGCATGCAGGGTCAATAGTCACAGCTGAGGTAACACTATTGGGCCTTAGGCAAATAGATTTGTGGGCCCCTATTGAGGACTTCAGAGTGGAGGAGTAGCCTAGTGGTTAGAACACTGGCTTGGTAACCAAGCAACCAGGGTTCAATTCCCACTAGCTACGCCTTGGGCAAGTCACTTAATCCTCCATTGCCTTGGAAGAAAGGCCTGGCAATCTACTTCCCATGACACTGTCAAGAAAACCCAGGAGTTTCTGGGTCACCAGGAGTCAGGACTGACTCAAAGGCGCACATTGCATTGAGGACTTCATTCACAACTTTTTTCTCTTACCTTCCACTCTTCACTCTTCCTCTACCTTCACTCACCCTGCAGACCTCTATTCATGGTCTTCCTACTCAGGTTGCTCCTCCCTTCCAGTTCATTGCTCCTGAATTGGCTTGAAGTAGCCAAACAGTTAAAGCAATGGACTAAGAACAAGAGAAACCCAAGGCTCAAATCTCATTTGTCCCTTTGATGCACCTCGTGATCTGGAGTAAGTTATTTTTTTCATTGCTGCAGATACAAACGTAAGGACTCACATGCATTAATTTGTATAGTTACTAACTAAGTTCTAGTGAGAATAGTGCGGCATGGATTAACAATTATTGATCATTTATATAGCGCTACAAGGTGTATGCAGCACTGTTCAGATACATGTTAAAGATGGTCCCTGCTCAACTGAGCTTAAAAATCTAATTAAGACAGACAATACAACAGTGGAGGAAAAAATACAACTAGGGAAAGATAAGGAGACACATAGGAGACTAAGTGGATCAGGATCCAAAAGCAATGTCAAAGAGGTGAGCTTTTACCATGGATTTGAAAAGGGGCAGAGATGAAGCAAGACATACAAATTCGGGTAGTTTGTTCCAGGCAAAAAGAGCAGCAAGGTAAAAGGAGCGAAGTCTAGAGTTAGCAATAGCAGAGAAGGGCACAGAGAACCAATCCACCAGAAGAACAGAGTTAATGAGGAGGAGTGTAGGGAGAAATGAGAAAGGAAGGGTAGTGAAGAGCAGCAGAATGAATGCATTTATAGGTCAGAAGGAGAAGTTTGAACTGGATATGGAAATGGAAGGGGAGCCAATGAAGCGACTTGAGAAGAGGAGTTATATGAGCATATTGGGACTGATGGAAGATTAGCTGTGCAGCTGAGTTTTGAACAGATTGAAGGAGAGAGAGATGATTCAGAGGGAGACCAGCAAGGAAGAAGCTGCAATAGTCTAGACAGGAGGTGACTAAAGAGTGGATAAGTGTCTTAGTAGTGTGTTTAGAAAGGAAGGGGCACTTTTTGCTGAGGTTATATGGAAAGAAATGACAGACTTTAGCTATTATTTATTTATTTATTTACAGTCTCTTATATACCGCACTATTCAGCATCAGCGCGGTTTACATGGAACAAAATGCTCATTACAGTTAACATGTATGAGTTTACATATAACAGGGGACAGAAACTTGGATAACAGGGGTAAACTATTTACAAAACTTATTACATGGAGTCATAATCAAAGAAGTTGCATAGAAAACACAATTCACTTCATAGGTTTGGGTATCCACATGGTGAGTTGATTGTGATACTGTAAATTTGACTGAGAATGGTATCGGGGGGTGTCCTGAGGTTCTAGGGGATGCAGTCAGGCTCTATAAGGTACTTGTTGAAGATAGAAACTATCAGTTGGATGTGCGTGGAGAATAAGAGGGAGGCGACAAAAATGACCCCAAGGTTGTGGGTTGAGGAAACAGGGAGTAAAGAGCATTCTCCACAGAGAGAGAGAAAGGAGGAAGGAGAAGGGGTGGGCTTAAGGGGAAAAATAAGAAGCTCAGTTTTGGCCATGTTCAATTTCAAATGGCCGTGAGACATCCAGGCAGCAATGTCAGATAGTCAGGCAGAGATGCAGACTTTGATTGCCGGAGAGATCAAGTATAGGGAGGTAGATCTGAGAGTCATCAGTGTAAAGATGGTACTGAAAACTATGGGAGGAGATGAGTGCACCAAGGAATTGGGTGTAGAGAGGGAAAAGGAGAGGGCCAAATACAGACCCTTGGGGTACAGCAACTGAGAGTAGGATAGCAGTAGAGGAGAATCCAACAGAGTAAACACTGAAAGAGCAATGATAGAGATAAGAAGAGAACCAGAATAGCACAGAGTCCAGAAAACCAAGTGAGGACAATTGCCGAGGAGAAGGTAGTGGTGAGCAGTGTCAAAAGCAGCAGAAAGATCAAGAAGGATGAGAATTAAGTAAAGGCCTTAGATTTAGCCAGGAACAGGTCACTGGATACTTTGGCAAGAGTTGTTTCAGTAGAAGGTAAAGGACGAAAGCCAGATTGAAGTGGATCCAGAAGGGTTTGAGAGAAGAGAAAGTCAAGGCAACATCGGTGAACTGCACAATCAAGTAGTTTAGAAATGAAGTGGAGGAGGGAGATGGGTCAATAATTAGAAGGGCAGGTAGGGTCTAGTGGAGGTTTCTTGAGGAGAGGTGTGACCACAGCATGCTTGAAGGCTGCTGGGAAACGTGCAGTGGACAGTGATAGGTTAAGAAGATGAGAGATGGAAGAGACGAGAATGGAGGAGATGGAGTTAAGGAGACAGGTGGGGATAGGATCAGAGAAGCAGGTAGTGAGTTTATGTGAAATAACACTTCAATGCACTTAGGGCCCTTTTACTAAAATGCGGCAAGCTTTTTGCATTTATCATGCATTTTGAGTAAAATAACAATGAGCGTTAGTGTCTTGCACTGCCAGGAGCATTGTCAGCATATTCCTAGCTGTTACTGAATTGAAAAGTGTCCTAATATGTGGCAGCGGCATTCACAATTAAAGTGGGTGCAGCAAAGAGCAGAGTCAAAGCAAAACAATAGATCCTGGGAGTCACATAAGCTCAAAGAGCCATCAGCACATTCTCCTACCTGCAGCAAGGATTGGCAAACACATACATACAAAGTAATGTTTCATATTTCTACAGGATTGTTGTGGGAGGGGTGGGATTGCGATGATCATGATTGTTGGGTTTAGTTATCGAAATGTTTTGGTGGGTGAAAGGGATAAGGGGTAACTTGTGCCCGATTTCCTGCCCAAAGCTCCTCGCACACAAAGAGGAGATGTGAGGGGAACTCTTGACGGGGACGGGTGAGGGAGGGTCAATGGAAGAGCATGGGCAGGACCCTGACTCTGGATGTACAGGGCCGATTCCAGTCATGGCCCTGTACGTCTAGGGAGGCAGCGATGACCGGGTAACTTATTCCATCTTGGAGGTGGAATAAGTCACCTCGTGCTCAGACAGTGGCACCAGTGGACACCCCCGGAGAGGTGAAGGGCTCCAGAAGGTTCCCCGCCGCCCAATCCCAGCCTTGACAGACCCATCTGGGGGTCAGGGAACAGCACATTTTGCAGCTGTTTAGGGCAGTGGGGCTCCTGCTTGGCATCCCAGTGCCATGGTGATGGGACGCCATAGCACCGAGCTCCATGCAGGAGCATTGTGTGGGTTAGAGGGGAGAAAGCAGTGCGTGCAGCAGGCTAGAATCAGAGCACATCCTGCCCATCTAGGCTCTTTGCACCCGATTCTGATCCTAAGGGAACATCTAGTTCCCGCTGGTGCAGAATCTGATACAAATCTGGCCTGTCTAGCTTTTGGACATCAAGACAGGCCTGATGAGTCCAGAACAGAATGGCACCAAGGTTGTCAATTACCCTTCCACTAGCCCTTTTTGCACTGACTCACAACCTACTGCATATTCTGAACTAGTAGAAGTAGGGTTAAGGGGGAAAGAAGTCTGTGCAAGAGGGGAGAGAGATGAAATAGAGGCAGGCAATGCATACCTATAGTGGGTCTCTCTAAACCGCTCAGAAGCATATGTTAAGGACGGTATAATAAGTTTTAATTAAATATATACAGCTCTGCATATACCTTGTAGTGTTATACAAATGATAAGTAGTAGTACTGTTGGGGATGCAGTTGTCAGATTTTTTTTTTAAGTGTCATCAAGTCAATGCTTGATGTAATATTACCTGTGTATAGTTAAAAACTCTGTTCCATGTAAAGTATACTGATGTATACAAAATTCTGTTTCTGTTCCATGTAAACCGCCCTTGATCTCTGGAAGGGGTGATATAGAAGAAATTGTTAAATAAATAAATGCTGACTCCTCGCAACCCAATAGCCCCCTGGGTTTTCTTGGTGAGGTGTGACCAGAGGTAGATTGCTAGGCCTTTTCTTCCAAGGCAATAGAGGGTAAAGTGACTTATTCAAGGTCACAAGAAGTGCAGGTGGAAATTGAACTCAGATCGCTGGGGTACTAGGCTGTTACTCAGCCCACTAGGCTACTCTTCCCTTCAGATTATGGATAGTTATATTACGGATCTAAACGTTCTGGCCTGCCTTAATTACAACCAATGCCTGGCAGTCCTAGTCTGACCCCGTGTCCTACATCTGTCAGGAATTTACTGTCCCCTGGAAGGGAACTGGGTAGGTTTGTGGGCCCTCTCTTGACTTTGAGACTTAGGCATGTGCCTGGATTGTGCATTAATTCTGCCTAGACAATACTTAACAACTCACAACTTTATCACAGATTACAATTCAAAGCACTAAGAATCCTTTTAGTATTTTACTTTTGTATGAATAGTGCAATAAAAAGTAAACATAATATAATACAGAGATAATAGGTAAGGGATCTCCACAGGATAGCCAGAATATAATACACATGAGATAAAAGAGATAAATCTGAACACGTTGGAAACCTACAGAAGATAATTTCATAAAGCATTAACCAGGTGCAAAGCATATTATACACATGGAATATCACTCATAAAATTGTGCGGCTGAATAGACGCATGCAAGTACATGTAGGTACACTGTGCATAAGGGTTCCCTGACAGAATAGTAGGAGTTGCATTGCAATGTATGTGCATTGTGTTAGAAAGCAGTGGGCCTAACAGAGCCGGAGTGCCACCAGCGTCGGACAAATCAGCCTGATCGCTTGCAGGAACCCTGCAAACGATCAGGCTGATTCGTGCGGCAGCGGCGGCGGCAGCAGCACTCCGGCTGTTTTTATTTTAGATTTTGCTGCCTCTGGGCTGCCTCTGCCTTCCCGCTGCTTTTTTTTCTCGCTGCAAGCATTCTTCAGGAAAAGAAAGCGGTGGGAAGTCAGAGGCAGGCCAGAGGCAGCAAAATCTTAAATAAAAACAGCCGGAGTGCCGCTGCCGGATGAGAAGTGCAGGTGGAGGGAGTGGGGACAGGAGGAGGACAAGGAAAGACAAAGGGGACAGACGGGGGGGGGGGGGCAAATTCTGGACAAATGGGAGACAGGTGGGACATACTGGATAAAGGGGAGAAACTGGGGGCAAGTGCTGGACAAAGGGGGGAGACAAGGGACAAATACTGGACAAAGGGGGAAACAGGGGAAAAATGCTGCACAAAGGGGGAGACAGGGGGGGCAAGTGCTGGACAAAGGGGTAAACAGGGGGACATACTGGACAAAGGGGAGAGACAGGGGACAAATGCTGGACAAAGGGGAGAGACAGTGCGGGTTGGAATTATAATGGGCTGATGGGGGGCTAGCACTGGAAATGGGCAGATTGGGGGGCTAGGACTGGAAATGGGTTGATTGGGGGGGTTAGGATTGGAAAAGGTTGATTAGTGGAGGCTAGGACTGGTAGTAGGCTGATGGGTGGAGGGTAGGACTGGTAATGGGCTGATTAGGGGAGGCTAGCACTGGTAATGTGGTTGAGGGGGGCTAGCACTGTTAATGGGCTGATGGGGAACTATCACTGGAAGTGAGCTGATTGGGGGGGCTTTGCCTGGAAATGGGCTGATGGGGGGGTGCTAGGACTTGAATTGGCTGATGGTGGAAAGGGGAGGATAGAACTGCTGGCCCTGGAAGAAAACAGAGGGCTAGAGCTACAAATGGGCTGATGCAGGGGGATGGGAGAATGGGAGTGGAAGGGAGTGGATGCTGAGAGGGGCTGCCATGGTATTTTGACTTCTTTCTCCTAGCCTGTATCCACTTGGACACATCTGTGAAAATCTGTACCCTACCCACCAAAAAAGATGATGATGATACCCAGCTGAACCTGAGAGTGACTTTGACCACTTTCCTCCTTTAATAGGTTTAAGAGCCTATAAAGCTAAGATTAAGCATGGGGTGGGTGGGAGTTGGGGTGAGTAGGAGGGAGGGAACTAACACTTAGTAAATCCTGGCTTCCTACACAGGTTCCAGACCTGTGCTTCTAAGGTAATCTGTTAACAATTTCCTGGATGATTCACACAGTCTGTGGTTTGATAGAGGGGGCCTTTCAAATTGCCCCTTTGACCTTTCACTTGACTTTAATATCTTTTTAAAACAAATTCCCAGATCTCTTGCCTCCTAAGTGGGAGGTCTGTAAAAGTATCTAGAAACAATTTCTTTCTTTCAACTCAAAGAATATTTTACCCTATTCTCTCTTCTATGCTAAGCTATACTCTGATTTGTTTTAAATTAAAAGCACTCTACTATTACTATTTATTTATTTATTTATTTACATTCTCTTACTAGGGCCTGAGAGATTTAAATTTAAACTAACAGCTCTCTATTGTGATAGGCTAGCCATGTTTCCAGATGTTTCACACTCAACTCAATTAAGGAGGAAATCCTTTTTGTCTTTGAAGGCTAGGATACACACTTTGGGTGCCACATTTTTTCTGTATTATCTGTGTAGATGCTTAGTTTCTTTTGGTCAAGATTGTTATGTTCTTTTTTATCTTCCTTCAATTTGGAGAAATTATTACTAGATAAAGACAAGGAATTGAAGGAATTTCACTATGATATGCCTGTTGGAAGGTGTTATAGTTAGTGGGTTGTGGGTAGATGAGGGCTGTTGTTACCCTTCTTTTTGATTTCTGTTTAATTCTTGATTGTTACTCCCCGTGATGTAGATTTCCGGATACAATTTAAGATCCTCACTCTGGTGCACCAGGCTATCTATTCCCATATACCTGAGTACCTGGCCAATCTGCTAACATTTCATACACCTTCTCGCAGTCTCCATTCTGTCCCCGTCAACCGCCTATACTTCCCTTCCCCTTCACGGGCACACCTCCAATCAACCAGACAGTCGGCCTTTTTTTACCTCGGTCCCTCCCTGTGGAACTCACTGCCCACCATCCTTCAACTGGAAGAGTCCTATCCCAACTTCCACTCCCTTCTGAACACCCACCTCTTTTCCTCTGCCTTTAACCTTCCCCCCTGACTTTCCCAAGCCCGATTTCCTACCTCTGCTGAATTTCATGTCTGAAGTTTTCTCCTCTCTCCCCTTTCCTCTACATTGATTGTAATTTCTTTTCCTTTTCACTATGTACTTTATTTTATTGTATTGTAAACCACCCTGATGTAATGGGGGGCAGTATATCAAATGCCTGAATAAACATAAACATAATATGTTATCTCCAGGAACAAGCAGGAATGTAGTCTTCACATATGGGTATCGTCGGTACCAACGGAGCCTGCGCAGGAATGCTCCCCAGCGTCAAATAGGAACGCTTTTGGGAGCATCCCTCAGCACATGCGCGCTGCCTTCCCGCCTTTCCAACTGTCCCTCTTCAGTTCTTCATTTGCCGTGGAGCCAACAGGTCACATACCCTGTCACCGCAGAAAATTTCTTCTTTAAACTGTTTTTCTTGTAGTCGCCTGCCTCCGCTCGACACCTACTGGTACCGCCGGTTGTCTTTTCTTCTTCTTTAAAAAATTAAAAAAAAAAAATATATATATACTTCTGAAGTGTTTCTCTTCAGAAACGTTTTCTTTTTGGTGCAAGGCGCCATTTTGGGCATTAGGCCCCATTTTCCTGAAAAATGGAAAAACCAGCTAGTGGTTTTAAAAAATGTACTAAGTGTGGCGGTACCATTTCCATCACAGACACCCATGACTGGTGTCTCAAATATTTAGACCCTGACCATTCTCCTTCGGAGTGTTCCTCTTGTATGGGGATGACTAAAAGAGGAAGACAGAATCGGGCTGCAAAGCTCGGTATCCTCTTTTCTTCATATACAATTTCCATTGTATCAATGTCTTCCAGAGCCTCATCTTCCTCCCATGGATCTCAGGTAACTAAACATAAGAACCGGTCCTCAAAGGGTAGATCACCTTCTAAGCATCGAAAAGCCATTGACATTGCCCTTGAGGAAACGATACTGGCAAAACAGCCCTGGTGGGAGGCTTCGGCCTCCAAAGCATTAACGGGGCTCCAATATGTTCTCAAGGCCTCGACCTCGGCAGAACTACTGGTGCCATGCTCAGGGGTTCCGGCCGTTTCTACCGGTACTGACACCCAGGCATCGGCAGCGTTGATAGACCAGAGATTCCTCGCTATCGAACGCAGTCTTGCAGCTCTCCTTACAGCTGCGGTACCATTGACAGCACTATCGACAGTTCAACGGGTACCGGTACCGACACCGATACCGATGCCGGTACCAGCACCGGTACCGATACTGGTACCAGCACCAATGGTACCGGCCCTGGTGGGAATTCTGCTGACTTTTTCGTGCATCGATAGATCGGTATCGGACCAACTCGGTACTGACTTCGATCGATACCGATACCATGCTTTGCATGAATATCGGGATCAGAGATGCTTCGAATCGTCCAATTCCGATGACTCGGATAACTCGGTCGGTACCAGAGTACTTCTTCCAGAAGACTCCTCTTCTCCTCAACGCAGAGTAGACCTCCGGAGGACATGTCTTTTCAGGATTTTATTCATGATGTGGCCTGAGGCCTATCAATCACGGTAGCTCCTGAAAAAGAACCTAGAGCAAAGGAATTGGAAATACTCCAGTACCCTACCCTGCCCATTCATGAAATTCTTCATGATTTGATGCTCAGAATGTGGGAAACACCTCTGACCACATCTCCTCACTCTAGGAGACTCAATACCATGTATCGAGTTCCACCATGTCCTGGTTTTCAAAAGACTCAGCTGCCACACAATTCAATGGTAATGGAATCAGCCATGCATAGGATGAAAAGTGCAAAAAGACATGCATCCAATCCTCCAGGTTGTGAATGCAGGACTCTTGACGCCTTTGGGCGTCGAACATTTCAGGCTTCTATGCTTTCAGCTAGGATCAGCTCATATATTTTATATATGGGAATGTTCCTCAAATAAGTCACAGGAGACTTGGAGCTTATGAGCCCCCTTCTCCCTGATGACAAATGATAAGACTTCCTTACTCTTGTCAAGCATGCTCAAGACGTTTCCAAGTTTGTAAATTGTGCAGCCTTTGACTGCTTTGAATGCATCAGAAGAACTTCTGCTATTGCCATTGGTGCACGTCGGATTGCCTGGCTTCAGGCATCAGACTTGGAGACTTGGGTACAGGACAAATTAGGAAACATCCCTTGCACAGGAGAAAACCTCTTTGGCAAGAATTGGCAGGAAAAGGCTAATGAGATAGATACTGACAATCTCACTTTAGACAGATTGTCAAAATCTATGGCCACTCCAGCCAAAAAGAAACCCTATAAAAACCCCATTTTCAGCAAAAAGAGGATGTTTTATCCATCCTATACCCAACAAGGGCAAGCTCAGAATCAAGTTGCGCAGAAAGGACAACAGCAACAATCCAGACAACCAGGGCCAGCCCGTCCATTGAGCAAGAATGTTTTTTGCACAGGGCCCTGCATTTCAGGGGGCCCCGCGCAAAGAACATTCTGCTTTTTTAAAAATTTAATAAAAAAAAAAAAAAGCTGGTTGCTGCTGCCGCAGCAGCGGCAGAATGAAGTGTCCCGTGGGGCCCCCTCTGCCCGGCTGAGCTCTCCCGGCCCGGCTAAGCCCCTCTGTGCCGGCTTTCAGATACACGAAGGGAGAGTGTCTCCCTCGTGTCTCTGTTAAGCCCGCAGGGGCTGATGGGAAGCAGGGGCTGATGGGAAATTTCCCATCTGCCCCTGTGGGCTTAACAGAGACGCGAGGGAGACACTCTCCCTTCGCGTATCTGAAAGCCGGCACAGAGGGGCTTAGCCGGGCCGGGAGAGCACAGCCGGGCAGAGGGGGCCCCGTGGGACACTCCATTCTGCTGTTGCCGCTGCGGCAGCGGCAGCAGCCAGCTTTTTTTTTTTTTTTTTTCCATGAGCCGATGGGGGGGGGGGGGGGTAGGACTGGTAAGGGGCGATGGGGGGGGTTTGGAATTGAATTGTGGTGGGGGGGGGGGTGGTGGGGGGGTTAGGGGTGGTAATGGGCTATGGGGAGGTTAAGACTGGTAATGGGCTGTGGGATGATGGGGGCTGTCTGGAAATGGGGTGATGGGGGGTTAGGACTGGTAATGGGCTATGTTGAGGTTAGGACTGATAATGGGCTATGGGGGGCTAGGACAGGAAATGGGCTGATGGGGAGGGGTTAGAACTTGAGGTGGGCTGATGGGGTTAGGACTGGCAATGGGCTGTTGGGGGGGTTAGGACTGGTAATGGGCTATGGGGGGGTTAAGACTGGTAATGGGCTGTGGGCTGATGGGGGCTGTCTGGAAATGGGGTGATGGGGGTTAGGACTGATAATGGGCTATGGGGGGGGGCTATGACAGGTAAAGGGCTGTTGGGGCGGGGTTAGCACTTTGAGGTGGGCTGATGTGGTTAGGACTGGTAATGGGCTGTGGGCTGATGGGTGGGTTAGGACTGGTAATGGGCTATGGGGGGCTGACTGGAAATGGGCTGATGGGGTTAGGACTGGAAGTGGGCTGATGGAGGGTTAGGACTGGTAATGGGTTATGGGGGGGCTTAAACTGAAAATGGGGTGATGGGGGGTTAGGACTGGAAGTGGGTTGATGGTGGGCTAGGACTGGTAATGGGTTGGGGGGTTGCTAGAACTGGAAATGGGCTGAGTGGAAGGGGAGGCTTGAACTGCAAATAGCTGATGGGGAGGGGGCTTGGAATGGAAATGGGCTGTGAGGGAAGGGAGCTAGGACTGAAAATGGGCTGATGGAGGGGCTAGGATAGGACTAGAAATGGGCTGTTGGGGGGGGAGCTAAGATTGGAAATGGACTGTGGTGGGAGCTTGAATTGAAATGGACTCATGGAAGGCCTAGAACTGGAAGTAGGCTCATGGTGGGGCTTGGACTGGAATTGGCCTGAGTGGAGGGGAGCTAGGATTTGACATGGGCTGATGGTGGGGCTAGGAAATGACTAGAAAT
This sequence comes from Ichthyophis bannanicus, assembly GCA_033557465.1. Taxonomy (NCBI): domain Eukaryota; kingdom Metazoa; phylum Chordata; class Amphibia; order Gymnophiona; family Ichthyophiidae; genus Ichthyophis; species Ichthyophis bannanicus. The sequence continues at coordinate 1,033,109,809 of CM066031.1, forward strand.
GGGCTGATGGGGGGCTAGGATTGGAAATGAGCTGATGAAGGGACTCGGACTGGAAATGGACGGGGGAGCTAGGACTGGAAATGGGCTGATGGGGGCTAGGACTGGAAATGGGCTGATGCAGGGACTAGAAGGGAATGGATGCTGGGTGAGACTGGAACTAGAAGGGAGCTGATGTTGGGGAGGATTAGAATGGGATGGGGCTGGGAGAGTAAAATGGAGAGGGGAAAAATATTTTGTGTGGGAGGGATGAAAAATCTACAATTGGCTGGGTATTGGGAGAGTAAGTGGGGATTGAGGATGGAGGGGTAAAATTTGTGTGGATGAAATAGGAATGAGGAAAGAGCAAAAGGAGAAAGATTAGTATGTTAAAGCAGATGTAGAGAGAGAGAATGGAAAAAAAAAACTAGAAGAGAGAAGAAAGGACAAATGGACAGCAGACGATGGAGAGTTAGCAGAAAACATGAAGAAACCAGAAGAAAGTGGCTGGAGCAATTGCAACTGAAAAAAAATGCACAAAAGGTAGAAAGATATCTCTTTATTTTGAATTTATTAACTGGAATATGAAAGCTCTGGGAAATGTGCATCATTAACGTCTGCGCTTTGTTTGGTACAAGAGGAAATTAATTTATAGTTTTATTTCTACAGTGTTGTTGTACATTCCAAGTTTGGTTTTTGGGGTTCCCAGTTTAATTATTGCCTTCCTGTTTCTAAATTGTGATTCCTTGTTTGGTGATGGTCTATGTTCTGCATGTGTAACTGAGCTGAGGTATTCTGTTTATGTAATTCCTATTTGACATTGCCACTTGTTCTCTTTCCCCAGTATTCTCTGAAATGTATTGGTTTAATATTTGCAGTGTTGCCTTTTGATAGGTAGGGTATGGTGCTTTTTGAGTCCTGGTAATGCTGTCAGGATACGGCGGGTTTGCTATGGGTTCTAAATGGGCAGCGTTTGTAGTAGTTCCTAATGTGCCTGGCGGTTGGCACTGGATTATAGTAATGTAGAAATCTTTTAGTCTTTCTTTAAACATACACTCATTAAGAGACATGTTTACTAAAAGTTAGTGTATGGTAACATTATGCAAATACTTATGCATCCCACATAAACCTAGATTCCACAGACCTAGACGAACTAACTAACAGATGGAACACACACATCCAAAATACATCTAACCCAACTCTGAAACACACATCAAACCCACATAAGATCAACTCGGAACCCTGGTACACAGGAACTCTAATAAAATCAAAAAGGGAGCTCCGTAAAATAGAGAGAAAATGGAGACAAACCAAATCCTCCGATCTCAAAACTAAATACATGGCCCATCTCGCAAAATACAAAGACGACGTGAACAATGCAAAAAAATTACATCACACCAACATCCTAAACAAGGCAATCAATCGCCCACGAGAGTTATTTGAACTAGTCAAATCACTAACCAAAACCGACCAAAATGCCAACCTCAACAAATCCATCAAGGTCCAAACACTGGCAAACCACTACGCGACCAAACTGACGGCCCCTGGTCCTCCACCCCCCCCACCAACACCACAAATCAGAAGTGAGAACAACACAACGCAAAACCAGTTATGGGAGCACTTCCACAAAATAGGAACCAAGCAAATCACAGCCATTGTCACAAGCCTGAAAAGCACCACCTCCCCACTAGATCCCTGTCCTGCATCCTGGATCAAGGCAGTGAAACAAGACATAGCACCTCACATAGCACACATAGTTAACCTATCCCTACAACAAGGAATCATGCCCTCAGAACTAAAGAAATCAGTCATTAGACCGATCCTAAAAAACACTACACTCAACGGAGAAGACCCAGCCTCCTACCGTCCCATATCAAGTATCTCATTCCTGGCAAAGATCATAGAAAAAACGGTCCTTCTACAACTCCAAGACCATCTGACTGACAGTGCTCCTCTTGATGACCAGCAATATGGCTTCAGGCAACATCATGGAGTTGAAACCCTGTTACTAGTTCTACTTAACAACCTCCTAAAGGGCCTTGAAAACAAAAAGAAAATGTACATTCTTGTATTCATTGACATCTCAGCTGCCTTTGATACAGTTAATCATGGGACCCTCATAAATAGGATAAAATCAATAGGAATAACAGGAACCCCACTAAAATGGTTCTCATCCTACATCTCAAATCGAACACAACAGGTTCAATTCAACGGAGAAAAAGCAGAATCTTTCTCACAAACAAAGGGAATCCCCCAAGGCTCTGCTCTCTCAGCACTTCTGTTTAACATATATACGCAGCCACTATGCAAAATTTTCTCACGGCACGAAATTAATTACCACATCTATGCCGATGATATCATGCTATACACACAACTAGACACTAAAAACCCAGACTACAACCCACTGGAGACATGTATCGGAGAGATGCAAGACTGGTTACAACAAAGTAGTATGTCAATTAATCACAAAAAAACCCGAAGTAATGTATATCTCCAAAGAACCGAATTTTGACCCTCCCACATCAATAACACTATGTAACAACACTTACCAAACAAAAAAAGAAATAAAGTATCTAGGAGTCACATTTGACTGTGACCTAAAGATGGAAAAACACCTCCGAAAGACCAACAGAGCAGTTTTCCACAAGCTTAGAGTGCTCCAACCCATTCGGAATATTATTGATCCCCAAAACTTCAGAACAGTGGCCCAAGCACTCATCATGCCACATTTTGACTACTGCAACGCCATCCTACAAGGTTTACCTAAAAAAAAACTAAACATATTACAAATGGCACAAAATGTAGCTGCCAGGGTCATAATGAAGAAAAATCTAAGTGACCACATCACACCAGTACTAATTCAATTACACTGGCTACCCATAACAGCTCGCACAAAATACAAAATACTAACAACCACCTTCAAACTCATCCACAACTTAGCACCTTCCTTCCTCAACAACCTAGTAAGATTGCAACCTCCTACCCGAAACAGAAGAACCCACAATTCCAACATCCTTCACACTCCAACAGATATAAGATCTGCCAAAGCTAACACCAGCCACAGGGCTTTCTCATATGCGGCGCCAACACTGTGGAACCAACTCCCACCAGAAACTACGAGCTAGCAATGACCTTCTAGACTTCAGAAAGAAACTCAAAACGCACATTTTCCAATCACATTTCAACCTGAACTAAACCCACAGATGGAGCAGCCCCTGACCACTGTGTCCAAGAAGATTATCCTGTATATATGTATTTATGTATATATGTAAATGAACTCCCCCATAGCTAAGAAGTGTTAACTCTGTATGATGTGCTTTTCTGACAATCTGTATGTAAACAAAATTTGTACCTGCCTTGATTCGGCAGTTTCACAATAGTAATCCTACCCGCTTCTGATCGCTGGAAGGAGCGGGCTACAAATGCTTGCTAAATAAATAAATAAAATAAATAAGGCCACTTATGCAAATGAGGCCCCACACCGAGTCTCCGCACATGGCCCTGCACCCCCCTTGGGCCGCCCCTGCAGACAACAAAAGAAGCCAAAAGGCCAGAGAGCTCAACCAGCTCCACAGGTTCAGCCCCCTCAAGGGCTTTGACTCCTTCCTTGAGAGCTTAGCTTTCCTGCCTCTGAAGGGTCCAGAACCCCTAAACATTCCAGGCAGGTTGTGTCATTTTGTCAACAGATGGCATCAAATAACAGCAGAAAATTGGACTCTGTCTATTGTAGGGGAGGGGTACTGTCTATTGTAGGGGAGGGGTACAAGCTTCATTTTCACAGCATGCCCCCTCCTACAATCATAAGACAGTTCAATTCCCAAACCTCTCCAGACAATCTACTGGATCAAGAGGTCTCAACACTCCTTGTTCAGGAAGCAATAGAGGAAGTATCCATTCCCAAACAGGGTACAGGGTTCTACTCCCCCTATTTTCTTATTCCAAAGAAAACAGGAGGACACAGACCCATTCTAGACCTCAGAGAATTGAACAAATATCTGTTCCGAGAAAAGTTCAAAATGATTTCTCTGGGAACTCTTCTGCCATACCTTCAAAGTCAGGATTGGCTTTGCTGTCTAGATTTAAAGGATGCATATACTCATATTCTGATCCATCCAGATCACAGGAAATTCTTACGATTCTTTTTCAAGGGAAAACACCTCCAATACAACGTTCTTCCTTTTGGTCTGGCTTCGGCACCAAGAGTATTCATGAAATGCATGGCAGTAGTAGCTGCATTCCTGCGAACCCTAGGGATATTCGTCTTCCCTTACTTGGACGACTGGCTCATTCGAGCCCCCATGATTCCAGAAGCCAGCTCTGCACTGTCTCGCACACTGCGAATTCTCCAATACTTGGGATTGGTCATAAACTTCCCAAAATCCCATCTTGTTTCTTCTCAGACCCTGGAGCTCATAGGAGCTTGTTTAGATACCAGACAGTCAAGGGCTTTCCTCCCACAGCCCCGCTGTCTTCGCATAATGCAACTAGCTTCTCAAGCAGCGGGAAAGTCCTCCCTAACTGCTCGAGAATTGCTGCAATTACTGGGGACATATGGAATCCACAGTTCATGTAGTTCCCTATGCTCGCCTCCACATGTGAGCAACCCAGTGGATCCTATCCACACAGTGGGCACAGGCCACAGGACGTCTGTCAGACAAGATATCAAACTCTCAACGACTGATCTTGTCCCTGCAATGGTGCCACTCACTGGAGAATCTTTTAGTGGGGTCTCCTTTCCAACAACCCCCATTCCAGGCCACCCTAACAACAGATGCATCACAGTTGGGATGGGGGGCACACCTGCATCATCTCTCCACCCAGGCTTGTCTTCACATAAACCTCCTGGAACTCAGAGCAATCTATCTAGCTCTTCGAGTATTTCATGCCCAGCTCAGCTACAGGACAGTCCTAGTCCAAACGGACAATCAAGTAGGCATGTTCTACGTGAACAAGCAGGGTGGAACAGGCTCTCTGTCATTATGCAACGAAACTTTACGACTATGGGCCCTCGCCAGAGAGCATCAAATTCACTTTCTCGTGGTATATCTTCCAGGCATTCAAAATCTTTGGGCAGACAAACTCAGCCGAGTACTGCTGCCTCACGAATGGTCTCTCCACCTAGACCAGGTGATAAGGCTATTTCAAATCTGGGGAACCCCAGACATAGACCTCTTTGCAAGTCCACTGAATGCCAAACTTCCATGGTTCTGTTCCAGAATTCTGGCTCACAATTGTCAGGCAAGGGACGCCTTCCTCCTTCATTGGAGTCAGGACTTCCTCTATGTTTTCCCACCTATTCCCCTCATCCCCAAAACACTCTTCAAGCTTCAGAGAAACAGAGGTCGTATGATCCTCATAGTGCCGCAGTGGCCACGACAAACATGGTATTCCCTACTTCTACATCTCTCTCAAGTTGCACCTCTGGAGTTAGGGTGTGCTCCAGACCTTCTCTTCCAAGAGAACGGGATGCTATGGCACCTGAATCCCCAGTCCCTGCATCTCAGTGGCCTGGTTGCTGAAAGCCTAGACCTGCAGGATCTTAACCTTTCCCAACAGGTAAAGGATGTCCTTCAGGCTTCCAGAAAACTTTCCACAAGACGTTCTTACGCCTTCAAGTGGAAATGTTTTACTATATGGTGTTCTCAAAAGGGCTTAAACCCCCTTGTGATACCTTTGGAATCAGTACTAGAGTGCCTACTTCATTTATCAAATTCTGGTTTAAAGACAAATTTAGTAAGAGTCCATCTCAGTGCAATTGCAGCTTCCTATAAGCCTCTAAACGGACAGCCAACTTCCTCTCACCCACTCATAGCAAGATTTATAAAAGGTCTTCTATTAACAAAGCCTCCCATCAAGCCACCACCGGTGGCATGGAATTTAAATCTAGTTCTTGGACAGCTCATGAAACCACCCTTTGAACCTTTTAGCCACTACAACCCTAAAGTTTTTATCCTGGAAGGTCATCTTCCTAATTGCAATCACCTCTGCACGTCGCATTAGTGAATTGCAAGCTTTAGTGGCTGATCCCCGTTGTACAAGGTTTCACCATGATAAGGTTGTTCTCAGAACTCATCCACATTTTATGCCAAAGGTGGTTTCGCCTTTTCATTTGAATCAATTGATTTGCCTTCCTGTATCCTTTCCGAGGCCTCATGCCTCTAATGCAGAAAGGAACCTTCATACTTTGGACTGTAAAAGAGCCTTGGCTTTTTACCTACAAAGAACACAGCATCATAGAAAGTCTTCTCAACTTTTTGTTGCTTTTGATTCTAGTCATTTGGGACTTCCAGTCTCCAAAGGAACTCTATCTAAATGGATTGCACAATGCATATCCTTTGCTTATGAGAGTAAGAGTCTTCCTTTTCAAGGCCATGTCACAGCACATAATGTGAGAGCCATGGCAGCCTCTATGGCTAACCTTCACTCTGTGTCTATCGATGACATCTGTCGAGCAGCCACCTGGGCTTTGGTGCACACCTTCACAGCCCACTACTGCTTAGATAAAGCCTCCCGTTGGGATGCCTTCTTTGGCCAGGCTGTTCTTTAACATCTCTTTCAGACTTAATTCAACTCCTACCCACCAACCCTGGTAGGATGCCAGAGATCCATGGGAGGTAGCATGGCCCACCTCACTATAGGTGGCAGCTTCCTGGGGCCATCTCCCCAGCATCTTCAGCTAGGGAATCCCCATATGTGAAGACTACATTCCTGCTTGTTCCTGGAGATAGCGTAGCTACTCACCTGTAACAGGTGATCTCCGGGAACAGCAGGAATTTAGTCTGCACAACCCACCCACCTCCCCTAGGAGTTGTCTCTCTATCTCTTTGTCTCTTTCCTCTCTCCCTCTATCCTTTCACTCAGCTACAAACTTATCTGAAGAGGGACAGTTGGAAAGGAGGGAAGGCAGCTCGCATGTGCTGAGGGATGCTCCCAAAAGTGTTCCTATTGGATGCTGGGGAGCGTTCCCGCGCAGGCTCCATCGGTACTGACGATACCCATATATGAAGACTAAATTCCTACTGTTCCTGGAGATCACTTGTGAGTGACTACACTTTATTTCCTTGTATGTTTTTTTTTCCTCCTTTGGTGATTTACTGGGTTTCTTTACCATTTGGTATTGCATATATTAAAAATCTTAATAAAAATAAATTTAACCTAAAACCTATCTACTGATACTAGGCCCTTACTGAGTTTTACTTTGTTTTTTTAAATTCTTTATTTATCAGGTTATACAAAATGATACATCCAAAAAGTACAATGAATGAAAAAGAAAATGGGTATTACAAACAAATAACCAATAAAAAAAAATTAGATGATACAACTCATCTACAAGAAAATATAGACCCATTTAAATTTAGACAACAAAATAAGGAAATTGAGGAAGCACTAGGAAATTAAAATAGAACAGAAAGTAAAGACCACAATGGTCCTATACTATACTATCTATCCACAACATATAATGCGAACAGGTGGAGACTTAGGCATCAGCCATATGAGAAGGTCCAGCTACTTCCACTACCACAACCTCCCTAGCCTCCAAGAACTCTTGAAGTTGTCTAGGATCAAAAAACATATAAATCTTTTGTTGAAAACCCACACAACACTTTATAGAAAATTTAAGCTGAAAAGTTGCCCATCCTGAACAGCAGAGAGGGTGGCACAAGTTAACTTCACCTCAGATATCTCTGTACATACATTACCCAAAAAGGTTTTCAGGGAGGTGTTTAAAGCAGCCAGTCCATCCCATAGTGCTTCCAACGTAATCACCGCTGGTCTTTCCAACATAGATACTCCCGGGAGGTCCTCAAGTCGGCCAGGCACGACTGCAGCTTGCCCCTCCGAAGTAGCAACCTTCTCTGCAGCCATCTGACGTACCATGGCTCCCTCCGAGGAAAAACTCCCCTCCGAAGAGCCTCCTAACTCTTCTTTCACCAGCGTGCTCACAGGCAGGCTGGCAGGCAGAGCAACTCCGATAGGGGAAACACTTCCGGGACGCGGTGGGGGGCATGCTCCTCCGGCGAAAGCCAAACCCCCGATGCACTCAGCGCCGACACTCCTCCTGCCGGTGCTGCCGAAGACACTTCTCCCGCTCCAGCCGCGAAGCCACAATCAGTGATGTGCCAGGCAGATCCACCCTAGGAGGAAGGACAGCCTGCTTGCGTTTCCTCCGCCCCATACTCGAGGATCAGAAAGGAACAACAAGCAGACCCAGCATTCACTCGAGCATTTGAATATGCACAAGTGGTGCGAGATACCCTTCCGAGATTTCTCTTGGACAGAGAGATATTATTCAGAGAAAGTCACGATCCCCAGACAGGGACAGTCTGGAAACAGCTAGTGGTGCCTGCGGCTTTCAAGGGGTTAGTCTTAAGGCTCGCCCACGACCATCCGGTGGGTGGCCACAAAGGGGTACAAGGGACTTTAGATCAGATCCTTGCACGCTTCTACTGGCCAGGGGTCTTTAAGGAAACCGCACGGTTTTGTGATGCTTGCCCCTCATGTCAGCGGGTCACAGCTGCCCGGCCGGCAGTGGCACCCATGATCCCGGTCCCCACAATATCTGACCCCATTGGACGGATTGCCATGGATATAGTTGGGCCCTTGGTTAAAACACCTAGGGGGTTTCAATATATTTTAGTCATGGTTGATCAGGCCACTAGATTCCCATGGGCAGTTCCTTTGCGCAATATCACTGCAAAAACAGTAGCCCTAGAAGTAGTGAAACTGTTTTGCGAGGTCGGTTTTCCTAGGGAAGTATTAACAGATAGGGGGACTAACTTTATGTCCAAATATTTGGCCCAGGTTTGGGACGCTTTTGGGATACAGCATGTGAAAACGGCTGCCTATCACCCCCAGTCTAATGGTCTGGTAGAGAGGTTTAATCAAACACTAAAACAGATGCTAAGGCGGGGATTAGATGGGAATGTGACAGAATGGGATGTATTGCTACCTTTTGTGCTGTACACCTGTAGGGAGTGGACACAAGCTTCTTTAGGTGTGTCTCCCTACGAATTAATATATGGCCGAGCACCTCGGGGAATCCTTGACATATTAAGGGAGCAGTGGATAGAGCCAGAGAGGGAGGTTATGGGAGTCCCTCACTTTCTACGGGATTTAAGGGGGTGATTAAATAGGACTTCCCGGACTGCTGAAGAGAATTTACAAGCCAGTCAAAATCGCCAAAAAGAGCAGTATGACCAGAGGGCAAAACCTCACCAGTTAGTCCAGGGGGAGAAAGTCCTAGTCATGGTAGCGGGTGCTACACCAAAATTTGAGGCCCAGTGGAAGGGACCGTGGAAAGTGATTAGACAGGTAGGCCCAGTAACCTATGAGGTGGAGAGTAGTAGGCGACGCAGACAAGTCTATCATATAAATGTGCTTAGGCCCTGACAGGAAAGATCATCAGTCACCAGTCTATCTAAAGTAGAGCATCGGACAGGAGGGCCATATCAAAATGCGGATGCCTTATCCCGAATTACAGACTGTTTGGAGGAACCCCAATCACCTCCAACAGCCAGTAATATCTTAAGCAGGGGGGGCATGTGGCAAGGTCAGCCATCAAGAGCATGGGGGAGGTGAAAAGCATAAGGAATTCACCTTAATCAAGGGGCCTCTGTTAGGTGTGCAGGGTCAGAAGGCCAGAGCCACGTTTCAAAAGCAGAAAACCCCCCAGCTGGAATAGGTTTCAGGAAATGCTTGATAGAGTAAGAGGGGGAGATTGCAAGCACGAGGACCAAAGCCCTTTCTCTAACAAGTGCACTGATTATTCTAAGTTCAGAAGGCAGGGAGATTACAAATACCTGGGAGAGAAAGAGGTGGGGTTGGATCCCAGTGAGTCTAAACCCTGGTTAGATTATGGAGAGCTAAAGAAACAGAGGAGGAGCAGCAGAAGGAGCAGCAGAGGAAGCAAGAGAAGCAGCAGATGCAGCAGATGGGGAGAGGAACAGAATCCAGAGCAGCAAGGATGATGGAATGCTGGAGAAGCCAGAGCAGGTGCTAACTCCTGGAGGAGGGCTGAACTACCCAGAGCTGAGAGGTGTTTTCCCTGAATCAGGTTGGCAACAGGGGTGGAAGCCAGGAAGTGGAGAAGCTTTCAGACCACCAGAGAGATTGTCAGCTGAGCAGTCTGATCAAGTGAGTGAGTCAGAGCCTATGCAATTGGGAGAACCAGAGCCAGAGCTGGGGGAAGAAGATATGCTTATGGATTGTTCTTTATGTCAAGCTTTAGAATTGAAATGTTGAAGAAAAGCTAGCCTTGAAAGAATTGTTCCTCTTGCAAATGTAATCTTAAGGCATTAGCAGTAAGGAGGTAAATTCCTGTGTGTGTTGGAAAGGGAATTTACTGCCACATAAGCTTGTAAAGGAAGCTGTGTTTCATGCCTGATTATTAGCTGTATTAGAACTCTGCAAAAGCAAGAAAGCTAATTGGCTGCTTTAAGAGTTTGTGCTTTGCTCCTGTTTTATATGAAAAGCCTGCTAAGCTTTAGAATTGAAGTGTTGAAGAAGAGCCAGTCTTGAAAGAATTGTTCCTCTTGCAAAGGTAACCTTAAAGCGTAAGCAGTAAGGAGGTAAATTCTTGTGTGTTTGAAAAGGGAATTTACTGCCACATAAGCTTGTAAAGGAAGCTATGTTTCATGCCTGATTATCAGCTGTGGTAGAACTCTGCAACAGCAAGAAAGCTAATTGGCTGCTTTAAGAGTTTGTGCTTTGCTCCTGTTTTATATGAAAAGCCTGCTAAGAGTTTTGAGGACATTTTGAATGCTTATTTCATATTCACCTGGAAGTGCAGCCCAGAGAATTGAGGCTGAGTGAAGATAAACTGCCATAGGAGAATTAACCTTGTTTTCTTTGTGCTATGATCAACAAAGGATTATAAGAAAAGTGGCACACTGTTATCTGTGAAAAGGCTAAGCTTCTACATTTAAGAGGACTTTGAAAAGCCATTGTTGAGTTCTGTTTGTTTTTGCCACAAGTCTGCTGAACCTTAAGCAAAACCCTATGATTTATCCTGTTAATAGAACCTTGAACCTGATCTGTTCTCTTGTGTTTAAAATAAACTTTTTCTGTCGTAAGCCTTACCCTCGGTTTGCCTCAACTACAATCCTTTTACTTGAAGCATAAATATAGCTGATAGAGGAAGGATATATCAATCACCATGCCCTCAACAACTAGAGACTAGTGGTTTTGGCGTTGTGCTTGTGACAACATGCACATTGCTGGGATTCCCCCATCCATTTTCTTCACATGTATGTTTCTGGAAATACTCCTCCCACAGCCCACGCAGGTGCAGTTTAGAAACGGCTCCATGTTTAGCAAAGTCATTTCTAAAATACCTACATAGCTGTAATTGTGGTGACCTTGACATCTCAACTCTGAACTCCACGTATTATCTAAAATGTGCCTTTATATGTATAAGTAGACATATACATATACACGGATATCCAAATACATGGGCTTCTATGTTTAAGTTATATTTATAGAGACCCCAAATATGGTATAAACAAAAATGCTGTCCTAAATGGCTATCTGAATAGGTTTACTGGAGAGTGGCTGAAATCACCATGATCCAGATAACGGCAGTGATTATCCAGATAGTGGTCACAGAATCTAGAGATTTAGTAGGACCCACTATTGGGATACTGCTATTGAATATCAAGAGGATATTTCAACACTGCTGCTGACCACTGTGGCATTGAATTATCGGGAGCTCTGAACACTAGCCCCATAATCTGTAAATATAGGAGCTGAATATCTGCGCCTAGACATATTTGTGGTCCCTCTCCTAGAACATCCTCACCCTGCCCCTTTCATTCTATATATAGCACTAGAAGAATAGTGGATTTATAAATACAGCACTACATGTATAAGGTCTTCAGATATCTAAAAAAAGCTGTTATTCATTTAGCATGGAGCAAAACATATTACTGCTGTTTTAATACCGACTTGAATAATTTTAATTTAATCTATACTTCTGTCTTCTAGGTTTGCAAAAAATGGATGAGTTACGTGTGGCAAACACTGCTTTGGCAGTTGATGTATACAAAAAGCTCTCTGAACAACACAAATCAGAAAATATAATTTTCTCTCCATTGTGCCTTTCAACTTCACTGGCACTGGTGAATAAGGGGACCAAAGGCAATACAGCAACCCAAACGACACAGGTAATCCAAATTCAATTAGAACTCAGATGACAAAGTCATTATAGAGCTGATCTTGCTGTTATGTAGATGCTGAGAGCTTTTACGAATTATATGATTCTATCTGATGCACAGCTAAACAGGTTAAATTTCGAAATATCTCTTAGGCGAGGGGAGGGAGGGCACTGCAGTAGAAATTAGATTCTGTGGATATCTGATAGATGTGAATGGATAATGAAGAAAAATATTATGGAAAACTACAGACTACAAGAATGGGCAAAAAACCCACTGGGATTTTAAAACTCTAAACCACAGAATGAAGCCTGTTCTATTGGTCAGTTTCCTTCTTCATGAGATAGGAATTCTTGTCTGTTTATAGATACTGCACATAATGAAGTGTGCACTTGCAGTGTGACCCAATGGTGTGTTTCCCCCATTTTCACAATCCATCAAGTTTGTCTCTGTGTGTCATGGGGGTGTCATGACAATGCGTAGATTTGTCTGTGTCATGGGGGCATGTGTGCATGTATGTGTGTGTGTGTGCGTCTGATGAGTAATGGTTGGGCGTATGGGCATGGGTGGGTATTAGGGGGTATGTGCATGTGTGCCATTGGTGGAGTTGTGGGGTGTGTGTCTTCGTGTCATAGGAGGTGTTGGGAGGTATATGCATGTGTCAAAGGGGGTGTTGGGAAGTACGTGTGTGTGTGTGTGCGTATGTGTATGTGAAGGGGATGCTGGGGAGGGTTTATGCATATATGTGTGTCATGAGGGTGTTGGGGGTGCATGTGCATGTATGTGTGATGGCGTTTTGGGGGTGTTTGAGGATGTTTGTGCATGAAATGGGGTGTTGGGGTTGGTGCACATGTCTGTAATGAATGCTGGGGTGTGTGTATGTGTGATGAGTAATGGTTGGGCGCATGTGCATATGTCATAGGTGGGTGTTAGGAGGTATGTGCATGTGTGTTATTGGGTGGAGTTGTGGGGTGCTGTCTGTGTGTCATAGGGTGTGTCGGGAGGTACGTGTCTGTGTGTCATAGGAGGTGTTGGGAGGTACGTGTGTGTCTGTATGTGCTGGGGATGCTGGGGAGGGTTTATGCATATATGTGTGTCATGAGGGTGTTGGGGGTGCATGTGCATGTATGTGTGATGGGGTCTTGGGGGTGTTTGAGGATGTTTGTGCTTGTGATAGGGTGTTGGGGCTGGCACACATGTCTGTAATGAGTGCTGCGGTGTGTGTATGTGTGTGTATGTGTGATGAGTAATGGTTGGGCGTATGTGCAGATGCCATAGGTGGGTGTTAGGAGATTTGTGCATGTGTGTCATTGGGTGGAGTTGTGGGGTGCGTGTCTGTGTGTCATAGGATGTGTTGGGAGGTACGTGTGTGAATGTGTATGTGAAGGGGATGCTGGGGAGGGTTTATGCATATATGTGTGTCATGAGGCTGTTGTGGGGTGCATGTGCATGCATGTGTGATTGGAGTCGGGGTGTTTGAGGATGTTTGTGCGTGTGATGGGGTGATGGGGTTGGCACACATGTCTGTCATGGGTGCTGTGGTGTGTGCAAACATATGTGTGTGTGTGTGTATGCATGCATGAACATCATGGGGGTGCTGGGGAGTATATGCGTGCCTGTGTGTATGTCATGCAGGGGTCTGCATGTGTGAGTCATGGAGAAGTGAGCATGTATGCCATGGGGAGGGGTGTGCATGTGTGTGTCCTGGGGATTTCTCATCCCTACCCTTCAATACACTCTCTTTTTGCCTTCTCACTCTCTTCCTCCCATCCCAACCAACTTTGTAGTCACTCTCCCTTTCCTATCTTTCACTCCTCATTTACACTTTCTCAGGTCTCAGACCCTCCTCTAATCCTGCCCCTCCCTAATACTCTGCCCATTTTCCCGCCCCTTCCTCTCTATCCCCATTCATTTCCTCATGCTTTTCTGCCTTCCTCCTTTAACTCCTCCCCTTCTAGTTAAGCTTCACCCCCTTATTGACTCCTTCCACCCTCTCAAGCAGACAGGCTGCAGCTTGCTCCTTCAGGCTCCTGGGACCCATTGGACTCCCGCTGGCTCTTCACACTTCTTCTTTGCTGGGGAATTGTTTCTGATGGCACTTAACAACAACATGCATGTGCAAACAAACAATTGCATATGGATAGACAATTATCTGCACAGCTGGCTGGAGCCTCTTCAATAGGTGTTATCTTCTATGTGGAACACGCCTAAAAAGCAACAGTGTCACAGTTCCACGGATAGGACAAAATCCGTATCCATATCCATAAGGTCATCTATTCAGCTAACTTTCAATAACCTTTCCCAAAATGAGACATTTGAAATTTAGTGGATTTCTATTCAAAAGCACTTATTCGTTGCCAACCACATAAGTGCTTTTCTTTTTTCAAATTTCCAACAGAAAACATACATTTTATCAGTTAAAGTTGATATATGACTTAAGCTTATTAGTTGAAGTACAGGAAGGGCTCAGGTGTTATAGGGTTGGGGCCAATAGTAATGTGATTCATTCACTATTCAGATTATTTTATCTGTCTGGGCAGACCACACAAATAGCAGTATTTACTTAAAAAAAATCTTTTATCCATTTAAGTTTAGGAGCAGCTGGTTCATGAACCGACCAGAGGGGAAGCCATATTGGACCTAGTCCTCAGTGGAACACCAGATCTGGTGCAAGAGATAAGGGTGTTGGGGCCACTTGGCAATAGTGATCATAGCATGATCGTGTTTGATTTAATTAGTAGAGGAGGGATGGTAAGGAAATCCACAGTACTACCTTTTAACTTTTGAAAGGAAGACTATGATAAAATGAGGAAAATAGTTAAGAAAAAACTAAAAGGAGCAGTTGCAAAGGTTAAAGACTTAGATCAAGCTAGGGAGTTGTTTAAAAATACTATCTTGGAAGCCCAGACCAGCTGTATTCCACACATTAAGAAACGTGGAAGGAAGTCCAGAAAACTGCCAGCATGGTTTAAAAGTGAGGTCAGAGAGGCTGTTGCCAAAAAAGCATCTTTCAGGAAATGGGAAAAAGAGCCAAATGACAAAAACTGGAAACAGCACAAGCACTGGCAAGTTAAATGCAAGACACTGATAAGGCAGGCAAAGCGAAAATTTGAGAAGAAACTTGCTATGGAAGCAAAAACACGTAATAAAGACTTTTTCAAGTACATTCGTAGCAAAAAACCTGTGAGAGAGTGAATTGGACCATTAGATGATACAGGGGTAAAAGGGGCAGTAAGAGGGGACAAGGCTATAGCGGAGAGACTGAATGAATTCTTTGCTTCGGTCTTTACTGAGGAAGAAGTAGGGATGTTACCCTTGACTGAAGTGGTATTTAAAGGTGATACTGCACAGGAATTGAAAAAATATCGCTACACTGGGAAGATGTATTACAACTGTTTGATAAACTGCAGAGTAACAAATCACCTGGACCAGATGATATACATCCAAAGGTGTTGAAAGAACTGAAATATGAGATTGCAGACCTGCTATTAGTAATCTGTGAACTTTCATTAAAATCATCTGTAATACCAGAAGATTGGAGGATTGCCAATGTAACACCAATTTTTAAAAAGGGTTCCAGGGGTGATCCGGGAAACTACAGACCGGTGAGCTTGATGTCAGTACCAGAAAAAATGGTAGAAACCATCTTAAAGAACAAAATTGCTCAGCATGTAGATAGTCATGGCCTAATGGGAGACAGCCAACATGGCTTTAGACAAGGCAGATCTTGTTTTACTAATCTGTTATGTTTTTTTGAAGGTGTGAATAAACAGATAGACAAAGGTGAGTCAGTTGATATAGTGTATCTGGACCAGGGGTCTCAAACTCCAGTCCTGGAGGGCCGCAAACCAGTCAGGTTTTCAGAGTATCCCTAATGAATATGCATGAGATATATTTGCATACAATGGGGGCAATGCATGCAAATATATATCATGCATATTCATTAGGGATACCCTGAAAACCTGACTGGTTTGCGGCCCTCCAGGACTGGAGTTTGAGACCCCTGATTGACTTTCAGAAAGCCTTTGACAAGGTCCCTCATCAGAGACTTTTGGCAAAATTAAAAAGTCATGGGATAGGAGACAGTGTACTATTGTGGATCAGGAACTGGTTAAAAGATAGAAAGCAGAGGGTAGGGCTAAATGGCCAATTTTCCCAATGGAGAAAGGTGAATAGTGGAGCACCCCAGGGATCTGTGCTGGGTCCGCTGCTTTTTGACATATTCATAAATGACCTGGAAAAGGGAATAACGAGTGAGGTTATCAAATTTGCAGATGACACAAAACTATTTAAAGTTGTTAAAACCCAAGAGGATTGTGGAAAATAGCAAGAGGATCTTGATGAATTGGAAGACTGTGCATCCAAATGGCAGATGAAATTTAATATGGACAAGTGCAAAGTTATGCACCTAGGAAAGAACAACCCAAACTATGGTTACACGATGCAAGGTTCCACATTGGGAACCACCACTCAGGAAAAAGATTTAGGCATCATCATGTTAAAACCCTCCGCCCAGTGTGCAGCGACGGCCAAGAGAGCAAATAGAATGCTAGGTATCATAAGGAAAGGAATGAAAAATAAAACAAAGGATATTATGATGCCTCTGTATGGTTCAATGGTGCGACCGCACCTTGAATATTGCGTGAAATTCTGGTTGCTGTATCTTAAAATGGATATAGCATTATTAGAAAAGGTACAGAGAAGAGCCACCAAAATGGTAAAGGGGATGGAAGGCTACTCCTATGAAGAAAGGCTAAAAAGGTTAGGGCTCTTCAACCTGGAAAAGAAACGGCTGAGGGGGGATATGATAGAGGTTTATAAATTAATGAATGGAGTGGAACGGTTTAACGTAGATCGATTGTTTACATTATCAGAATATAGAAAGACTAGGGGACATGCAATGAAGCTACAGGGTAAACTATTTAAGACAAATATGAGAATTTTTTTAACTCAGTGTGTAATCAAACTATGGAATTTGTTACCGGAGGATGTAGTAAAGGCTGTTAGTGTAGCTGGGTTTAAAAAAGGTTTGGACAAGTTCCTGGAGGAAAGGTCCATAAACCATTATTAAGAAGGGACCCAGGATATCAATGCTTGACACAATACAAGCATTGTGGAACCTGTGTCTTTTGGGGAGACTGCTAGGAACCTATGACCTAGACTGGCCACTGTTGGAAATAGGATACTGGGCTTCATGGACCTTGGTCTGACCCAGTATGGTATATCTTATGTTCTTATGTTCGTATGTTAGGATGCACATGCAAAAGGTCCAATTTAAGTGGATAGGCTGGCCGAAAATTTGCTTTTAGATGCCTGGATAATTTCATTTCATTTCATTTTTATTTATTATTATATTATGAATCTCCTATCACAGCATTTTTAAGTGAGTTACAGTGAAATACACACCGAGGCCAGTACTGAATTGTGCACAGCCGGGTCATCAAAATGTGCAGAAAATGTATGGGCCCGAGTTGTATCCAATTCTGCAACTGTGGGAGCATTCCCGTGGCTGAAGAATCATGGCACTTGGACAGCCTGGCCTGCACAGCATTCTGAGCAGGGACACATCCAAGTGACTGACATTGCCCACCCCTCAAGGCATCCCATCACCATGGCATCGGCACATCCAGTCTAAGAGCCCAATGCTTGACCACATAGATTGGACAGTGGGGGCTCTCCCGCAGTGGCTCTGTAGGTTTTGGGGGGGCTGCATACCTCGATTGCTCTGGCACCTGGCATGTATTCCACCTTCGAGATGGAATAAGCCTGATGTCCAAGTTAGAAATATAGAAACATAGAAAAATGAATACAGAAAAAGACCACATGGCCTATCTAAGTCTGTCCTTCCATATCAACAACTACAACAGTCCCCTTTTTCCTTTAGAGATCCTCTGTGTTTGTCCCATGCTTCTTTGAATTCAGATGCTGTCCTCATCTCTACCACCTCCACTGGGAGACTATTCCATGGATCCACCACTCTTTCCGTAAAGAAATATTTCTGCATATCACTCCTGAATCTATCTCCCTTCACCCTCATCCCATGTCGCCTCGTAGCAGAACTTGCTTTCAATCGAAAGAGGCTCTCCCCCTGTGCATTTATGCCACGGGGGTATTTAAACGTCTCAATCATATCACCTCTATCCGCCTTTTCTCTAAAGTGTACATATTAAGATCCTTAAGTCTGTCCTCATATGCTTTATAATGAAGACCACTAACCATTTTAGTAGCCACCCTCTGTACTGACTCCATCCTATTTATATCCTTTTAAAGGTGCGGTCTCCAGAATTGCACACTATATTCCAAATGAGGTTGCACCAAAGACTTATACAGTGGCACTATCACCTCCTTTTATCTGCTAGCCTTTCTTCTCCGTATGCACCCAACCATCCTACTAGCTTTTGCTGTCGCCTTTTCTACCTGCTAAACCACTTTAAGATCCTCAGACACAACCACGCCTAGGTTCCACTCTTCTTTAGTGGACAAAAGTACTTCACTCACTATACTATATTGCTCCCTTGGATTGCTGCAGCCCAAATGCATGACCTTACATTTTTTAACATTAAATCCCAGCTGCCAAATTCTCGACCATTCTTCAAGCTTAGCTAGATCCCTCCTCATGTTATCTACACCTTCCTGGGTGTCTACTTACCCGACAGCCGTTCAGCCCTATATCACTAACAAAGATGTTAAAAAGAATCGGACCAAGGACAGATTCCTGGGGCACACCACTGGTAACTTCCTTCTCCTCAGAGTGAGCTCCATTTACCTGTACTCTTTATTGCCTCTCACTCAACCAATTTCTAATACAAACAGTAACATTAGGGTCCATCCCTAGGGTGCTCAGTTTGTTTATAAGTCACCTGTGAGGAACGGTGTTAAAGGCTTTACTAAAATCTAAATACACCACATCAAGGGCTCTCTCTCGGCCCAACTCCCTGGTCACCCAGTCAAAGAAATCAATCAGATTTGTCTGACAAGACCTGCCTCTGGTGAATCCATGCTGCCTTGGATCCTGTAATCTGCTGGACTTCTGAAACCCCACTATTTTCTCTTTCAGCAACGTTTCCAATAATTTACTCACCACCGAAGTTAAACTAATCGGCCTGTAGTTTTCAACCACATCCTTACTTCCGCTTTTGTGTAAAGGCACCACACGAGCCTCTCTCCAGTCCTTTGGTACCACTCCCCTCTCCATCGAGGCATTGAAAAGGTCAGTCAGTGGAGCTGCTAGAACGTCCCCAAGTTCCCTCAGTATTCTAGGGTATATCCCATCCAGTCCCATCGGTTTGTTTACTTTAAGCTGAGCTAATTTCTCACAAACACAGTCTTCTGTGAACACAGAACAGAAATATTTGTTAAGCAATTCCGCTTTATCCTCATCAGCTTCTACATATTCCTCCCCTGCACCCTTGGGTCTGACAATACCACTTTTGCCCTTCCTCTTCTCACTAACATATCTGAAAAATGTCTTATCCCCCCATTTTATTGCATTGGCTATTTCCTCCTCTTTTTGAATCTTTGCTTTCCTGATGACTTTGCTAGCTTCTTTAAGTTTTTCCAAATATAGATGCCTGTCTTCCTCTCTCTGTGTTCTCTTGTATTTCATGAAGGCCTCCCTCTTTTTCTTCACTTTCAGCTACTTCTTTTGAAAGCCATAGCGGTCTCCTTTTCGTTTTACCTTTATTTACCATTTTAACAAAAAGTTTGGTTGCCCTTAAAATATCCCCTTTCAGTGTTGTCCACAGTTTTTCTACATTCCCCCGCTGTTCCCATCCCGCTAACGACTCCCTGAGGTATTGGCCCATCTTGGCAAAGTTTGTTTTCCTAAAGTCTAAGACCTTCACTTTTGAATGGATTCTAACAGCCGTAGTCCTAATACTGAACCACATCATCCGATGATCACTGGATGCAAAATGATCTCCCACTATAACATCAGAAACACTTTCACCATTGGTAAGCACCAAATCCAGTATGGCCTCCTTCACGTGTGGGGTCTGTTACCAATTGCCTGAATAGTTCTCCCTGTAGAGAATCCAGGATCTCCTTACTTCTAGATGATACTGCAGCAGGAATGTGCCAAATCAACATCTGGCATATTGAAATCCCCTATCAGTAGCACTTTCCCTTTCCTAGCAATGCTGCATATGTCTTCAATTAACTCACTGTCCACCTCTTCCTCTTCTAAGGGAGGTCTGTATGTCACACCAATGCAAATAGATTTCTCTTTTCTTCTTTCTAGTTTACCCACAATGCCTCCTCTCTCCCTTTTAAGCTCTGTAATTCCAAAGCTTTAATATTATGTTTTACATATAGTGCCACTCCTCCTCCCCTTCTTTCTACCCTGTGTTTTCTGAATAAAGTATAGCCTGGTATAGTTACATCCCAGTCATGGTTTTCTGTGAACCATATTTCTGTTACTGCCACTAAATCCAAGTCGTCTACTCCCACCAAAGCTTCAACTTCAGGGATCTTATTTCCCATGCTACGGGCATTTATACACACTGCTTTCCATATGTTACTCCTTTTACCCATTTTCATAAAGGTATTTAATGTATCACTTACCTGGGGGCTTTCACATACCTGTGGGCATTCTTCACCCATCCCCAACGAATCTAGTTTAAAGCCCTCTTCAGTAGATTAGCCAGTTTACTACTGAAGACGCGTTGACCTTTCTTGGACAGATGGACGCCATCTCTGCTCTGCAACCCTTGGAAAAGCATCCCATGGTCCAGGAAACCAAAACGCTCTCGATGACACCATCCACGTAGCCATGCATTCATCTCTAGGATGCAAGCCTCTCTGCCTTGGCCTTTACCCTCAAAAGGGAGGATTGAAGAGAACGCCACCTGTGCACCTATCTGCTTCACCCTCTGTCCCAGAGCCGTGAAGTCACTTTTGGCACGCTGAAAGGCATACCTGGCAGTATCATTTGTTCCGACATGGATTAGCATCATTGGGTAATAGTCAGTGGGCTTGATGAGTCTCGGCAAACTCTCCATAACATCTTGGATTTTGGCACCAGGCAGACAGAATACTTCTCTGGACATCAAGTCTGGTCGGCAGATGGACATCTCAGTACCCCTCAGAAGAGAGTCGCCAACCACCACTACCCTTCACTTCCTTGTGGTCACTGATTCTGCAACTTTGGGGTACTTGAGCTCTGGTTGTTCCCTTTCCAGGGATGCTTTCACCTCCTCCACTTCCAGGGCTGTATAATGGTTCTTCAATTCAAGGGTTGGAGAAGTTGGATTGGTGATTCTGCAGGCCCTGGTGACTTGTGTTTTCAGTGCTGCATACGCTTGTAGTAGTAGAAGCAATATTCAATCAAGTCACTATCCGGATAGTTGTTTTTTGCCATCCTAAATTAACCGGATAGTTATCCAGATAACAGTGCTCAGAGTTACTTGGAATATCTCTAATGGTGGGACTTAACCTGGTTAGCAGATGCTTCTAACCAGATAAATCCTTTTAAATATATTGACCCCTTCGGATTCTAAGTTTGACTAAAAAGGACTTAACTTTGGAAGTTAATGTCCTAAATTTAGGAGCTTGGCTTTTTTGTATATCAGCATCTCTATTTATTTCCAGAATAATTTAGTCCATATTACAAAAGGGCAGAAAGTATGTATTTAAAATTTGAAAAATGTTTGCTATTGAACATCTGTGTTATTATTTTTATTTTTGTGAGATATGGACATATGTCTGTGTGTATGAGTGAGGTAGAGATAAATGTGGCTCTTCACGATGTTTATGCTTACCAGTTTTACTTTTATGTAACAGGTCCTTCATGTGGAAAAAGTCAAAGATGTCGACAATGGATTCCAAAGAATTACCTCTGATATTTCAAAGATTTCCTCACAGTATTCAATGAAACAGGCTAAACGGCTCTATGTAGAAAAAACTCTTAACCCTCTCACGGTAAGTGCATAATTCTCCCTACTCCATGCCTCCCAGGGACAAGAAGCTATTCCGAAATAGCATTCTCTCTTTAGGATACTATTATATGATGGTTCTATTTTAGAAATATCTGCATAAAGTCGGAATGCATCTGTTATCTGCTTAGCTGTTGCTTTGCAGACATATACTATTCTTGTCATGCGTGCAGAAGCCCCTTTTAGTCAGTGGATCTTGAGCTCCACAATAATGATGATAATAATCTCTCAGGTCAACGTTCAGAACCAGAAATGAGAATTTTTTAAAAAAGCTGGGTGTGATGTTTAGAAACTATGGGGGTCATTTTAGAAGTCCTCTTTGTGCTTTGGATATCCGAAAACAAGTTTAGAGACTTCCAAAGCACAGAAACATCTCCAGAGCCATTTTGGAAGCTGGGTCTGGGGACAACTGCAGCGTGAGGATGTCCATGTCTGAAGGGGGGCATGGAGGAATCATGACCGGGACGTTCCCAGGAACATGGAGGCGTGGCCAGGGCATTCCCAGGATCCTGGATGTCCCTGCCTGATCTCAGACACGTCATGGACGTCTGGCATCACGTCCGATGTTTAGACCTGCTCCAGGCACAAACAAGCATCTCAAAAGTGCTACTTTTAACTGAAAAACATCCAGAGGGTACAAAGTAGAATGCATTGCATCATCCCCAGAACTCAGCATAACTTCAATGACAGCGGCAGGGGAATTCAAGCCATAGTTGCGCTGTTCCTAGCCCACTCCACTAGCCATTAGGTTATCCTAAACATCCAGCTTCTGGAATATGGTTTTGGGGATGAATACATAAATGCCCCCACAGATATCCATATCAGGAACATCCACATTTGTGAAATCAAGTCTGTACCTAGATGCAGGGTCAACCCTAGAGTTCGTTCAAGGTGTTGGTGCCCTAGGCTAACCTCAAGCTTTACACCCCCTCTGGCTATCAAAATCTATTATTTAGTTTTGAATGCTCCACTTTTTCTACCCTCCAGAAGTTGCTGCCCTAGGCGACCACTTGGTTTGCCTACTGGTTGACCCGTCCCTGCTTGAGCGTGCCTGCTGTTTTTTCAGACATTCTGGTTTGTCATCCCAGATTGCATGTATGTCTCTTCTAAAATTCCCTTCGATGAGCCTAGTTTTCAAAGGATATATGCTCCTTAGTTCAGGGGTGGATCAGGATATGCTGCCTGAGGCGAGAGATGAGCTGCTGCCCCACCCCCTGCCTGGCAGCCAAAATGAAGGTGCCTCCCCAGAGCTCTAGTCCCCCTCATTCAAAACACTGGCCAGGTGGTTGCTTCAAGAATAAAGAACTGCTAATATGATCACTATCACACCATCATTAACATGTTTTAAGAAACAGTGTAGTATAAATTTTTATATTTTTGTCGGATCGTCTGTAATGAGGATGTGAAACATACTCTTATAACAGACCCTCCTTTTTATTCAATTTTAAAAGGTCTCATCGACCAAATTTGCCTGAGGCTATGAACGGCCCATAAGACCAGCCTCTGCAAATACTTAACTCTTCAGTTAATATCAATCCCTTGCTGTAAACAGCTTCCTGTAATCATCAAATGTCACATTAAGGAAATTCGCATTACTCATCTAAAACTTTGTAAGATGATGAATTCATACTCTCAATATATATTTTACAAAAGACAAAGGAAATGCAAGGTGATCAAGTACCAAGGAACAAAACAAAAAGCGAGAACCCTGGCGGTTTATAACACCAAAATACAATTATTATAACACATTTTGTCATTTTAAACTGTGCTGTGGTTTTTGCTTTTTCTTTTTGAATATATATTCTGCATCCAAAGAAACTCCTCCCCCAGCAATGTGTGCAGAGCAGAACTAGAACATTTCCCACAGAACTCAACCTATCAAAAATAATTTCTGATTCTGGTGTCATCTCAGTTAACAACAATATAAGCTCTCACCAGTATTGCATATATTAGAGGTCATTCTGACCCACGTTTAGCAGGGATATATGTCCGGTTCGGACGTATATGCCCCGTTAAATGCCCGGTAACTATTTCAGACCATGAGCTCCCTGCACGTACAGCTGAGATGTGTGGGAGCTCTGGACAGGGGCTGGAGGGGGCAGGCTGGAGGAGGGGCAAAGGTGGGCACCCGATCCGGACATGCAGGGCCGATTTTGGTGATGGCCCTGTACGTCCAGGCCATGTGATTTAGACGGGGGACTTATTCCACCTCAGAGTTGGGATAAGTCCCCTCCCCCCACAGTGGAGGACAGTCATGCCAGGACCCCAGAAGGCGGTGAGATGGGCCAGGGGATTCCCCGCAGCCTGATCCTGGCCCCAATCGGGGCTCCTGCATGGAGACGTGGTGCCATGGCAATGGGATGCCACGGCACCACGTCTCCATGCAGGAGCCTGGCTCGGCTAGCTAGGCAGAAGTCTGGATGTCTGGGGTGCCTGAAATGGGGCATGTTCTGGATGTCCAGGCCCTATGCTGCAATTCTGCTCCCGCGAGGCCATCTAAGCCCTGCGGGAGCAGAATCGGGTGCATCTTCGGGCCATCCATACTTCTGGACATCTGGACAGCCCAGACGTGCATCTATTGAATTGGCCTCCACGTGAAGAAATACTCAGGGCCTATACAGAAAATCTACCATACCATAATAGCATCAACTGCCAAAACTCACACAAGGAGCTTACTCAGAAAAGAGGCCCACATTTAATATTGCAGTGAGCCCTTGAATATTAATATTAATAAATAAGTATTTTTTTTAAAAAAACCCTCACCTGGGGATCCAGAGGTTGCTCCATGGCTGTGAGAAGCAACTAAGTGGTTTGGGTTTTTTTTGGTCCCTGCAACCGCAAGGAAGACAGAGAAGGAGAGCACAGAAAATTTCTTTCTGGACTATTTGCTGACATCAGCAGATGTAGGAATGCTCTTAGAAGGGATTATAGAATGTTAGTGATGGGGAAAAAAAGAGACAGTCGGAGTCGGGGTGTGTAAGAGAGGGGATGTATGAAAGAGCATTTGCTGACAAGGGCCTGGTTTGAGTGGATTTGCTCGAGTGTGAATGTGGGACTGATTGGTTTGAGTATATGAGTAAGGAAGAAGGAGGTTGGAAATGAAAAAGACTGCTTGTGGGAAGTTGGAAGGAGTTTGTGAAAGTAAGGAGAGAAAATATGTTTGGGAAGCTGGTTTGAAGGTTAAGTGGAAAGGAGAGAAGGAAGGAACATGATGTAAGGAAGAGAAAGGTAAGGATTAGAAGAGATTTTGAGTTTCTTTCCTTAGATTATGGGGTTTAAATAGGAAGGGGGAAGCCAGAGCTACTAAGGTGAAAAGACAGGTGAAATTCCCCTTTGAAGGGGAAAATAAAGTAAGTTTAGTAAAGTCCTTTAGAGTATAGGGAAGGAGAAAAAGTAAGAAGCTATGGGGTCTATTCCGAGCAAATCATAGCAGTGATGGACGTTCCATTGGGACGTCCATCCCCGCTATTCGTCTGCCTTTCCCATCTCCGCCAAACCTCCCCGAACGAACAGGGAATTTGTACAGGGAAGCTAGACGGGGCGGGAAAGGGGTGGTGTGGAGGTGGAGACAGGGCGGGCTGTGGGCAGTCTGTGGCCCCAGACGTATAGGGCTGATTCTGATGTAGGCCCTGTACATCTGGGGCCGGCAGGCTGAAGGGGGTCTTATTCCACCTCTGAGGTGGAATAAGTTCCCCTAGATGGGTGCTTTCGGCAGGCCCAGGCGCAGCAAAGGTATATTAAACGTATTAGGTACAGTTTTATTGGTATAAATACCCATAGCAACCCCTAGTAAGTAAGAACTTAAAGATCTAGAAACAAACTTAAAACTAAGATGCAGACAGCAGTCCAGCAGCGGGATGGGGGCTTTCCAGTCTTTTGCATTGAGTGTCACATGTATGATTTTCTCCCAGTTGGTGAGAGGTCTTACGTGTGCACTAGGTGCAAGGAGCTCTTTGCTCTCAGGGAACGAGTCCGTTCTCTAGAGGCTAAAGTAGCAGACTTGGAAAACATAAGACAGACAGAGAGGTACATAGACGAGACCTACAGGGATATAGTCCTGAAGTCCCACCTCCAGTCTGGCAGCATCCCTGTTGCCATGGAGGAGAGAGGTCACGTGACAGGAGAGCATCACCCTGGTGTGGCAGGAAGTGATCCTGTAACTAGGACCTGTCCTCCAGGTGATGTAAAACCCTCTCGCACCGAGGAAGTTTCTCCAGGGCCATGTGCCCATGAGGGAAGGGATAGGACAGCCATTATAGTTGGTGATTCGATCATTAGGCATGTAGATAGCTGGGTGGCTGGTGGATGTGAGGATTGCCTGGTAACATGCCTGCCTGGTGCGAAGGTAGCGGACCTCACGTGCCACCTAGCTAAGGTCTTAGATAGTGCTGGGGAGGAGTCTGCTGTCTTGGTACATGTCGGTACCAATGACATAGGAAAATGTGGTAGGGAGGTTCTGGAGGAAAAATTTAGGCTTTTAGGTAGGAAGTTGAAATCCAGAACTTCCATGGTAGCATTCTCCGAAATGCTTCCTGTTCCACGCGCAGGACCCAAAAGGCAGGCAGAGCTCCGGAATCTCAATGCGTGGATGAGACAATGGTGCAGAGATGAGGGTTTTGGATTTGTTAGGAACTGGGGAACATTCTGGGGAAAGGAGGGGCTCTTCCGAAGGGATGGGCTTCACCTTAACCGGGATGGAACCAGGCTGCTGGCATTAACCTTTAAAAAGGAGATAGAGCAGCTTTTAAACTAGATATTAGGGGAAAGCCGACAGTCACCCAAGAGCGGATGGTTCGGAAGAATGTATCCTTGAAGGATACTACCAAAAGCAGAGAGGTTCCACAAAAGAGTAAAGTAGCCCAAATGCCCTCAAGTATGGAGCAGACAGAGCTTAAAGATCCCAATTTACCCATGTCTAACAATAGCCAAATTAACATGAATAAAATACATTCTCTAAAATGCTTGTATGCGAATGCTAGAAGTCTAAAGAATAAGATGGGAGAGTTAGAATATATAGCACTAAATGAAAGGTTAGATATGATTGGAATATCAGAGACATGGTGGAAGGAGGACAACCAGTGGGACACTGTGATACCTGGGTACAAACTATATCGTAATGATAGAGCTGATCAAATTGGTGGAGGGGTTGCGCTCTATGTTAGAGAGGGCATTGACTCAGAAAGGATTAAAGTTTTGCAGGAAACAAAATCTGTTGTAGAATCTATATGGATTGAAATTCCATATAAAAGGGGGAAGGCAATGGCAGTGGGGGTGTACTATCGAGCGCCTGGCCAGAATGACCAAATGGATGATGAAATGCTCAAAGAAATCAAGGAAGCTAACAAGTTACAGCGCAGTAATAATAATGGGTGATTTCAATTACCCCGGTATCGACTGGGTCAGTGTCACGTCAGGACATGCTAGGGAGATAAAGTTCCTAGATGAAATAAATGACTGTTTCTTGGAGCAGCAGGTTCATGAACCGACCAGAGGGGAAGCCATATTAGACGTAGTCCTTAGTGGAACACCAGATCTAGTGCAAGAGATAAGGGTGTTGGGGCCACTTGGCAATAGTGATCATAGCATGATCGCCTTTGATTTAATTAGTGGAGGAGGGATAGTAAGAAAATCCACAGTACTACCTTTTAACTTTTGAAAGGGAGACTATGATAAAATGAGGAAAACAGTTAAGAAAAAACTAAAAGGAGCAGTTGCAAATGTTAAAGACGTACATCAAGCTTGGGTGTTGTTGAAAAATACTATCTTGGAAGCCCAGACCAGCTGTATTCCACGCTTTAAGAAAAGTGGAAGGAAGTCCAAAAAACTGCCAGCGTGGTTTAAAGGTGAGGTCAGAGAGGCTGTTGTTGCCAAAAAACATCTTTCAGGAAATGGGAAAGAGCCAAACGACGAAACCTGGAAACAGCACAAGCACTGGCAAGTCAAATGCAAGGCATTGATAAGGCAGGCAAAGAGAGAATTTGAGAAGAAACTTGCTGCGGAAGCAAAAACGCGAAAAAAAGACCTTTTCAAGTACATTCATAGCAAAAAACCTGTGAGTGAGTCAGTTGGTCCATTAGATGATAAAGGGGTTAAAGGAGCACTAAGAGGCGACAAGGCGATAGCGGAGAGACTGAATGAATTCTTTGCTTCGGTCTTTACTGAGGAAGATGTAGGGATGTTACCCATGACTGAAGTGGTATTTAAAGGTGCGGAAGAATTGAAGGAAATATCGATACATCGGGAAGATGTCTTACAACTATTAGATAAACTGAAGAGTAGCAAATCACCTGGGCCGGACGGTATACATCCAAGGGTGTTGAAAGAACTGAAATATGAGATTGCAGACCTGCTATCAGTAATCTGTGAACTATCATTAAAATCATCTCTAATACCTGAAGATTGGAGGATCGCCAATGTAACACCAATTTTAAAAAGGGTTCCAGGGGTGATCCGGGAAACTACAGACCGGTGAGCCTGACGTCAGTACCAGGAAAAATGGTAGAAACCATCATAAAGAATAAAATTACTCAACATGTAGATAGTCACAACCTAATGGGAGACAGCCAACATGGCTTTAGACAAGGAAGATCTTGTCTTACTAATCTGTTATGTTTTTTTGAAGGAGTGAATAAACAGGTGGACAAAGGTGAGTCGGTTGATATTGTGTATCTGGACTTTCAGAAAGCCTTTGACAAGGTCCCTCATCAGAGACTTTTGGCAAAACTAAAGAGTCATGGGATAGGAGGCAGTGTACTATTGTGGATCAGGAACTGGTTAAAAGATAGAAAGCAGAGGGTAGGGCTAAATGGCCAATTTTCCCAATGGAGAAAGGTGAATAGTGGTGTACCCCAGGGATCTGTGCTGGGTCTGCTGCTTTTTGACATATTCATAAATGACCTGGAAAGTGGAATAACGAGTGAGCTTATCAAATTTGCAGATGACACAAAACTATTTAAAGTTGTTAAAACCCAAGAGGATTGTGAAAAATTGCAAGAGGATCTTGATAAATTGGAAGACTGGGCATCAAAATGGCAGATGAAATTTAATGTGGACAAGTGCAAGGTTATGCACCTAGGGAAGAACAACCCAAACTATGGTTACACGATGCAAGGTTCCACATTAGGAACCACCACCCAGGAAAAAGATTTAGGCGTCATTGTGGATACCATGTTGAAACCCTCGGCCCAGTGTGCAGCAGCGGCCAAGAGAGCAAATAGAATGCTAGGTATGATAAGGAAAGGAATGGAAAAGAAAAGAAAAGATATTATAATGCCTCTATATCGTTACATGGTGAGACCGCACCTTGAATATTGTGTGCAATTCTGGTCGCCGTATCTTAAAAAGGATATAGCGATTTTAGAAAAGGTTCAGAGAAGAGCCACCAAAATGGTAAAGGGGATGGAAGGATACTCCTATGAAGAAAGGCTATAAAGGTTAGGGCTCTTTAATCTGGAAAAGAGACGGCTGAGGGGAGATATGATAGAAGTCTATAAATTAATGAACGGAGTGGAACGGGTAAACGTAGATCGATTGTTTACCTTATCAGAATATACAAAGACTAGGGGACATGCAATGAAGCTACAGGGTAAACTATTTAAGACTAATAAAAGAAAATATTTTTTCACTCAACGTGTAATCAAACTCTGGAATTTGTTACCGGAGGATGTAGTAAAGGCTGTTAGTGTAGCTGGGTTTAAAAAAGGTTTGGACAAGTTCCTGGAGGAAAGGTCCATAAACCATTATTAAGAAGTGACCGAAGATATCAATGCTTGACCCAGTACAAGCATTGTGGAACTTGTGTCTCTTGGGGAAACTGCTAGGTACATATGACCTAGATTGGCCACTGTTGGAAACAGAATACTGGGCTTGATGGACCTTGGTCTGACCCAGTATGGCATATCTTATGTTCTTATGTAAAGGTGGGAGGCGGTAGAGGGGATTCCCCACAGCCTGACACTGGTCTTGAGAGGCCAGAACAGGGGTTGGGTTGTGGGGAATACAGATTCTTTTCCGGCGCACAGGGATTGGGGCTCCTGAATGGAGCCACTGTGCCATGGCAACTGGACGCCATTGCGCCGTGGCTCCATTCAGGAGCCTTGACTGAGTTTGTGGGGCAGGTGCCTGTACGTGCAGGCCACCCAGAATCTGGTCCAGGCCTGCATGTACAGGCCTAGACGGGATTCTGATCCCATGGGGGCTAGACGTACCCCACAGGATCAGAATTCTGTTTATCTCTGTGCGTCTGGTTCCAACCAAACGTACAGAGGCCAGGATGTCTGCGATAGAGTATGCCTCCACATGTATAAGACATCAGATAAATGTTTAGTAATCGAGAAGGGAGGGAAAACAAGTGTCTTTCTCGGTATTGTGAGAAAGAAGTGTGAAAAAGAATCATAAGGGTGAGAGAAATACTGGGAATATATATGTGGCTGACAGAAAGTGATAGTGAATATGACAAAAAAGAGCAAGCTTGCTGCAGCACCAAGTAATACCCATGGTACAGATTTTTTTGTTATTTTTTAGGGAACAGAAAGAATCGAAAGTCAGATAGGAATTGTAGTATGGGTGCTATAGTGTAAGAGTATTTAGGGAAAGCTGTGGTATTTTTAGCGCTGCCTTAAAAGCTGAAGATTTTCAGAACAGTGACCCCTGAGAACTGCACTGCAACTTCAGCAAGTTCTTCTTCAAGAGAGAAAAAGAGAGAGCAGCAGTACTCCAAGTTTGGACCCCAACAACTTCTGTCTGGACGGATAAGTACTGGGGGCACCCGCACACATTGAGGTATTTGAACTCAAATAATTAGGGAGAATGAGTATACAGATAATTTATATTTGAAACAAAAATGCAGAAAATAGATACAGCTGGTCCTGAAACATTGTTTATTGGTTCACATTTTGTTTAACTATTAAATATTGTACCTGTTTTTTTGTTTTTGTTTACAATCTATCATTTGTGTCAGAAAACATTTATTACTTGCAACCATAGTACTTGCCTGGTAATTCAGGTTTCCTTGTATCATCAGGAACTCTTAAGACACTTATCCATTAGATTTACTTCCATTCTCTTCTGTGTACTCTCACTGAGTGTTTCCGATAGGACTTAGGGGCTTGTTTACAAAGCCGCGGTAGTGGTTCGCGATCGCGATCGCAACCGCGGCCCCATTGAAATCAATGGGGCCGCGGCTCCGATTACGATCGCAAACCGCTACCGCGGCTTTGTAAACAAGCCCCTTAGTATTCTTGTACCCTGCCACTACACCCAAAGTGGGTTATATACCATCTCACCAGCTACCGTGAAGATGCCTAATAAGGGTAAGTCTATGCTATCTTGCTCTGGGTGGGGATGGGCGGGGTTTACAGTACCTATTCAGAAAACTAAAGTTGGATTACTACAGATCTCTACACAGCAACTCCAAGGTAACAGAACACGTAGCCTCAGTCACACATGCAGAACACAGATAGATCCTCACTAAGTAGAGAATATATCTCCACAAACTAAAAGCAGACATATCTAGACAAAAATGAAATAGAAACCTACAGAACACAGACTCTGCATCAGTTGTATAGCCAGGACAGATTTTTTGGTGGGGCCTGGGCAGGACGGGCACAACCCATTAGGAAAAGTAGGCAATTGCCTAGAGAGCCAATATTCTGAGAGCCGCCTACTGCTGTCCCTCTCCAGGATCTGACCTGCAGCAGTGACAATCACATTAAAACACAGCACTTACCCAAGCCCTCCGAATTTGCGCTTTGACCAGCAGCTTCCGCCTGCCTGCAAACAGGAAGTCTGCGTTGGAGGGGGCAGAAGTGTCCGGTCCAAGCACAGCACTGCAGGTTCTAGTTAAGCATTGTGTTCTGATGTCATTACTGATGCTGCAGGTCCCAGAAAAGGGTGTCAGTTGTGACAGTGCGGTGGGAGCAGGGTGGGTGGGGGGCATGGCAGGAATAAGGATTTACTGGCCCTGGGCTTGGGATTAACATGCATGGGGACAAAGCAGCGAATGTTGATACTGCCTCTAGTTATCCTCTCATTTAACTGTTCTGCTGCCGCTGACTGGGTGGTCCTGATTCCAGAGTGAAGGGGCCATGACCCATCCTTGACTAAGCCCTTGCATGCAATTCAGCCCCAGGAAAATAGAAAGAGATACATATCCCCCTGTAATGTGCAAAATATAAAGACAGAACATGTAAATTCCAAAAACTGACAGTCTGATCGCTAAATTTAAAATAAAATTAATTTTTCTACCTTTGTTGACTGGCCATTTTAGTCTCTAATTATGTTGATCTCAGTCTCTGGTTTCTGCTTTCCTTTGTCTTCTCTTAACTCATTTTCTAGGGTCTCCAGCCCATCTGCCACTTCTCTCCTGTCTTTTTCACTTCCTTATAACTCTGGCATTTATCTTTTTTCAGCTTTTTTCCATTTATTTTTCTCTGTCTCTATCATCTCAGATTTTACCCCACCTCTTTACTGCAGTATCAAAGGGGAATTGAGTACTGGATCTACCACTTTTCGAATCCTAATGCATTCTCTCCTTCCCCAGCTTCTCTTTCCCCCAGTCTTTAACTCTCCTCTTTCTTTCTTCCTCCTGCATCCAACATCTCTCCCCTTTCCTCCTCCCTTGTGCAGCCTCTTCCTCTTCCATCCAGTGCCTGATCCCCATTTTCTCACCCTTCCCCATCATGCCCACCATTTCCAGCTCTCCCTAATTCCTACCCCATGTCCCTCTTTTTCTCCATTCCCCTGTGTCCAGTATCTCCCCACATCCTATGTCCAGCATTTCATCTCTTCCTCTCTAGCATGTCCTCCTATCTCTCCTCCTCCCACCCCAAGAGCCCACCATCTTTCCTCTTTCCTCCCTCCTCCTGTTCCCAGGATCTCTCATCTCTTCCTCCACCGCTCTCGTGTCCAGAACTTTCCCTTTCTAGCCCCCCATGTCCAGCATCTGCACTTTCCCCAATGCTCCTCCACCATCTACTCTCCATCTCTCCTCTGGCAACCATCTGCCCATTTCTCATCCCATGGCCAGCGTCTGTCCTCTGCCTGCCCCCTCTGGCCAGCATCTACTCTCTCCCCTTTCCCTCCATGGCCTGCATTTGTCCCCTTGCCCCTGCCTGTGTCCAGCATCTGTCCGCCTGCTCCCCTCTCATTGTCCAGCAATTGCCCTCCTGCCCCCTACCTCATTGTCCAGCATCTGCTGTTCCCACTGCCACCTCTGCCAATGCCTCACTCCCTTCCTGCCGCCACTGCTGGCAATGTCTCTCTCAATGTTGGCAGTAACAGTGCCTTAATAGAAAATGAAAAAAAAAGAAAGCAAAAGCACAAGGTTTTCAAGACTCCGGCGTGCTTGTAAGTTTCTGCTGGCTCCGCTCACTCTGACGTGATGAGCATGCATCAGAGGGGGTGGGACCCATAAAGACCTTAGAAGCATGCCAGAGTCACAGTATCCTGTGCTTTTTTTTCATCTTTCAAAACTGATAGCTCACCGCCGCTCCTTCTTGTCCTCAGATCTGGGGTTGGGGTGGTGGTGGTGGCAGTTGCAGGGGATGATTCCACCGCTGTCTAACTGGGAGAAGTGGCGGTGGTGCTGGTAGCAGCTGGAATTTTTTTTTTTTTACATAGAAGGCAGAGTGAGGTGATGGCTACTTGGCTGTTTTAGGGGCATTTTTTGCCGCTCCCAAAACTTTGCCGGCTGAGGCGGCCACCTCACGCTACCTAATGACAGAGCCACCCCTGCCTAAGTTTGAGAGTTAACTTCTAAATGGGTCTCTGAAAATTTACTAGGGTTGACTGTCAAACTTTATATCAAAAATTTCACTAAACTCCTAAATTTCGGAGCATAAAACATAGGTGGCAATAGATGTAGATTTAGAGCAGGGAAAAAAAGTTAGGAACGTAACACTGATTTTCAGCACTAAGCTCGTATATGATTGTGATGGGGTGTATCAGAAGCTCCTCATCTCCTGTACTGATATACCTTCAGCCAGATTAGGAACATGCCCCTTTAAGCACCAGAAGCCAGGTCCTTTTAAGAAACCTGGTTTGAATATACCTGGGAAGGGCATGGCCAGGGACGGCTCTTTTAACTGGGAAGGAACTTTGGGGGAGAGAAGAGCCCGAGGCGTTCCAGAGTACGGGGTGACCACTTACCTCTAAGGAGATCCTATGGGAAGGTAGGAACTGAGGTGTTTCCACATTGGTCAGCAGGCTTGTGGTGCTACTGCTGTGAAGCCCAGAGTAAAAGAAGTTTGGGGGAGGGGAAAGCTGTTTATCTCCTCTTCATCTGCAGTTAAAGCCCCTTAACTTTTACTTTAACTTCTGTGGTTTATCTCCTGTGGCAGTAGTCTATGACAAGTTCACCATGACCTTTATCTGTGGCAAGGGTGTTATCTTCTTCTGCAGTAATATGAGGCCAGTATGCATTATTCCTTTTCTTTCCTACCATTCTTCAGTTGTACTGTCACCTTGCTGAAATCTGATACACATTTTCAACAGTGGGGTCACCATGTAAAGGTATTCAGCAAAGATTGTGGAGAAAACTTTACTCTCTCCCCCTAAGAGATACACAGCCATTCACCTGCCAATGCCGATGAATTTTATGTTGCATTCCCTTCAGAACCCTGTTCCCTTCTGGCAGGGGGAGGGGGGCATTGATCCTTTGGGGGGGGGGGGGGAACGTGATGCTATCAGGGGTTTTGTTAAGGGTTTTTTGGAGAAAGACTTGTGGTGATGTTGGCATTTGGATGTTGGGTGCTGGTGGATTGATATGATGTCATCAGTGGAGGTGTTGAGGGGGAGAGAGGGGGTGGGCAGTTGACCTTTACACCAACTACTTCAAGCTGCATTACTGCATGCCTTGGTACAGATGTAAATATAGACATACACATTTTTGGCCATTCTGTGTATTCCCCTTATTAAATGGGGAATACATAACCTCCTTGAACTCTGTATGTGGTGCACAGTTCCATGTATAAAAAGAGCATTCTAAAATCTTTGTTTGCTCTTGTAGTCGATTTTCACTTATAAGTGCCGCTACTTACACATGGAGAAGCTTCCAAAATAACTCCTATGGTCTTGTCTCTGTATGGATAACTTAGCTATGTAGTGTTTTCTGACCTCATTAGTAACGTACATGTTTGAGTATATTTGACTTCCCCCTGGGGAATTCACTTTTGACCTGTGGTTCATTTTGTGCATGGATGCCATTCTCTGTGTTTTGTATATGGCCTTATCCAGTTAGTGCTGAATCTACTGTATGTTTTCTGCTTCTTCCTCAACCCTTACATTGAATGCGTCTGAGGCTTGCCTATCATTGAATTTTGATGGAAAGTTATTAATGCAGAATATAAAAAGCTACTTCTAGTAATTTACTGAACTCCCTTTAAGTCAAACAGCTGCTATATGGCATCTGAGATTTTAGAATTATATGTATTAATAATAATTAATGTGGTCATTTTTATATGTTGATTTTGCCTTCAGGATTTTGTGAATTCCATCAAGAAGCCTTATCCATCTGTACTGGAAACGGTAGACTTTAAAAGTCAACCAGAAGAGACCAGACAGGAAATTAACAATTCCATTAAAGAGCTGACTGATGGCAAGTATTGTGCAATTCATTAACTTTTTCCTTCCCTTACAATGCCCAAAGTACTAAAAATGTCTTCCACAGTCTGCTGTTCAAGCGACTGCAGGAGATTAATCCTTACTCTTTATGTTCTTATCTGTGAAGTGTAGTCAATAAATTAACCAATTGTTGCTGTGTACCGGTCAACCTTGCTTCCTTGTTTTGGGACCTTGATATAATCATAATGCTGCTATGTGCAAGCCAGCTTAGTCATCGTATGCGTTTAGGGCCGTCTACCATTTTGGGTCAATGGATATATAAGTTTCCATACCAATATTAATATCCAGGTCCACCATTTTTTTTATCCTGACATACTCTCACCTCCTCTGAATCTGCCTCAAGCAGGCTTAAGTTCTGTTGTATTTCTTATTTCTGACACCCCTGCTGGTGGTTCACTTCAGGGAATTATCATTGTCTCAGTAAAGAAATATATCCTCATATTTCCTATGAGTTGCCCTCCCTTCAACTTCCTATCATGACCTTTGAATTTCTTTTTCTATGGAAAACATCAACTGCTTTTACTTTAGTGACGGCTTCTTTCAATATTTAAATATTATGCTCCCCAGGGCTGGTGTTAGACATGCAGGGGCCCAGGGCAGAAAGTCTGCCTGTGGGCTATGCCTCCTTCAGCTTGAGGCAGGCTTGGGCCTAGAGCAATTGCCCTGTTTGCCACTGTCTAATACTGGCCCCGATGCTCCTTTCCCCTTTTTCTTTGCTTTAATGAGTACAGTCATTTAGAATGCATTTAGCCTCTCTGTGCAGGGCATGTCCTGCAGGCCCTATGCCATTCTGGCAGCTTTGATCTGAACTGCTTTCATCCTTTATCAGGCTGTGAATAAAACTTTACCCATGATGCAATAAGCAGGCCAGTTTTCAAAGGACATTATGGGGGTTATTCTGAGCCATGAATAGTAGGAATGGATGTACCATCCCTGCTATTCGTGGTTTCTCCTGCCCCTGAATAACTTCCCCGCCAGTTGTGTGGGGAAGTTAGACAGGGCAGAGTCTGGGTGGGCAGTGGGTGGTCACCGGCCCTGGACATACAGGGCCGATTCTAATGTTGGCCCTGTATCTCCAGGGTCAGCGAAATGTCAGGGCAAGGTATTCCATCTCTGAGGTGGAATAATTTCCCTGGACCTTTTTTTTTTTCCCTGCTGGGGTGCAGATGGGGTAGGTATTCCACCTTCGAGGTGGAATAACTTCCCTGGACATGTTGTTTTCTTTCTACTGGGGCGCAGATGGGGGTGGGGTGGGGGGAGGGATGACATTCCCTGCAGCCCGATCCTGGCCTTAGGAGTGTAGCGGCAGAGCGCAAACAATCCAATAATACCAGGAGTCTGTTCAGAAGGTCCAAATCATTTATTTGTGCACAAGACTCAAGCAGAATCACATTCAAAATGGCTGAGCCCCGGTTTCTAGCAAAACAACAACTTATATACTTTTCTTCTCCATTCTAGACATAGTCAAACATTTCATTGGTCCCGGTAACCCCTTCTATCCCATCTATTGGTCCCGGTACCACTACGTAGTTGTCCAATGAGGACTTTGGTCTGGGCTCAGCACCTGCTTGCCCCCCTTCCAGTCCCCATTACAATGGTCAGTTCTTAGACTCTTGATACAATTCTCCTCCAAGGTCACTGGCTAACCAAAACATATGGGAAAGCAGGGCACTGTAACTTTTCTTTCAGCAAAGTTAATTAATTCCATAGAAGCTTCACACATCTTATCAGTTCCAATTAAAGTTGTTTTTCTATCTCTTCTAAGTTTCGTTTCTGCTTAGCTATGCTTAGTTAAGTTTCGATTCTTATGAAAGCAGCATGGGGGGGGGGGGTTCACTCCTCTGGGCCTAACCTCAGGCTTCATTTACAGGTCAAGCTGCTTAGGTCTGCCTGCCTAGTTTAATCAGCATGGATCATAGGCCTTTGCCTACCACATTACCCCTTTGATTAATCTCACCCTATTATTAATAAGGTGTGAGAGTTAAATCACTTAATTACACTGGGGTCGGAATCCGACCATGCGTAGCAGGATTAGGGTGCCATAGGGCCAAAATCTTAGTAGCAGTTTTACGTTCTACTGTATTTTCAATAACACTATTAATGGAGCGCATACAACATGCAATTATACATGGTAATAACAGAAACAAGGCTACAAATACTAATATTATCATAGCAAAAGTAGTAAGTCCTCCTAATCCAGAGAAGATAGATTCAAACCAATTGGGTATCATAAGACCATGCCAGGTCTGTACAGGCACATAAGCTTGCTTGCGCATATTTTCAGCAATTTCTTCAACTACTTGACCTTTGTCATCTATCTTCAGACAACAATTGGTTAAATTCAGCTTACCACATACTCCTCCTTCAGCTGCTAATAAGTAATCTAGTGCCAAACGATTTTGATATATCACAGTACGCATTTGTGTGCTTTGTCTAGCTTGGAGGGTGAGTGCTTGGCTAGTCTCATTAGTTATCAATTCTACAACTGCTTGTAAGCGTATAATATGGTTTATCATGTACACAGGGGTCCGGTATCCCCAGGTGCCATCTTGCTCCCAAGTGGCAGGTCCATAATAGGCAATAATTCTCTCAGGTGGCCAATCTTCCCCATCCCATCTTTCCCATTTGCCTATCTTCAAGGCTGCTCTTTTCTGTCTCTTTGTATATACTGGGTAACCTAATTGTTCTCCATGTTCTGTGGGTAACAAAAAGAAAGAAGGTCGGATGGTGCCTAAGACACACGCCCCTCCCCAGTGAATAGGGAGTCGAGCATATGCTCGGGTTCCACAGATCCAATACAAGCCAGGTGGGGCTTGCCAGGCATGAGGCTGGGCAAGGTTTGTCCATAAATCGGCAAGCTCTGGGAATTTTGCTAATGGTTGGCAGGTTCAGGTTCATTAACTCCTGACCACCAAGACGTCTGTTTTGTGGTATCATTATAGAACCTCTGGCTGAGACAGACAAGCTGTCCCACTTGCAAGGTGAACTGGGGTCCAGTCCGAGCATAGCACAGACGTCCGACTATTGGATGTGCTAAGACCCATTCACTGGTGGTCTTATGCAATTCAGAATGATTATAAGCTATTGAGTAATTCAATTCTTGGGCCTCCCATGGCCATTGATCACCCATTCTAGTCCCTCTGCAGAAGTAACAGTCTGAAATGTGGAGACTGGATACGACTGCTCCAGCTAGTTCCAAGAATAGATTCTGGGAAGGATGGGGGATGTCAAACTTGTTTACATGCATGGTCTCATAGAAGGTATTGTGTATGTGATACCGTGATGAATGATGGGCCTGAGTATTTAGCCTTATATATACAATAATTCTGGGATCTGACCCGGAGCCTGCAATGAGTAGTCCAAATTTATATCCTTGTTTCCAAGCACTAGGATTTATTATATGTAACTCTAATGGATTGCAAGCACCCTTCTTACATTTGTCTAGATTCTTTACATATGGTTTATGTAGAACTGCCATTCGATTATCTCTGGTATTCTCTAACATACCAGATATCCATATAGCATAGAACACACATTCCCACCTCGGGCAATAATAGTCTTTAACTGGTGCTGTGCTATATTTGTTTGCTACACCTCGTTTACCTGTGCATGCCCCCCACCCGGTTGTTCCTTCTGGACACATACTTGTGATCATGAGAATATGCCTTTTCCCAGTTGGCACAACTAGAACGTCCATCTCTATTGATAGCATCACAAGCATCAAAGTATAAGGCAGCAGCCTTTGTGGGGTCAGTGAGTGGGGGTGTGGCATTCAGCAAAGCTCCATCTGCATCATCCCATCGTATTTCTAGAGTATAATAGGATGGGTTCTGATGTGGGTTAAAGCAAACCTTAGTATCGCCTGTGGTGCAAATATTCAATTCAGTGGTGTTATATATACACCGACTTACTTTACCAGTACAGGTATAGTAAGAATGATAAAGCAAAGTCTGAGTTACTTTCATTCCAGTCCGAGTGGAAGTAATGCAGGCAGTACATGGGGGTAAAGCAAGAGTAAGTTCAAAGCTCCCCAGGCAAGCAACCAGAACAAAATAGAAACAAAGATGCATGTTGATTGTAGTCCTTCTGAGTCTCCGCTGAAGATGTTGACCTCGACGTCCACTGTCCCTTGACACAATGCTGACCCGTTTGCTAATGAAGCAATTCAACGGGTGCTGATGTTGATTGAAGATCCTCAAGGTCCCGTTGCAATGCCAACTTACCAATTGCAGTTGGCCTGATGACAGTCTGTGGAGGCACAGTTATTCACTGAAGAAAACAAATGTCTTTGCTGTTTTGGAAACAGCAATCCTCTTCGAAAGACTTGTCTACTGTGAAATACTGTAGTTCTTGGGTGGCCTGATTAAGGTTCTAGGCCACGGGTTGCCGCCTCAAGGTGAGTCGCAAAGGTACATCCGGATGCTGCACTGCTGTCCACTGATTTGGTTCTGGAACTGCTGCTGGCTTGACTCTGCTATGATGGATCCAAGATTCGATTTCTGCGACCTTGACAGCTGTCGGTGTAGACAGGATGACAGTGTAGGGTCCCTTCCATTGCGGTTCCAGCAGTGTCTTCTTCCAATCTTTGATCCACACCGAAGTACCAGGCTTGTAGGGATGCAGGGATTCCGTCAAGTTGATGGGTAACTGGTCCTGTACCCACGTGTGAAGAGTCTGCAGAACAGAACTAAGAGCTAGAAGTTCTTGTCTGGTTATCTCTGAACCAATTTGTGTCAAACTCCCTTTGATTCCCTACACTATTGGTGGGGGCTTACCATACATGACTTCAAAGGGAGAAAATCCTGATGATTTTACAGGGGCTGAACGTATTCTAAGTAAAGCTATCGGGAGAACCTGGGGCCACTTCAGGTGAGTCTCCTGGCACAACTTAGACAACTGAGATTTTAAAGTGCGATTCATTCGCTCAACTTTCCCTGAACTTTGGGGCCTGTATGCAGTGTGTAACTTCCATTGTATCTGTAGGGCACTTGCTAACTGTTGGGTAATTTGAGACACAAATGAGGGCCCATTGTCCGACCCTATTACTGCAGGGATTCCATATCGGGGAATGATCTCCCTCAACAATACCTTGGTAACTTCTCTGGCTTTCTCAGTCCTGGTGGGGAAGGCTTCCACCCACCCAGAGAAGGTACAGACTAAGACTAACAAATAGCGGTATCCATTGGCTTTTGGCATTTCAGTAAAGTCTATTTGTAAGTTGTGCATAGGGACCACACCACCTGACTGAGCTCGGGGTGGTGGTGTAGGACCCTGCTTGGCATTGTTCTTTGCACAGGTGACACACTGATGAACTACTGATGCGGAGAAAGCTCCTAACGGTGTGATGCAGAAGTGAGGTCTAAGTGCGTTTTCCATGGCGTTTTTTCCATAATGTGTAGCTTGATGAAAAGCCTTTACAAAGGCTGGTCCCAATGACTCAGGAATGACTATTCGTCCCGGAGGTTGGTTGCCCTCTGCTGGTGGCAACTCAATCCATCCATCCTTCAGTACTCCCTTTTCTTTATCACAGTAGTATTGCAATTCTTTGGTGGTATATCGTGGGGTCCATAAGTTAAGGGGTACTGGAAACAATGCTGCTTGTACTGGTGTCGCTTGTGGTGAAATTTGGCCTGTCATAGCTGCTTTGCGTGCTGAGGCATCGGCAAATCTATTTCCTTGAGCAACTTCTCCTTTTCCTGTTTGGTGTCCGCGGCAGTGCATCACAGCGACTTGTTTTGGGGTCCATACTGCATCTAGTAACATTAATATTTCCGGGCCGTACTTGATGGATTTGCCTCCCGAGGTAATGAGTCCTCGTTCTTTATACAGAGCTCCATGAGCATGTAGAGTTGTGAAAGCATACTTTGAGTCTGTATATACATTCAACTGAAGTCCAGCACCTAATACTAGTGCCCTTGTTAGCGCTATCAATTCTTCTTTCTGTGCTGATGTTCCTGAGGCAAGAGCTGATGATTCGATAACTTTCTCCCAGGTTACCACTGCATACCCGGCACAGCGTCGCCCATTGATGATGAGGCTGCTTCCATCCACAAAGTAGGTCTGGTCAGGGTTTTCTATAGGTATATCAGTTAGATCAGGTCGACTTGAAAATACAGTATCCATGACTTCTATACAGTCATGCTCCGGAGGGTCTCTGCTGAGCGGTATCAATGTAGCTGGGTTGAAGGCATGGCTCACTTCCAATTGTATTTGCGGATTTTCACATAGCATGCTCTGGTATTTCAGCATTCGGGAATTGGTGAGCCAATGATTTGCTTTTTGTTCCATGAGGGCAAGTACTGCATGTGGTACTGTGACGCGTAGATTCTGTCCTAAGGTGAGTTTGTCTGCTTCACTCACTAACGCTGTAGCTGCAACAGCTCTCAAACATGGTGGCCATCCCTTGGCTACAGGATCCAATTGTTTCGATGGGTATGCTACGGGTCGCTCCCAATGTCCTAAT
Organism: Ichthyophis bannanicus; assembly: GCA_033557465.1. Classification (NCBI taxonomy): domain Eukaryota; kingdom Metazoa; phylum Chordata; class Amphibia; order Gymnophiona; family Ichthyophiidae; genus Ichthyophis; species Ichthyophis bannanicus. Next base: position 1,033,151,949 of record CM066031.1, read on the forward strand.
TTCTGAGTCAACATGCCTAGAGCGTTCCCTTGCATTTCATGTACAAATAGACGGAAGGGTTTGTGAATGTCTGGTAGTCCGAGTGCTGGTGACGACATCAATTCTTCCTTCAGGGTTTTAAAAGCTGCGTCTTGTTCAGGTCCCCACTCTAGTGGCGACTTCTCTTCTCCTTTGGTGGCTTCATATAGTGGTTTAGCAATCTGAGCAAAGTTAAGTATCCATATCCAGCAGTACCCTGCTGCTCCCAGAAAAGCTCTGACTTGCTTTCTGGTAGTTGGGGTTGGGATACTGCATACGGCTTCCTTCCTTTCTCGTCCCAACTGTCGGCTTCCTTTGGACAGGCGGAAGCCCAAATATTTTACTTCTTTTTGGCATAGCTGTGCTTTTGCTCTGGAAACTTTGTATCCGGCTTCATCCAATAGTTGCAAAAGGTCATTAGTGGCTTGTATACACTCGCTTTCCGATATGGCAGCTACCAGTAGATCATCCACATATTGGAGAAGTACTCTTTTTTCAGGGGCCACAGGGTAGCTTGAAAGATCCTGGTTTAGTGCAGCACTAAAAATGGTGGGTGAGTTCTTGAATCCTTGAGGCAATCGTGTCCAAGTAAGTTGGCCCCGTCTTCCTGAGACAGGGTCCTGCCATTCAAAGGCAAACAGCAATTGGCTAATGGGGGCTAATCTTATGCAAAAGAACGCATCCTTCAAATCCAAAACAGTAAAGTGAGTAGCTTCAGCCGGAATCAGTCCTAAGAGTGTGTAATGATTTGGCACAACTGGATGTATGGTTTCACCTGCTTCATTCACCCTCCTTAGGTCTTGCACTGGGCGGTAGTCACCTGTCCCAGGCTTCTTCACTGGCAAGAGAGGAGTGTTCCATGGTGACTGACATACTTTAAGTAGGCCATACTCCAGTAGTCTCAACAGGTGGCGGTGGATACCTTCAATCGCTGCTCTTGGGAGTGGGTATTGTTTGACATGTACTGGTTCTGCACTAGGCTTGAGGTTCACAATTATTGGAGCTATATGTTTGACTAGGCCTGGTGGGTTGCCCTCTGCCCATACTCCAGGAGGGGCTACAATACTTTTAAGAATATGTTCGATATTGGTATCAATGATTGGCTCTGTACCATAATATCTCCACTCTTCTTCTCGGGGAACAGTAAGCACCATTAGTCCCGCAGGTTTTGAATTCACTGTCATTTGCATTTCTCCTTTCTCAGTAAAGGATATTTGGGCCTGCAGTTTGGCTAGCATATCTCATCCCAGTAGTGGCACTGGGCACTTGGGCATGTAAAGGAATTGGTGCGTTATTTGCTGTCCCCCTAAATTACATATGCGGTTTTGAAGAAAAGGCTTAGTGGCTTTGGTACCAGTTGCTCCCACAATGCTGACTGCTCTTGTAGAAAAAGGGGCTATCTGCTTATCTACTACAGAATGTTCTGCTCCAGTATCAACCATAAAGTCCATGAATTGGTCTCCTATTTGTATACTGACCATAGGCTCCTGGAGACCTAAAGCGAATTCGGAGCCCGGTCTGTCCTAATCTGTTTCATCAAAATCAGAGGCCGTTGCGGCTGCGACTCCCTGTATGGCCTCCGCTCGTTCTCGTTGAAAATGTTCTCGATTGGTTCCTCTGCGGTTCTGGGGTCGGCCTCTCTCTCTTTCCCTCCAAGGGGCGTTTTCCCCTTCCTCCTGAGAGGCGTCTTCGAGTCGCGGGCATGCATTTCTCCAATGTCCTTCTTCCCTGCAGTAAGCGCATTGGTTCGCGCCTAGTGGGGGCCGGTTATCTCCGCGGCCCCGCCCTCTTCCTCTGCTCCTTCGACTAGGGACACCTCCCCTTTTCTGTTCAACTATGGCCGCAGCCAAAAAATCAGCTTTCTTCTTCATCCTTCGATCACTTTCTTTCTGTCTTTCATTATCACGATTCACAAACACTTTATGAGCGACTTCCAGTAACTGAGTTGCATTCATGCCCACAAACCCTTCTAATTTCTGTAGTTTATGTCTAATATCAGGTTGTGACTGGTTTACAAAAGCAGCATTTACCATGCATAGGCTTCCTGGTGCATCTTGGTCATAGGGAGTATACATCCTGTATGCTTCAGATAATCTTTCATAGAATACTGCTGGGCTTTCATCTATGCCCTGAATAACTTCGGTCACTTTAGAGAGATTCATAGCTTTCTGACCCCCCTTTCGCAGACCTTGCATAAGGCCTTGGCGAAACCGTGATAGAGCTCTGGATCCTCTATCGGTATTCGGATCCCACTGGGGGTCTTCATTAGGGAATTCTCTTTTAGCTGCTTCGCGATTGTCTATTCCTGCTCCTTCCCCTCCCTCTGCCAGGGGATTGTCTGCTAGCCAATTAATAGCTGCTCGCTTAATTCGTGTCCGCTCCTCAGTAGTAAATAAAGTCGACAGGAGCTGACGGCAATCTGACCAAGTGGGTTGGTGAGTTTCCATAATAGTATGCATCAATTCTGTTAACTCTTGGGGCTTGTCAGTGTAGGAAGCATAATGCAATTTCCAGTTCAGCAAATCAGTAGTGGAGAAAGGCACATATACTAGACTTAGGGGTCCCGCCACTATCTGGTCCTCCTCATTTCTTACGGGCATTCCCGGGACCTGCCGTAGTGGCATCAGTTTCTTGACAGGAGCTTTCTGTAACTTAATAGAAACATTCTTGATGGGGGCTTTCTGTCTCACAGTGCGCTTAGTCTGGGATGCTTCGCTTGTTACAGATGAGCTTGCGCTGACAGCTGATTTTACGCTATCAGTCTCGCCCTGAGAGGACACTTCCTCTTCGTCTTGCTCTGACTCATCCTTCTCCTCAGTCTCAGGCGAGCCAGTATCCTCATTAAGAGGGGGATCATCTATCTGCCCTTCTGGGGGTGGGTCCGGGGATGGGTCTCGCTGCCGCCGAGGTGCTGCCGCAGGACGTGGAGGTACTTTCACTGGGCACTGGGCTCGGGGCTGTCTGGTTACAACTCCCGGAGACTCAGGATCTACCAGAACAGGTTTCTGACTGGGTTTCTCAGCTGTCCCTGTCTTCTGGGCCTGGTCTGTTAATGCTAACATTATCCTGCACTGTTCTTCATAACAGCGCTGTGCCCAAGGGGGCGGATTCTCACAAATACTTAACCAAGAGTCTATATATGGGTACTGGTCGGGGTGCGCTGCTCGCACCTTCCGATGAACTGACTGAACAATTCCTATGTTAAATGTTCCATCTCGGGGCCACATGGGGTCTAAGGTGGGCCACTCCCTAGTACACAAAAGCTGTAATCGTGAGGCAGTCATTTTTACTCCATAATCTCCTGAATATCCTTTATTAAAATACTTGATCATACATTCTAACGGAGTGTGCCTAGTAGACCCCTCCCCTCCCATATCGATGTGTGCGCGCAACAACAAACAGAAGGGAAAAGGAGGGCGGACCGTGGGTGAGGGGTCCTCACGGCCCTAGAAACATTTAAGGGAAACAAATAACAAGACAAGACGACGGTCGCTTCCTCTGTTTTACGACCCGGACGCGGTCGCCCGGCCAGGAACTGCGTTACTCAGGAGTCCGCCTTCGCTTGGTCCGTGCTGCCAGACCTCTCACTCACACCTCATTCACACAATCATGCTAGCAACGTATCCCAAAAACAGCCCAATCCTGTCTCTGCTGACTAGGCTATATCAAATTCCAAAATCAAAATCAAAAAGACGATAGTTTCACCCCGCGCATACACTATGCAGGGTTAGTCGGACCGTCTTGAGAGGTGATCAAGCTCTCTTACCAACTACCAAATTCCAAAATTCAAACAGCAGTTCTGCTCTGACTCATCTGTCTAGACATATCAAAACTATACTCACCGGATCCGGTCCCCGTTCCCGAGCAAGCGCATGAGTTGGACCTCGGACTCCCCTCACGGGTTCGAGGTGTTGGCTCCATCCGGGTCAAGCACCCGCCGAGGCCTGGCCCCACTCCCTCCGATGCAACTGGACCGGTGGCGCCTGGGAGCGAGCCCACGTCGGAAGGGCACGAGCCCGGCAGGACCAAACCTGTAGAGGCGGAAAGTTGTGGTATATTGGCTCATATACCCTCTACTCCCCACAATTCCCGGCCAACGCACCAAGAATATGTAGCGGCAGAGCGCAAACAATCCAATAATACCAGGAGTCTGTTCAGAAGGTCCAAATCATTTATTTGTGCACAAGACTCAAGCAGAATCACATTCAAAATGGCTGAGTCCCGGTTTCTAGCAAAACAACAACTTATATACTTTTCTTCTCCATTCTAGACATAGTCAAACTTTTAATTGGTCCCGGTAACCCCTTCTATCCCATCTATTGGTCCCGGTACCACTACGTAGTTGTCCAATGAGGACTTTGGTCTGGGCTCAGCACCTGCTTGCCCCCCTTCCAGTCCCCATTACAATGGTCAGTTCTTAGACTCTTGATACAATTCTCCTCCAAGGTCACTGGCTAACCAAAACATATGGGAAAGCAGGGCACTGTAACTTTTCTTTCAGCAAAGTTAATTAATTCCATAGAAGCTTCACACATCTTATCAGTTCCAATTAAAGTTGTTTTTCTATCTCTTCTAAGTTTTGTTTCTGCTTAGCTATGCTTAGTTATGCTTAGTTAAGTTTCGATTCTTATGAAAACAGCATGGGGGGGGGGGGTTCACTCCTCTGGGCCTAACCTCAGGCTTCATTTACAGGTCAAGCTGCTTAGGCCTGCCTGCCTAGTTTAATCAGCATGGATCATAGGCCTTTGCCTACCACAGGAGGACAGATCAGGGGTCGGGCTGTGGGGAATTAACTTTATTTTCCGGTGGCCGGTATTGCAGCTCCAGGCCATGGCAACATGACGCCATGGCACCGTGGCTCCATTGAAGAGCCTTGACTGAGCTAGCTGGGTGCAGTCCTGCAGGTGCAGGGCTGTTCGCGATTCTGATCCCATGGGGCTAGACATGCCTCGTGGGATCAGAATCGCAATCCCCTCTGTGTGTCCGGTTCAGACCAGACACACAGAGGGGATCTACATCTGGAACAGAATCGGGCCCTGTATGTTTACTAGTGGCTGATAAACATAGAACGTCCCTATACATAGATTAGTGTGAAGGTGAAAATTTATCTAACTATCTGTATAGTAAAGGGGTGGAGGGAGGGTGGAACAACCATGGAACGAGCATTCGTATAGCAACAATATTCAGCCGCTATATGGATTGTATATGTTTAGTGTAGACCCATGGAATAGCAGGCCTAAACCAAATAAATAGTTGCACCTTAGATGAGACATATAGCAGTGTGAATATGCATATTAATTAAAATGCTGCAGCTGGCATTTAAATTGATACACTAACTGCCACCGCTCAATCTGACTTACAAAAAGGGTGCATTAAAAATGTACACTAAGACTGGTGCATCTCCTCATAACTCTTTTTTCAATGTGGGATTAGCTATTACTATCCAAGGCAGTGAGTCATGGTAAGCCCCTGAAGGCTTAACTTATGCTTTATAATGCTGGAAATTCAGCTCTTTGATCAGAGGTGGAGTAAAGTGTATAATGGGTTTATGCTAGCCAATTTTAAGGAACTCCCCTGTGAGGGGAGCTCATTTCCATGGTGGGCCAATGATCCCTGTCTGAGGTTTTCCTAAACAAAGCGCAGTCATCACACTGCACATTTCCCAGAGCTGACATATTCCAGTTAATACATTCAAAATAAAGAGATATCTTTCTACCTTTTGTGCATTTTTTTCAGTTGCAATTGCTCCAGCCACTTTCTTCTGGTTTCTTCGTGTCTTCTGCTAACTCTCCATCATTTGCTGTCCATTTGTCCTTTCTTCTCTCTTCTAGTTTTTTTCCATTCTCTCTCTCTACATCTGCTTTAACATACTAATCTTTCTCCTTTTGCTCTTTCCTCATTCCTATTTCATCCACACAAATTTTACCCCTCCATCCTCAATCCCCACTTACTCTCCCAATACCCGGCCAATTGTAGATTTTTCATCCCTCCCACACAAAATATTTTTCCCCTCTCCATTTCACTCTCCCAGCCCCATCCCATTCTAATCCTCCCCCAACATCAGCTCCCTTCTAGATCCAGCCTCACCCAGCATCCGTTCCCTTCTAGTCCCTGCATCAGTCCATTACCAGTCCTAGCCCCCCCATCAGCCCATTTCCAGTCCTAGCTCCCCCATCCATTTCCAGTCCTATCCGAGTCCCTCCCTCAGCTCATTTCCAATCCCAGCCCCCCATCAGCCCATTTCTAGTCATTTCCTAGCCCCACCATCAGCCCATGTCAAATCCTAGCTCCCCTCCTCTCAGCCCAACTCCAAACCAAGCCCCCCATGAGCCTACTTCCAGTTCTAGCCCCTCCATGAGTCCATTTCAATCCAAGCCCCCACCATAGCCCATTTCCAATCTTAGCTCCCCCCAACAGCCCATTTTCATTCCTATCCTAGCCGCCCCATCAGCCCATTTCCTGTCCTAGCTCCCCCCCACTTAGCCCATTTCAAGTCCTAGCTCCCTCCCCTCACAGCCCATTTCCATTCCAAGCCCCCCTCCCCATCAGCTATTTGCAGTTCAAGCCACCCCTTCCACTCAGCCCATTTCCATTCCAAGTCCTCGTCCCCATTGGCTATTTGAAGTTCAAGCCTCCCCTTCCACTCAGCCTATTTCCAGTCCTAGCAACCACCCAACCCATTACCAGTCCTAGCCCCCCCATCAACCCACTTCCAGTCCTAACCCCCCCATCACCCCATTTTCAGTTTAAGCCCCCCATAGCCCATTACCAGTCCTAAGCCCCCCATCAGCCCACAGTCCATTACCAGTCCTAACCCCTTCAGCTCACCTCAAGACCTAACCCCTCCCCATCAGCCCATTTCCTGTCCTAGCCCCCCATAGCCTATTACCAGTCCTAACCCCCCATAGCCCATTACCAGTCTTAACCCCCCATCACCCCATTTCTAGACAGCCCCCCATAGCCCATTACCAATCCTAACCCCCCATCAGCCCACAGCCCATTACCAGTCCTAACCCCATTAGCCCACCTCAAGTCCTAACCCCCTCCATAGCACATTACCAGTCCTAATCCCCCCATCAGCCCACAGCCCATTACCAGTCCTATTCCCCCCCCCTTCGGCCCAGGGAAAATTAAAAATAAAAATTAAAAATGCTGGCTGCTGCCGCCGCGGCAGAATTGAGTGTCCCGCGGGGCCCCTCCTGCCCAGCTGAGCCCTCCCTGCCTGTCTGAGCCTCTCCGCGACGGCTTTCAGGGCTGAATTTCCCATCAGTCCCTGCGGGCTTAACAGAGCCGCGAGGGAGACACTCTACTTCGCGGATCTGAAAGCCGTCGCAGAGAGGCTCAGCCGGGCAGGGGGGGACCTGCGGGATATTCGATTCTGCTGCTGCTGTGGCGGCAGCGGCAGTAGCCAGCTTTTTTTTTTTAAATTTAATTTATTTTTAAAGCAGAATGTTCTTTGCATGGGGCCCCCTGAAACACGGGGTCCTGTGCAAAAAACATTCTCGCTCAATGGACGGGCCGGCCCTGATTACAAGATTCTTACACAGGTTCACAAAACTCTTTACACCAGTTGTCCAGAATACCTTGCTTCTTCATTCATCCTGCATACCCCTCAACATTCCTATCCATATGAATCACCCTTTCCTACCCTCTCCCTATCAGGTACATCTGGAAATGACATGCCACCCTGCCTTTTATTTCCTTGGCCCCTCCCTTTGGAACATCCTCCCTTTGTCCCTTCGTCTAGAACCTTCTTTTCTAAAATTCAAGGCACAACTCAAGACCCACCTGTTTTGTACAGCCTTTGACATTCCACCTGATTCTATTTAGTGGTCTCTATCAATGTTTGCCCTTCCCACTTCTCTTTCTCCCCCTAATCTCTGCACTCCTTGTGTTGTCCCATCTTGTAATTCCCCACTTTCCTATCCATTATTGGTGTTCTTTTCTAGGGTTTATGTTATTTTATTGTGAACCACTCTGTTGTTCCCACTAAGGGCAGTATATCAAGTATTAAATGAAATGAAATTTTAAGGCATGCTCACTGCCACTTATGTTTATATTTTGTAAAGTGGAATGGAGGAGTAACCTAATGGTTAAGAGCACTGGCTTGGGAACCCAGAGTTTGATTCCCACTAGCACTCCTTGTGGCCTTGGGCAAGTCACTTAACCCTCCATTGCCTCAGAAAAATCCATGTTATCAATATCCCTGTTTAATGTACATTACCAAGTTTAAGTTACAATGTAAACCACTTTGAGTGAAATGATAAAGCAGTATATAAAACATGTTAAATAAAGACAAGTAGGTGCCTTGCCTTTAGAAAAAAGGCTTAATTCAGGTCTATAAAAATGTGCTTTAACGGGGCACCTTCTTATAAAATTACACTCTAAGTGGGTAATTTTATGAAGTCGCACCTAATTAACATGGGTTTTCATGCACAGGAGAAACATTTTAATTTATTTATTCATTTCATTATGCCTTTTTCTTTGTGTTTGACTTGTTTCATTTCATTGTTTTATGCTTGGGAAAAAAAATAAATGAAGGGAAATAGATTATAAAAGACTGCTGTCAACATGTCCGACTACATGCTCCATTAATCGTTTCAATCCCAGCATTTTTGCATACTTGTGGATTGTGCCATGGGTGAGCAGATGGAGCATCAAAATGGGGCTCTGACAGTTCTCCTGTAAATTGCTGATGACCAGCCAGAAATGCACAGATGCCATGCTCTGTGAATTTATACCCTGCACAGACCTTTTTATCTCTAGGTTTCCATTTGAAGTTACGGCCCTGTTTGGTTCTCATCAAAACTCATTGCCGTCAATTTGGTAGTGAGTGGTCCATGAAGATCTCACAGTTGTCGTTTATAAACAAAAATTGAAATCCTTACATTCAGTACCATGAAGTGGCTCATCAGCACATCCTTCATGGTGTTTATGTAAAGGAAGTCCCTGATTTAATTATCAACTTAGAAACTAAGGGCCCCATATTCAAAAGATAAACCTGCTGTGAGCAATAGTTAGTGGCAGTATCCGGATAGTACTGGAGTGATCTAGCGGCAGCTGGGGAGGTGCTGGAAATTATCTTGATAGCGGCAATAATCAGTCACTATCCAGAAGAATTTTGCCGATAATGTTAGGACTCCAGTTTCTCAATTTTGCTATTCCATTTATCATGAGTGTTTAATACTTTAATACATAGGATGGCAAATTAAAATGTAGCAAATCCAAAATGACTGGAATTATGCGTAATTTGTTTTATGTGTCTTACAAAATTCTTATAGTAAAGTGAAGTGGCCTACAGGAGGTCCACAAAGGAATCCAAATTTTGTTAATCCAAGGCAGTAAATAGCTGCATAAGAAATTTGACACTTTTGTGTGAAAACATCAATGAAACATCTGACTGATTATTTTATGTAGGTAAAATTGAGAACATGCTGGAAGAGGGGAGCTTGAATGAGGAAACCAAGATTCTTCTGCTGGATGCTTTCTGCTTTACAGGAAACTGGATGACTAAATTCTGCGAAAGTGAAACAAAAGAAATGCCATTTCAAATTAATAAGGTACGTAAAAATGACTATGAGCATCCTGTCACGGTGACAGCCTATGAGAAATGGATATGTAAGATGGCAGATTCCTAAGATAACTGAGGTTTCAAAAATGTCTTAATGAAGGTCAACCAAATGTTCTGGGTCATTCCTTCTTAATGGGCTAAATGAAAACATGTGTGAGCAGCTTTTGAGAGTTACCCCATCAGGTCAAAGTAAACGAGGAGGCTGATGAAAAGAACGATGAGGCTGGAATGTATAAGGAAATCGCAGGTGCACGCCAGGGAAGGTATTGAGGGAAGTGAAGGTGTGATGTCTTAGTGATTACTGAGAAGACTGGCAGAGAAAGAAAGGGGGAAATATTTGGCTGCCTGACTACTTCATGACACATTTGCTTGCCTTTATCTCTAATAATCAGCAGCCCTATCTTAGGATTGCTATTCGTACTGCCTTACAAAATGGATCAAATTAGTCGGATAGTGGCTGGCTGTAACCCTGTATGGATATCTTTTTGGCATGATCCTGGACCACACTTGCCCTTTCCTTTCTTATCCAGATAAGGTTTGATTTGATAATGGGCCCTGGATTTTTACAAAAATGATTTATGCAGTTACACCCAGTGTTAACCTCCCACATCCTTTTGAATATTGATCCCAATAAGATTATGTCTCTAATGTCTATCTTGACTTGATCTCTAAGCGATTGGAACTTATGTGCATACCCGATGTACACGTTAGGAGGCTTGTTATAAAATTATCTTTTCTATGCCTCCATACAGCATTGCTTTCATCTGTTATGCACTATACAACTAATGATAATAATGATTGCAATAATACTCCTCTTTTGTGAAGAATCCAGTGCTTCCTATGAAGAATCCAGTGCTAAGCTCTTTTGTGATGAATCCAGTGCTAAGTCCTATGTTTTGAAGTGTCTGATGATTTTAATTGTGAACGTTTTACCTTCTTGGATAGTTCTGAAGTTTTCTTTTAGTATCCTGATCATATGTCATTATACAATGACCTTTTGCAAGTATGGAAGACCTTTTGAGCTGCTTTGAAAATTCAGCATCGAAAAACCACAAATTTAAGCGGCGTGGATCACTCTGTGCCTTTCAGCATACCTGCACTGCAGTTTGAAATACTACTACTATTAAACATTTATATAATGCAACAAGGTGTATGCAGTGCTATACAGATACATATAAGAGACAGCCTCTGCACTGTGAGGCCTACATTTAGTAAAGACACATACAAAAAAGCACATCAGGATTTGCAGCAAATGAAGGGAAAAATTTATAATCTTAAATATGGTTTAATAGATAGAGTTGTTACCTGACTGCTTTTAATCTGAGCAGGTGACTGTTAGCAGAATATAGAAAGCAGCCTTCGCCCCCCCCCCCCCCCCCACAGGGTAAGAGTAAGGATGACCACTGCTTGTGGAGATCCTTTACCTAATCCAGTAAAACAGGAAGTTAGTGTGGAGCCCAGGGGGGCCGGTGTGCATGTGCTGGCAGAACTTACAGTGGCCCCGCCCTCTTCTGCTTGAGCTTCCTGTAACCAGAGGAATGCACGTGAGGGGTGGAGGTGCTACAGAGACTGCCAGCATGCGTATGCCAGATTCGGGCCCCCTGCTGAATTCCATTTCTGTTGCTTCTACAGCTGTAATGTGCCTTGGAATAGCCATAGATGCTGAGAAGTTGGAAGCCACCAAAAGGGGTTGATGCTGTAGGACGAAAAATTCATTGAGAGAGGGCAGAAGAAAAGCCCGAGTCTGTGCATCAGGCTTCATCGCTGGCCCTTTTCAAATCCAGGCTGAAAACTCATCTTTGAGGCTGCTTTTGGATCCTGATCTGCTTAGTCTACTATGTGTTTCCCTACCATGTATCCTTGTCCCCAGCTGTTGTGTGTCTGTCTTGACTAGACTGTAAGCTCTGATGAGCAGGGACCGTCTTTTGCATGTCGCCGTACGTACGCCTTGTAGTGCTATACCAGTGATCAGTAGTAGCAGTAGTAGTCGGTAAGGAGGCTGGAGAGAGAGGGATCAAGAACAGATGGGAAAGAGCCATGGAGGGGGAAGTAAGAAGAGAAACCTGGAAAAGGTCATAAGGCACAAGAGGGATAGAGGCCATATTTATAACCAACTTAATTACAAAAACAGCATAAGTGAGGAACAACATATGAAAGACATAGGAAGGACAGTAGTCAAAATAGGAAGTGTGGGAGGGAGAGAGCCTTATGGGGACATAATTGAATCTAATTTAAATTACATCATTTCTATTCTGTCTTTACTAAATCCCTACTTCAAAGTGGATATAGTAACATACAGGAACATAACAATATTCTGATTAGATCATAGTTCCAACATCAAAACATTATATATTAGAATATTAGGAACATTATTAACACATTCTGTGCAAAACCTTTCTGAGAAAGCCAATGGATGGATATTCAGCCTCTAGCGGTCAACATTTTTTAAAAGCCGGCCATTGGAAATGCCCCTGTGTCAGAGCGTCAGAAGGATTTACTCTGCTTCTGCCCTGGTCTGGGCAGAAAAAAGGAATTCTTGGGGCTTGATTTACGTATATGCTCAGTGGAGAGCAGTGGGGATATTTATAGCAGACAGCTCCATCGATGCCAATTTATTTTGCTTGATCAGTTTCTCTTTCTCTCTTTGGAGGTTATGGGCCTGATATTGAGCTGTGTGATCTAAGCGCCACATCAGTGCATAGCCCTGCCCGCTCACCCTTAACCCCAGATATTCAATGCTGCGCCGATGGCATTGAATATCTGGTTTGGGGGCCCTGTGGAAACCACTGCACAGCCTAACCGAGTAGCAGCGATATTGGATCGCCACCCAGTTAGCATCTATGATTAAGACTAGGCGAGCCAAAAGCTCTCCTAGTTTTAGCTGTGGAGCGCTAACCGGGTAGCAGTTCAATATTGCTGCTACCTAGTTACTCATAAACAAAAATAGAGCAAAAAACCAAGAATCATGAGCAAAAATGGATAAATGTGAATGTATTAATGTTGGAAGGTGAGCCGTGAGGATACCAACTACTTCTCGTGGCTATACTTCCATTTTACTCAATTTTAATTAGCCCCACAGTTTTCCATCAACTCTCCCAGGAGTCAGCAGCTTTTGACCAGGTCAAAAGCCGCTGACTCCTGAGAGAGTTGAGGGAAAACTCCTGGTCAAAAGCTGCTGACTCCTGGGAGAGTTGATGGAAAACTGTCGACTCCTGCGAATTTTGACTGAATTTGAAAATTGTTATGATTCAGTCCCATTTTGGGCATCAGATAAGTAACCCTTTTTTGGTAGCTATTCTGTCAATGTCCTCTCAACGGTTTATATGTGAAGTTGGAAGTAATATATTTTGAACACGTTTGGTGTAGGGCACACTATTTCATGGTGTTTTTACCTACTTTTTAAAGCTCCGTGTGGGGCTAATTAAAATTGAGTAAAACGGAAGTATAGCCACGAGAAGTAGTTGGTATCCTCACGGCTCACCTTCCAACATTAATACATTCACATTTATCCATTTTTGCTCATGATCCTTGTTTTTTTGCTCTATTTTTGTTTATGAATAGTTTTTACATAGAGTAATAGTTATTTTGTAATATTGGCTCCCTAGTTACTGCCATTCTCCACCCCCGCTCCTCCCCGGAATGCCCCCAACATGCCCTGATGCTAACTGGATAGCATCGGGGCACATAGGGGGCAAAGACGGGGATATTCGACAGCACTAACCATGTAAGTGTCATTGAATATGCCCATGTAAGAGATTGTCACGGTTTACTGGGCTGTAAACCATGTAAATGCCTTACCAATATCGGGCCCTACATTTCGAAAAGCTTCCTTTTTCTTTCTGGTTTAGGAGATCACAGAACAGCTAGAACCTTTGTGTGCCTGATAGTAACGGAGATCTTGGGCTGAGATTCCCAGCTCTGAAGGAGTCAGATCCAGGCATCCTGGATCTGGGGGTCTCAGGTATATGTCAACTTCAATTGGCGCATCTGTAATTTTTTGCCCATACTCACGAGTTTACAAAATATGCTTAAAATAAAAAGTGAAACTAATTAATAAGGATAGTATACCTATATATGGAAAGAAGGAAGTGTTTAGGTGCTTCTAACCCAAGTGATAGTGCCTCTTAGGGAGAGTCCATCTGTCTGTCTGTCTTTCCATCCATACACATAGGGGTATGTTTATTAAAGTGCATTACAGTTTTGCAGGTATCCCACATTTAGAATAGAAATCAATGCACAGTTCATGCAAAAGTCATGTGCTATCTGTTGGCATTCCAATGAAGGGAGCTTTCTCCAGCAGTATCATTGTTAGTGTGCCTGTGGGGACCCCATTCACCACTGGAAGTAGAGGGAAGGGAAGGTACCAGCAAAATGGACCATCTGGTGGGGACACCATTCCCCACTGAGAGATGAATTGAGAAAGGCTGCAGCTTTGGTGAAGGATCCTGCTGGCAAGGACACCATCCCCTGCTGGGAGAGGAATGGAGGACGGTTGTGGCTACAGTGAAGATCAGTGGTGTCAATCATCAGGGATCCCATGGCCTTTAGGAAGGGGGATAGCGGAAAGCCACAGCTGCAGCAAAAATCGGCGGTGTCAACTGGCAGAGATCCCCGTTCCTTGCTGGCAGAAGACTTAAGGAAGGCTACAGTCTCTTTCAAGAAAAGAAAAATAGAAACATGACAGCAGAAAAAGACCACATGGCCTATCTAGTCTGCCCTTCCATAGCAACCACTACAACAGTCCCCTTTTTTCCTTTAGAGATCCTCTGTGTTCGTCCCATGCCTTTTTGAATTCAGACACTGTCCTCTTCTCTACCACCTCTACTGTGGAGTTTCCATTCCCTGTTGGATGAGGAAGGGAGGAAGGCTGTAGCTGTTGCCAAGATCGGAGGTGCCAGCTGGCAAAGGAATAGAGGCAGTGCAAAAAACAAAACAAAACAGCAAGTTGAAAATGCAAATAAAAAAAAAGGCTAGAAGCAGTGGGAGAGAAATGAAACGGATGGAGGCTGAGGGTGAGATAGGGTAGTGCGAGATAATAAATGGAAGATAAAAGGGGAAGGTGATATATCAAAGTTTAATAAATATAAACATAAATATAAAATGAATGTAAACCACTATGCTATTTTAGTTCAATTTACATAGAAATGGATCAAAAGAAGGAAATCTTCAGACCAGAGAGCCTCCAAATTCTGATGGTTCAGGAATACTTAGATTCAGGGAACTTTCCTTCTGGGCTTCTCTTATTCTGTCCCTCACATCAACTAAACCACTGCCTTTTTCCAAGATGGCATCCGAAGAGGAACTTAGGAGGACATTTCTCTGGGATGTGAGGGTATGAGGTGCCTGAGCCTGGAGGGGCCTGGGATATAGGGTCCCTGTCTGGGGGGTGGAGAGTGTCCCAGGACAGGAGGTCCCTGGAGTAGAGAGCCTCTGAAATTAAAATGAAGTTAACATTTGCTTTCATTTCCATGTTGAATTTAAAATGGAAACCTATTTTACTTTAAAGTTAACTTTACTTTCATTTTATTGCATTACACTAAAACATTAATAAAGTGGAAAAAAAGGAGGTAAATAATCTTGGAAGTGAAATGAATCTGTGTTACAAATCTAATGCTGATTTTTAACTCAATATATTACATCGGCCTGCATGTTAAATCTGTGAACGTTGCAGCATCTGTTCTCTTCCTTGTTGTACTGGAGCTATTCTGAATTTCTGTCCATGCAATTACATACTTAATAGTGTCCCAAAGATCATCACACTCAGTTTCCAGCTATCTTAGTAGTTCTGGCACTCTTTATTGCTATTTACACACAGTTTTAGAGCAAAGTAAGTATGCCACTATTACTACTACTACTATTTATTTATTTGTAAACTTTTATATACCGCCCCTTCCAGAGATCAGGGGCGGTTTACATTGAACAAAAGTAACAACAAGGAACCATACATTGAACGTTCTGAACAATATAACATTATAACAAACAGTTGGACTCAGTTGAACTTGGAACTATTTACACAACTGTGATTGAACATAGCAACTATTTACAGTTAGAGTCACTGGGGCTCCAGAAGGTACCGAGGTGTATATACTACATATGTGCAAGGCGTGCAAAATCTATTGTCTTCGTTGGAGTAGGGTAGGGCTAAGGTTTTATAGGTAGGGTGGTCAGACTGGGACTGCGTGGTTTTTTTCAATGGGATGGTCTAGGTTATAATAGTACTGTATAAATAAGTATGTTTTCAGGTCCTTTCGAAAAGCTTGGCGGTCTTTAGTCTCCCTAAGCTGAGGGTGAGCTAGGGTAGTGGGAAAGCCACAGGTTTGGCTACTACTACTACTACTATTACTGATCATTTGGATAGCGCTACAAGGCATATTCAGAGCTGTACAGACACATGTAAAAGATGGTCCCTGCTCATCAGAACTTACAATCTAGTCAATACAGACAACACAACAGCTGAGGACAAGGACACATCTAGGGGAGTGGCAAGGAAATATATAGGAGACTAAATAGATCAGGATCCAAAACAGACTCGAAGAGGAGAGTTTTCAGTCTGGATTTGAAAAGGGCCAGAGATGAAGCCTGATGCACAGACTCAGGTAGTTTGTTCTAGATATAAGGAGCAGCAAGATGAAAGAATGAAAGTCTGGAGCTGGCAGTAGAAGAGAAGGGATCTGCCAGAAGAGCAGAGCACCTGAGGAGGGGTGTAGGGAGAGATAAGAGGAAAAGTAGTGAGGAGCAGAAGAATGAGTGCACTTACAGATCAGTAGAAGAAGTTTGAACTGGATACAGAAATAGATTGTGAGCCACTGAAGCGACTTGAGAAGGGGATTATATGAGCATGTAGAGACTGGCAGAAGATTAGCCGCATAGTTGAGTTTTGAACAGATTGAAGGGAGAGAGATGATTCAGAGGGAGACCAGCAAGGAGGAGGTTGCAATTGTCTAGACAGGAAATGACTGAAGAGTGGATAAGTGTCTTAGTAGTGTGTGTAGAAAGGAAGGGATGAATTTTGCCAATGTTATAGATAAAGAAGCGATAGGTTTTAGCTATTTGTTGGATGTGTGCAGAGAAAGAGAGAGTAGAGTCAAAGATGACCCCAAGGTTGCGAGCTGAGGAAGCAGGGAGGAGTGTAGTATTAGCCACAGAAATAGAGGAGGGAGGAAGGGGGGAGGTAGGATTAGGGGGAAAGATAAGGCACTCAATTTTGGCCATGGTGGTGAGACATCCAGGCAGAAATGTTGGATAAGCAGGCAGAGATCCAGGCCTGGATTCCTGGAGAGATTTCATGCACAGAAAGGTAGATCTGAGAATCAAAAGCATAAAGATATTATTGAAAACCATGAGAAGAAATAAGTGCACCAAGTGACCAAGTGTAGCGAGAGAAAAGGAGAGGTTCCAAGAGAGAGCCCTGAAGTACACCAACTAAAAGCAGGATGGCGGTAGAGGAGGAACCACCAGAACATGCACTAAAAGTGTGATGGGAGAGAGAAGAAGAAAACCAGGACAGAATAAAGCCCCTAAATCCAAGCGAGGACAGGGTATCGAGAAGGTGGTGATCAACAGTGTCAAAAGTAGCAGAAAGGTCAAGAAGGATGAGAATCGAGGAGCCTGAAGTGATAGTATGCTATGCTGCTTCCCATTAGGAAGTGTCTTCCTAATGCTGTCCATTGGCAAGCAGTGTGGCTCTCTGAAACAATTACAGTCCCCTAATTAATTTATTTTTCCTCTTTCTAGCAGTCTCTTCATCCTTTGTTACTTGAGTATCTCTACATTCTGTTCTCTTCAGGCTTTCCAGCAACATGTCCAGTTCTTTCATCTCTGATTAGTATAATTTACCTTTTCAATGCATATTGAACTCTTTCCTCTTTCAGTCAAACAAGACTGTCAAATGTTTGGAAATTAGTAGAGTGGTACGTTTTGGTTCATTTGGCCTTTTTTCCCAATTTCTGTATGCTTTTCAGTTTGCTTTGCACACTTGCTTTAATAAAAATGTTTTTATGTTCACTAATTGACTTAACACATGTTAGTTTGTAGGTCCCTCACTTGGTTTGCATCTTGTGCTGTGGGGGCTTATGTGCCTCAGTGATGCTGAGGGCTAAGTTATCAGTAGCTTAACTACTGGTAGGGTTTCCAATGATGGACTGGTCTCAGTTGAGGTACCAGACCAAGATAAACCACCCATCTGGGCAACAGCATAATGGGACAGTGTTGGAGGTGGAGGATCACATTTCTGGGGCAATGGCAACAACACTAAATTTAAACTGTGCAGAAGAAAGGCCTGGCAATCTACTTCCGTATCTTGCCACGAAAACCCAATGGATAGTCACAGCAAAAAAAATTACACTATAGTGCTGGAAGATGAGAACCCCAGATAGAAAAACACTCAACTGGCTACTGGGGAGGAGCTGAAGACTTTTCAGAGTAAAGCCAGCATTTATGATGTGGTTGTATCAAAGCCCTCGGGATGTCTGACTGCTGATGTAGCTGCGCATGAAATGAGAGTCAAAAGCTGCAAAGATATCTTACATATTGGAAAAGGAATGTACGAAGCATGAACCAAGGGAAGATGGAGGTGGTCAAGAAGAAATGGAACATGTTCAGCTTGATTTGGGTGTCAGCAAACTGAAATGGACTGGCATTGGGCACTTTGCATCTGATGATCACATGCTCTACTATCCTGGAAATGAAAGACAAAGAAGAAATGGTGTTGCATTTATAATTAAGAAGAAACTTGCAAAAACTGTAATGAAATACAATGCAGTCAGTGAACTCTTAATTTCTATTAGTCTACGAGGATTGCCTATCAACACAACTATAATTGAAATATATGCCCCAACAACAGCTGCAGAAGAGGATGAAATTGCTAAGTTCTATGAACAAGTACAAGCTGAAATTGACAGAACATGCAAACAGGTTATCCTGATAGTCATGGGTGACTGAAACACAAAAGTTGGCAATAAAGAAGAAGGCAAAATGATTGGAAAATATGGACTTGGTAACAGAAATGAAGTTTGAAAAAGACTGATAGAATTCTGCAAGACCAATAATCTATTCATCTCAAACACCTTCTTCCAGCAACACAAGCGGCGGACTTCACCCAAAGGATTGCACAAAAATCAAATTTACTACATTTGTGGAAGTCAATGATGGAAAAGCTCAATGACATCAACAAAGACAAAACCTGAAGCTAACTGTGGTATAGATCATCAACTACTAGTATGAAAACTCAAGCTAAAGTTGAAAAAAAGCAAGCCACTCATGAATGTAGCAAAATATGACTTTGAGGATATACCACTGGAATTTAAAGACTGCCTGCAAAATCAATTTGTTGCTTTAGATACAAATGACAGAGCTCCAGAAGAGTTATGGGATGACATCAAGGAGGCTGTGTTGGAAGAAAGTGAGAAATCTCTACAAAAGGCGAAAAAGCAAAAATGGCCAAAATGGATGATGAAAGAAACTCTGAAAATTGCCCAGAAACGCAGAGAAGCTAAAGCCAGAAGAGAAAGAGAGGCAATCGCAGAACTCGACAGAGATTTTGAATGTGCAGCAAGACAAGTCAAGGAGAAGTACTACATTGACACATACAAGGAAATAGAAGCAGAAACTATTAGAGGAAGAACAGGATTGGTTTTCCTAAAGCTGCGAGAGTTAAAGGAAAAATTCCAGCCTCTAATTGGAATTTTATTTTATTTATTTAACAGTTTTTATATACCGACTTTCTACAATTCAAGACGGTTTACAGGGAACATAACAACAGTATTTTTCAACTGAATACATTGTAACATTAGAACATTAGAACACAGCGTAACTGATAAACAAGGAACTTACTCAATACGGGGGGTTAAGAACTATTTACATGACTGCTTAGGGGCTATTTACATGGGTAATTATAGAGGAGGTTAGGGGGAGTTTATGTAAGTAAGGAGAAGTGTTCCTGGAAGAGATGAGTTTTCAGTTTCTTCCGGAATTTGGAGTGATTGGGACAGTTCCTTAGTTCATGTGGTAAGGTATTCCAGATAGATGGGGCATAAAGGGAGAATGCCCGATTGCATGTAGTTTGGCTGTATTTTCTCTTAGATGATGGGATGGATAGAAGGTTTTTGGTAGAGGTGTGGCGTGCTCTGTTGTTGTTGGAATTGGATAGGAGCAAGGAGAGGCAGGGAGCAGATTCATTTGAAATGATTTTGTGAATGAGGGTGATTGCTTTGAATTTAGTTCTGGACTGAATGGGGAGCCAATGTAAATCTAGGAGGATTGGGGTTATGTGTGAGCACCTGGGATTATTCGTGATGAGCCGGGCTACTGTGTTCTGTGCCATTTGGATAGGATGTAGGCTGCTTTTAGGAAGGCCATGATAGATGAGATTGCAGTAATCAAGGGTTGGGATGGTAAGAGCCTGGCAGACAGTGTGGAAGGAGCCTGGGTTTAGAAGCGGTTGGAGGTTCCGAAGAGTACGTAGTTTCATATATATTGTGTTAGTAGTTTTTTAAATCTGTTCATGGAATGTAAGGTTCTGATCAAGGATACGATCAAGATATTTCACTTGTTTTTTTATGGTGAGGGTAATATCTCCAAGTGTAAGGGTAGGGGGTGGGGTATAAGAAGCGTTGGTGTATACTTGAAGTGCTTCAGTTTTTGATTGATTGATTATGAGGTTGTGATTTGAAAGCCAAGTCTTCAGGTTTGTGATGCATTCAGTTAGGTTTGAAAAGTTAGGGTTTGTTAGGAGTTGAAAGGAGTATAACACATAATGTCGTCTGCATATAATTGGTAATAGATTCCATGGTTTTGGAAAATTTTACAGACTGGTTGAAGGAATATGTTGAAGAAGAGCGCAGATAAGCTAGAGCCTTGGGGAACTCCCTGTTTTAGGGTGAATGGGAAGGATATGTCATTGCCTATACGGACCTGTTGAGTTCTATTTTCTAGATAAGAGTAGAACCATTTTAGTGTTGTATCCCTCAATCCTATTTCATAGAGTCTATCTAGGAGTTGGTGGTGAGGAAGGGAGTCAAAAGCTGAGGATAGGTCTAGAAATATAAGGAGGCATCCTTGGGTGGGATTCTGGGTAAATCGGTACAATGAGTCTAAGAGAGAGGCAAAGAGGGTTTCCACTCCATGGTTCTTTTTGAAACCATGTTGGAGTAAGTCGAGAGGAGAGTGCTCATCTATAAAGTTTTGAAGCTGATTTTGTACTAGCTTTTTTGCTATTTTAGCAAGGAAGGGGATACTGGAGATAGGTCTGTAGGAGGTAGGGGAGGTAGGGTCAAGTTTTGATCCTTTTAGGATGGGACGGATAGAGGCACCTTTTAGGGGCGCTGGTACAGAGCCAGTCTGGAGGGAAGATTGTACAATTTGGAGTATATAGGGGCTAATAGAGGTATTAGTGGTCTTAACGTACTATAAAGTAAACCCCCAAGTCCAATGACAAATAAGTCACACTCAAAAAAGAAAGTCATTGAACACTTTCACCAGTAGCTACCACTGGAAATTAATAATCCCATAACCGCTATTTTTTGTCGGGGGCTATCGGTTGGAGAGGAAGGACTGTACCATTCCCCTCATTACCGAAAGAACCCTTTTAATCAAAAAGGCCACAGGGCGCCCAATCAACTTATATTTATTTCCCAATCAGTACTTATCTTGAACAGACAAAACCAACGTCTTCTTCAGGCGAATATTGCTATCCACAACTTGCCACGACATGACATGCATGTTTCGGGCCCCACCGGGTCCTGTCTCAAGTGGTATCTCGCCCAAACACTTGCCCACAAAAAACGCCGTGAGCCAACAGATCTTTTGTAGCTAAAACCATTTTCCAATTGGCCATCTAACCATACGTCACAATCAGAGGTGGAGACAATACGAAAGTCTCTTCTTGCACACTGGATGCCCCACCCCCTTGAAACCTGTCAGTGAAGCCAACCACCAATCAGAGAAGACTCCACCAATCATGTTCCAAATTTAAACCAGAGGGAATCACAGATTGCAGCTTGTAGATCCACTGCTGTTCCTTCCACTGAAGGCGCTGTTCCCTGTCCCCACCCCGAGGGGTCGCCGGGACATCATCAATAACCCTCCAGCGTAAATCCGTAAAACTGTGATTCAGGGCCACACAGTGTTCAACCATAGGTGCAGATAAACTCTTTGTCCGGATGCGACTCGCATGTTCCCCCATCCTGATCTTTACCGGGCGAATGGTGCGCCCTACATAAAATAAATCACAAGGGCAAACGATGATGTACACCACAAAACTCGCCTGGCACGTAGAAAATCCAAAGTAGGAATAAGATCGCCCCGATGTCAGATGACACCACTGTATGCCCTCCATAGTGTTGGGGCAATATTTGCAATGATGACAGGCCCAATGTCCTCTCACTCCCTCCGACCCCTGCCGCACAGGAAACCCAGTGGTCACTTTAACCAAACGATCCCGTAGATTCACACCCCTGGTATACGCAAAACGTACCGGTTTCTGAAAACAACTGCTAGCCTGCAGCACTCCCCAATGCTTCTTGAGCAATCGAGTCACCTCCACCGAATGAGCCATAAAAGGTAAGACCCCCTGTAACAAAATCATCTGATTCATTAGATTCATTAGAAGGCGATGGTTCCCGTGGCTCAAAAGGTTGCAAAAGCCACTCACGATGTGAAAAACGAGCTCTAATATAAGCTCTCCTAATTACCCTAATGGGGTAACTCCGCTCCAAAAGGCGTTCCCGCAAAGCCCGTGCCTGTAACTTAAACTCCCATAAAGAAGAACAGATCCTTCGAAGACGGAGGAACTGGCCAAAAGGAAGATTATTCCTCAAAGGAAAGGGATGATGGCTACGATAACAAAGCAAGCTGTTCCGCTGGCATGGCTTTCGGAACAAGGTTGTAAAAAACCTCCCCTCCTGTATACCCACCAGCACATCCAAAAACTCAACTTGAAATGCATTTTATTTGGTACTGTATATATTGCTGCAAAAACTAATACCATTTTATCATACTATGTGTTTTTTTTAGACTGAAAGCAAGCCTGTGCAGATGATGAACTTGGAAGCTCAGTTTTATATGGGCTACATAAACGAACTGCAGACCATGATCCTGGATTTACCTTACTCTGGCAAATTCATGAGCTTGATTATCCTCATTCCCAAGGACATCATGGATGAGTCCAATGGCCTAGAACAGGCAAGTCAAGGGCTATGCAGCCTCCTTCTTACCACAGGGATGGGTGTCACTGAAGGTTTTATCATTTGTGTTTAGTACTGCTCTAATAACAGAATAAAGGCAGTAGTTATAGGCAGCCCTGGAGAGAGCTAGAACCATCCTTTTTTCCTCTGTGAAAGCAGTAACTGAACAGTTTGGCTTCTGGCTATTTTTTTTCTGAACCTGAGCATAATGAGGAGTAGCCTAGTGGTTAGAGCAGCAGCCAAGAGACCAGGATTTGATTTTCTGAGTGGCCTTGAGCAAGTCACGTTAGTCTCTATTGCCCTGGAAGAAAGGTCTCCAGTACGAAAATCCCCTCGATAACCAACCCCTCAATCACTTTCCCAACCTTTCAAATATTATTAAGATCTTGAAGGTTTTTAAAAAATGTTTTTGTCGGAGCGTGCCGAGGGAGGGCCAGAACCAAAAGTCCAACCCCCTCCAGACGGCCAACTTCTTTTATCCAATTAAAGGTTTCCAAACCAAATAAACCCTCATCAGAGAGGGCACTTATTTGTATGTGTTCATAAGAAGAGAAAATTGCCAATTCAACCGTTGCTCTTAATGATGTATCCGCACGACGTGCATTTACAAGCTGAATTCCATCAGGCAACTGTTTCATCAAAACACCATCTCTGCAGCCAGGATTCTTCGTTTGTCTGGAAGAAAGGTCTGGCAGTCTACTTACGGTCACATCTTGCCAAGAAAACCTAGGAGCTGCTGGGTCACTAGGAATCAGTGTTGACTTGATGGCACACACACAATCAAAACAATTGCTTTGCATGAATGTTCCTTGCCCTTAGTCATCTATTAAACTCAGATTGGGGCATATTTATTGCATGTTAAACTGTAAAAGCTAGCGTGCAAGATAGCATACATTCTTGCTAACTGTTGATGACGTGCACAGTATATCCCCTTGCAGCTGCTGCGAGGAGACGCACCCCACATGCAGGAACCAGTAAGTGGACTCATGTTAACAGCAGCAATCATAGTTAGCACATGTCACTGATGCCTGTGCTATGTGCAATATGCCATCAGCACCCACTCTCTGCCCCTGATCTGCCCAGTCCCGACCCCAGTCCACACTAAGCAGTTAATGGAGGGCTTTTACCACACTGTCCTGTGCAAATGGTCAGCAGAAATCCCTGTGCTAAACATTAACATACTTTAGTAAACATGTCACGTTATAACAAAATGTGCTTTAAAAGGAAAAACTAATTAAGGATACTGTGGGGCCTGTATATTCAAATATTTTGGCCTTAACAACAAATTTGACCACGTGCTAGCAGGAAATCAGCCTTACTAAAGTATTTTGCAAATTAGGGGCATGTCTGCATTAACACAGGCAATTTTTATTGGCAACTGGCCATTAGCACACAGAAACAATTATTGTGTGATATGTGATGGGTATGCTTATCTGTTTAAAGGCTGGGAATATTTAGATAAAAGGGCACATGGTTGGCACTTGCTGTCAGTCACATAACTCCTTTTGAATACTGGGCCTTTGCTCTATAACAGTGTTTCTCATGTTAGTCCTGGAGTACCCCCTGGTCAGCTTGGTTTTCAAGATATTTACAATGAATGTGCATGAGATAGATTTGCAAGCTATGGAAACAGTACATGCAAATCTGTCTCATGCATATTAATTATGGGGGTCATTCTGATCCTCGTTTAGTGGGTCTGGATGTCCGATCTGGACATTCAGACCTGCTAAATGCCCAGATCGTGCTGCCGGTGAGAGAGCTTCCTGCATGTATAACGTACTTGTAAGTTCTGTTCGTTGGCGGGATAGAGTGGGCTGGGGAGGAGTGAGGGCGGGCATAGGGTGGCGCCTGACCCCAGACATGCAGGGACAATTCAGAGGTCGGCCCTGTATGTCCAGGGCCTTGCTATGTAGACGGGGGACTTATTCCGCTCTGAGGTGGAATAAGTCCCCCTGGATGGCGGGGCAGGACCCTGAGGACAAGGTGAGGGGATGCAGGGGGTTCCCCCCTGCCCGACTCTGGCCTTGAAAGGCCCAATCAGGGGTCAGGCTGTGGGGAAACACATGTTCTGCCATCGGCCAGTGATCGCAGCTCCTGAATGGAGCCGCAATGACATGGCAACAGGACGCTATGCCACCGCCGCTGCATTCAGGAGCCTGGCTGGGCTAGCCGGGGATCTGCTGGGCATCTGGCCTGACAGAATTGGGGTCTGGCCTACACGTTCAGGTCGCTAGACTCGATTCTGATCCTGTGGGCACATCTAGCCCCTGTGGGATCAGAATCGGGTGCTACCGCTTCACGCCCAGATTCTGTCAGGCCATACAGGGGCAGGACATGCAGAAGAGAATTGGCTGCCACGGGTATTCTAAACCAAAACTAGCTCCAGAGTACTCCAGAATGCACTTGAGAAATGCATTTCTATATCTTATTTTTTATAGATTTAAGATGTAAACCTTGTGACAAGATTATTCATTCTTTAGTCCTTGTAGAGAGAAAGGCAATGACTTTAAACTAGCCATTAAGTTACCTGAGCTCTATCCTGCTTTCTTTCTAAACACAATGATCGAGTGGTAAGGGCACCCGGTAAGGACAGATGTACTAAAGGATATTTCCTATTTTTGAGTACATAAAGCTGTATATTTTTAAACCAAATAAAACATAATAAATAGATATGTTTATACTTAGGATTTTTACTCCCAGTGCGGTTAATTAATCAGCGATTGGGATGGTAATCATTTATACACCATTGCCAGCATTTATTTTAAATACGTCTATTCAGCACTACTGTACTTATAAGCCGTGGCACTGAATACACACATTGTGTGGTCATCATGCAGAACCATCTAGAGTCTCGTCAATCTTCTTCGGTTTTTTTATTGGTCAAGCTCAAGAAGAATCTCAAAGCTCAGCATACAAGAACTCAAATAATTATCCTCTCATCATGCTGCAAAACAAGCTCTCTCATATAAATGCAAAGCCAGTACTTGCCTACCGGTCATAATTTATCCAAAATAAAAATACCTAAAGGTAGTAAACAGTAGCTAAGAATCAATGAACTTTAGACAAAACTTTGTTGAAAACTGCTCTAAATGACACAATAGCCACTTGAAGAAGGTCATTTTATAAAGGGGTTTTTAACACGTAAAGGCCTTTTTCAGTGCGTAAAAGGGCTTGTATAAAATTACCCCAGGGGTTACGTGCATAAAAGTATGCACGGAGACAGGAAGGTGTGCATGTTTACACGAGCTGCATTTAGGCATGTTCTGGGGCAGATTCTTATATACTGGCCACACTGTGGAGCCACTGGTAAAAGACAGCGTCACCCTCCAGCCCAAAGCTCTGACGTACTACAGCAGGAATGGTGACTAGGCTGAAGAAATGTGAGCACAAAAGGCAGAGAGACAGAGCGGATGGAGAGGAGGAGAGAGTGGACTCCCCTTGCAGCACTGTCAGTTTCACTGTCAAAAAGCACTTCTTTCCCTTCTTTTTTCATCCCTCCTAATCCATACAGGATGGGCTCTTCTGACACAAACTATAGCTTCAGCGGCAGGGCCGGCCCAACCATCAGGTGAACTAGGTGGTCACCTAGGGCAGCAGCTTCTTGGATGTGGCAAAGAGCAGGACATTCAAAGTTAAACAAGAGATTCGGACAGCCAGGGTGGGGGGCATAATGCTTAAGGTTTGCCTGGGCTGGCCCTGTTCAGCCGTGGGCACAAGAGACCTTTATCCCCACTCCAGATTTGATGTATGCATAAACCTCAGTCACATAGTACCTAGCAGAGCCCACCAAGGTCACAGGTTCTTGACTCTGTGTCATAGTGGGAACAGAAGGCTGCGGCCTGGCCTGACTTCCATAAGGTCGCTCAGCATTTCTTATCCTGCTAACAAACCAGTGTGTCTAATGAATTGATGTTCTCAATGGATGGGGCTCATAGCTGCCACCAGAGTTAGTAGAAAAGTTGGAGAATAATATTTAAACTCTTCAATCGGTGTTCCCTTTCAAGCACTGAATATTCAGGTATACCACCGACCGCTGCTGCTATCCAGGTATTGCTGGAGTGGTTGGCAATGATTTTCAGTAGCATTATACAGCTAAAGTCACTGAAACTCAGTTGTGACCTCACTCAGCAGCATTTATCCAGTTAGCAGGTGCTGCCCTTTAGAGAAATGCTTTAAAATATCGGGTCCTTGGGTCTTTGTTAAGATAAACCTCCTTCTGTTGTGTTTCTCTGACTTTCCATGTTAGTGGCAGAAGGACTGAGTACAGAGTTGCATTTCATATCATTGGAGTTGTTCTGCCCCTTGTTAACAGCAATGGTCATACCTTTCAGAGTTCACCCTCACTGAACCAATTCCCATGTCTTTTGCCCTGAGCATGCGGCTATAGTAACACAGCTCTTGATGCTGTTGCTGCAGCTCCTTCTTCACATGCTTCTACTTCCCTGCTGCTATCTGGTGCCACTTGGGTGCTTGACTCTAAATACAAAAGCATGAAAAAAAGCAAAAGAAATCATCTCCTCCTCTCTTGCCCCCTCATGGTAGCCTAGATCCTTGATGTTCACTCGCAGTCCTTGATGGCCGTCAACAAGAAAGGTTTTCAGGATATCCCTAATTAATATGAGTGAGAGAGATATACATGCTCACTACCCCCACTGTATGTGCCTCGCTCTCATGCATATTCATTAAGGATTTCCTGAAAAGATGGTCCATTGATGGCCTTAAAAAGAAAGACTCTACTACTACTACTGCTATTTAGCACTTATATAGCGCCACGCATGCAGCGCTGTACAGACATACATACAAGAGACAGTCCCTGCTCGTCAGAGTCCTGCTCGTCTGAGCTTACAATCTAGTCACGACAATGCAGAGCATTAGTCAATTCGGTGCAAAGCACAATATGGTCTTTGCAATTCGGTCATGGAATTGATGGGGGTTAGGTTAAGATAAGGATAGAAGTCAGGATCTGAAAGCAACAGTGAAGAGGTGAGTCTTCAACCTGGATTTGAAGATGGCCAGGGAGGGTGTTTGGCATATAGACACAGGTAAGATGTTCCAGGCATGGGGTGCAGTAAGGTGAAAGGAGCGAAGTCGGGAGTTAGCGGTGCGAGTGAAAGGCCTAGATAGACGTAATTTGTTAGCGGAGCGAAGTTCCCGAGAGGGGATGTAGGGGGAGATAAGTGATGAGAGATATTGAGGGGCCACAGAGTGAATGCATTTATAGGTCAGTAGGAGAAGTTTAAATTGGATGCAGAATTGGATAGGGAGCCAGTGAAGCGACTTGAGAAGAGGGGTAATGTGGGCATGGCGAGACTGGTGGAAGATTAGTCAAGCGGCATAGTTTTGTATAGATTGAAGGGGGAAAGAGATGGCTCAAGGGAAGACCAGCAAGGAGTAGGTTGCAGTAGTCGAGGCAAGAGGAGACCAAGGAGTGGATAAGCGTTTTCGTAGTGTGTTCAGAAAGGAAGGGGCAGATTTTGCTAATGTTGTAGAGAAAGAAGCGGCAGGTCTTAGCTACGAGTTGAATATGTGTGGAGAAGGAGAGAGCGGTGTCAAAGATAACCCCCAGATTGTGGGCCAAGGGAACAGGAAGGATCGTAGATCCATCCACGGTGACTGAGCAAGGGGGACGAGGAGGGGAGGAGTTGGGGGGAAAGACAAGGAGTTCAGTCTTGGCCATGTTCAATTTCAAGTGGCGATGAGACATCCAGGCAGCGATGTCAGAAAGGCAGGCAGAGATCTTGGTCTGGATTGCTGGAAAGATATTAGGTGTGGAAAGGTAGATTTGGGAGTCATCGGCATAGAGATGGTACTGAAAGCCATGGGACTCAAAGAAGCGAAGTGAGTTGAGTGGTCACAGGTGCTTTATTGAAGAAAACCCCTATGCATTTTGGCTGATGCCTTCTTCAGGGTGTACAAACAAAAACACACTCGAGGTTATTTTGTCCCACGAATAGTGGGGCTGGAACATCCATTCGCGCTATCCGCGGCCCTCCCCGCTGGGGTCTAACTTCCCCGCCAGTTGTATGGGGAAGGTAGACGGGGGGCAGAGGGGCAGGAATGGGCGGATCTGGGGTGGAGTTAGGGTGGGCGATGGGTGGTTGCTGGCCTTGGATGAACAGGGCTGATTCTAATGTTGGCCCTGTATGTCCAGGGCTGGTTACTTGTACTGGGAAGTTATTCCACCTCCGAGGTGGAATAACTTCCCTGTACATATTGGATCGGTGGGCCTGGGGCACGGATGGAGCAGGGAGGAGCCAAGGACATTCCCCGCAGCCTGACTGTGGCCGTAGGTGGCCGGATTGGGGTTGGGCTGTGGGGAATTAGCTGCAGGATCCAGCAGCTGGGATCGTGGCTTTTAAATGGAGCCACGGTGCCATGGCAACCGGACTCCATGGCGCTGCGGCTCCATTTAAAAGTCCTGACTGAGTTAGTCGGGCAGTGCTTGTATGTGCAGGCTGGGCTAAATCACAGTCCCGGCATGTATGTACAGGTCTGATCGCGATTCTGATCCTGTGGGGCTAGATGTGCCCCATGGGATCAGAATTGCGACACTCTCTGTACGTCCGGGACGGAATCGAGCTGACTGTGTATACTTCTCAATTATAAGCAACATATTGAAATCTGAAGTTTACAAGCTTGCTGTGGATTTTCTTCTATAAAGCACCTGTGACCACTCAACACATTTTGCTTTTTTGTGTCTTTCTTGGTAATTTGCGAGTGTGCTTGTTCCTTTTGTGACCCATTGGTGACAACCAGGAGTGAAGAGCAAGGCCGCAGATTGTTGATGTTGTTTTTGGTGCCCCTCGTTTGCTGTGTTGGGTTGTTCATCCTTCTTACTCCTGCTGCCTTGCCATTTTCTTAAGACTCATTGGTGTGTTTTGTCTCCTTCCTCCCCCCCCCCAAAAAAAACCAAAACAAAGAAAATTTAAAAATCCAAATTCTACTTTTCTGACCCTCTGACGGTGCACTGACATGTTCTTAATACTCTTCCACCACTTTTTTTCACTCTTAGTACCTGAGCATCTGCTGCCTTTGCTGCTGATTTCAGTGTGCAAGTTTCAGAAAACTTAAATGGAAAACCCCCAATATTAGAGTCAAAAATAGGGAGAAGTGCTTCCCCTCTGACTTTTTTATGAAAACAAAAATAAACAACAGAATGAAATAAAAGAAATAAATCAGAAAATAGAGTGAATGAAATGACAGAACAGTGCAAATGGAACAAAATAACTAAATGAAAATGTTTTTCATGCATGTTCCTACCATGTAGCTATATAACAATTGTTGTTGTTGTTAAGTGCCGTTGAGTCGGTGACAACTCATGGTGACTCGCTGGATAGTTGTCCTAAATTGTGTTCGGTCTTCAGTCAGGCAGCTCATTTCTGACAGACTGGTACCCTAGCTGCTGTTATTGTATCGATCCATCTCATTGCTGGCCTTCTTCTTTTGCATTGACCTTCTATCTTGCCAAGCATGATGTCTTTCTCTAATGATCTCTCTCTTCGCATGATGTGTCCAAAATATGAAAGTCGAAGTCTTGTCATATAACAATTATGTAACCCTATTTTGAAAACTTGAGTCAGCACAGTTTAATGTTACTTAGGGGCTTGTTTACAAAGCCGCGGTAGCGGTTCGTGATCGTTATCGGAGCCGCGGCCCCATTGATTTCAGTGGGGCCGCGGCTCCGATAACGATCGGGAATCGCTACCGCGGCTTTGTAAACAAGCCCCTTAGTGTGCTTCTGTCAACTAATTACCCAATTTGCTTTATTCCTTCAGCTTGAAAAGGACCTATCCCCTGAAAAATTAATGTGCTGGACCAATCCGAGCATGATGGCCAACAGCAAGGTGAAAGTCTCCCTGCCCAAAGTTGTGATTAAAGGGAGCTATGACTTGAAAAGCATACTAACAAATCTAGGAATGCCAGATGCCTTTAATGAGGAAGCAGCTGATTTCTCAGGGATATCTGAAAGCAAAGGTGTTGCCCTGTCAAATGTATTCCAGAAAATATCCCTGGAAGTAAAGGAAGATGGTGCTGAGGAAGCCACACAAACACGGATTCTGATGCACAAAGATGAATTAGCAGCTAATCATCCTTTTATGTTTCTGCTAAGGCACAACAAATCACGCAATATCATCTTGATGGGCAAATACTGTTCTCCTTAAAATCCTACTGCACTCTTCTCAGAAATAATGATTTTGCTTTCCTGTCTTATGATTCGTTTGTACAAAGCATTGATTTCAGAAAGTCATATGACAATACAGAAAGGGTTGCATGCATATCCAGTGTTTCACAAAATCAGAAGATGTATTAGGCAGACCACTCAAGCAAACTATAGTTCTAGTTTGCCCTATGAGAAAACAGATCAAATAGATAATGGTGACTTAATACTACATAAAATGTTTTGCAGTATACGGAAATATTCTACTTTATTTTTGTATGCAAATTTATTCATTTCCAAAATACACAGTACTTGAAACAAAATTAGTGTCAAGGAAAATAAAAATGATTTGATCCCCCCCAAATTTGAACATAAAGGAGAAACTTCCAGAAACTGACCCTTCTATAAATCCTTTAATCATCCCTATTGCTAAATGATACAAAGAGCTGCCCCAGAAAAACGTATATACAATAGTTAGTTTTTGAAACTTGAATAGACAAAAAGGGGGCTTCTATTAAAATACCTACACATTGAGGTGGCTAATTACTAAGGTACATTAATGCTAATATGCATTAATTAACATTATTTGTAATTAGATCCCATTGAGAAAAATGGGACCTGCACTAAAATAACACACTATGCTGCTTTAATGTGTGTTAACTTTGGTGCACCTTAGTAAGTAACCCTCCAGTGCTATTAAAGAATGAATCAGTCGCTTCTCAGTAACATGGTGCCAGACTAGAACTAAACATGCCCATAAAACATGCCACATCAGCTGACAGCATTTTGTCATGCATGCTGTGGCAAGGTTATTTAAATCGCTGCTGTTTCCCCACTTGTGCCGATGATTTACGACTTGGCGCCGATCAGGGCAATGCAGAAGGAGAACATTCCAGAAAGCAAAAGATAACTCAGAAAGCAGCAATTATCTCTTCTTGGTATCCTTGATGCTGCAAGATTTAATGATAGTCTATATATGTTTGTGGGGCAGATCTTTGAATCATATAGCAATAGGGATGGTTAGAAGTTAAGAGAGGTTCTCCTTAGTTTGTTGTTTAGTTTTGAAAGGCTGGTACCACATAGCCCTATTAAGTCTGAACCATTCTTAGTGGATATATGCTTTTGCAGTATTTGCCTCTGAAACAAAAAGCTAGAGGTACCCAATATAAATATTCTTGCCATGGATTTATTGTTTCAGCACAGGGGTATTTCTCCTTGTGAGTTTTTTTTACGTATGTTTGATTGCAGAGTACCAGTGTGTACCTTTTGATGCCATGTGAGGTAACATTTATTGAGTTTTTTGGCCGACAAGACTTTTATGTTGTATTGTGCGAGGATGATGGCCACAGCTTCATTGAGAGTTTTTTTTCTGTAATATATTCCAGCTTTGGCAGCCCTCTCTTTTCTTCTAGTTTTCCTTTTTTCTCATTTTTCCCTCTGCTCTCTTCCTGTGTATTTGTCATGCATTTTTGCATTTGGTGCTTTTCTGTTTGTGTGTGTTAAAGGGTCTGTTTGCTAAAATGTGCTAAGTTAGCATGTGTTGAGGCCCATTTTTTAGTTTTTTGGTTTATTTCAATTTAAGTTTCTTGCTCTAAAATCTCCCTTGTTTTGGCAGCTTCAAACTGATAGTCCATTTTAAGAAAACTTGACCAATTAGTCCCTGATGAAGCAAGAGCACAGAAACATGTTGGGCTATTGATTAGTTTGCCTTTTGGACTGGACCTTTTGGGAAACCACCATCCATGAGTCCTTGTTTTATTGTGATATTTGTTTCAACTGGAATAGAGGTGTTTCACAGCCCTACTTACTCATTCATTCTCTTGATTCAAGGTATCATCTGTTGCCACAGACCTTGCCTCTCCCATATATCACCTGCTTGATGCTGTGCCATTAATCTTTCCTCCCCCAAAGTACACGACTTCTGCTATTCTGTATAGTGTGTCCCTTTCTGACAGCTAGATTTTTTTTTTGCTAAGATATAGTTTTATTTTTAGAGCTATTTAGCTAACCACAAAAGGATTTGCTGATCATTTATCCAGTTGCAATTTTAGACCTTAATTTTCTGTATCTTGTCATCATTAAATGCAGTGACTATCTTATCTGTATTTATACAGCACCATCAACATCTAGTGTTACAGAAATAAGTTCTAGTAGTACTTCAGATAATGGACATGTACCAAGACCATATTTTATTCCATTATTCATATGAAGAAAGACCATTTATGTGGTTGCAGTGACATCCAAGTGAAAACGATGTCAATTTTAGAGAAGAGAGTGGGCACGTGTAAGTCCGATACAAAAGTGACATATTTCTACCCCTCACCATATGTTTTATAGCAAGGAAGGACGAGTCGGAGCGCATGGGGTGGGCATCCACATGCATCAGGAGAAGTCATTTCACAAAGATTGGGAAAAGACATCATAAACCCAGCAACTTATAAGTCTAAGTGTTGACATTTTACAACTGACATGTGGAAATGTCGGCACTTGCACTGAATCTTTGCCATTTTCTCAATCTACATGTGTTAATGCCACTAAGTAAGTGCAGAGGCCTCTATCTTTCCCTCACCGTGATTAGGAGCGGGGGATAAGGGGGATCCCCCTTAATCTCTCCTGGAAAGGAAAGGGCAAAAGGAACACTTTTTTCATTGTGTCAGGGACCAGATGTAAATCTGGATGTGAATAATTTTAGGCTTGCAGGTGCATCCCCATTATGAGGCTGGGGATACATGTGTAGATTTTGGTGCTGCCTTGACACCACCTGACCCCATGCAACATAGATGTATTATGGACATCCACATAGAAAAAAGGACCCTTTCAAATCGGATGCAATTAGCATGTATTAATGGTTATAGCTACATGTGTAAATTGTGAATACGGTTTTTAAAATAATCCCTTTAACTAAAATGCCCCTTGACTTTATTGACCAATTATCTGGTGTGCATGTGTGAAAGACTATCCTTACGCTCTCAGGCAGTGTCATTGGCTCTCCCAGGAGGATCCAGTGAGTTCTTTCTACTTCCTGGATGGTCGGGGCAAAAGCCCTTTCCAGGCTCTGTTGGGCGTTGCCTATCAGTTCCTCTGTACTTCCCTTTCTCTGCATCCATGGCTCTTGGCATCAAGCTTTACTCTACTTGCGAGACATCGTCTCATGGGCACAAGTTTCAAACTTAAGCTAATTCAACCCCTTTTCTGTGTCTTCATGTGGACTGTTATTTACGATCACCCAGAGCAAGACTTCCCATTTCTAACTGCTGCCGCTCCATGCTCTCCATCTTTCGGTAGGCCACAGGGTGTAGCTGGCTTAGGTGGGGTTGGGTCTCATGCTCTCTATTCAAGCCCTGCCCAGGGACACCATGTCCTTTCTGTGCAGATCTGTTTCCTTTTCCAAACTTTACCTGCTTATCACTGTTCCTGAGTTTCTCTTCCTGGCCTTCCGCTGTTGTCAGTAATATCTGTGTACTTCATTACATCATTGGTTCTTCGCATTTGTAAAAATATCAGATTGAAGATTTGTGACTTACTAGCTTTGTGTGGGATTATTGAAGGTGATCAAAAGAAATGTGATATGAAATTCCATAAGCAAACAACATAGCAGCCAAAAAAAAGGTTGGTCACCTCTTGATAAGGTTTGAATATATCAAGCTTGTGTTAAGCAATTAAACTACAGTAGTTAAGATTAAAAGTGATATTCTACATCAGAAAGAATAATTAGAAAGGACATTCTTATAACACAAGTGAACAGTATTAATGTTTTGTGACTGTCTTGAAAAATACAGTACAGTATATATTAATAACTCTTTTGCTTGTAACTAAGGCTTCAGAAATATGCGTGGGGCCCTAATGATAGTTATGAACAAGCAACTATCTGAAGTTTTTAAATCTCTCATGCACACAGACATAAGATATTTTTTACAAATGCTGTAGTGTCTGTATTTGAATTAATACTGCTTAGTCTGCTGGTTGCCATTAGTCTACAAAACACATGACTCAACTGCAAGGTCACAACTAGTTACTGTTTGACTGTGTGTTTCAGTTTTGTAAATAAACCTCTCATTTCATGATTGCATCAAACCGAATTGTAGGTATTGGTATCATAAAGTAATGGGCTGCACTCTTGAACATTGGAATTTGGTTTTTTTTTTGTATAAATCAAAATGGTTCCTTTGGCAGTATCCTATTATGGCAACAACAGGAATGGTCGGGGAGCTCTGTGGTCCCAGTATGACATGTCTTCAGAGCCCATCCCTTTATTTTTTTTAATTTAAATTTTTACATTTTACAAAACAAAGAAGCATATACAACTTCATGGAAATATGAGAACAGGAAAGAAATAATAACAATATTGAGACCTTCAATATTATGTAGCAAAAGAAATAATGGAAAATATAAATCCTGACCCAACTATAGCCCACCATTAAGGGAGCATTCCTAGACAATTTCTAACACACAAAAGACTAAGGAAATATATGAGAACAAACGGTCAAGACTAAACTAAGACGGCAGTGGATCTGAGGACTCATCTGGAGGGCGTCGTGCACTCAGAAAGGCCACTAACTGCGATGGTTCAAAGAAAATATAAGAAACATTGTTTAATCTAATCAAACATTTGCAAGAATACTTAAAAAAAAACAAAAACCCCCTAACAACAATACCCCGGGGCGAAGGAACAAAAACTCTTTCCTATGTTTTTGAGTTTCCTTGGCTAAGTCTGGAAACACACGGACAACTAAACCATGAAACTGCACACCATGTTTCTTAAAAAACATGTGGAGAAACCAATCCCTAAAACATGCGGAGAAACCAATCCCTAAAACAAAAGTGGCAATCAACAGAGCCCCATCCCTTTAAATACTCCAATTGACCAGTCCACTCAGTACAGATGCTCTCTGTAGTCCCTACTGGTCTGATAGTCCTCACTGTCCCCATTTTCAGCTGTGTGGCAGGGGTAGAACTTCAGGAAGGTAAGAATGTATTCGCCCGGTCTACCTCTCTGCGATACAATGTCCTAAGTCAGGACCAGCCTAGCTGGGAGGTTTTTGGCTCCTTGCATCCACTCTCTCTCCCTCTCACCACTCCCACAAAAATCAGTGCAGGCCAGTATTTGTCCTGAACTCAAGGCTGACTCCAGAGTTGGTTCAAGGTATTGGCGCTCTAAGAAAACCTTAAGCCTTACACCCCCCTTAGCTGTCTGAATATATTGTTTAGCTTTGAAGTCCCTGCTTTTTGCTATGCCCCCCCCCAGCCTTGTTTGCCTAATAGTTGGATTGGTCTTGCTTGAACCAGAGATTTACTCAAAAGAATAAATTGTAGGATAGATTAAAAACAAACAAATTGCAAAATGAAACAAAATCAGTAAAACATAGAAACTTTACTTCTTTTTGGGATCCCCTGTTCTCCAGAGCCCCATGAGTGCCTTAAGGATCTGGATGCTGGATTCAGATGTTTGTGGTTTGTGGTTTCTGGTTTATTTCAGATTTGATACATAGATGTGATTGCAGGTGTTCCTGCAGATCCTGGCATCCCTCCGCTGAGCTTCAAGGGTCATCCACTGTATCCATTTCTTTCCCATAATTTGTGGTATCCCTCTCCTCTTCAGTAATCAAAAGTCATCTCCTGTTACCAGTCTTCTTTAGTCTTCCTCTGCAGAGGTGCAGTGCACTGGCCTGAGCTGCTACTAACACTACACTTCGTTAGTTCAATGGCTGGGTTAACCAAAGACTCCTACTCCTCCCATAAGGTGTTCTGGCTGTTAAAGCAGAGACCTTCTTTGTGGCTTAATGGCTGTGGAGCAAAAGACAGAGAGTTGCTTTTGGCCTGGGTATTTATGCCACAGGGGTGGCCCAAGGGGGGTGCGGGGCCATGTGCGGAGACTTGGTGCGGGGCCTCATTTGCATAAACATTTGCATACATATACTAACTTTTAGTAAACATGCCTCTTAATGAGTGTATGAATAAAGAAAGACTAAAAGATTTCTACATTACTATAATCCAGTGCCAACCGCCAGACACATTAGGAACTACTACAAACACTGCCCATTTAGAACCCATAGAAAACCCGCCGTATCCTAACAGCACTACCAGGACTCACAAAGCACCATACCCTACCTATCAAAAGGAAACATGCAAATATTAAACCAATACATTTCAGAGAATACCAATACATGACCTACTGGGGAAAGAGAACAAGTGGCAATGTCAAATAGGAATTATATAAACAGAATACCTCAGCTCAGTTACACATGAACAGAACATAAACCATCACCAAACAAGGAATCACAATTTAGAAACAGGACGACAATAATTAAACTGGGAATCCCAAAAGCCAAACTTGGAATGTACAACACTGTAGAAATAAAACTATACATTAATTTGCTCTTGTACTAAACAAAGCGCAGACGTTAATGATGCACATTTACCAGAGCTGACATATTCCAATTAATAAATTCAAAATAAAGAAATATTTTTCTACCTTTTGTGCATTTTTTTTCAGCTGCAATTGCTCCAGCCACTTTCTTCTGGTTTCTTCGTGTCTTCGGCTAACTCTCCATCGTCTGCTGTCCATTTGTCCTTTCTTCTCTCCTAGTTTTTTTTCCATTCTCTCTCTACATCTGCTTTAACATACTAATCTTTCTCCTTTTGCTCTTTCCTCATTCCTATTTCATCCACTCAAATTTTAACCCTCCATCCTCAATCCCCACTTACTCTCCCAATACCCGGCCAATTGTAGATTTTTTATCCCTCCCACACAAAATATTTTCCCCTCTCCATTTTACTCTCCCAGCCCCATCCCATTCTAATCCTCCCCCAACATCAGCTCCCTTCTAGTTCCAACCTCACCCAGCATCCATTCCCTTCTAGTCCCTGCATCAGCCCATTTCCAGTCCTAGCCCCCCATCAGCCCATTTCCAGTCCTAGCAACCCCCCAAACCAATACCAGTCCTAGCCCCCCCATCAACCCACTTCCAGTCCTAACCCCCCATCACCCCATTTTCAGTTTAAGCCCCCCTATAACCCATTACCAGTCCTAACCCCCCATAAACCCATTTCCAGTCAGCCCCCCATAGCCCATTGCCAGTCCTAACCCCCCCATCAGCCCACAGCCCATTACCAGTCCTAACCCCATCAGCCCACCTCAAGTCCTAACCCCTCCCCATCAGCCCATTTCCTGTCCATCCCCCCCATAGCCCATTACCAGTTCTAACCCCCCCATCAGCCCACAGCCCATTACCAGTCCTAACCCCATCAGCCCACCTCAAGTCCTAACTCCTCCCCATCAGACCATTTCCAGTCCTAGCCCCCCCATAGCCCATTTCCAGTCCTGAACCCCCCATAGCCAATTTCGAGCCTGCCACCATCAGCCCTCAGCCCATTACCAGTCCTAACCCCTCCCCATCAGCCCATTTCCTGTCCTAGCCCCCCCATAGCCCATTATCAGTCATACCCCCCCATAGCCCATTACCAGACAGCCCCCATCAGCCCACAGTCCTTTACCAGTCCTCATCCCCCCAACAGCCCACAGCCCATTACCAGTCCTAACCCCATCAGCCCACCTCCAGTATTAACCCCCCCAGCACATTTGCAGTAATAGCCCCCCCCATAGTCCATTACCAGTCCTAACCCCCCCATCAACCCACAGCCCACCTCAAGTCAAGTCCTAACCCCCCCCCATCGATTCAAGGAACATAAAAAAAAAAAAAAGCTGGCTGCTACTGCTGCCGCCGCGGCAGCGGCAGAATGGAGTGTCCCGCGGGGCCCCCTCTGCCCGGCTGAGTCCCTCCCTCCCTCCCTCTGTGACGGCTGAGCCCTTCTGTGCTGGCTTTCAGATACGCGAAGGGAGAGTGTCTCCCTCGCGTCTCTGTTAAGCCCGCAAGGGCTGATGGGAAATTTCCCATCTGCCCCTGCAGGCTTAACAGAGACGCGAGGGAGACACTCTCCCTTCGCGTATCTGAAAGTCGGCACAGAGGGGCTCAGCCATCGCAGAGGGAGAGCTCAGCCGGGCAGAGGGGGCCCCGTGGGACACTCCATTCTGCTGCGGCGGCAGCGGCAGCGGTAGCAGCCAGCTTTTTTTTTTTAACTTAATTTAGAAAAAAAGCAGAATGTTCTTTGCGCGGGGCCCCCTGAAACGCGGGGCCCTGTGCAAAAAACATTCTTGCTCAATGGACGGGCCGGCCCTGTTATGCCAGTTCAAATATCCCTGCAAATGAGTCTCCTCCTACCATTTCCTTACTGGTGCAAAGAATTCTCACTTGTTCCAGAAACTACGTGTCACAAAAGGTCATTATTCACTTCTGTAAGCAAGGCAAAGCCGTAGAGGTCTCTAATCATAACTATGCCACCGCCTTAGAATCTACTCAAGGGGACCCTTTTCAAACCTGTGCATGCAGGTATAAAGCCAGTAGGTATTTTATATATGGGCTTTTCCTTGGTTCTCAAAGGGAAAATATGCACATACTTTCCCTTTGAGCATTATCCAAGGAAACTGTGGCTGCAGAGTTTTGTACTTCCTTTTTCGGCAGGTAGTTTTTCCAGCAAAACCAAAGAACAGTTTTGAAAAAGCAAAACTACATGCATTGGGGTAATAAGATACCAGGGTGGAAAATCTCAAAAAGGCAAGAAAACATCAAGAAGCGAGAACATGCTCCATGGTACACCAATGACCTTAGAGCTTCGCTCCTTCACTTACGTAAATTAGAGAGACACTGGCACCACACCCGGTCTCCTGAATCTCTACGTACATACACCTCTTATCTACAATCTCATCGAGCAATGACGATGGAAAAAAGAAAACAATACCATGCAGATATTCTAAAGCGATCGCTTAACAAACCCCATGATCTGTTCAGCATAGTTAAGTCCCTAACAGGTGACCCAGCTCCCGCCCAAACAACTATGTCTCACCCACAAGATTATGCAAACTACCTACAATCAAAGATAATCCAAGCCAACAAGTTATCAACCTGCACAATCTCCTCTACTACATGTAAAACCCCTCTACTCAAATTTTGCGAAGTATCCAACAAAGAAATACAAGATATTATCACATCCATTAATCTTACCACGGCCCCTAGTGACCCATGTCCAGCTAGTTGGATCAAAGAATTACGCCAAGAACTTAGTCCCGCTATAAGCAGAATCACAAACCAATCCCTCTCCATAGGATCTTTCCCACAAAGCCTGAAATTTACTTCAATCCGCCCATTATTAAAAAACAACAAACTTGATTCCTCCAAAGTTGAATCCTTTCGCCCAATATCAAGCATCCTCCTACTCGCCAAAATCATTGAAAAGGTAGTTCAACGACAAATCCAACAACATATTGACGATGTAGCTCCACTGGATCCATCTCAACATGGCTTCAGAGAAGCTCATGGTGTCGACATCATCCTCACAACTCTCTTCAATGATCTAGTTACAGGACTTGATAACATCCGCCAGGGATTTGTCCTCATTTTCATGGATATTGCTGCAGCCTTTGATTCAGTCAACCATGAAACTCTGATACTCCGTCTTGTGGAGAAAGGAATACAAGGCTCAGCTATAGCATGGTGCAAGTCCTACCTATCTAACAGATGGCAACAAGTCAGAACAGGTCCCATGACTTCTGACCCATTCCCTCTCAATCAAGGTGTATCTCAGGGTTCATCCCTATCTGCATTAATGTTCAACATATATATGCAACCAATTTGTACCCTAATCCGCTCCTTCAACATCCAGTGCCTAGTCTACGCAGACGACGTCCTAATCTACTCACCATTCCTGATTGATCAACCTGACTTTTCACCTATATCAAGCTGCTTCGAAGCTGTATCACAATGGCTTACAACACAAAATTTAAGGATCAACCATAGTAAAACAGATGTCTTATTCCTCACCAAGAACCAGATGTTCTCCCCACCCCCCACATTAAAAGTAAACAATATTGAGTTGATAGCAAAATCAACTATCCGCTATCTCGGCATCACGCTTGACCAACGACTCGACATGTTTACACATGTGAAGAACATCACGAAAGCAATTTACCATAAGGTCCGGATACTACGTCACCTGCGCCCCCTATTGGACTTTAATGACTACCGAACTATCTTCCAAGCCTTGGTGCTCTCACATCTAGACTTTGCAAATATTATCCTTCATGGCCTCCCTCAGTCAACACTAGGACCTCTTCGCCTTGCAATGAATGCTGCAGCAAGGGTACTTGCAGGTACATCAAGAGCTAAACATATAACCCCAGTCATGATGGATCTGCACTGGCTTCCACTTCAGGCTAGAATCCAGTATAAGTCCCTAGTACTAACATTCAAAGCCCTAAGGAAGCAGATCACCTCACCCATCAGCAAACTCATTCAAAGACGGCCGTTCAACAGAATCAGGAGATCTAATCAAGCAAACACTCTAGAGATCCCCAACATTCTAACTAAGTGCAAAAAGGCTACTGCCAATAGAGCCTTCTCCCTATTTGCACCCATGACCTGGAATGCCCTCCCCACTGAGCTCCGTTCCACCCCAGACCTATTGTCATTTAGAAAAGCCCTCAAACAACACCTTTTCCTCATCCATTACCTAGAATCCAATCCCAGAAACAACCACCCATCCTCACATCCTACACCCTACTCCACCCCACCCAAAATCCAACACCATAAAGAAAATGACTAGCTCTACCACCATATCCCTTCTCTTATTTATTATTGGTACTGATCACACATCTTATTGATTAAACCTCTTATAAATATGTTGAAACCAAGCTATACTATATGTATAATTTCTCACCATACTATATGTATAATTTCTCACCATACTCCATGAATAATTACTCTGTAGTTAGTTACCCCTGTTACCTCCAGGTTATCTCGTCC
Organism: Ichthyophis bannanicus; assembly: GCA_033557465.1. Taxonomy (NCBI): domain Eukaryota; kingdom Metazoa; phylum Chordata; class Amphibia; order Gymnophiona; family Ichthyophiidae; genus Ichthyophis; species Ichthyophis bannanicus. The sequence goes on from CM066031.1 coordinate 1,033,193,733, forward strand.
ATGTTCAATGTAAAAACTCAATTGTCGTGTGACATTGCAGTATGTTTTTTGTTCAATTGTAAACCGCACTGATTTTAATAGCGCGGTATATAAGAGAAGTAAATAAATAAATAAAAACCTGGCACCTATGCATATTGATATAACAGGCTTGCGGAAGCAGCCCCAGTAGCATACAAATTCACACGTACACATTTCTACCTGCTCCAGAGATGGTGGAAATTGATGCTTGCATGTATTCTATGGTTTTATTAAATATGTATGTATATCACAGCTGCATCCCCATTCTGCTCAAACTATACCGCTCAGGTAACTACTCCTTTCCTCTTTCTTTTTTCCTATGCATCTTGAGCTAGGTGCTCCAAACTCCTTTCCATTGCCTCTGTCAGAAATACTCACAAAACCACTCTTATCTCACAGTTCGTGGACCAGTACTTGGCTTAAATACTGTCAATATCTCGATGTCCTGGACTCACAAAAATAATTAGTCCAAAACCTTCTTGGCATGGGACTGACACATTGGATCCCTTTATAGCAGCAAGATAAAATCAAAATAAGCAAAATTATCTCTTATATCTAAACAAATAGGGGTGACCTACAGGGAGCGGTGGGTACACCCCTAAACAAATGCATGGGGAGGGGTGACCTGCACGGAGCGGCAGGTGCGCCTACTCTTGCCACCTTGCTGGGCAGACTAGATGGACCATACTGGTCTTTATCTGCCGTCATTTACTATGTTACTATGTAGAAGAAAACCTCTTAAGTAGAAGCACAAAAATAGAGAAATTTATTCTTCCCCTCAAAAGAATAAATGTAAAACTTCCTTTCCACCAAGAAGCTAAAAATTAGAATCACTCTGATCTGGGTTTTCGAGATGCACTCCCCTGCACCTCTGTCCTGGGTCTCTCAGTGGTAGAGATGGGATGAACCTTTTTGGCATTATTCACTTTTGTGAGTTAAAGAGTTCCTAGGGAAAATGGACCCACTGGCACTTAGTCCCTGATACCTTCTGCTCTGGGATTTCCACCAGCTTGCTCTTTCAGCCCAGACCCTCCATGGGTCTCTTCCACATCTTCCTCTCCCCTTTAAACAGACTTCTCCTTTTACAAGCCAAGCTGGCTTATGGCAATACCTCTTCCTCTGCTGTATGGCCTAGCTAGCTGTCAGGAAGGCCCCTCCAAGGCTGTTTTTCTGAATCCCTCTCCTACTGTTGGTCTCTAGTGGAGGAAGAAGAAGATCCAAAGCTGCTAGAGACAGGGTCTTTTATCCTTCCCTCCAAAAGCAATGACAAGACACCCTTTGACCATTGAAGGACAGGCAGGCCCAGCCTCCAATATGTCACACTGCAGGGCAAGGTCAGATTAGGAGCAAGGATTCCAGAATCTTCATCCTTGCAAAAAATGGGAAAAGAGCTTGGGTGTCCTGCTACAATTATTTACTTGACTGTTATCAAGTAATGTTAAGAAGAAAAAAACTGTGTAGACAATGTATGGAAGAAAGGAGAATGTATCAAAAAGCACTCTTGCTTATTTCTACTACCGAAGAGATCTATACGTGATCAGAAAGAGGGGGGGGGGAGTTATGTTACTTTCAAAGGAGAGATTAAAAAAAGGAGGACTCACATGTATTGCACCAATGATTATGGATTTTAAAATAAAGGGGGGGGGGGGCATTGTTGCCATATGGGTTTAATTTTTATAAAGGATCTGTCTATATGCCAGTATATGTGTGCAAAATGCCTCTTATAAAATTATTCACCACATACAAGTATGCACTATGACAAAGAGGCGTGTACTTGTATGTGACCCAGGGGCAAGTGCGTTTGGGGTCAGAGGATGGGAACAGCCTGGGCAGAGAATATGCCCCTATGCACATACTTCAGCTGGGAACATTTAAGCTGTGATTTCAGCATGATTCGTGCTGGCATTTTATAAAGACACGTAAGTGCCTAGGTTTCTTTATAAAATAGGCTTAAAAGAGGGGCCCACCTGGCCTCCTGACTAAGGTGACTTGTTATAAAATTCCCCTCATCTAGTATAAGTTGTGGCAATGTTCCTAACATCAGATGTTACTAACGTTATCTCAGCGAATGAGCAACCAAGGGGCCTTTGTACTAAAGTGTGTTAGGGTTCTGCAATTAATGCATGTTTAACGCATGTTACTTTTTGCACTAAATGCAAAGTCTCTGTGGGAACTATTGGCGTGGCCAGCATGTTCCTGATGGATATCTTGCAGATGCATATCCTAATGCAAAGTGCTGTTATCATGGGTGCATGTAACTCCACCTATTGAGGTATCATTAGGTGCATCCATGCTAATTGCAACTATCAGCGCATGATATGCTCCACCCTGCTAACTGCAATGTACTCACCATGCCCACTCTTGGCCTCTAAATCAACCATTCACCACTCCAATGGGTGATTGGCAGTTAGAGCAGAAATCAATATATGCTGTCACTCTCCTGCAGTAACAGTCACCACGAGCCCTTTTACACAATCAGAGCGCAAAAACCCGTGCTATTTGCTTAACGCACTTAAGCAAAAAGGGCCTCCAAGAGTTACTTAACCTCCAGATCCTGATTCTACAATTCAGATGAAAGCTGGGAGCATAAAGAAGGAAGGAGGTGTCATATATTGATGAATAATAATATATGGCGTGCTTCTTAGTGCTAGCAGAGCCATAAGTAACATTAATGAAACTAAGTGCAAAGTTGTCAATAACTCGAAAGGGACTCAGCCTTCTTACCCGAGACTTATAGTAGCTTGCAAATATCATAGGTGAAATGCAGCAGTTATGTTGCTGTTTTAAAATCTCTTTCCTGCCAGTTTTGAAGACAGTACTAGAATACTGTATGTCTAAGGGGCAGGGCTAAACTGCATCAAAAGAAATGGATAGCTGAACTGCTGTCCTGACTCATCAACAATAGCAAGAAAGACCACCACACGCCTATTGTTAGTGCAGGCCCCCTCTGCAACCTCACACCGGACAGTTTTAGACTTTCTTGTAAAGGGCAGAATATGTAACAAAACTACAAGAAATATCAATCATGTGTAGGGTTGCCAACTTTTTCACCGAGAAAAACCCGACACCTGTGGCTCGCCATGCTCCACCCATTCTCCGCCCCTAGTCCCACCCCTGCCCCGCCCCCAGCCCCACCCACAAAAATTACCGAGGATACGTGTAGGCTAACTTCCTTGGTCAGATAATAATTAAACTGGGAACCCCAAAAGCCAAACATGAAATGTACAACACTGGAGAAATAAAACTATAAAGTAATTTCCTCTTGCACTAAACAAAAACGCAAAGATGTTAGCAATACACACTTCCCAGACCAGACATAATCCAGTTAATAAATTCAAAATAAAAAGTATTTTTCTACCTTCTGTTTGGGCATTTTATTTTTCAGTTGCAATTGCTCCAGTCACTTTCTTCTGGTTTCTTTGTGTCTTCTGCGAGCTATCCATTTGTCCTTTCTTCTCTTTTAGATGTTTTTCCATTCTCTCTCTATTTCTGCTTTAACATACTGATTGTTTCCCTTTTGCTCTTTCCCCCAATTCTTTCCTTATTCCTTTATCATCCGTTTAAATTTCACCCTTCCATTCTCAGTCCCCTCTTACTCTCCCAATACCCGGCCCATCATAGACTTTTCTTCCACACAAAATATTTTTTCCCCTCTCCATTCTCATTCCCCATCCATTCTAGTCCTCCCCCAAAATCAGTTCCCTTATTTTATTTATTTATTTATTTAGTATACATTTGTATACCGCTACTTCCAGCGATCAGCAGCGTTTTTTGATTACAGATTGGAAATTGTCAAATCATGACAGGAAATTTTTGAGGTATAAACACACATTGATTATTTTTATTTATTTATTTTACAGTTTTTATATACCGCGCTCTTTGGTATCAGCGCGGTTTACAGATAACAAATTTCGCATTAGAACAGTCCTTTGCTTACATTATAACAGGGTCTTTTGCTTACATTATAACAGGGTCAGTAACTTGGAGACAACATGGTAAACTATATACAAGCTATATACAGAAAGATATATTACCTCTGGAAATTTACAGTTAAATTGGGTCGTAACTTTGGGTGTGCAGAGCGTCTAGGTCGTGTTCTGTTATGACTATGTTGTTGGAATGTCAGAGGCTGTGTGAGTGATTTGTGAGATGGGGGAAGGAGGTGTAGGGTTAGGGCCTAAAAGATGATGACAGAATAGGTAGTGTTTGAGGGCCTTTCTAAATTGAGAGAGGTCTTTTATTGATCGGATATGAGGAGGGAGATTATTCCAGCAAGTTGGAGCGAATAAGGTGAAGGCCTTGTCTCTGGTTGTTTGGTTACATTTAGTGTACTCCTTTGGTACGACAAGAGTATTGGCGGCTGCGGATCTTCTCAGTCTGTTCGTGGGGGTGTTGATAATAAGTGATGAGAGGGAAGGTGGGGCTATTTGATTAATTGCTTTAAAGGATAGCAGAAGTGCTTTGTAAGTTATCCTGGCTTGTAGGGGTAACCAGTGAAGCTCTGTTAGTATGGGGGTGATGTGGTCTCTATTGGAAGTACCGCAGAGGATGCGGGCTGCTGAGTTCATCGCCAATTGGAGTGGGTTGAGGGTGCTCTTGGGTAGACCATGTAGGATGATATTGGCATAGTCAAAATGAGGTGTTATAAGGGCTTGGAAGACTGTTCGGAAGTCATTGGGGCGAGTAGTGGTCTTAAGGGTTTCAGCGTTCTTAATTTATAGTAAATGGATTTAACGGTCTGCTTTATGTGATCTTTGAAGGTCAGTTCTTGGTCGATGGTTACTCCCAGGTAGCGAATTGATGATTTACATGGTAGTTCCGCATCTCTCACCTTCAAAGTTGTAGGGGGGGAGAATTTCTTATTCCTGGTTACGAATAGGACTTCCGTTTTCTTGAAGTTTATTCGCAGGTTCTGGGATAGGAGCCAATCTGTAATCGCGTTGAAGCAGGCGATAATTGGGGAGAAGTCAGGGGCATTAATTTTTATTGGCGTGAATATTAGTACGTCATCTGCGTAGATCAAGCTGGAGGCGTTAAATGTTTTGATGATTTCACAGATTGGTTGGATATATATGTTAAATAGAAGAGCTGATAAAGAGGATCCCTGGGGTACACCCTGTTGTTGTTGGAAAGGATCGGAGGTTGAAGATCCTATCCGCACCTGTTGCCAGCGGTTGTTTAGGTAGGATCTACACCATTCCCAAGCTGATCCCTGGACTCCCTTTTCTTTAAGACGGTGAAGAAGTTGTACATGGTTAACCGAGTCGAACGCTGCTGAGATGTCAAGGAAGATGAGGATGAACCCATTTTCAATTTTGTCAATCCCTCTTGATAAGGTGTTGATGAGTAGTGTGAGAAGGGTCTCTATGCCATGTGATTCTCGGAATCCGTGTTGGCAGGGATCGAGGGGAGCTGAAGTATCTATATGTTGTTGCAATTGGATTTGTACCACCTTCTCGATGATTTTGGCTAGAAGGGGTATACTTGAAATTGGACGATATGAATCAGTTTTTGCTGGGTCGAGTTTATTGTTCTTTAGGAGAGGGCGTATTGAAGTTTGTTTGAGAGATGATGGGAATGATCCAGTGGTGAAGGAAAGTTGCATGATGAGGGCAAGTATGGGGCTCAGTTCAGCACGCATTGTTCTGATCCAGTAGGCAGGGCATGGATCGTTTGGGGCTGTGGTAGTATTCAAGGTGGCAATAAGGTCAGTGATGGATTTCACTGTGGGAGCGACAAAATTTTTTAGAGGCTGAGTAATTGAGGCGGGGTTAGGTATACAACTTGGTGTGGAGTTCGTGTTAATGGATTTAGATTGAAGATAGTCGGCAAAAGCCTGAGGTTGAATTGATATTGTTTGGTTGGAGGATGGTGCCTTGGTTAAGGATTTAGTGATGTTAAAGAGGTCTCGTGGTTTGTTCAGTGATCGGAGGAAGGTTTCTGTATGGTGTTCCCTCATCTTTTCAGCTATTTTCTCCCGGTGTTTCTTTAGGGCATTTTCGTAATCCATTTGGTCAATTGGGGCACGTGATCTGCGCCATTTTCTCTCTTGTTTTCTTAGATTCTGGAGGGATAGTCGTAGTTCAGTGGAGAACCATGGTTTTGGGTTTCTACTTTTTAGTGCTGTGCTGGATGCTGGTGGTCTTACTGAGGAAGGTAGATGTGAAGAGGAGTTCAGGGTGTTGTACCAATTGTTGATCAGTTCATCAAGGCCATTGGTTGGTAGACAAAGGGTTGGAAGAGTCTGGCTGATGAAGTCATCCTTGTTGAGCGTTTTGAAACGGACTGTTGGTCCTGATGAGGTTAAATTTGTATGTCTTGCTGGGATACTGTTTTGCTGATATGGGACTTGGAAGGATAATAAATCATGATCAGACCATGGGACAGGGGTATGAGATAGCTTAAAGTTGGTGTTCGCTGTAGCCTGAGGTGCAAAAATGAGGTCAAGGGTGTTACCCTTGAGGTGTGTAGGGGAGCTAACTAGCTGCGAGTAGTTGAGGTCAGCCATGGCATCAAGGAATGTGGTAGAATGGCTATGGTGAAGTGAGGAGAGATTAAAGTCACCCATTAACCAGTTGGATTTGCGTGGGCTTTCTGGATTGCAGGCAAGCTCTATTATATTAGATAAATCTTCTGGTGGTGAGGATGGGGCTCTATATATGAGATTTAGGATGATATGTTTGTTAGCTATAGTAACTAGGTCCATGTGTGTGGTACTCCTGGTGGAAAGTAATCTAAATTGAAGGTTAGTTCGTGAAAGAATGAGAACACCACCTCCTCTTCGGTCTGCTCTGTGGCATGTGTGTATTGAGTATTCTGGGGGAATGAGTTGGTTTATAAGGACATTGTCTGTGTCCGCTAGCCATGATTCTGTGACCAGGAGGATGTCTAGTTTCAGCTTTGTGATGAGATCGGTAATGACTGGCCACTTTTTACGTACTGAGCGGGCGTTGATGAGTGCACAGTTTAAGTTAGCATGTGAGGGAACAGGATTGGGTTTAGAACTACTAACAGTGTTAAGGGAGATATATAGTAGATGAGAGTGCCTAACATGGTGTGGTTGTGGAGCTGAGTGATGATAGGAGGAATGATATTTTCTTCCTAGTCCATGCAATATGGGGATCTTGTGTGAGGTGGTAGGGAATGCTGCTGTGTTTTGGGTGGTGTGTGTTAAGAGATAGAGGCTAACTAATGCAAATAGAGAGAGAGCCATGGTTACAGCAATGGGAGGATACAATGTAGGTAATACGGGTCTTTAGAAACAGTAAATGCAGATTAACTGGTTAGGTACAGAGCAGTGGAATAGGTAACAATTGTATCAAAGCAGGTCTATCAAGTAGGAACAATGTATTCTGTTAACTAGATACAGTAGCAAATCTTATTTTAAGGGAGGTCTGTTTGTAACAGAGTAACAAGGAGTGAACTTCTCTAGTATATTAGGTCTGCTGTTACCTTATAGATGGGGTAGAAGTGGGTTACCTAGGTGAGTTGTTAGGGTAAATCAGAGTCTCAGGTTATTGTTCTGATGTTTTCTTGGCGCAGGAGTCAGATTCTGTTGCAGGTGAGAGTTCTGGCTTCATTCGTAGGGTTGCTGACGTGCCACTGCCTGGTGAGGCCCTCCGGCGCGGGCCCTCCGGCGCGGGCCTGCCTGTGAGCGGGTTGCTTTTGATGAGCTGCTGCTCCTCCTCCCACAACCCCGATTGGGTTGGAGCACTTGGAGCAAAGCAGCTGGCTGGAACGGTGCTCTACCCCGATTGAGGGGGAGTTTAATATGGAGTGTTTCCCGCCGATCGCGGGCTGCTTCCGATGAGCTGCTGCTCCTCCTCCCACAACCCCGATTGGGTTGGAGCACTTGGAGCAAAGCAGCTGGCTGGAACGGTGCTCTACCCCGATTGAGGGGGAGTTTAATATGGAGTGTTTCCCGCCGATCGCGGGCTGCGTCCGATGAGCTGCTGCTCCTCCTCCCACAACCCCGATTGGGTTGGAGCACTTGGAGCAAAGCAGCTGGCTGGAACGGTGCTCTACCCCGATTGAGGGGGAGTTTAATATGGAGTGTTTCCCGCCGATCGCGGGCTGCTTCCGATGAGCTGCTGCTCCTCCTCCCACAACCCCGATTGGGTTGGAGCACTTGGAGCAAAGCAGCTGGCTGGAACGGTGCTCTACCCCGATTGAGGGGGAGTTTAATATGGAGTGTTTCCCGCCGATCGCGGGCTGCTTCCGATGAGCTGCTGCTCCTCCTCCCACAACCCCGATTGGGTTGGAGCACTTGGAGCAAAGCAGCTGGCTGGAACGGTGCTCTACCCCGATTGAGGGGGAGTTTAATTTAGACAGGAAAGCACAGCACACAGAGAACTATTTTACAGGGTGGTTTTTTTTTTTACTTTGGGTCGGAAGAAAAGCCGGTCTTTTGCTCTGGCCGCTCCCAATCTTGCGGCCAGAGCAAAAAAACGGCTTTTCAAGGGCTGGTTTTGCATCTGCGCCGGCAGCCGGCCTGGCCATGGAAAAACCGGCCAGGCCGGCTGAAAACCGGCCAGTTGGCAACCCTAATCATGTGCTGTACTCATGTGGCAGGCTATGGCCTAGAGTAATCTGCAAATATGAAATGCCTGTAAGTTAGGCCTGGATCCCAACCCCCATTATAGCTAGAAAAGAACCAAAAATCGTGAAAAATGAGAAAATTGTTTTAAACTGCTTAATAAGAAGTTTTACATAAATTCATAAGTCTTTCATTTTCTCTTGTGTGCAAAAGAAAGAAATGTTTCAATACATGCATTCCTGGAGCTAGGGATAACCTTGCAGTAGAGAAGTATCAAACTTAGAAACTGCACCATTGTTAGAACAGTCCTAAAGGAGGGGGCTGATTGCTAGGCCCCGGAGGGATCTCTAATTGGACAGGTGCAGGGGGCGTTCGAGCCAATAGGAAGTTTGCATGTATCAAGCTAGAACCAATAGAAAGTTCTCATGTATCAAACAGAAGAAAAGGGTATAAATGAGTATGTCGCTGTAAAAACTTTGCTCAGTTCCTTTTGAAGCTTTGACTGACTGGGCCTGTGCACAATAAACTGGCTTGGATCTTTGAACAGACTCCTGGTTTTATTTATTGCATGCTTATCAGCTGCTACACTCAAAAGCAAGGAAGACGTACCACCAGAAATCGATTAATTGTGCTGTGCCACTGTATATCAGCATAAACATTAAGGGCTCGATATTCAAAAAAAGCCAAGCATTTAAATGCATAGATCCATTTTAGACAGTCGTGGAGAGGAGAACTGCGATGACCAGTCAGGATGTGCTCAGTTTCCCCATTATTTTACAAAAGGTTTTGCTGAATGCGGAGCCTTTGGTAAAATACTTAGGACATGCGGGAGTACATGTCCATTTTCAGATAGGTCCAGCAGAAACAGTGATTTTAGAAATGGAAATACTGGAAAAAAAAAAAAGGATTTCTATTTCACATCTTTGCATTGCTGAAGTCAGGAACATTTTGGTTCCTGACTGCAGCAACCCAGAAAGTGGCCCCCAGTAAAGAGGCCAGTGATGGAATCAAAACCATCTCTGGATTCCACCCCCTCCATTTCTACCATATCCCTCTCTAACCACTCCCACCCCCTGACATCATTAGAACCCCCCCCCCATCCCTCAACATCAACGACACCATCATCAGACCCTTGCACTCCTGACACGATACTGCTCACCCTCCATCCTCGATATCCCAGGGCTCTTACTGAAGAGTTTCCATGCTAGTTTAGTAGGAAGCAGGCGCAACTTCCAGTCACTCCTGCTCTATCAAGCACCTGGCATCAAAGTTGCAACTCTAGCCCCTACTGGTAGTCTTGTGGTACTACCGCTAGAGGTCAAGCTTCCAAATAAGGAGTGTACAACTGCAGTGCAGGCAAAATAATAGGTTGAGAGAGCCACACAAATTCAAAGAACCATCAGTACATATTGTTACTCATAGGGAGGGGAGCAAATTTTTAAAAAGAACCTAGATGTTTGGCGCAGTGTTAAATGTCTAGGTCAGAGGTTCCCAAACTTGGGGTGGGACCTCAAATGAGATCACATCATCAGTGAATGGGGGAGGGGGGGGGGGGTTGTCACAGAAACATGGCCATTTCCCCTTCTCTCTGGACTTTCACTGAGACCTACGCCAAGTAGTGGCAATCACCAGTCAGCATGTGGCCTGTGAGTCAGTGAACATTCATAGGCCTTTATCCCCTCCTGGATAAGCTTCCTGTTAAACAGGAAACCCATGCTGAGTACTGGGATCTGTACACACATGTACAGTGATACAAGGGAGCTTGTGCTGACTACTGCTGCTGTTGCCACTACTGTTGCTGCCGTCTTCTGCTTTAGATGCGGGGAGGGAGGAGAAGGAAGCTGCAGAAATGCCAGTTTCATTTTCATCATCACCTGGGGTTGCATACATTTTTAGTTGTTAAAATGGGGTCATACAGGATAAAGGTTTGAGAAGCACTGGTCTAGGTGCTCTTTTTTTGTATATGTGGTGGCATTATGAGCAGAGCAGCATTTAAATATCTCACTCTGCACATAATGCTATGTCTTCCATGGGGAGGGTGTGTTAGGGGTATTCTGGGGGAAGGCACTAAATGTCCACATAATTTACATATATAAGTAATGATTTTCGGCACCTATATGTATAATCCATGCATTTGGCTCAGACACAGACAAATCAAAGAGTAAATGTTGAGCAGGACATCCAGGTTTTAAGTGGAAACATTTCATCTTAAAGTTTTAAATTATGTCTATATTCAGTAGCGCTGTACATTTTTTGAGCACCACAGATAGGGTTGCCAACTGGCCGGTTTTCAGCCGGCCTGGCCGGTTTTTCCATGGCCAGGCCGGCTGCCGGCGCAGAGGCAAAACCGGCCCTTGAAAAGCCGGTTTTTTTGCTCTGGCCGCAAGATCGGGAGCGGCCAGAGCAAAAAAAAACGGCTTTTCTCCCAACCCGGAGGGCTTCAGAGGGAGCCGGGGAAGCCCGCGTGAGGCCCCGGCTCCCTCTGAACAGCCACCAGCGTGAAGAGCCTTTACCTTCACGCTGGCGGCTGTTCCTGTGAAGCCGCGATTGGTGGAAAAGGTTAAAGGCAATGCTCTTTAACCTTTCCCAGCATTCGCGGCTTCACAGGAACAGCCGCCAGCGTGAAGGTAAAGGCTCTTCATGCTGGCGGCTGTTCAGAGGGAGCCGGGGCCTCGCGCGGGCTTCCCCGGCTCCCTCTAAAGCCTCAGACAGCTGCGGTTTTGGGGGGGGGGGAGGCCAAGGACTGCTTGGGCTGTGATGGGGGGAGGGGGCCTGGACTGGAAAAGGGCTAGGAGGGGGGAATTTGACTGGAAATGGGTTGTGATGGGGGGGGGGGTACATGGACCGACAAAGGGCTATGGGGGGGGGGGGGGGACTTGGACTGGAAAGAACTGGGGGGTGATGGGCGGGCCCCTGGAGTTTAAAGGGGCTATGTGGGGGGGGGGGACATGGACTGGAAATGGGTTTTGATGGGGAGGGGGACCTGGACTGGAAAAGGGCTAGGGGGGGGGGTCGACATGGACTGGAAATGGGTTGTGATGGGGAGGGGGACCTGGACTGGAAAAGGGCTATGGGGGGGGGAACTTGGACTGGAAAAGGGCTATGGGGGGGGGGGGGGAACCTGGACTGGAAATGGGCTATGGTGGAGGGAGGGGGAACTTGGACTGGAAATAGGCTGTGATTAGGGGGACTTGGACTGGAAATGGGTTGTGAAGGGGGGGGGACCTGGACTGGAAAAGGGCTATGGGGGGGCATTGGACTGGAAAGAAATGGGCTGTGATGGGGAGGGGGACCTGGACTGTAAAAGGGCTATGTGGGGGGGGGGGGACATGGACTGGAAATGGGTTGTGATGGGGAGGGGGACCTGGACTGGAAAAGGGCTATGGGGGGGGGAACTTGGACTGGAAATGGGCTATGGTGGAGGGAGGGGGAACTTGGACTGGAAATAGGCTGTGATTAGGGGGGCTAGGACTGCAAATGGACTGTGATGGTGTGGGGGGGGGTAGGACTGCAAATGGGCTGTGATGGTGCGGGGGGACTCGGACTGCAAATGGGATGTGATGGGGGGGGGGCTAGGACTGGAAATGGCCTGTGATGTGAAGGCTAGCACTGGAAATGGGCTTATGAAGAGCTGGAATAGGACTGGAAATGGGCTGATGTGGGGCATGGGAGAATGGGACTAGAAGGGAGTGGATGCTGGGTGGGTCTAGAGCTATAAGGGAACTGATTTTGGGGGAGGACTAGAATAGATGGGGAATGAGTGGAGAGGGGAAAAATATTTTGTGTGGAAGAAAAGTCTATGATGGGCTGGGTATTGGGAGAGTGAGGGGCTTGAGAATGGAAGGGTGAAATTTAAATGGATGATAAAGGAATAAGGAAAGAATTGGGGGAAAGAGCAAAAGGGAAACAATCAGTATGTTAAAGCAGAAATAGAGAGAGAATGGAAAACATCTAAAAGAGAAGAAAGGACAAATGGATAGCTTGCAGAAGACACGAAGAAACCAGAAGAAAGTGACTGGAGCAATTGCAACTGAAAAATAAAACGCCCAAACAGAAGGTAGAAAAATACTTTTTATTTTGAATTTATTAGCTGGAATATGTTTGGTCTGGGAAGTGTGTATTGATAACATCTTTGCGTTTTTGTTTAGTGCAAGAGGAAATTACTTTATTGTTTTATTTCTCCAGTGTTGTACATTTCATGTTTGGATTTTGGGGTTCCCAGTTTAATTATCTGACCAAGGAAGTTAGTCTACACGTATCCTCGGTAATTTTTGTGGGTGGGGCTGGGGGCGGGGCAGGGATGGGACTAGGGGCGGAGAATGGGTGGAGCATGGCGAGCCACAGGTGTCGGGTTTTTCTCGGTGAAAAAGTTGGTAACCCTAACCACAGAATATAAGCACAGGGATATGCGTCAAAGTAACGGTATGTTTTGCATGCATAATGTCACAGCTAGGGGGAGTTGTGAGTCAATTCTAGGCAAACTGAGTAGTCCTTTTTGCTATGCCGCCCTTTTATTCCAGCTTCAGGCAGCTTCTCGCAGCAAAGAGGTTCAGCAATCATTGGTAATGTATACAAACATTTTATTGGTCAGAGTGAGAACAGAAAGTAACAAAAAGACTCATCAATGCAAACATCAGAATGACTTGACATCAAAGATCAGCAAAACCATAAATAGGCAGGTTGTTCCCAAGAAGAATACTGTCTCTTTAAGAGAAAGCCTCTCTTGCTCTGCCAGATTCTATCCCGCATGTGAAACTTCAAAACCTGGTCACACATTACACATTGACAGCTCGATGCAGCTGTGCTATCCTTCAGCGTTTTGCTAGAGATTTGGCAAGTCACTTAACCCTCCATTGCCTCAGAAAGATCCAAGTTATCAATGTCCCTGCTTAATGTACATTACCAAGTTTAAATTTCAATGTAAACTGCTTTGATTGAAATGATAAAGCGGTATATAACACCTGTTAAATAAATAAATAAATACATTTCCTTCACATTAGTCTAGCTCTCCAAGATAGCATTGGAAAATTGCCAGCAAAACCTATGCGCTAAGGCATAGTGCAGTGGGCATGCTAATTTCATGCAAAATATGAATTTTTAATTGCAAGCAATGAAAAAAATTGCACTGAAACAGCACAGTTAAATCTTCTTTTAAGGCTGTATCTTTGCAATAGCTTCAGGCAGGCGTAAAGATGCAGTAGTGAGAAAAAAGATCATCTGAGGTGAAATATGACACTTCCTCAGATGACCAGACCCCCCTAATCGCAGTCCCTCCCCAATCACGATTCCCCCCAAATGCAGTCCTCCAAACTAAGAAGACAGCCTGGTGACCCAGTAGCCCCTATCCACAATCCCACTGAACCAAGATAGCCTGGAGACCCAGTAGGCTCTAGCACCCGTCTTCCTGAAACACCCTGGAAGCAGTGAGAGTCGAGACCCCTTGCAGAAACACACCCTCCTGCAACAGACTTCCAGGTCAACTACAAACCTACCCGGGGAATCTATTTCATATCTCAGCCATCATTGATAAAATCCCATTTTCTTAGCCAGTCCCCAGCTTGGCCTCAGAGCTGGTTTCACACTACTTTACCACAATACCATGAGCAATGGCTTATCTCCAAGTCTTCTTCAGCTCACCTCATTTCTCCACTGGTAGCAAGGAGTTTCTCCTACTTTCCAGCCATCCTTGGATGCACCTTGGCTCTCTCCAACTTTCCCTTAGGCTAGGTACTAAACTTCCTGCCTCATTGGGAAGGGAATCTCACTCATTCCTGGCTGTGTCCTGGGTTTTCATTAATTAAGCTTTAGGCTAAGCACTAAGGCTTCCTTCATCACCAAGTAGGGTTTTTCTCACTCATCCTTTGCTGGAACTCCACCTTGCTTCTGGGGAGCCAAACTGCACTGATGTGCAGCCTTGCACACAACAATAGGCACAATATCAGCAACTATAAGTGCAAAGTACATGCATAGATGCCAGATATAGACATCTATACATATAAAGGTACATTTTATAAATGACGTCCAACTGCAATCTGATATACAGGGTGACCCAAAAAAAGTGAGAACATCTCGTAGCATATAAGTTATTTAAAAATTCAAAAAGACAGATGTAAACAATTGACAAATTTAAAAAAAAGATGGCGACCGGAAATTGTCGAAATAAAGACGTTATATACTACTACTACTAATACTGAACATTTATATAGCGCTACCAGTCATATGCAGCGCTGTACAGGGCTCACCCGCGGCAGCCCTATTGTCCTGGAGGGGTGGAAGGCCCCGATCGCATGGCGCCTGGCACTTATACCACCTCCAGGTGGTTTACACTGGGCATCCAGAGTGTGACAGCTGGATATACAAGGATCTGACCAGAATAGGCCCTGTAAGTCCAGATGCTTCGGCCCACCTCTGCTCTGCCCACTCTCTGCCTCTGGCCCTCTCTCTTCTGCCTCCATCCAGTATTCCCACACTAACCCTCTGTACGTGCAGGGAAGGCTGGACTTGGAATAGCATTCTGGGCCCATAGTCTATGAGGCCAATTACACAAAATTCATACCCAGCCCGTGGACATGTTTAAATCGGAAATGAGCATGATTCAATACCAATTCTGATGGCCACGCCTCCTCAGTCAAAATGTGCACCTCCTAAGCTGCCCCTCTCACTGACAGTGTTGTGCTGATGCAAACTAGACATAAATACTCGTAATACAGACATACTGATGCAAACTAGACTATTTATATCAGTCTGTTTCGTGCCCAGAATACTGCAAAATAATCTCAATGCACTCTAAGATATAATAAAATCAAATAGATACTAAAATGCTTGTCATGACATACCTTGCATCAAAACATACATGACAGTGTAACAACTCCTCAGTTATTCTTGCATTGGTCATCTCTAAAAACAGTCTTTCAAATGCTACATATGGACTTTTACCAACCTCACAAAAACTCAACCTCAAATAACTTTGCAATTCCCCAAAGATGAATTGTATTGCTGAGCGACATAACTATGCTCTTCTAATGCCTATGGCTGTCTGGCTATGGCATCTGTTACTAGCCGTTCTCACAGCAGCTCCCTACACTTGTCCCATACAATGTCCACTCTCTGTCCTGGCTCATGTTGGTCTGTATACATCTGCTATCTGTGAGACAATCCTGCCTTCCTTTCCACAGTCTATTGTGTGGCAATGCTCCTCTGGTCAGGACTGTGTGGGCATAGGAGGTGGGATCCCTGTGCCATTATAGCAAGTAGCCAACCTCCAGACATATCACCACTCTCGCAGTTTGCATAGATCCCTGACTGGGTAAGGATGTAGGCCGCAAGACACAATCTGGGGACTGTTGGCACATCAGTCATGTCTCCCAATGCCTGGCCCAGCTGATTTTTTTATTTAACAGGTTTTTTTATACCGCTTTATTATTTTAGTCAAAGTGGTTTACATTGTAACTTAAACTTGGTAATGTATATTAAACATGGACATTGATAACTTGAATTTTTCTGAGGCAATGGAGGGTTAAGTGACTTGTCCAACTGATGTATGACTGCTCTGTCAGTTTGGCACCCTGTGACCCAGCGGTAATCTGTACAGTCCAGGTACTGGCCAGGCATTTTTGCCCCCTCTGACTTGTAGATTAGCAAACCAGATCCTACACACACACACACACACACACATTCTCACTTGCAATCACAAAAGACATAATTCAGGGAAAAGGATACTCAGCACCTATAACTAAAACTGGTGTACCATTATATCATGGTGTCCCAGACTTACAAATATGATCTCCCTTTCTCATTCAAACAAGATCCTGTTACAGACTCACTCACATACAACTCTTACATCAACATTCCCACAGGGGAGGCTCTATAATGAGGCGAAGTGAGGCGGCAAAGTTTTGAGGGCGGTAAAAAATGCTCCTAAAACAGCTGCCTTGCTTCGCCTTCAAAAGTTAAAAACAAAAACCAAACCCCCCCCCCCAAACACACAAGTTGCTGCTGCTGCCGAGTCCGCTTCTCGGCAGCGGCAGACTCACCCTCTCCTTTCTATAGCAGCCACGGCTCCTGCTTCTTAGAACCGCAGCTATGCTAGCAAGATCATTTTAAACACAAAGCCAAACTAGTGCGGAGCCTTCCCGTGAAGCTGCATCCTGCCCCAAGGAAGTTAACTCCATATCTCCAGCAGGAATAACGGACATCTCTATGTGGAACCCATAAAACATACATCCGTCTTTCCTGAATATGCTATATATGTCTCCATGGCAAACCACTCCCCCATTCTGCCCCTCCCGAGCATGTTCTGAGATCCCCATCTTTGCACTGTGGATGCGCATGGGAGCCATGTTTCGGAATAAGGGGGGGGGGGGGGTAGATGTTTTCAGGAGATATCCGTCTCACATGCACATGCAAATGGCCTATTCGGTTTATAGAATAACCCCCGAATAACGGGGTTGGACTCTAGGATGAACGTCCAACTCCCATGCAGACCCTGGATGTGATTCCAGGCACAGCAGTCCCCGCACATATAGATGGTTTGTGCAGGGAGCGCTGTATGGGGGCGGGAGGGGGAGGGCTGGAGGCAGAGGGTGGGCAGAGCGAGGGTGGGCTGACTCAGCTGGATGTGCAGGGCCGATTCAGGTCACGCCCCAGTACATCTGGCAAAGTCAAGATGGATGGGGGACTTATTCCACCTCCAAGGGTCAGGTAGCGGGAAAAAGGAGCTTGCAGCTGCGGTGGGATGTGCGAGCTCCTGCTGTGCCTCTCAGTGCCATGGTGATGAGACGCCACGGCACTGGCACATATGCAGGAGCCCTGTGTAGGGAGGATGAGCAGGCACTTGGATGTTGGCCGGCTCAGAATGCTGTTCACGCTGGCTCATCCAAGTGCCTTGATTCTACAACCACAGGAATGAAAAGCTCCCATGGTTGCAGAATTGGGTATATTTGGGGGCCGTATAGATTCTGCATGTTTGGACAGTCCAGACATGCAGGGATCAGAATCAGCCTCCACGTGTTTGGCTCAGACTGCCCAGGTTATACCTTGTTTTTCTGCACCTGAGCCAAATGCATGGACCATACATATAGGTGCTTTATACGCATAGAATGTGTATATTTCTGATCCCGCCCCTAACCCACTCCCTTTCATAATGCCACTGAAAATACAAAATAAAGATGTGAGCTAAATACTATTAACTAAAATTAAAATAACACCTAGAATGTCTAGGTGCTTTTTTAAAATTGAGGGATACAACTTCAAAAAGTTGATAACTTCCATTCTATTTAGTGCCACGGATAAGCAGTAGTTTACTCTAGATCTACCTTAATAATGGCTTATGGTCTTTTCCTCCAGGAAGTTGTCCAAACCTTTTTTAATCCCATCTACAGTAACTGCTTTTACCACACCACATGCAATGAGGTCCAGAAACAAATTATTTATTTTATTTTATGTATTTATTTATTAACTAGGCGTATGCAGTGAATGGAAAAATATTTTCTATTTGTTTTAAATGTACTACTCGGTGATTTCATGGCATGACCCCTAGTCTTCATACTTTTTGAAAGAGTAAACATTCGGTTTCCATTTACCCATTCCTCTCCACTCAGGATTTTATAGACCTCTATCATATCTTCTTCAGTTGTCTCTTCACCAGAATGAAGAGTTCCATCCTCTTTAGTCTTTTCTCATAGGACAGTAGGCCCATCATCTTCATCATTTTGGTCACCTTTCTCTGTACATTTCTACTATAATTCTGCTATATCTTTTTTGATATGTGGTGACCAGAACTGCACATAATACTTAAGGTAGAGCAATAGCGATGTTTTCCAGCTTGTCCTAGTGCTCCTTTCCAGTAGAGAGCGAACCACAGCTCTTATTAGTGCTGTTGCCAGCTGTCCATCAAGATGAGTTCACAATTTTAGTGACCTCTTCCATGAGGCCCTTGCATACCAACTACACTATCTCTGATGGGCAAAGGTCAAGGGGGCAGGATGTCAACCATAGGCCTTTCAAAAAAAGGGCATCTTCTGTTACCTGGTCGAATGAGTCCCAGATGGCTGTGCACAGGGGAGGGGGAGGACCTTTTGTGGGTGTTGATGCGGTTGCTTGTTGATTTTGTTTAAGAGTTTCTGCAAAATGTGGAGGTTGGTGGCAGCAGGTCCTTGATGTTATTGGGCTTGTGTAATGGCAGGATCTGGACTGTTGTCTTGATTATATTTGCCGTTGCCCATAGAAGCTGAGACCTTGCTGACCACGGTTCTATTTCCACTTTTCATGTTTACATATTTTTGGAAACAATCATTTTTGTATTTGAAATTAGTTGTGTTTGATTGGAGTGAGTTTTTTGTGATACATTGATATTTACACTCTATAACGTGACCAAAGAATTGTTCAGGGGAGGGGGAGGACCATGGTGAGGATGTGTTCTTCTTGTGGGTTCTGTTGAGCTGCTTGTGCGTCCTGATGCAGACCATTGATTTTATTGGCAAAATATTATTTATGTAAACTTATTTTTATACCACCATTGTACCATTCAAGGCAGTTTACAGTTAACTGAAAATGTAGGAGACACACTGTTGTATGGGAAAATAAAACAGTGTAACAACAGAACAATGACATGCAACGGACCCTAAACTATTTACAAGGTTAGTCTAGGTGGCAGTTGGTCGATTCAACATTTATTCATTTATGCAATTGTACAATATACTGGGACTAGTGATTTGTTGATAGTTTGCTTCTAGGGTGGTTGGGTCTGTGGGTCCAAGTATGTAGTGTATTCCTCTTGCCATGTGGCAAAATCATTGCTAGTTAGTTGTATCTGGGGAGACTGGTCCTGCTGTGGAGGCTGCAGTAGGTCAATAGCATTTTGAATAATTGGTTGGATTTGCAGTCTGTCTAATGCACTGAGAGAATAATTTGTTTTTAAGGCTCAGTGGTACATCGCCATGCCTTTCCTAGTTTACCCTGTTCTGGTGTAGGCAAAAGCTGCACCATCCTGTTTACTGTTTATGTCCTTAATGCTTGGTTCTGGGTTGGCAATGCTTGGTTTGGGGGAAAAATCAAGGGAGTGATTGTGCACAGGACATAGGACTTTTTTTGTGGGGCCGCTTTTTTGGCCAACGCTAAGCGTACATTCCAGATGCCATTATGCTCTGAGGACCCAGTTAGTGCTGCTGAATATCTCTCAGTAATGCCACTAAATGCCGCAGTGCTAACCGCTTAGAATCGAGGTGTATCGGGGCGTTCCAGGGACAGTACCCGGGGTTTCCCAGGCAACGGCGATATTCAGCCATTGTCTGATTATCTCTCAGAGGTGAAAGTTAGGCACAGCAAAAGCTGTCCTAACTTTTGCCGTCTAAATTAACCAGGCAGTGGATGAATATCGCAGCTGCCCGGTTAGCTTTTGCGGCATGTGCGACTGTGTGGCAAACCCAGATATTCAATGCCAGTAGCTGGAGATGGTCCTGGCACTGAATATCGGGGTTAACTCTTCAGCAGCGATGACAAAGTGCTGTGCTCATGCTAGCCACCGCCGCTGAATATCGAACCCTGAGATCTTTTCATGAACATTGCAGTTATCTAGGACCTGAGGGAAACTCAATGGCCAAATTTTTCATGTCTTTAATTTCCTTCAAAACTCATGAAGGTCCCCTCTGTTTTAGGTTGCAATACAGAGCATATTTGATTAGAAAATGTTCTGTCTATGATAGGAATGTTATCTTTGCATGAAAGTGAGCGTGTTGTTGATTTTAGGATCCTAAAAGACGATGACAAGGTCTGAAGCAGACTACCAGTAAGATTATGTTTCAAAGCCTTTTCTGTGGGGAAAAATAGCACTTTATGTGGAAATGGGCTTTTATAAACCTGTGTGCCCTATATGTGGATAAAATACTCCCGCAGAGCCAAATTTCGCATATTTCCACCCACCTTAGGGGAGGCCTGCCTCAGGTTGGTTTGGGGAAAGGTTTGGAACTAAGCAGATGTATTTTCTGAGCAAAGCTATGTGCATCCTTGTGGAAGGAACCCGCGGACATGGGCAGGGGTTTATGTGCGCAGGGACGTTTGCTTTGGAGGATTTCCAAAGTGAAAGTAGGAATGGACTTTGGCGTTGAAATCCTGCGAAGGAGGCGGAGTGCTTGCATTTTTCACCACTGCAGGCGGTTACGCAATTTCCGTTTTTAGGCATGCTTGGGACTTACATGGTAGGAAGGGGATATCAATTTCAGGCACAGGACAGGGGGTTTGGGGAGATGGAACTGGGTTGAGTATGGGAATGTATGTGCTCATTTACTCAAAAGCAAAGTTGCCAAGTTGCCCAGTTCCAGGAGTGAGATTTTTTTTGCCTGGTTTTAATTTGCATGGCAGTGCACTGTGGTGTAGTTCCTGATTTTACCCCTTGAAATCAGTGCTGCAGGTCCTGGGCTAAGAACCACTGTATTAAAATACGTTTCTTGCCATCTATTTGCTCTAAGACATTGTCCCTGAATGTTAAAGCACAATAAGATTGTATTGCCATGAGCGAGCTAGGGGAAATTATGACTGGCATCATATAATTTTTGAGAGTGTTTCTCGCAGGAATTTTCATAGGTAAAATAACCATGTTTTTGGTATGGTGTTGAGGGATCTTGGATGATTTGGCCTTTATAAACTCGGTACAACATATGCATCTCTGTGCTCTTGCAGCCTAGGTGCCCTTTAGTAATATTATCTCCTGTATGAGAGATGAAGAAAACTCTATTATCCATGTAAAACAAGATTTCTCTGTAACATTCCTTCTGTACTGCAAATGGGCCAGGAACAGGTAATGTACTTATTGCATAGAAAATGTGCCTTAGGTGAATCTGACTGCTTTAAATACTGTACTGTGCCCAAATCCTTCATATTTGCATGAACAAGACATATGAAAGTGGATTAGTTAAAAAGAAGACATTGCACCAACTCAAAGTAGCAATAAGAAAAAGTGACATAAATAAAACTGGTGCGTCAGAAAATGCTTAAAGTATTCAACAGCACAAATCATACCTTACAAGTGATATTTAATAAAAAGCCAAGCTGATGCCTACAGTTTTACTATGAACTCTGAAGTCCTCAAATTTACGAATTTGTATGTGATGGTCAACGCTTGAGGGGACAAACGTACAGATTTTGGCAAAAGAAAGACTACAAAACTGCTGTCTTCCATGGAAACAAGGGTGAGACACAGAATGGTACCTTGCAATATATGCTCTCTAATTACCTAGAAAGATTTAGCACAAACCGACACAACAGTAATTTGGCTTGAGCCATGAGAGGTCAATAAACTTAAATGACCTGCACGAATCATTAGTGGACAGAATGCTGCTACATTATATCTGAACATGTCCACCTTGCTATATTAAAGGGAACCAACATATTTGCTAGGGGCAGCAGTATCTACCATAGAAGAAGAAGACATTAGTTGGGTTGTGTTTAATTAAGAAAATGAAAGGATGGTTTGCATTGAACTGAATGCGTATTGGCAGACTTAGTGGAACTATTCCTATACCAGTGGCTGCTGCGGCCTCTGTGCCCTCTTCATTAACTTCCACATAACATTTATGGAACACCTTAGAAATTTTCAGTTTAATTTCGGTAGATATACCAGATAAATCAGCAGCATCTGTAAAAACATCTTTCATCCCCATTTCTTGTAAAAATGATCCAAGATCATAACTCTCCTCAAGGTGGAAGACAGGAAGATGCACATCAACTTCAGCTTCCCTCAGCGCTGAGCTCATCCAGTTTGTTAAGTTTTCAGAAGTTAGTCCATTTTCTATCTATAAAGACAAAAATGCAAAGCAATTGATTTGTTTAAAGTTAAAATCCTTTATTTTTTTCATTAAAAAGCCTCCTGCCAGTTTACATGAAAACATAGGGCCCGACATTCCAAGGCATTGAGGTACATGGTTTACAGAATCTAAACCTTGCAATTACCCCTAAATGGGATATTATCTATCTGTTCCTTGTTTATTGCAAACTGCACTGAGCAGAATGAGTTGAGTTCCCTGTAAACTGCCTTGATTATGTGATATAGCGGTATATAAAACAAACAAACAAACAAACAAATAAATAAATATATGTTCAGCAGCACTAACACAGTTAGTGCCGCTGAATATCGCAGACTAATGCCACTATACATCCTGATGCACTGGAGCGTGTCGGTGACGTTCCAAGAGGGAGCAGAGGAGGAGCCAATCACAAACCAGACAGTGGCAATATTGAGCCGCTGTCCAGTTTACGAGCCACAGGTAAACATAAGCGTAGCAAAAGCTGGCCTATCTTTACCCATGGGAGCTAACGGATCTCAAGATACAGTCTTTTTGCCATACTGAAAAGTTAAAGGGTTGCTCTTTTTAAACCTGAAATTTGTTAATGCAAATATTTCTCAAAAAATGCACATACATCTCTATCGTTCTCTGTCTCTTCTGTTTCCATTAAAAACACAGACAATGAGGTTGATGCTGTAAGGTACAAATCCCTTTACAAATACAAAAATGATAAATAATGTAGGTAATTGCATTTGCAAATTTGTATTCATGGTCTTTACTGCTATTTCATGTGTAATTTTGTGTTTAATATATAAAGGACTTTTATATATTAAAAAAAGATGCAAACCTATTTGCATGAAATTTAAATTATGTGGTATTCTGAGAAAAACATCTCCAGTACAGGCTGATTTTGGTGAAGAATTTCGTAGCTTAGTGCCTTGTCCCCATAGTTTCCAATCTCCAATCCTTTCTTTATTATTCTTTGATTGGCTATTCTATCTGACCAACATAAAATGCAAAATTAGAAATGACAAAGTTTAACACTAAAATTTGACTGAATCTGCAGAGTTTGCCTCTTTCTTTGGTTTTACGTTTATAAGGCTTGAAAAAGATGGACCATCTCAAGTATCTCTTGGGAGCTGGGGATGGAGTTAGTTGAGAGACTAACTGACTTTTGAATGTTTTATTTTCTGAGATACAGTAAAAGACCCTTGTTAATTGGGTCTTTAATTCCTTATACTATTGCACTTTCCCACCCTCTCCATAAAATACAGAATGAAAATGCAGCACACAGAAATTTAATACCAATTTCTTAGACTAATCTAGCACGTTTTTGTGCCATTTCTGCTTTTCTGATGAAGCCAACCATCAAACAGCTAGAGTTATTAATGCGCACTAGCCCATTGCCGGTTACCGGTTACTAGCCGGTTACTTCTGTTATTCTGCATTATTTTACTGCAGGCCACATTTTATGTTACTAATAATGAGTACTAAACGTCTTAGCATGTGCTAATGAGGTAGAGCATGTTGGTAATCTGCTTGAAAGATGGCAATTTTAAGAGGTGGGGTAGAAAATCCAGCATGAGAATGAGTCCAATGATTTGTAGCACAAACAGTTAAAAGTAATATGAGAGTCAGGGGTGTCGTTGGAGGAAGTGGCTGGGACCCTGGTCAAGGAGGGGTGTTCCCCTCAATGATGCAGCCATCCCAGCTGCTCAAGCAAGCTCTGATGGACTCATTTAATGAAAACAAAATCAATCCATCTCCTTCCTACTGACTTACCCCTCCTCCCACCCCAGTTCCTAAGAAACATTTTTCCTCAGCTCAGTCCCACAATAAACTCTTCCCCAACACTTACACCCCAATATTCTCTTCCACACACCCACACTATCTTCCCCAATAAATTCTCCCCATCCCCAACACCCTCAAACCACACCTGCCTATCTCATCTTGTCCTTGGGCCAGTCCTCTCCAGACTGCCTCTTTCCCCAGTTTGCTTATGCCTTCTTGGGCCTTCTCTGGAGGTTTATGGTTAGTGCCATCTCTAGATCAATTTATTTATTTACATTCTCTTATATACCACACTATTCTGCATCAGTGCAGTTTACATTGAACAAACTGAAATTACATTGAACAGGGCATTATAACTTGGAGATAACTATTTTACAGGGAACATGGGCTATGGAGGGTTAAGTGGCTTGCCCAAGACCACAAGGAGCACCTGTGGGACTAGAAACCCCAGTCCTTCCGGCCCAAGGTTGCTGTCCTCTAGTGGGATTTGAACCACCAACCTTCTGGCCTGAAGTACCTTGCCCCAATCACTAGGCCACTCCTCCACTCCAATTGTTTTGTTTTCTTTTGGCCCTGCACTACTCCTAGTGACTTTAACCCACATGGTTCCCAAATTCATAAGCTGTCTTCACATTTTTGCAAGAATAGTATGCCAGTTTGGGACTCGGCAGTTTAAACTCACTAGAAGCTATGCAATGTCAGAAGCAAACAGGACAGTTGTCCTAGAGATGGTTGGGGGGGGGGGGGGGCGGCCAGGGAGAATGTACAGTAACAGAAGAGAGTCAGGGAACCACATTTAGGGTTGATGGGAGTTGCCACTGTACTTGGGGCCTTGTAATAAAGACACTGATTTAGACCAAATGGCACTGCAATGTTGAGTCTATATGACAAACCGCACCAGGTTTGCATCCACAGAAAGATATCCAAATATTTTTCTGTGAATATTCAGAGAGATTTCTGTGTCTCTCTCTGCAGAATATCATGGCTTACAGATATATGGATATCTAAGCTTTGTAACATTAGGCCATCTATTTCTGTGGTTGAGATGTCCAGTTTGTTAGCCAGATAGCAGTTGAATATTGCTACTCTGACTAACCTGAAACCCTGTCCTTTGTCCTCCTATGGTCCTTCCCAGAGATTGGCTTCTTTGGCCAGAACTTATCTGATGGCCTCTGGCAAATTTGTAAGATGGAGAACTGTTTTGTGCTCATTTATTGATGAAGGCCTATCTGTATTTTGTGTGTAGGCATGTACCACAAGGAACACATAAATGCTGACATACTGTTTCAGCTACCCTCCTTCACAGAGGATCTAGTTCTGCTCTGAGAGGAGATCAGAACTTAAGGGGGAGGGATATGGTCTGGAGGGGTCACTTGGAAAACCTTGGTCTAGTAGATGGGGAAGGGTCAGGCCCAGTTGCCGAGGAAAAGCCCTTTAAGTTTTGGGCTTCTCATCCCAGAGGAACACCCCTGTTTGATTGCTGTAGGCAGTTAGGAATGGAGAATGGGTTAGAAGGGGAGGTGAAGTTTCCACAGGCTAAAAAGGCAGAGCTCACTTCCTCTGAGGTGGCTGGGAGAGAGTTACTGGTGCATGGGCTATAGCTGACAGAGGAGGAAATATGAAGGTGGAACAGATTCTACAGGAGTCCTTTCTTCATTTCATTTCAATTAGAACTTGATATACCGTCCTTAGTGAGGGACAGCAGAGCAGTTTACAAAGATAAAACCAAAATTATAAATACATATAGAAAGGAAAGCCAATGATGGACAGGAAAGAAGCACAGGACATCAGAGAGCAGACTATATAGCGTAGCTAGGGAGGGGAAGTAGGATTATGGGGGGTCCGGTGGAAGGTTATATGCTTTGGAGAATAAGTGAGTTGTGAGCAGTGATTTGAACTTGGGATAGCTCTAACCAGAGGGTGGGTGAGAGATTAATGATTAACTGTGTGTGTGTTGGGGGGGTATTTATGTTTGGATTGCTGCATCGCTGTGCGAGAATTAAACTTTGTGGTTGTTTGTGAACTTACCTGTTTGTTTGTCGTTCTGCTGTGTGATATAAAAACCCCAGTAAAAAAGGGGGAGAGGGAGCTGCCTCTCCTCTGCGCAGAGGCAGAAGAACAGCTGGAGATTACTGAAGCTGCCTGGAAGCTGTGGAACAGATTGAAGGCAGCCAATTTGTTACCAGCCTGGAACAGGGAGGTAGGAGTGTGGAACAGTTTATCTTTTTGTTATATGGGAACAGAGACTTCTGCTGACCTGTGGCAGGAAATCACAAGTTGTACAGTTGGCTTTAAAGAGTTGCCTTGAGAACAGGAATGCATGTGAGTGAATGCCTGAACTGTGCTATTTGAAACTGCTATGCAGAGGTTATATAGAGCATGGGACACTGCTGTGGCCAGTGTTATTCAGCACTGAGGGCCTATATTATTTATTTATTTAACAGGTGTTTTTATACCACTTTATCATTTCAGTCAAAGCCATTTACATTGTAACTTAAACTTGGCAACATACATTAAACAGGAATATTGATAATTGGGATTTTTTTTTTCCTGAGGGAACAGAGGGTTAAGTGACATACCCAAGGCCACAAGGAGCACTAGTGGGAACTGAACCCTGATATCTTGGTTCCTAAGCCAGTGCTCTAACCATTAGGCTACTCCTCCACAATAGCAACAGTAGCTGTTAACATGGCACCGCAGCAATGGTTAGGGGCATCTTTCCTGAAGTGCGCTACCTAGACCTGCGGAGCACCATGCTAAAAAGTCCCCCATGCAAAAAATCCCTCGTTACCCTGGTCGTGTACATCAAGGTGGGGACTGGGTGGGACATGGTTGGAACAGATGCATTAACACCACATTGCAGCTTGTCTGGGCATTAGTGGCCCTCACTAACGGCACTTGGTGTACTTAACTTCTGTGAGTGGCATTAAGTTCACCCACATACCAGCTTGGGTGGTGCCACATCTAGGACCCATGCTAACTGCAGGGGGATGAACCCCCCCCGAAGTTAGTGCTGGCCCCCCCCCCGCACTAGTAACACAGCCCACAGGTGTGTTACCGGTGCTATGAATGCAAAGGGCGGTATATCAACCTCAATAAACATAAACATAAATACACCCCCTAGTGTGCTGAAAATTCCATGCCAACTGTATGCCATGTTATGGGGTGGGAAGTAGCTGGGTTCTGGATGAAAAATGGGCATTTTGATAGTGCACGATACTTTAGCATGTGCTGTAATGTGCAGTTAGCACGGTGCAGTTACTATCTTCTCAAGAGGAGAAGCTAAGTTCACCTGTGCCTATTGCAATTACTCTTAATGTGCATAAAGCCAGCCCGCCCCCAGCAACACTCCTGCCCAATCGGGGCAGTGGGAGACCCGACCGGGCAGCTCCAGCTACCTTGAAAAGCGGCGTCCCTGCTCCGAGGGAGCCGCTCTGAGCCAGCCCGCCCCCAGCAACACTCCTGCCCAATCGGGGCAGTGGGAGACCCGACCGGGCAGCTCCAGCCACCTTGATTGGCTACAATTTTTTTCAACGTGTTAGGAAATACCTCTCTCTGATGTTTGTTAATTTCCTTTATTTACTGTTTATGAAATTTGCCTGTATTTTGTGACCTATCTTGCCTTCCCATTTATTGTGGACGTGTGGCCTGTTTATGTGTTTAATTTTCCTGTAAATTAGCTTAGTGTTTATTGCATTACTTAATATTCAGGCCTTTTCTGTACAAGATTTTCTTGTTTAATTTGTAAAAATTGCATAAATAAAAAAAAAAAAAGATTTGGACATGTTCCTGGAGAAAAGGTCCATAAACAACTATCAAAGAAGACCCAGGAAATCCACTGCTTACTCCTGGATAAGCATTGTGGAATCTGTGTGGCTTTTGGGAACCTGCCATGTGCTTGTGACCTGGATTGGCCCCTGTTGGAAACAGGATACTGGGCTTGATAGACCTTGGTCTGACCCAGTATGACATGTCTTATGTTCTTTACCTGCATGCCTGTAAATGAACATATGTACAATATATGCGAACATGCTTATTTTATAAAATCCACACAAATATTGTGGCTTCAAACATGCTCCACTCAAACTTCGCCCCAAAACTTACTGACCCTAAAGTTGCATTTAAGTAAGCATGCTCTTGCCATTGTGTGGGATAATTTGTAAGAGGAATTATACACAAGAAAAACCTTAATAAAATTACCCATTTGCTCTATACATAAACTATGCGGTTTACAGTAGCAAGTCTAAAATAAATTTACAGATCTGTAAATCTCCACAAGGAAGGTCAGTTATTAAGGAGCTGTCTAAATTACACATCTTTGACATGCATAAATCATGGTATTTTAGTGATTTACATGTGTAATTGGGCCTTTGCAAGCCTACTTTATAGTAACATGCAGTGACATTTACTGCAGGAGATGCAGCAAATGTGCTGAACAATAAATGAGACTGAATGGCACTAACATAGTACCCCTCACCGCCATAAAAACACCAAGAGGGGCTTGGTGGCCCAACAGAACACCTCCAACTTCAACAAAAAAAATAAGAGGGGTTCAGCAACCACCACATAAGTTCCCACCCCAAACAGAGACCAGTGGGGCTCGTTGATCCCATCAAAACATGTTCCACCCACAAAAATACTGAACTTTCCTGTAAGATCCTAGTTCCCTTCGAGTTCCTCTTTACAAATACCACCTGTATCCCTTCCGAATCCTCTTTCCTTCTGCACACTCTACCCAACAACTTCTTCCTATCCCTCTTTCTCTCTTATCCCTTGCACTTCCTCACACTCTTATCTTCCATCTCTTTACCCCATACTCCCATCCCCATCCCCTTTCCCTGCTCCCTCCTTGCCTCCTCTCATCCCCCATCCTCACACATCCTATTATCTTCTCTTCCCTTCCTGTTGTCATAGCCCCTCTCTTCCTATCTTGATCACAATCCACACTCCCCATCCCTTCATGCTTCCCTTCTTGTATAGTGAACTTTCTTCATTCTTCCACCTACCTCCTTTTCCCCTCTTTTTACTCCCCACTCTCTTCTCTCTTCCCCTCTTGCCAACCTAAGCTCTCCCTTCTGTAACCCTAGTCCTTTCCTGCCACCACTATTTCTCTCTACTCTTTTTTTGCCTCCACCCCATTCCTTCTCTCTTATCATTCCAAAACCCAGCTCCATCTTACACTTGCCTCTTTGTGCTCGACACATACCAAGGAACAAAAACCAATATCACAGTGAGGTAGAAATCCAGGAAGGGCTGAGAGCTGTAGGGGTTAATAAGAACTGAGAAAGGTTACTGAGACATCTCTCTCTTCTGTATGCTGTGTGAAAAAGGATATACCCCCCCCCCCCCTGTAGGTGACGACACAGCCTTGTTGCTCACAGCTCTTCCCCATCCCTCATGCTGTGTTTCTGAGTTTTGTGAAAGAAATCTCTCTGGTTTAGTCCAGCTAGTTCTACTGATAACAATTTTCCTCCAATCACAATGGTACTACAGTAAATATAGTCAGCTGAGCCCTTTGTTTGAGGCTCAGACTTTGAAAATTATTTCTCTGAGCATGTGTACACATTAAAATAAGACTTGCTTCCTAAGTGACTCCTGGGTATTTCTTTCTTCACTCGTTTTCCTGCTACATTTTTGGTTCCCTTGACCAGCTGAGAAAGCGAGATAAGAAAGAAACGGTTTGTCTTGCAGCCTCTAGGTTTGATCGGTTTGAGCCGGTGGGGTGGCGAACGCGGGAGGAAATACCAGGTGCCCCAGGACGAATTGTTCTGGGGAGTATTGCTTCCTCATTCGCCACGGCTACTGGCTCTATCTGAAAGAAACCTACGAACCCCTTGAGGAGTTCAGGAAACAACCCATTATTCTCTGGAAGACATCTGAGTGGGGTAATTGATAAAGGGGATCTGTTTCTGTATCTGCAGTTCAGGGAAAATCTGTCCTTCCTGCGGGAAGAAGGAGAGCCTGATCAACTCTCGAGAAACGCCTTAGTAGCCCAGGTGTGGGTGAAACCGCGTTCCTCATAGTCAGACTGTTTTCTGGGGACTGGGGGGGATGTCTTTGTGTTTGTGTGTGGTTGATTTATGTGGTCGAAACAAGCAGAAGCTCGTGGAGTGAGAGTGGACTCCTGACTAGCGCAGTTCCTGGCTGGGCGACCGCTCCCAGGTCGCAAAAAGGAGGAAGCGCCATTTTGTTAGTCACCCTTCTTGTGTCTAGGGCAGCAGGATCCTTTACTGGCTGTCTGCATTCCTTTCCATGGCTGTTTCTTTGTTCTGTGTTTTCAGAGACTGGGAGATATGAGTGGATCAGAAACAAAAAATGCAGTCCCTTAGAGTGCATTTTAAAACATTTTCAGAAAGAATTCTCTGCAGACTACAGGGTTCATAGGACCCCGTCCCTGTTAAAGAAAATATTGTCAGAATGAGTGGCAGAGTTTTAAATCTTTGATTATAATCTAGTTAGCAGAGTGCACCCAGAAGAACACTGTCGCATACTCCTGTCCCATAGTTCACAGGAAAAATGCAGCCTAAAGTAAAAACAAAAACAAAAAAACCAACCAGTTTTTGTTTTAGTACAGGAGACAGAGACAGAAGAATTCCCTCCCCCGGTATGTTCTCAGGCAGATTCCTATGACTCCAGCTCAATTACCAGGCTCAGCAGGGACTCCGGCTAGAACGGATTCAACTTCTCCCCCGCCCCTCTCGACAGAAACTGCTTTCTCTGATAGTCAGAAAGAGCAGTGCGGCAAGTGACCTGCCCTGCACTTCAGAAAGTTCCCTGAGTCCCTGATCTGAAGGAGGTCTGTCTCAGTTTAGTACCCCTCCTCCCCTAGTACTGGAGCATTACGACCTCAGGAGAGACCACCGCACAATACGTGCTTGCAAACAGTCTCCAGAAGTTAATCTCCACCTACCCCTCCGAGAGGCTCGAGGACCAGCTGCCTTTAATGCCCAAGGAGGGCCCTCGGACCTTTGTGTGTGTACCTTTTTCTACCACCGACTTGCTGAACTGGAAAACACTCATTTTCCTTCATATACTGATAAACCTCAAGCTATGCTACAGTAGATTTGTTTTCATCTATTATTCAAACCCCATTGTCCAACTTGGGAAGACTGCCGTCAGCTCCTTTTATCCTTACTCAGTACCGAAGAGAGATACCAGGTGACTAGGTCAGCCATGAAATGGTTAGAAGAGAACCCTCCAAGTGAACAGGATCCCTAGCAATCAGCTCTGAGAGACTTTCCTGACCTAGAAACAAACTGGGCTGCAAACAGTGATGCAGGCTGCCTTGCCCTAAATCGCTATCATCGGGCTCTCCTTGAAGGCCTTAAAAAGGGGAGCCAGAAAGCGATGAATGTAGGGAAAATATCTGAGGTCCTGCAAACCCACGATGAGAGTCCTGGCCAGTTTTATGAAAGACTCTGTGAATCTTTCCGTATTGATACTCCATTTGACCCCGAAGTACCTGAAAACCAGCAGATGGTGAATACAGCGTTCGTGGGGCAATCACAGGGGGACATTCAAAGGAAATTTCAGAAGCTTGAAGGTTTTGCAGGAATGAATATAACCCAGCTGATGGAAGTTGCTATGAAAGTATTTGTGAACAGAGATCAGGAGATGAAGCGTGAGTGTGAACGAAAGATGAAAACGAAAGCAGATATGTTAGCAGCGGCGCTAGTTGAAAAAGGACAAGGAAAGTCAATGTGGGAACCGAAAAGGTGAGGCCGGGGTAGAGGAACCCGGCGAGGATCATTGGAGCGAGGACCATTGGAACGAGATCAATGTGCCTATTGCAGAGAAATGGGCCACTGAGAAAAAAATCCAAACAAACCCGAATGTCCCATTTGTGTCAGGCAATATTCCCTGCCCTGAAGAGCTGTTGAAGGCATTCATAAACATCCTCTATCTTTTACTCAAGTTTGGACTCCTGAAACCATGCCAATCCCCCTGGAATACCCCTTTGCTGCCAGTTCAAAAACCAGGTTCTAATGATTACCAACCTATACAGGACCTACGGAGGGTCAATGAAGCTGTTGTTACCATTCATCCGGTTGTGCCGAACCCTTACAACTTACTGAGCTTGATTCCTGCACAAGCTACCTGTTTTATTGTTTTGGACTTAAAGGATGCCTTTTTCTGTTTGAGATTGGCCACTCCTAGCCAGCCACTGTTTGCATTTGAATGACAAGACCCTATTACTGGCAGTAAGGGACAATTGACATGGACACGATTACCCCAAGGATTCAAGAACTCCCCTACGCTGTTTGGGGATGCACTTAGTCAAGATTTGCGTCGGTTCCAGTGATGCCCTACTCAACGTGTATTGTTACAATATGTGGACGATCTACTCATCGCCGCTGTTTCCCCAGAAAAATGTCTTGTCGCCACATCAGAACTTCTGCATTTTCTTTGGATGTCTGACTATTGGGTGTCTCGAAATAAAGCCCAGTTGTGCCAGACTGAAGTCAAGTACTTGGGATTCCATGTTGCCCAAGGCCTTCGAAGACTGGGCTCTGAGCAGAGGGAGGCAGTTTGTTCTATTCCTGAGCCACAAAATCACAGGCAGTTAAGAGGCTTCTTAGGGGCTGCCGGTTTTTGTCGAATATGGATACCCAACTATGCAGTGTTGGCAAAGCCCCTGTATGCAGCTACAACAGGGAGAACGAGAACCTTTCGACTTGAGTCCAGACAAAAAGAAGACCTTTCAGGATATGAAGAAGGCTTAGCTATCAGCACCCAGCCTAGGACTGCCCGACGTGGAAAAACATTCCATCTGTACGTCCATGAAGAGAAGGGGATGGCAGTTGGTGTCCTCACTCAGAGCCTAGGCTCCTGGCAACAACAGGTGGCTTATCTGTCCAAACAGCTGGATCCAGTGGCGAGGGGGTGGCAGTACTTTACTGAAGATGGACAGCGGAGGGCCGGATGTGCTGTGGTCACTCCTGGGATTGTTGTGGAGGCTGAGCTCTTACCCCTGGGGACCTCTGCCCAGAAAGCTGAACTCATTGCCCTTACTCGAGCCCTCCAGTTAGCTGCAGGTCTGAGGGAAAACATTTTCACTGATTCTAAGTATGCATTCACTACACTCCATGATCTCTTTCTTCACTCAGGAAGGGGCTACTCTTACCACTGCTGGGTGGCTGCGGTTACTGGGAGATCCACCCCGATATGTTATCCCTGAGAGTCTAGCACCTGCTTCTGTCCGGCAATTTCATGAGACCACCCACTTAGGGAAGACCTCCATGCAAACCATTCTACAGTCTTATTTCCATGTCCCACATCTGTCTGCCTTGATGGCAGCTGCAGCATGTCACTGTCTCCAATGTGCCAGGAATAATCACCGCCAAGGGCCACTATCCCCAGTTTCCATACAGGCGGTTGGTGCTGCCCCTATGGAGAATATTGTAGTTGATTTTACTGAGTTACCCCGAGTAATGGTTATCGATATCTGCTGTAGAACAGAGACAGCCTGAGAGGTTACCAGGGCCCTGCTGAAAGAGATTATTCACAGATTTGGCCTACCTCTTACTATAGGGTCAGATAATGGCCCTGTGTTTGTTGCTAAGTGCCTTCAGGACCTTTCTAAGGCCCTCCAGATCACCTGGAAACTTCATACTGCTTACCGCCCACAGAGTTCAGGAAAAGGGGAAAGGATGAACCGAACCCTGAAGCTCCAGTTGTCTAAACTCTGTCAGGAAGCTCATCTTAAGTGGGATCAGGACTTGCCAAAAGCCCTTCTCCGTGTCCAGGCCTCTCCGACTCGGACCCTGGGAATATCCCCTTATGAAGTACTGTATGGTTGACCACCACCTATTGTTTAGGGCCTTAAGGGAGACCTAGAGCAGATAGGTAATGAACTTACGAGACAACACCTACTGGCATTGGGATCTGTTTTTCAGTCTTTGAACACGTGGATACAAGAGCGACTGCCTATCTCTTTGTCAGAGCCGCTCCACCCCCACCAGCTGGGAGATCGTGTGTGGATTAAGGAATGGAAACGTGAACCACTGTGCCCTACCTGGAGATGTCCTTACACAGTTCTCCTGGCCACACCAACCATAGTCAAGGTCACAGAGGTTACCACGTGGATTCATCATACTCGTCTCAAGAAAGCTGCTCCTGATCTGGACGACAAGTGGACGGTGCACAAACATTCTCAGGATCCCGTATGCCTCACAATGCGGAGAACCAAGGAATTGGCAGACAACGGAGCCCTGCGCTAGCCGCACACCGGAAACCGGCTAGTCTACGCATGGTGGAATCTTGAGGAGTTATCTTCAGATACTGTTATGGAACAGAAGTGTAGTGTGACACTAGCTCCATGGTCAATATGCACTTGCCTATGCTGACTTTTGTTCTGGCATACGTGTGGTGCCTTCCCTTGTTGGCCTCAGGAACTATAAATGTAGTAACACTACTTGCCGGGACTGCTTTGAATACTTTGGACTTTTGTGTACGCAGCTCATCACAGCCTGAAGTTTTTTTTTTTTGTAAACTCTTTTTATTGAAAACCAAATAATACAGAACATGCAAAACAATATATAAAAAAATGGCATTCTTGGTGATCTCTCAGCCCAGGATTGCTGTACCTACTACTCTGTATGAAATGCAGAAGTTTACTGTAATGCATAATCTGAACTGCAAACAGCCAAAGCTAACATTTTCTACATTTTTTACTTCATTGGTGTTACTCGTTCTTCCTCAGCCTATTTTAACAAGTTCCCTTTCTCCTTGCAGGTTGTCTCAGATTGCTTTATTTTTGTAAATGCAACTAAAGGGGTTTTTAATTTGTCTAACACTGTATTATCATGCAAGTCTATTACGAAGGTATCTTATGCTTACTCAGAAATGTATCTTCCCTTAGGATGGTTTTTGTTATGTGGTAAAACTGCTTATACTTATGTTCCCATAAACGCTACTGGAGGTCCTTGCACTTTTGGCAGACTTACTACTGCTGCTTTTTCTCATATTCCCAGGAATGTGAGTTCCCACTCCCGCTATCCCCAGTCAAAGCCTATGTCCCCAACCTGTAACTCTATTGTAGAACCTTATAGTGATCAGACAGCTCTGGGACTGACAATATCCATTGTAGGAGCACCTGTGTTAGCTTTACACAATGCTATGGAAGTAAGTCGTATTGCTTGTTCCTTGGTCAAATCCATTAATCTTACCTCAACCATCCTAGCCACTATGAAGCATGAGATGTCCGGTCTGCGGACGGCAATTCTGCAGAATAGGATGACTATTGATTTTCTGCTCCTATGTTTAAATCATGGCTGTGAGAAATTTGAGGGTATGTGTTGCTATAATCTTACTGATGAGAGTGTTTCCATTGAACGCTCTATTCAGGACTTGCGTGACCTGGCCAATCACATTGCTTCCCCTTCCACGGGTGCTGGGTGGTTTGAGGGATGGTTTAATTGGCTAGGTGGACTTAAAACCCTAGTGGTAGGAGTTCTTCTCATTCTCCTGCTATGTTTTACCCTGCCATGCTGTATCCCTATCCTTATGCAATTTATTACCTCCACCATTGAGACCATGGTGGAGCGGAAAACTGCTGCCCATGTGATCGCAGTATGCAAATACAAGTCCCCACCACAGTCAGATGAACTCATATGAGAAAAATTGGCTTCCTTCATATTGAAGACAAATTTTTCCTTTAAAAAGGGGGGAATGAGGTAGAACTCCAGGCAGGGCTGAGAGCTGTAGGGGTTAATGAGAACTAAGAAAGGTTACTGAGACATCTCTCTCTTCTGTATGCTGTGTGAAAAAGGATACACCCCCGTAGGTGACAACACAGCCTTGTTGCTCGCAGCTCTTCCCCATCCCCCATGCGGTGTTTCTGAGTTTCATAAAAGAAATCTCTCTGGTTTAGTCCAGCTAGTTCTACTGATAACACTTTTCCTCCATTCACAATGGTACTACAGTAAATATAGTCAGCTGAGCCCTTTGTTTGAGGCTCAGACTTTGAAAATTATTTCTCTGAGCGTGTGTACACATTAAAATAAGGCTTGCTTCCTAAGTGACTCCTGGGTATTTCTTTCTTCACTCGTTTTCCTGCTACAACAGAGCTCATTTTATTTTCGTATTATAAGATGCACTATGGTTCTCTCTTTTTCTCTTTGAACATATATTCTGCATCTAATAATTTATTTAACAGGTTTTTATACCACTTTGTCATTTCAGTCAAAGCACTTTACATTGTAACTTGAACTTCTTAATGTACATTAAACAGGGACATTGATAACTTGGATTTTTCTGAGGCAATGGAAGATTAAGTGAATTACCCAAAGCCACAAGGAGTGCTAGAGGGAATCGAATGCTGGTCTCTAGGTTCCTAAGTCAGAGCTCTAATCATTAGATTACTCCACTATGAATGCAGAGCAAAACTAAGACATTTCCCTATAGAACTCAATGTACAATAAAGAAATCTAATTCTAGTGTCATCATATAAGAGGAACATAAACTCACTCCAGAACCAGGCATATTATGAACTAATACAAAAGTTACAGTTACGTACAGTTAACTTTATTTCATATACCGCCCATTATAGGTGGTTAACAAATTTTGAATATAAACGAAAATTAAAAAGAATAAATTGACAAGACAAGTAAGGAAAAATCACTCAGGACCCATAGAGCAAATCTACGAGGCCAATTTTCAAAAAGTCCAATATTTAATGGGCTGTATTCAATATCTAGACTGAGCATCACCATCCAGATAAATACTGACTTTGGATAAGTAACTTATCAAGATAAGTGGTGATTTTCTGTCAACACTTATCCTTATAGTAATTTAGGCCTGTTTTATATGCAGCTTAAATTATTCAGATTAGTGTCAATTGAAAATCGCTGCTATCCAGATAATTTATTTATTTGCCTCTACAACGGCAAAAACACTAAACTTAAACTGCGCAGAGGAAAGGCCTGACAATCTACTTCTGTATCTTACCATGAAAACCCATCTGGGCAGCAGCAGAATGGGACATTGTTGGCAGGGGAGAATCACATTTCTGTGACAACGGAAACAACACTAAAATTGTGTGGAGGAAAGGCCTGGCAATCTACTTCTGTATCTTGCCATGAAAACCCAATGGATAGTCACAACA
The DNA here is from genome assembly GCA_033557465.1 of Ichthyophis bannanicus. Classification (NCBI taxonomy): domain Eukaryota; kingdom Metazoa; phylum Chordata; class Amphibia; order Gymnophiona; family Ichthyophiidae; genus Ichthyophis; species Ichthyophis bannanicus. Next base: position 1,033,230,961 of record CM066031.1, read on the forward strand.
AAACAAATTGCACTATAGTGCTGGAAGATGAGACCCCCAGGTTGGAAGGCACTCAACTAGCTAATGGGGAGGAGCTAAAGACTTTTTAGAGTAAAGCTAGCATTTATGATGTGGTTGGATCAAAGCCCTGAGGACGTCTGACTGCTGCTGTAGCTGCGCATGAAATGAGAGTCAGAAGCTGCAAAGGTGTCTTACATATTGGGGGGCATGGAATGTACGAAGCATGAACCAAGGGAAGTTGGAGGTGGTCAAGAATGAAATGGAACGTGTACAACTTGATCTGTTAGGTGTCAGCGAACTGAAATGGACTGGCATTGGACACTTTGCATCAGATGATCACATTGTCTATAATGCTGGAAATGAAAGACAAAGAAGAAATGGCGTTGCATATGATAATAAACAAGAAACTTGCAAGAACTGTAATGAAATACAATGCAGTCAGCGAACACTTAATCTCTATTCGTCTATGAGGAATGCCTATCAACACAACTATAATTCAAGTATATGCTCCAAAAACAGCTGCAGAAGAGGATGAAATTGATGAGTTCTATAAACAAGTACAAGCTGAAATTGACAGAACATGCAAAAAGGATATCTTGATAGTCATGGGTTATTGGAACGCAAAGGTTGGCAACAAAGAAGAAGGCAAAATGGTTGGAAAATATGGACTTGGGAACAGAAATGAAGCTGGAGAAAGACTGATAGAATTCTGCAAGACCAATGATCTATTCATCTCAAACACTTTCCAGCAACACAAGCAATGACTGTACACCTGGACTTCACCCAATGGATTGTACAAAAATCAAATTGACTACATCTGTGGAAGCCAATGATGGAAAAACTCTATAACATCAACAAAGACAAAACCCGGAGCTGACTGTGGTACAGATCACCAAATACTAGTATGTAAACTCAAGCTAAAGTTGAAAAAGAGCAAGCCATTCATGAATGTAGCAAACTATGACCTTGAGAATATACCACTGGAATTTAAAGACTGCTTGAAAAATCAATTTGCTGCTTTAAATACAAATGACAGAGCTTCAGAAGAGTTATGGGATGATATCAAGAAGGTTGTGTTGGAAGAAAGCGAGAAGCCTCTTCAAAAGATGAAAAAGCAAAAACGGCCAAAATGGATGACGGAAGAAACTCTGAAAATTGCCCAGAAATGCAGAGAAGCTAAAGCCAGAGGAGAAAGAGAGGCAATTGCAGAACTCAACAGAGATTTCCCATGTGCAGCAAGACAGGACAAGAAAAAGTACTACAATGATGCATGCAAGGAAACAGAAACAAAAACTATTAGAGGAAGATCAAGATCGGCTTTCCTAAAACTACGAGAGCTAAAGAAACAATTCCAGCCTTGAATTGGAATGTTACAAGATGCTCAAGGATCTATGTTGAATGATGCTGAGAAGATCAAGAAAAGATGGAAAGAATATACAGAGTTTTCTATGATAAAGATCAAGAGGACCAACAGCCGTTTCAATCTGTACCTTATGATCCAGAACCATTGGTGATGAAAGTAGAAGTCGAAGCAGCATTGAAAGCCTTATCAAAGAACAAAGCACAAGGCATTGATGGCATTCCCAAAGAAGTATTACAGCAATCTGATTCAGCTGTTACCATACTTAGAAGGCTCTGCCAGGAAATGTGGAAGACAATATCATGGCCAATTGACTGGAAAAGATCTGTGTTTATACCAATACTAAAAAAAGGTGGCCCAACTGACAGTGGAAATTATTGCATAATCACTCTGATCCCACATGCCAGAAAGATTCTACTGAAGATTTTTCAACAGAGACTACAACCATACCTGGAACAAGAACTATCTGAAGTGCAAGCAGGGTTCAGGAAAGGGCGAGGAATGAGAGACATCATCGTGGATGTGAGATGGATCCTTGAAAAGACTAAAGAATGCCAAAAGAATATCCATTTGTGCTTTATTGATTACAGCAAGGCTTTTGACTGTTTAAATCATGAGAAACTCTGGGCCACATTAAGAAGCATGGGTATACCAGAATACCTGATCGTTCGCTTGCACAATCTGTACATTGATCAAGAAGCAACAGTTCAAACGGAAAAAGGAGAAACTGGTTTAAAATCAGAAAATGTGTACGACAAGGCTGCATTCCTTCTCTCTACCTGTTTAATTTATATGCAGAACAAATCATCAGAGAGGCAGGATTATATGAAGACAACGGAGGTTTGAAGATTGATGGAAGACTCATCAACAACCTTCGCTATGCGGATGATATCACATTACTGGCTGAAAGTGAAGATGATCTGCTTCTCACGATCAAGGAACATAGTCTTAAAATGGACTTGCACCTTAGTGTAAAGAAGACAAAGATCATGACAAAATCAATAAGTTTACTGTTGATGGAGAAGAAATTGAAATCGTGGACAACTTTAACCTACTTGGATCAACTATCAATAAAGAAGCAACAAGCAGTCAAGAAATCTGATGACACATTGCTCTTGGCAGAATGGTTATGAAGGACTTAGACAAGATTCTCAAGAGCAGAGATGTCTCTCTCCATTCAAAGATTTGACTCGTTCAAGCCATGGTATTTTCAATAACATTATATGGATGTGAAAGTTGGACAGTGAGAAAGATAGACAGGAAGAAAATTGATGCCTTTGAATTATGGTGCTGGCATATAACCATGGACTGTCCAAAGAACAAACCAGTCAGTATTAGAGAAGATCAAACCTAAGCTTTCTTTAGAAGCTTAGATGAGAAGACTTCGAGTTTCATAATTTGGACAAATCATGCGAAGAGAGAGATCATTAGAGAAAGACATCATGCTTGGCAAGATAGAAGGTCAATGCGAAAGACGAAGGCCAGCAATGAAATGGAATGATACAGTAACAACAGCTATGGGTGCCAGTCTGTCAACAATGAGCCACCTGATTGAAGACCGAACACAATTTAGGACAACTATCCAGAGGGTCTCCATGAGTCGACACCGACTCAATGGCACTTAACAACAACAACAATCCCCCCATGCCCAGCATAGTCCTTCTACCCCTATTCCCCCATGTTCAGTATCTCCCCATTTTAACCTACCTCCTCATGTCCAGCCAGCTGAAGCAGCACACCGCAGATGAGGGGTCGGGACTTCCCTGGCCTGGAGTGACCAACAAGGAGCAGACCCGTTACACTTCTGCCCCTATTCCCCCATGTCCAGTATCTCCCCATTTTAACCTACCTCCTCATGTCCAGCCAGCTCCCCTCCCCACAGCCTGCCCGGCCTGCCCTTACACTGCCACCACTTTACAAACCTCCAATTTAAAAAAATGTGCCTTTCTGGCTCTGTGCTTGCATGGCGGGTCTGATCCCTCCCTCTTCTGACATGTTCCCATCAGAGGAGGGAGGGATCAGACCAGTCATGCAAGCGCGGAGCTGCAAAGACCCGGAGGGGCAAGGGCAGGCTGGGCAGGCAATGTGGGGAGGAGCCAAGGCCAGCAGCCAGCAGAAAACTGGCCCTACATGTGCCCCTATTTTTTTGCTCCCTGTTTGACTGCACCACTGGGAAAGGCCTAGGTACGATGATGCATTCAGGACATGGACTAAGAATCATAAGGGCAATGAGATGTTATTTGACAACAATATCAATCAAGGACGTGAGCATATGGCTGAGACACATGATGAAAATAAGGGTTGAAAGAAGTAGGGAGTTTGTGGCCTGGGCACTGTTATTTACAGAAAGGCATGCTTCAAAAGCCAAGTTTTAAGACCTGTCTTGAACTTCTTACATAAAAATTCAAGCTGAAGTTCCATCAGAAGAGCATTCCAAAGGTGAGGATAGAGAAGCAAAAAGCTTGTCTGCCTCTCAAGGTCTAAAATCATCTTGGATGGTACAACTAAAAGGTTTTGATTGACTGAATGCAGAGCTCAGGTTGGATGATAAGGAACAAGCTGTGCATGGAGGTATATCTGGAGGCTGGTACAAAAGGCCAAATGATTCAGTAGAAGAATTTTGTATTTAATTCTACAAGAAACAGGAAGCTAGTGTTGCTCATAAAGCAATAGGGTTATGCGATTTACTACTACTACTACTGATCATTTGTATAGCACTACAAGGCATACGCAGCGCTGTACAGACACACGTAAAAGACAATCCCTGCTCATCAGAGCTTAAAATCTAGTTAAGACAAACAACACAACAGCTGAGGACAAGGATACATCTAGGGATATGGTAAGGAAACATATAGGAGATTAAGCAGATTAGGATTCAAAAGCAATCTCAAAGATGTGAGTTTTCAGCCTGGATTGAAAAGAACCAGATATGAAGCCTGACGTACAGACTCAGATAGTTTGTTCCAGACATAAGGAGCAGCAAGGTGAAAAGATCAAAGTCTGGAACTGGAAGAGAAGGGCACAGTCAGAAGTGATCCACCAGAAGAGCGGAGTTCCCGAGGGGGATTGTAAGAAGAGATAATAGAGGAAAGGTAGTGAGAAGCAGCAGAATGAATGCACTTATAGGTCAGTAGCAGAAGTTTAAACTGGATACAGAAATGGATAGGGAGTCAATGAAGCAACTTGAGAAGAGGGGTTACATGAGTATATTGAGACTGGTGGAAGATTAGCTGTACAGCTGAGTTTTGAACAGATTGAAGGAGAGAGAGATGATTCAGAGGGAGACCAGTAAGGAGGAAGCTGCAATAGTCTAGACAGGAGGTGACTAAAGAGTAGATAAGTGTCTTAGTAGTGTGTGTAGAAAGGAAGGGACACATTTTGCCACTGTTATAGAAGAAGAAGTGATAGGTTTTAGCTATCGGTTGGATGTGTGCGGAGAAAGAGAGAGTAGAGTCAAAGATGACCCCAAGGTTGCAAGCTGAGGAAACAGGGAGGAGTTTAGTGTTATCGGCAGAAATTGAGAAAGGAGGAAGGAGGGATGGGTTTAGGGGGAAAGATAAGTAGCTCAGTTTCAGATGGTGGTGAGATATCCAGTCAGCAATGTCAGATAAGCAGGCAGAGATCCGGGCCTGGATTCTTGGAGAGATTTCAGGCACAGAAAGGTAGATCTGAGAGTCGTCAGCATAAAGATGGTACTGAAAACCATGGGAGGAAATAAGTGCACCAAGGGACTGAGTGTACAAAGAGAAAAGGAGAGGTCCCAAGAAAGTGCCCTGAGGTAGACCAACTGAAAACAGGATGGCGGTAGAGGAGAAACCACCAGAACATCTGCGATGGAAGAGATAAGAAAAGAACCAGGATTTATTTATTTTACTAGGCTTAAATATTTCTTTTCTACCAGTTAAAGCAGTGTACATTCAGGTACTGTAAATATATTTTCCTTTGTCCCCAAAGGGCTCACAATCTGTTTTTGAACCTGAGGCAATGGAGGATTAAGTGGCTTGCCCAAGGATCACCTGTGGGACTAGAAACCCCAGTTCTTCCAGCCCAAGGTTGCTGTCCTCTAGCAGGATTTGAACCCCTGGCCCTTGGTAACTTGCCCCAACCACTAGGCCACTCCTCCCTCATCCTCCCTCAGAATAGCACATAGCACTTAAAACCAAGCAAGGACAAGGTGTCGAGGGCATGGTAGTGGTCGACTGGGTCAAAAGTAGCAGAAAAGTCAAAAAGGATGAGGACAGAGTAAAGTCCATGGATTTTCCCAGGAATGGGTCACTAGAGACTTTGGCAAGAGCCGTTTCAGTAGGATGTAAAGGACAAAAGCCAGATTGCAGTGCATCTAGAAGGGTTTGAGAGGAGAGAAATTCAAGGCAATGGCAGTGAACTGCACATTCAAGTAGTTTAGAAATGAAGGGGAGGAAGGATATGGGTCAATACTTAGAAGGACATGTAGGGTCTAGCGAAGGTTTCTTGAGGAGAGGTGTGACCACAGCTTGAAGACTGCTGGAATAATAGCAGTGGAAAGCAATAGGTTGATAATATGAGAGATGGAAGGGATGGCAGTGGAGGAGATGGATCTTAGGAGATGAATGGGAATAGGATCAGAGGAGCATGTAGTGAGTTTGGAGGATGAAAGAAGTGTGGTTTCCTTCTCAGAGATATTAGAAAAGAACGAAAGAGTGGCAAAGGTTGATGGAAAGAGTTGGGAGTGAACAGGGGGAAGATGGAATGGAGCTGATCTCGTGGGGAATTGAAGTATGATTTTGTGGACTTTATCATGGAAGTAATCGAACAAGGCCTGGGCAGAAAGAAAAGGAGTGATTGGAGGTGGAGGCACCATGAGGATAGAGTTGAGATTAGTAAGGAGACAGTGAGAGTCAGAGGCAAGAAAGTTAGTCAGGTGGACATATTAGTTTTGCTTGGTGAGTGCTATGGCTGACTGGAAGAGGCAAGCATAAATTTTGTAGAAAGTCAGCAAGGGTGTGAGATTTGAGCCAAATTTACACAGCTGAGTGGACACAGGAACATAGATAGCAGGTAGTCGAAGACAACAAGGGCTGAGGTATAGTACACCTCACAGGACGTGGCATGGGTGGAGCAAGAGCATCCAGAGCAGAGGAAAGTATAGTGTTATAGGAGGTTACTGCTTCATCAACAGACTCAGATGATATAGTGGAGGAAAGAGGTGGAGAGAGCCGATGGGTCAATAACATGAAGATTTCTAAAGAGGTTGGAGGGCATTTGGAGTGATTGAGGTGGGGGGTGATGAACAGTGAAGCTTAGCAGGTGATAGTCAGATAAGGGAAGAACTGAGGTATAGGGGTTTGAGAATAAGCAATTAGAGAAGAAAATAAAGTCAAGGAAGTGACCGTACTGGTGAGTGGGGGCAGTAGAGCTAAGCTGGAGGTTGAATGAGGAGGTAAGGGAAAGGAGCTTTAAAGCATAGGTGTCAGAGGGGTTATCAACATAAATGTTAAAATTACTGAGAATAAGGAAGGGGGAAGATCAATCCAGAAAGAAGAAAAGCCATGAGTCAGTCAGTGAGAAAGGTAGAGGTGGACTTGTCAGGGGGTCGATAAAAAACAGCTAGCCAAAGAGATAATGGAGTAAAAAGGCAGTTTGAGTGGACTTCAAAGGAAGGAAAGGAGTCAGACTGAGGCAGAAGGAGAGGTTGAAATCGGCAGGAATGAGCGAGTAGAAACCCAACACCATTACAATGGCCAGTGGGACAAGACATAGGAGAGAATTGGTAGCCACCATGACAAAGGGCAGTGATTAAAACTGAGTCTTCTGGGAGAAGCCAGGTCTCAGAGCAAGAAGATGGAGAACATTAGAGATAAAGAGATGGACTGTGCATTCCACAAGAAAGGGAGAGAGGAGGGGGAAACAATTTCCAACCCAAGCAAGGACTATACATTTCAAACAAAGCTGGGAGACCGGATGGTACTTTGGTAGATCTCTCTTTTGCTTTAATAGATACCTAAGCTCCACGAACAGAACAATGGCTGGGAAAAATCATATCGCCAAAGCTGTTGCCCCCGTTATAGCTTCTGCCTCTGTCCAGACAGAGGTCCCAATGCCATTTGAAGGATCAGTTTCATGTGCAGGGTGCCTGCATGCTGAAGCTCTCAGGAAACAAGTGGAGGAACTTAGAGAGGAGGTGGCGAGGTTGAGGAGCATTCAAGACAGTGAGATGTACATTGATGAGATGCTTCTTGCAACAACCAAGCTCTCCGGCAGAGAAGATGGGTGCCTTCAGAATGACGAAGGTTGGACACAAGTCACCAGGGCCTGCAGTATCACCAATCCAACTTCTCCAGCCCTTGAATTGAAGAACCAGTATGCAGCCCTGGAAGTGGAGGAGGTGAAAGCATTCCTGGAAAGGGAAGAACCAAAGCTCAAGTACTCCAAAGTTGCAGAATCAGTGACCACAAGGAAGCGAAGGGTAGTGGTGGTTGGTGACTCTCTTCTGAGGGGTACTGAGGCATCCATCTGCTGACCAGACTTGATGTACAGAGAGGTATGCTGTCTGCCAGGTGCCAAAGTCCAAGATGTTACGGAGAGTTTGCCGAGACTCATCAAGCCCACTGGCTATTACCCAATGTTGCTAATCCATGTCAGAACAAATGATATTGCCAGGTATCCCTCTGAGCGTATCAAAAGTGACTTCATGGCTTTGGGATAGAGGGTGAAGCAGATAGGTGCACAGGTGATGTTCCTCCCTGTTGAGGGTAAAGGCCAAGGCAGAGAGGCTCGCATCCTGGAGATGAATGTATGGCCGTGTGGATGGTTTCATCGAGAGCGTTTTGGTTTCCTGGACCATGGGATGCTGCTCCAAGGGTTGAAGAGGGCTTTAAACTAGATTTATTGGGGATGGGTGAAAAAAGCCCCCAGGAAAGTGAAACATTAAATGCCTTTATGGAAATGGGTAAAAGGAACAACATATGGAAAGCTGTATGTATAAATGCTGATAGCAAGGGAAATAAGATCCCAGATGTTGAATCTTTAATGGGAGAGGCTGACTTGGATTTCGTGGCAGTTACAGAAACACGATTCACAGAAAAACATGACTGGGATGTAACTATACCAGGTTATACTTTATTCAGAAAGGGCAGGTAAAGAAGAAGGGGAGGAGGAGTGGCATTACATGAAAAAAATAATATTAAAGCTTTGGAACTACAAAGCTTAAAAGGGAGAGAGGAAGCACTGTGGGTTAAACTAGAAAGAGGGAAAGAGAAATCTATTTGCATTGGTGTGATATACAGACCTCCCTCACAAGAGGAAGAGGTTCATGGAGAGTTAATTGAAGACATACGCAGCATTGCTAGGAAAGGGGAAGTGCTACTGATAGGGGATTTCAATATGCCAGATGTTGATTGACACATTCCTTCTGCAGTATCATCTAGAAGTAAGGAGATCCTGGATTCTCTACAGGGAGAACTATTCAGGCAACTGGTAAAAGAACCCACATGTGAAGGGGCCATACTGGATTTGGTGCTCAATGGTGAAAGTGTTTCTGATGTTATAGTGGGAGATCATTTTGCATCCAGTGATCACTAAATGGTATGGTTCAGTATTAGGACTAGGGCTGTTAAAATCCATTCAAAAGCGAGGGTCTAAGGAGGGTTTTAGGAAAACTACCTTTACGAAGATGGGCCAATATCTCAGGGAGTTGTCAGCGTGATGGGAACAGCTGGGGGATGTAGAAAAAAGTGGGCAAAACTGAAAGGGGATATCTTAAGGGCAACCAACCTTTTTGTTAAAATGGTAAATAAAGGTAAAAGGAAAAGGAAACCTCTATGGTTTTCGAAAGAAGTAGCTGAAAAAATGGAGAAAAAGAGGGAGGCCTTCATGAAATACAAGAGATCAGTGAGAGAGGAAGACAGGCATCTATATTTGGAAAAACTTAGAGAACTAGCAAAGTAGTCAGGAAAGCAAAGATTCAAAAAGAGGAGGAAATAGCCAATGCAGTAAAATGGGGGGATAAGACATTTTTTAGATATGTTAGTGAGAAGAGGAATGGCAAAAGTGGTATTGTCAAACTCAAGGGTAAAGAGGAGAAATATGTAGAAGCTGATGAGGATAAAGCGGAATTGCTTAACAAATATTTCTGTTCTGTGTTCACAGATGAAGAACCAAGAGCAGGACCTCAGAAAACAACCACAGGCAGGAACAGAGGCAAGGGGCATCTTGGACAATTTTCTGAAGACTGTGTTCGTGAGAAACTAGGTAAAATTAAAGTAGACAAAGTGCGGGGACCAGATGGGATATACCCTAGAATACTGAGGGAACTTGGTGAAGTTCTAGCAGTTCCACTGACTGACCTTTTCAATGCCTCGTTGGAGTCGGGAGTGGTGCCAAAGGACTGGAGAGAGGCTCATGTGGTCCCTTTGAACAAAAGCGGAAGTAAGGATGTGGTTGAAAACTACAGGCTGGTTAGTTTAACTTCGGTGGTGAGTAAATTATTGGAAATGCTGCTGAAAGAAAAAATAGTGAGGTTTCTGGAGTCCAGCAGGTTACAGGATCCGAAACAGCATGGATTCACCAGAAGCAGGTCTTGTCAGACAAATCTGATTGATTTCTTTGACTGGGTGATCAGGGAGTTGGAGAGAGGGAGAGCCCTAGATGTGGTATATTTAGATTTCAGTAAAGCCTTTGACACTGTTCCTCACAGGCGACTTATAAATAAACTGAGCACCCTAGGAATGGACCCTAAAGTTACTGCTTGGGTTAGAAATTGGTTGAGTGGGAGGTGACAAAGGGTACAAGGAAATGGAGCTCATTCTGAGGAGAAGGAGGTTGCCAGTGGTGTGCCCTAGGGATCTGTCCTTGGTCCGATTCTTTTTAACATCTTTGTAAGTGATATAGCGGAAGGGCTGTTGGGTAAGGTTTGTCTCTTTGTGGATGATACCAAAATCTGCAATAGAGTAGACACCCAGGAAGGTGTAGATAACATGAGGAGGGATCTAGCTAAGCTTGAAGAATGGTCTAGAATTTGGCAGCTGAGATTTTATGTTAAAAAATGCAAGGTGATGCATTTGGGCTGCAGCAATCCAAGAGAGCAATATAGTATAGGGGGTGAAGTACTTTTGTCCACTAAAGAAGAGCGGGACCTAGGCGTGATTGTGTCTGATGATCTTAAAGTAGCTAAACAGGTAGAAAAGGTGACGGCAAGAGCTAGAAGGATGTTTGGGTGCATAGGGAAAGGAATGGCTAGCAGAAGAAAGGAAGTGATAGTGCTTATGTATAAGTCTTTGGTATGACCTCATTTGGAGTATGGTGTGCAATTTTGGAGGCTGCACCTTCAAAAGGATATAAACAGGCTGTAGTCAGTACAGATGGTGGCTACTAAAATGGTTAGTGGTCTTCAGTATAAAGCATACGAGGACAGACTTAAAGATCTTAATATGTACACCTTAGAGGAAAGGCGGGATAGAGGTGATATGATTAAGACTTTTAAATACCTCCATGGCATAAATGTACAGGGGGCGAGCCTCTTTCGATTGAAAGCAAGTTCTGCTACGAGGGGTCATGGGATGAGGGTGAAAGGGGTCATGGGATCAGGAGTGATATGAGGAAATATTTCTTTATGGAAAGAGTGGTGGATCTGTAGAATAGTCTCCCAGGGAAGGTGGTAGAGATGAGGACAGTATCTGAATTCAAAGAAGCATGGGACAAACACAGAGGATCTCTAAAGATAACATGGGACTGTTGTAGTTGTTGTTATGGAAGGACAGACTAGATAGGCCACGTGGTCTTTTTCTTTTATCATGTTTCTATGTTTCTATCTCACCCCACTGGAACTTGGCTGGTTGCTGTTTTATAAGAACATACTGTACATAGGGCCAATGGTGCACACGTCCACTGTGGAAGTGTGCATTGGTGGAGTTTGGCTGGAGAGTGGGTGAAGCCCACGAGTACATGCATAAATCATGAAATGCTATAATTTTCGTGCATTCTTATGAAATCTAGATACAGGCATTTAAACCAGCCATAGGTTGTTGTAAGTAATTAACATTTGTTTTTGACCACTTATGCCTGTATTTTATAAAGTTAAGTAGACACATACTTAACTTTATAAATAGGTGTGAAATATTAGCAGAAAAGCATGAATTATACCGGGCTCTGTTTCTGCCCTAACTCCATCCAGGCCGTAGATGGCTCGAGCAGGGGTTTTCAATCCAGTCCTACCGACGCACCCAGCCAGTAAGATTTTCTGGATAACCACAATTAATATGCATAAGAGAGATTTACATACAATGGGAGCAGTGCATGCCAACTGATTTCTTGCATGTGGATTGTGATTTTCTTGAAAACCTGCTAGTTGGTGTTTTCCGAGGATTGGGTTGAGAACCCTGGGTTAGAGTGCTTTTCGCCCAGCTTCAATACCTCTATGTTCACTGGCTGCCAGTAATCACACAAATCCTTTTGAAAAGTGGCACAGTTCATTTTATAAATGCCAATACATTTAAAATAATGGGTTTAATATTGAGTGGGACATAATTGATTAGCTTTGCTTTAAAATTCAGAAAGATAACACTTAAGTCACGTTTTGAATATATCCAGTATTTGCTGAAGTTTAGGAGAGTGCTATCTGGTTAATTTAGAATTGTATCCCCAAATCCTTCTCGCTTCTCCTTACTTTATAGGATAGAGGCCAGTTCCCATCGGAACCTGTCCGGCCCATCTGGAAGTGCAAAATCTGGATAGGCTGGATTAGACTCTGATTCTGACGGCCCCACTGGAGCAGAATCGGGCACTACGCAGGCCGGACGGGCCCCAATTCAGGGCCACTGCACATCCCATGAACTCCCCTTCTAGGCTGCCCTATGCTCCTGCATGGAGCATCTGTGCCGTGGCGTCCAGTCGCTATGGTACCAGGATGCCATACAGGAGCCCCAATGCACTGTTAGTCAACATACCTTCCTTTCCCCACTGCCCGACCCCCAGATCCTGCCCCCATCCAGAGTTCGTCACACAACACTGCTGTATGTGTGCAGAGCCTGGCTGTCCAGATTTTCTCCCTGAGAATAGTGGGGGTGAGACGTCCAGGTTGGTCATCCATCCCCACTATTCACAGGTTGGAATGACCCCCTTAACCTTTGGCCAGATAAATGGTCAGAGAGGCAGCAAATTTAAAAGTTGAGCTTTGTTGGTTATCACCAAAAGTGGACAAGAAAAATCTTTTGATTATGGCCCTGTAAACTGATAACATCATAATAAAATGGATGGAATTGAAAAAGCTGTTACCTGTTCCAGGCCAGTGGAGTTATCGGCTATGTCGTTTGGCAGTAGTATAAGCATGCTGAACTCATTTTTGCAATATGGGAGCTCAAGGATCATCATGTGCATCTGGGGGATGGATGCCAGCTTAAATTTACCGTTCTGATGCATCATCTGTACTGGCTTGCTCTCCCTCTGTAAAATTTAAAATAAATACAAAACCAGTGTTATATTTTCTTTTTTTTTTTAGTTCCAATTTCTTTCTTGATTTAGTGTAGTAAATATCAGTAAAATTAAAAACAAACAATAATGGCATAGCCATGGTCTCAGTGAGCCAGGATCTGTTCCATACTAGATTCCACAGAGCATTCTAATCTAGTCGTGTGTTGTTCTTACAATTCTGAGCAATCAATTTTATGGCTAGAAACATTAACAATGTAAATAATAATGCAGCCTTATTGGAAAGGGTAATACTGAGACCTAAAGCCTTCCATATAACAATTTTGTAGATCAGGGCTTCTGACAATCCAAAAATGGCCCCAGGTTTATCCCAGACCCCATGCCAGAATGACACCAGATTGGGACAATTGTAGAATATATGGATACAAATATTAATTAGACATGGAGTCACCCATCCTTGCCACCTTAGCTGGGGTTCACAAAATAAAAGGGATTGAGTCAGGAAGGGAATTTTCAAATTCTCTCTTCCATCCTCTTTGAACCAGAGCACAAGTCTGCTTCCTAACCCCTGTAGTATTAGATAAAATATAGAAAGCCTCTTCCCAGTTGAGACCAGACCCTAGCAGAGGTCCTCTAACTCTCATTCATCCTCCATCTCCATTGGGTTAACTTTCTTAATGCTAAAACAATGCCTCTACTGGAGATATTGGTATAATAAACCTAACCAAGGAAACCAAGCTCTTGCTGTAGCACCTGAAAGGATTTAAATGCATCTTCGATACCTGCTGTCCCAAGTTCTATATGCCCATTTCCCCCCCACTGACACTAAAATACCGATGTTGACTGGATCTTGAATTGTGCATTATACCAAATAGACACTCTTTTGGAATAGGGAGAGTCACTATCCATAGCCTTGGAACCTCCGCAAAGGCCCATTGAGTGGTCTGAAATACTAAATGACCTGAACTGAAGGCGGGAGACATACCAGGAGCTAGCGAGAGCAGCAAAGAGGTTATGAAAGGTTGCTTCACCTTCGGCCGAAGGGCCTCCCCCTTCAATAAAGGCAAACTATCTACAACCCTGTCCAAGGCAGAAGACAGCATCGTACTGCTGGACATCTGGAAAACTGACTCCACCCTCCTTCTTTCCCAATTTTAATTTAAAGGTCTCTATTCTGGGGGCTTTATTATTCCACAAAATCTTCAGTAATAAACACTCAAGCTTTCTGTAAATATTCTGGGGGAAAGGAAAAGGCAGCATACTAAGAACAGAGGCTCAATATTCAAAGGCATGTACACGATTTACAGACCTGTAAACCAGGTAAATGCTGCTTAGAGGGATATTCAGGGATGCTAACATGGTTAGCGCCATTGAATATCCCCAAGTAACACTGCTACACACCACAATGCTAACCATGTAGCATCAGGGCGTATTGTGGGTGTCCAGGGCAGAGTGGGGGCAGTGCCCATTGCTAACCGGGCAGCGGCGATAATGAAGTGCTGCCCGGTTAGCAATTTGCAAGTAAAGCTAGGCATGGCAAAAGCTGGCCTGTTTTTACCCATGGGAGCTAACAGGGCAGCAGTTGAATATCGCTGCTGCCTGCTTAACCTCTGCGCCATCTGTGACTGTGCAGCAAACCTGGATATTTAATGCCTGTGGCTGGATATAGTCCCGGCAATGAATATCCGGGTTAAGTGTTCAGTGGCGATGGCTAGTTGCTGTACTCGCGCTAGCCACCACTGAATATTGGGCCCATAATTAATCTTCAGGACCAACATCATTTTGGTTGCCAACCGATCCCACTAAGTTAAGAACAGGGATGACCAGGGCTCTGTGATACCCTTATCAACCCAATGAAGGGCATTTACTGTATGTCAATTGTCTCTTCTAAGGACCTACCAAATTTTACCCCCATATAGTTTAGGGATTCATTCTGCCATTGAAAAGGGTATTGGGCAGTATCACTGTAATTAACCAAATCGTTAAGAGGAATAACGTTCGATTTCGCCCAATTCAATCTATAGCCAGAAAGCACTGAAAAGGATTCAATAACCCAAAGCAATGATGGCACTGATTCCACCTGCCATAGCATCAGAATATCATCAATATATATAGACATTTTGCAGGTAACCTGCCCAACAGTAACTCCTTGTATGCACTCCATACCCAAACCATTTTAAAACAAAAAATAAATGTTGCCACTCAGTTTGATCCAAAGTGTTCTCAGCATTGAGGGACAATACTATCAGAGGTTGAGGTATGGAGCTGCTTTTAACAGAAGATTACAGAAAACACATGCAGTATCGCTGCTCATTCGCCCAGGCACAAATCCATTTTGGTCATGATGAACAAAAGAATCTAATATTTTCTGCAACCTACAGGCCAACATTTTGAAGTGTATTTTATCTGCATTAATGAAAGAAATTGGCCTTCAGTTAAGAACCTAAATAGGATCCTTGCCAGGTTTTCAGTAACTACTATCTGCACTTCAGCAAAGTTCCCTTGCAGGGCTGTTTCCCTCTGCAAGTCCTCATGAAACAAAGAGATCTTCATTGTCAGAATGGGAACTGTCTGGATCAGGAGTCTTACTGACAGACAAGGATTTAATAGCACTAATAATCTTGGCTAGCTCAATAGGGGTCTTAGTTAGCCTAGGGGGGGTTAATTCACTAAAGAACTTATCAAAAGATTCCTGCGCAGGAGAGGTTGAAAAGCCTAAAACTCAGGTCCCCAAATTTAGGCCTGTTTTTCACATCCCCAAGTTTAAGCACCCAAGTTAGTGGGCCGATATTCAAAGCCCTTATCCAGAGAGCCCATAGGGGAGTATCTGGATGCGGGTGTGAGAGAGATCAGTGGCTCAGTCTGGATAGTCCAGTGAATACTTTCACAGACTGCTCTGGTACTATCCCGTTGGTGCAGGGGTGAACTGTGTGCGAAGCAAGGATGCTACAGTTGCTATCCAGATAAATGCTGATCTTATCTGGATAGTGATAATGTTCAGCCAGCAGTTATATGGACAGCTTGGTCGCCTGAAAAGCAGCCATAAATGACTATTCAGATAAATCACCACTATCCAGATAAGGCCAGCACACATCCGGAGAGGAGCTGTTCGATGCAGATATTCAGTGGCAGCCATTATCCAGATACTGTTGCTGAATATTCAGTCAATATTTAAGCACTGCGGTTGACTGCCATGGCATTGAAATAGGGTTCATTTGAATATTGGGCTCTAATTGCCTAGTGCTGCATATCAGCACCAAGCATCCCTTTTTGCTCTTTTTACCTGACCCCCCTCAGTCCACAAACTTTCAGATAAGAAAAAAGCCAGATCTTTTTGCCTTTCTTGATCGCTACAGAACCACTCCTGTCACCAAATGTTCATTGAATAGATCTTTTAGTGGATGTGCCAGAATCTTTCTTATCTCCTTTTGCAAGTATACCCATCCAGCCTCATAGGTTCGTCTGCTATTTATTTTTCTAGTTTCATGCAAATAGTGTTATATACATTCCATGACATTTCCACTGCTGCAATACTTTTTTTTTTTAAAGTGTCGTCAAGTCAATGCTGACTCCTGGAAACCTAGCAGCCCCTGGTTTTCTTTTGGCAAGGTGTGACCGGAAGTAGCTTGCCAGGCCTTTTCTTCCAAGGCAGTGCAGGGTAAAGTGATTTGCCCAAGGTCACAAGGAGTGCCAGTGGGAATCGAACCCTGATCTCTTGGGTACTGGGCTACTCCTCCACTCCTACAGTAAGTACCTCTCCCTATATTCTGAGTGCTTCCTCTGATCCTTCTTCATTGATCATTGAAGAAAAGTGGTTGTTTAATGTTTCACGTTTTTCCTTGTCACCTTCAATGCATTCTTCCTTTTCTCTTCTCAGCCTTACAGTACATCCTCTTGTCACTGAGGTGCCTGGAAAATTGTCTCATTCCCTCCCTCTATAGCAAATACAGCCTTAGGCCAAATTGCTACTGGCCTGCTGCAATTTCTCTCTACGCCTCCCATCCAACAGTCCAGTATCTCTCCATTTCCCCTCCCTTCCCCTGTGGCCCTTGAACTTGTCTGTACAGTTCAGGGGTTGCCGGCCACAGCAGCAATTTACAAACATTGCCTTTCTCTGCCCTGGAACCTTTGCATGTCCTGCCCCTGATGGAAACAGCAAGTTGTGTCAAAGGGAGCAGGACATGATAGAGGGATGGCACCAGGGTGGTGAAAGGCAATGTTTGTAAATCATTACCACTGCCTGTGACTGCAAACTCTAAAAACAAGTGAAAGGATCACGGAGAAAGGGAGGGAAAAGGAGAGATGCTGGACCCTGGAGTGGGAAGGGACAGGTTGAGAGGAGAGATCTGGATCATTGGGGGGGGGAGGGGAGGGGGAGGGATGGAGAGAGAGTAGAGATGGGGGACCTTAGAGGATGGAGGGAAGAGAGAGGAAGAGATGTCTGCGCCCATGGGGGGTGGGAAGAGGGTGCCAGTAGTGCTCAAACTATTGTCCCAGAGCCTCAGCAGCATCTGCTGCATGGGGCTGTAGAGCATGAAGTATGGAGAAGCTATTTTTTTGGGATAGGGAGGGGATCCCCCACTCTACAAACACCCTGACCCTTCAGATGATCTGAAACTTCTAATGTGCCCTCAACTCAAAATGTTTGAGCTTACGGTCTTAGTTCTCTTCCATTCTGACTACCTTCCCCACTTCTTTTATCTTTCCCAGATATTCTTTTTTGTTCTCTTTATTCTAAGATTCATTGAGCTTTTTCAGCACTAATCTGTTTATTTATTTTATTTTTATTTAACAAAGCTTATATACCGCCCCTTCCTGAGATCAGGGGCGGTTTACATGGAACATAAGAACATGTTTTACAATGAACATAGGAACTATTTACAATAACATATATTTGTCTGTCTATATGTTTATGGAGTGGAGGAGTAGCCTAGTGGTTAGAACACTGGCTTGGTAACCAAGCAACCAGAGTTCAATTCCCACTAGCACTCCTTGTGACCTTGGGCAAGTTACTTTACCCTCCATTGCTTTAGAAGAAAGGTCTGGCAATCTACTTCCAATTACACTGCCAAAAAAACCCAGGAGCTGCTGGGTCACCAGGAGTCAGCATTGACTCAAAGGCACACATTGCATTTGCATATGTTTATCTTTACTTTACTGGCCACCACTTTTGAAAAACCATACCATTCTTTTTTCCCTGTTATTTTTCTTTCATAATAATCTGTACGTTATTATTTCTTCTTTTATTTTAGCCAACAGTTCTACTACCCAAATTTTCTCCTACTCTGCCGGTGTCTCCTTAAGGTACAGTTGAAATGAATACATAAAGGTAGAACATACTAGGCCCAGCTTTCAGTGTTGATTGTGACCATATTAATTTAAATGTCGGTCTATATGTATGCAGCATCACTGTACATGTAATCACATAATACCACATTACACATAGAGCAATGTCGTGCTCTATGTGTAATGTGGTCACTGCTGCCACCACTATATGCTTAGTTTACTAAGGTACTTCCACTTCCTTTACAGATGCCTCCTACTACTAACACCAGCAACACCTGGTACACTCTTAGCTCCATGAGTAAAGGCAGCATCGAACATTCTATGATAACATTAAACTCAGCCACATCTCCACTTGACCCGTGCCCAGTGTGTTGGGTCAAAGCTTCCAAATAGGAACTTAGCCCAATTCTGATGAGAATTACATAATTATCCCTCCTACAGGGCTACATGTCCAAACAACTCAAATCTTCTTCCATCTGCCCCACCCTAAAAAACATAAACCTCAATCCCAGTGATCCTGCAGCATATAGACTTATAGCAAATCTACCATTCATGACCAAGATAATTGAAAAAATCATCCAACAGAACTCCACGAATACCTTGACAGTTATGCTTCTTTGGACCCACAGCAGCATGATTTCAGACCGCACCATGGAGTTGAAATGCTCCTAAGTTCATTGTTAAACACATTGATCAAAGGCACACAGAAACTACTCAAAGGATTTATCTTAGTATTTCTAGATTTCTCAGCTGCTTTCAATACCATCAATCACAACACTCTCCTGCAAAGACTCCAGTCCATTGGAATCCAAGGCCATGTCCTGACATAGTTCCATTCATATCTCTGTGATCGGCAACAACAAGTCAAGATGGGAAGCAATTCTTCTCTTCCTTACCCACAAACCCAAGGTGTCCTACAGGGTGCCTCCTTGTCAGTCCTACTTTTCAGTATCTACCTGCAACCATTATGTCTAAGTATCCGCTCCCATAATATACCCTTCCGCATCTATGCGGACAATATAATGACTTAAGCACCATTCAATACCAACAAACCAGAATATGATGGATTAATAAATTACTTCACAGACATCTCACTATGGTTGGCAAACAACTCCCTAAAAATTAATTACAAGAAGATTGAAACATTATTCATAACTAAGGATACCAACTTTAAAGTGACGACTTCAATAGTATTAAATGACAGAAGTGTAAATGTACAACCAATGGTTAGGTACTTGGGCATTATCATTGATCAACACCTCACCTTGAAACCACACATAAATGCTACAACAAAACTAATATTTCACAAAATCAGAACTCTCTGCCACCTTCACTCTCTACTGGATCCTTCCAACTATCGCTCAGTCTTCCAAGCAATCATTACTCTGCATTTCGACTATTGTAACTCCATCTTTCAAGGCCTGCCAAAAGTCACGCTGCTTCCTCTTCATATGGCACTGCACACTGCGGCACGCGTAATTCAAGGAGCATCAAAATATGATCATGTTACGCCTATTCTAAGACAGCTTCACTGGTTTCCATTGCTTAGCTGAATATGCTATAAAATTCTACTCCTGACCTTCAAAATCATCAACAACCATTCATTATATTACCTACAAACTCTACTGAATTCTTCCTCTACAAGCAAGGCGAGAAGACAAAATGCAATAAATATGCTAAATATACCACATGAGAAAACCAAAAGCACCCAGCACGCCTGCAACAGATCATTTGAATTATATGCTCCAACCATCTAGAACTCTCTTCCAGGAACTCTCCGATCTACCAACGAGCTGTCCACATTTAGGAAGTTCTTCAAACTCATCTATTTAACGAACATTTCGGTTCCATCACATAAGCTATCTTCCCTTTGATCTATGCCCTCAACCTCACACCCTTACTCTGTAAAAGGAAGATAGCATGATTATATTCACATTTTTCATTACCTTCCCCCTTTTAATCACCTCAAACACCTAACTCAGTATGCAAATGAGTTCCTCTGTTCCGTGGTATAAGTTGCTATTGAAAGCCTTTCAATCTCTATTTAAGTTTCACTCTTCTCTGTACAATCTGTTGTTGAAATGTACACCACTTTGTCCCAGTGAAAAGCGGGATAAAAACAGTCAAATAAATAAAGAAATAAACGAAGGGTTTTGCAGCCTGCCCTTGCTCTGCCTTCCCTTCACCTTTTTACTCTACAGATAGTATCTGGCTATTTGGGTGGATTTTCAGCCTGGTACTATCCATGTAGTAGCCAAAAATCCACCAATTAGAAAGTTATGTGCCCACCAGCCGCTGGTAAATGTCTAGCTTGCTTTGAATATCAGCCTGACTGTTTTTATTGAAATACCTTGTTCAGCTGGAACTGCGCTTCTCTTGTATTTTCTTTTTTAAATTCTTTTTCCCACTTTCCTTTGTAGTAGACGGCATTTGCTATGACTAGAACAGTATTTGTTTGAATGGAATCTTTAGGGAACAAATCCTTAATTTTACCTTGAAAAGAAAAAAATCCAAAAAAAGTTACTGTGTATTGTTTTTTGTTAGTGCAAGGTTTCATGGCGTGAAAAAAGACAAAAAACCCCATAGGGGTATGTTTACTAAATGGCGGTTGCAGCTCCCGATATCGCACAGAAGCCGCTACTACCTTTTAGTAAACATACTCCATAGATTCTGGGACAAAACATTTCTTAAACTGAGTTCCATTTCTGTTTATTTTCTAAAGTATTTGGTGCAGGCTTGTTTTCTTTATTGGCCCAGTGGCCATGAGGCCACATTAGGTTACACACATCGACATGTGATAAAGCAATAAGTTCTTTCCACTCTTTTGTTAGTTAATCACTTTCCCTTATCACATGGTGGTCCATCACTCAAAAGGGTCCTCAGACATCTATGTTTCTCCTGGTCTTCGCCCTCTCTCTCTATCACTCATCTCACACATGTTCTTTTCCATAGGATCAGGTTCTCGGGGGGGGGGGGGAGGGGGGAGGCAGCAGCACAAGGGATTCCTCTTCAAGGCCCTGGTGCATCAGTCCAAAAACACTCAAACACTGAACTGGGTATTCCGACTGACTTTACTGTTCATAATGCAGCTCAAATATTGTTCATTTACCAGTCTTTCCTTCTGGAATATGCAAACTATTCAGTAACACTTGCTGTATCACCTTCACATACACTTCTGGTATTTGTATCTGTGATCCCGATGTATAGCTTGTCAGACCTGAGATGGGAAGAGGGTCTTCCTCATGTAGCGGCACTTAGTTCCCCCATAACAGGCTTAATAAACTTCTCCCTGCACTATGGGAGCCTTCTCCAGATGTGCTCTTCTTTGAGCAGATGGACTGCCCCATAAAATACCTCCTCCTGCAGACAAGCTCCGATGTGAGCTTTCTCTCTCTCACTCTAGGCCAGGGGTTCTCAATCCAGTCCTCAGGACACACTACCCAGTCAAGTTTTCAAGATAACCACAATGAATATGCATGAAGGGATTTACATACCATGGAGGCGGCGCACGCACATCTCTCTCGTACTAGGACTGGGTTGAGAACCCCTGCTCTAGGCTGATGATTCAAGCCCTCTCCTTGTCCATTTTTCAACACACAAGCAGAGAAATGGTTAAAACCCCTGACTTGCACATAAAATTCGGGGGGGGGGGGGGGCATATTCAGTGGCAATGGCTAGGCTAGTAAAGACTTAGCTGCCACTGCTTTAATAAAAACTGGATATTCAGCCACAAAACATATCTGGTTTCTGCCGCTGAATATGCATGATTGCCTGACATCAGCAAAGCTATCCTGGATATTCAGCTGCTAACCAAATATCAATAATTAGGACAGCCATTCACCACTTAAACTATCTGGTTAGCAGCTGAATATCACCATTAACCAGATAGCGGTTGTCACCGCCCCTGATATGTCCACAGACCAATCCGGTTTTAACAGGTCGGGTTTTTTTGCATTCTCTGGGGATATTCAGTGCCACTAACCAGCCAGTTAGTGCTGCTGAATATATAGGGCTGACTGTGTTTCAGCTGCTTAGCAGGTCTGATAAAATGTATTGAATGTGGCCCCTTTTGCACTTAGATGAGATTAAGATTAAGGAAGACTTTACAATGGACACAAACATATACCTTAGTCCCAGAGATGAGCCACTAGCACATACACAACTTTTTCAGTACATAGCACACCACCAACTACCACATGTTCTATGATCCTATGTGTGTGTGTGTATGTTTAAAACGGCAGGCAGGACCAAGGCAGCCATCCCCACAGGAGATGATACAATAGGATAGCATACCTACTAACTGAGCTAAGATAATATGGTCCTGAATACAGGGTTATGCTGGACTAGTGAAGGTCCCAAAAGGATCCTTACCTATGACTTCATTATTAAAGAGTTACAGAACAGAGTACATAATCGCTAGTCATTAAATGCAGACTTAATGCTCATCATCTTATTTTTGTAAGTCATTAGTGATGAAGCCAGGATGTCTATTCATAGGTGGAAATGAAACAGTTACCTACCAGGCAATCACGAACGGTCATTGGAAACCACTGAAATCAGCATTTTCTTTTGCAACCATTCAATCGATGGCAACATATCATCAGTGACTACCACAGAAAGTCTTAAACATTTTTAATGTTAGAACGCTGGATAGGGAGATTTTTTGCATTCATTTACACAGTGGTGAAATAAGGTCTGGTTTTAATGAGGATCTCAGTTATTAGTATGGTCTTATTCATTTTTCATAAATTTTATCCATTGAACACTTTGAACATACCTTGCGTCTCATTCTCAGCCCATGTATTAATCTCCTTCCTGACTTCCTCTGACTTTCCAAAGTCAACACCTTCGAGCATTGACATGTATAATTTCTCAACACAGCTTAAGAATTGCTGTAAGACAAATGCGGAAAGTACTGAGGGTTATTTCTTTATGAGAAACACAACTGAGAAATTATGAATCGTAGAGATTTTCTAAACAGATTAAATAATCCACTTGCAATGTGATTAGCAAAGAGGTCAATATTCAGTACAGTTTATGCAGTTACTTTAGGGTGAACTGCGTAAAATCTTTTTATTAACATTCAGAGTTGGTCAACACAGAACCTTTGACAGGACATCTCAATAGCTTGCTAAAAGTGATTGGGCTAATATTCAAAGGAAAATTAAGGGTATAACTACTAAAGGGGATTAGCTGCTACTGCGGGGCTAATGCAGATTCAGTGAATGCATAATTTGCTTATCCGTATATATCACTACTGAATATTGACCTTCTGATGTTTTAAAAACAGTCAGGTAAACAAGGGCAGTAGCTCTATGAGTATACAAGTGCCCCACCAGGCTAAGATATTGGGAATTTTCACTCAAATATGTTTTTTTTTTCGTTGAATGACATATCTGTTTCCTAAGCTATATTAGATCTGGCATGATAATGAGCATTCAACTGATCTTTAATGTCTCATTCAATACGATAATAGCATGTAGGATGTGGCAGCATTGCCATGGTCATATTTATGTGTTTGTGTATTTATAAAATCTTCCCTGAATAAAAAACCATCCGAGCCGGTGTACAGTATTACCAGCTAAAATAACAAATTATAAAACAGAATAAATATAACAACTGACCCAACCCACCAACCATGTGATAGAAAGGACTTGACACATGACATTTGTTCTTGGTCTTTTTCCTAAACATCATGAGATTGATGTTCAAAATGATTTACACCGTTAATTTCCAAGCAAATCGCATAAATCAGAGGGCTACAAATTTCAGGCTGGCTAGTGCATAACATTTTGCCTGAAATCTCGATGCCAGTAAAATGTTATGTGAATGGAGAGAGATGAGAGGTATATAAGGAGACAGCGACAGTATTGGAAAGGGATACTTTTACACTCAATAACAGTTTTAGGCTCATTTCACTTTGGGGGTTATTCTGAGGCATGAATAGCAAGGAAGGACATCCAAATGGGACGTCCATCCCTGCTATTCATGTTGGGGGTGGGGAATGGGTGGCCTAGAGGAGGAGAGTGGACAGGCAATGGGTGGTCGCCGGCCCTGGACGTACAGGGCCAATTCTAATGTTGGCCCTGTACGTCCAGGGCCGGCAAAATTATTCCACCCCCGGGGTGGAATAACTTCCCTGGACGTTTCTTTTTAGCGATGCCGGACATGGATGAGGCTGGGGGAGGGCAGGGATCAGGGATTATTTCCCGCAGCCCGACCCTGCCCTTAGGAGGCCGGATTGGGGGTCAGGCTGCAGGGAATAATCCCTTTAACCTGGCAGCCGGCATCTCAGATTTTAAATGGAGCTGATGTGCCATGGCAACGTGACGCCATGGCACCGTGGCTCCATTTAACAGCCCTGACTGAATTAGCTGGGCTGTGGCTGTATGTGCAGGCCGGGACTGAATCGCACTCCTGGCCTGCACAAACATGCTTAGTTGCGATTCTGATCCTGTGGGGCTAGACATGCCCCTTGGGATCAGAATTGCGCTCCCCTTTATATGTCTGGCTCAGACTGGACGTACAAAGGGGATGTACGTGCGGGTCAGAATTGGGCCCTTTGTGAAAGTTTGCAGCTTAATTCACACACACACTATTTTCAGATTAAATGGGCAAATAGAACAACACATGTCATAGGCAGTGGAAAAGAGTGGGCCATAGGGGCTATGGTCCAACACAACAACAGCAATAGAGAGCTTAGGGGCAGGGCTGGAGATTGGTTTGTTTGGACCTTCCAACCAAAAAGGTGTTCTGCTACCCCTGAGACATGTGAAGGCACATTTAAGATAGACTGTTTTGGTGACCCCTTAGGACGTACAAGTCAAAACATCCAAAATTCTGTACAAGCAGCAGTAGAGAAGGTATAAATGCATTTGAAATCAGCTTATTCCCGCCCTGAACGATAAACATTTCCGTCAATGTGCCAGGAAATGGGGATATCCATAATAAGGGACTAGATACATGCAGGGAGATAGGCAATTTTAGAAACACGCACATACAAAACATGGATGTGGGAGGACATGCTAACATAGAAGGGTCAGCACCAGTATTCCAGAACCTGCACATGGATCTGTGATCACATCCACATACAAGCTGGCCAGCTCACAAACTGAGATGTGCAGTTGCATAGCAGTAGACATAGAGGCTTTGATATTTTCTTGCTATCCTTCTTTGAGGGGGAGAAAATTACTGGAGGAATTGAGAGAGTAGTCCCCTATTATGCCTGCTGGGTAAGAGAACTTTTAAACTGCTTGTTTGTGCCAGGGGCCAGGTCTAAATACTGTATGAATGTGCCCGCCAGTTGGTTTAAACGTGTAGTGCTGTTGTGAAATCTGAAATTCATTTGGATCTTTCTTGGCACGCTCCAGACACACCTCCGCCATGCCCTTGTGTAACATTGATGTGATCGCAGTGGAAACGTGTAAATTTGACCCTTTCTAAAATGCTATTTGATATGAATATACTTCAATGGGCATTTGACACATGCAAACCACGAACAGAGCTTTTAAAATAATCCTTAGCTTTTGCAAAATATCACTTGTTCTAAAAGAGATAATCATCTGAAACAAACCTCCCAAAATATCCAGCCCCCTTGAAAATATGCCTCTGTAATATGAGGACTTCAACAGCCATGAATTTAGTGCCTCCCCCCTCCCCCCCAATGAGCTCCCTCAGTGACTCACTCAGAGGTCTTGGACATGAATTTGAGATGTATATCCTAATATCAAATGAACATGTTCAATGTTCAATGTTGCAATGACCAGATTACTTAAGACTTTGAATGTCTCATGGCCACTGTATTGAGGAAATGTGAAATCATTTTCATTATTGCATTTGAATTTGATTTGTTAGGCCACATCGATGCTTTATTTGGTCTCAACAGCGTGATGATGAAATCACAACGTATGACTTTCAATCAGTCTACTGCAGATTCCATCTATCAGCATCCAGGCTTCATTACTATATCACTAGGTCATTCTTTTCTGAAGCAGAAAATCATGGTGGAATACCTTCCTTCTTTCCAGCTCTTTCAAATCTCTCTCATCCCCTCCAGCATGTCAATCTCCTGTCCATACCTCAGTCCATCTTACATCCCTCCCTCTCTTTCATTGCATACAGTATTTAATTTGCTTTATCTACTTCCTCTCTACTATCCTTCATTCTCATTTCCTGTCTTTTCTTGTCCCTCTCTCCCCTTGTTTTCCATCCTGCTTCCCCACATTCACTGTCCTTTAGGTTTCTCTCATCTCCCCCTTCAGGTTCTCCTCATTCCCTTTTCCATGTCATGTTTTCCTTCTGCGTTTCTTTCAGTTCCTTACACTTCTGGTCATGGCAGTGAGAGTTGTAGCAGAAGCTTAGCAATCAGGGCTGGTCTAACCATCAGAAAAACTAGGCAGTCACCTAGGGTGGCAGCTTAAAGGTGCAGCAAACAGCAATCACAATCAAAATAAAACAATGGTTCTGACAGCCACTCAAACCACCCATATATTGTTTTACCCCCCCCCCCCCAGCACACCCTCCTTGCTGTCTTCAGATACCTTCCTTTCACTGCATCCCCCCATACCACCTCTCATCCAAAGTACCCTGCCTGCAGACCCTGGGCATCTCCCATCCACTACACTCCGACACCCTCACTGCCAACCTTGAATACCTCTCTTCTATCGACCCTTTCCCCACAATCTCCCTCAGACCTTGGGCCCCCCCCCCCCCGTCTCTCTATGCCTTCATTGTACATCCAAAAGCCTTCTCTTGGCTCCCTTACACACACACACACACACATCTCGTACACATACTCCAACACATCATCACACACCTACTCCCACCCCCATAGGCAGTGGAATGGAGTGAGTCACAGCATCAAGATCAGCCCATTTCTCCCACCCATTCCCAGCATTAGCTCCCAGCCTTCTTTCTCCAGACCCCAGCATCAAGATGAACCCATGTCTTCCAGTCCTTGTCTACAATATCCACTCCCAGCCCCCTACTTCCAGCCCAACAACAACTCAGTGCCCCACTCTCAGTCCCTTCTCCTACCTGCTCCAGCATCTGTAATAATGATGAACACAACTGTAGAATCATGCTGCTTTGCACGTGCCACTGTGCTGTTCTCTGCTTCATCTGCCACTGCAGTTAGAAACACAAGAAGTGGCACTTCCTGTTTTTAACAAGAAATAGGAAGTACCTCTTCTCACATTTCAAACATGCCAATAAGAAGCAGAGAGAAACAGCACAACAGCAGGAACCAAGCAACAAGCTTCAATAACTGTGAAGGGGTGAGTTGGCGAGGCAGGCTTTAGGAACCCTTAAGCTTTAGTGCCCTGAGCCAGTACCTCTTGCCTCCTTAAGTTGATCTTGCCAGTCTGGTTATGTCATGCCCAACTTACTTCTGCAAATGTAATGCGGTTTGTTGCATACAGCTTATTGGCGATTCTCAGTGTGCATGCCTGGTCACTCTTTTTGAAGGTGGAGAGAAGTTCCTGGAATTTGGAATGCACAGTTCCTTCCTGGCCACAAAGCTGCTCCTTTTAATAACAAAGATGAAAAATGTCAGTTTAATATTGTAGATGTTTAAAATTTGTCAGAAATATGTTTGACGAGCATTGGAAAGAGATTTCACAATGACTCAACTTGTATAAATCATATGATCAAATTATAGTCTGTAAGCACTGACAATAAAATTTATGCCCTCAGTAAATCACTTAAAACATTAGCCAAGTCAAAAAAGAGACACATTCATAGACTGGCAATGGGTGAACAACATGTAAAATTTAGCTTTGAGATGCAGATAAGCCATGAACTCATGTTCATCTACTAGCTAAAGTTCCCCAAAAAAGGAACTAATCCAGGGCTTGACAAACCCTGGACCCTGGGGGCGGGGAGGAGATTATCTGCAATGGCGGTAACAGTTATAAAGCACTGCTGAATGTGAACCATGAATATTGAATGTCGGGGCCATATTCAGCCACCTGCATTGACTATCTGGGTTGCCGTAGAAACCTGAAGCTAACCGGGCAACTGCGATATTGAGCCACTGGCCGGCTAGCTTCATCCTCTTCTATCATTCCCAGCATTGTGTCATTTCTCAAGCCCCTTCTTCAAGCCCCAGGGTTCAGCCCTGCTCCATGCAACAGTCTCAGTGGCTCAATATCACAGTTGCCTGGTTAGCTTCCAGTTTCTGTCATAGATGCTGGGGGTGAGAGAAGGGGGCTGATACTAGAAGCAGGTGGGAGAAGGGGGATGATCCTAGGCTTGGGAGATTAATCTGTTGCTGGGGCTCAGGGCTATCACTGAAGCTAGGGATGGGAGAAAGGGCTGATTTTAAAGGGCTGAGTGGAGCAATGGGTTAATACTGGGCCTGAGAGAAGAGTGCCAACAAAGGAGACTGAAACAGAGACTGGGAGCTAACAGGAGAGTAGATGGGCAAAGGAACTGATACTGGGGCTGCAAGGAAGAGGATGTGGTGCATGGGAGAGTAGATGGGTGGGCATGTGCTAATGGTCTGGGACCGAGGCTAAGGCAGCTGGGGTAGATGGGTGGATGATGGCCAGAGGCTAAGGATGCTAGGGCACAAGGGGTTGGGATGTTGGGTAGGCTGGCAATGTCCAGTAGCTGAAGCTGTTGAGGTGGGTGAGAGGATAATGGTGAGAGATTGAGATTTTTGGGGTGCATGGATGGGGCGGGTAGGTCAGCGGGCAATGACCAGATGCTGAGGCTGAGGTTGATGGGATGCTTGGGTAGGTGATAGCCACAGGCTATGGCAACTAGGATGCATAGGTGGGTAGGCGATAGCCAGGGGCTACTGGGGTACACATAAACAAACAGATATTCCAATCATTTATAGCTCTAGGTCCTGGATTTATGATCTAGTTCCTAGATCCTAAGAAAATTTGTCTAAGTCTGGACTAACCCATGAACATTTTCATGTGTTAGTACAAAAGATCCTAAATATCACCTTACCAGAAAATGACTAAGGAAGTAAAGTAAAAGGCTGTATGATCTGAACCTTCCATGGCTGCTTAGCTCTATATATATTTTGTATGAACAGTTAGATTAGACCCATATTTAGTTTTTCTTTCATTATGATACCGAGAGAGATGGAGGAGGAAGAGAGGTTTGCTTGTCGCATATGTTTCCAGCTTCTGTATCTGTAGCCTCTTCGATTTTATCAGAGTGAAGCACCTGTAGTTGAAAACATAAGCATAATAAATCTAAACAATATAACATTTTTAAATCTGAATTATAATGCAGGGTTCTCTTTTTTG
Source organism: Ichthyophis bannanicus (assembly GCA_033557465.1). Classification (NCBI taxonomy): domain Eukaryota; kingdom Metazoa; phylum Chordata; class Amphibia; order Gymnophiona; family Ichthyophiidae; genus Ichthyophis; species Ichthyophis bannanicus. The sequence continues at coordinate 1,033,260,274 of CM066031.1, forward strand.
TACCACAATAGACATAAACTTCCAGATCTGTGAGTCTGCTGTGACCTCTCAATGTGTCACTCTATCTGGACATTTGTAAACTCAGTCACTTTAAATTAGATGCAGTGGTTTTAAATGGATATTGTATTTACATGAAACTCTCTGAGATATTCATCTTATGAAGTATTCTTTTAATTTAATTTAATTTAATTAACAGATTTTTTATATACCGCTCCTTCCATTGATCAGATGCGGTTCCCATAGAACAACAATAAACAGTGCAAGCTGTTTTTACATATAACAATTTGTAACTTAGATATTACAGTTAACAATTAACAATTAGTGAACTATGTACAAATGAAACAGGATTATACTATATACAGAGTTATTTGTCTTCAATACATTGTTTTAGTGGTACGGTACTTCATTCCTGTGTTGAGCAATGTATTATCTGGCGTAGAGTTATCCTTTATCTAGCTGAGAGGTGAGAGGTGAGTTCATCACAGATCCATAGTGCATTGTGAATAAGTGTGTTTTAAGTTTTTTCCTAAACTCCATGATTTCAGGTAATTGTCTTAATTCTATTGGGATTGTGTTCCACATGATGGGGGCTGCATGGGAGAAGGTTTTCTTGTTTGTGGATTTTTTTGCCCTAATGAATTCTTTTGGTGTAGTTAGTTTATTTAACTGGTCCCTCCTTTGGAGATTATGAGTGGGTTCTGTTTTGATGAGATTATTTATGGTCAGTGGTGCTGTTTTAGTTATGGCTTTGTAGGTGGTTAAGAGAGTTTTGTATTCTATTCTGCTTTGAATCAGGAGCCAGTGTAAATATTCTAAAATCGGGGTTATATGTTGGAAAGGTGGGGCCTTCGTAAAGGTCCTTGCTGCTGCGTTTTGTACTAATTGTAGTTTTTTCAAGGCTTGCTTAGTGACTCCAAGTAGGATTTGATTTGCAAAGTCGAAATGGGGGGTTATAATTGCTTGTATGACTCGTTGAAATCCTGTAAGTGCATTACTCTTTTGAAGTAGTTATACCCAGGTCACCATCTGTTCAGTTTAACCCCTGTTTTTTTTGTGAAGATTCTGCTTGACAGTGGGCTCTTTTGGGGCTGTGTGGGATAGGAACATGTGCACCAGATGTAAGACAGAGGTGGTCATGCTCATTCACTCTTTTTTGCAATGTAGGAAGGGTGAAGAGGAATTTTAGAAGGGATGTTCAAGTGCAATCTGGGACGTCTAAGCCAGAACGCCTGAGAAAAATGCAGGCAAGTCTAGATGCAGACACGATTTGATAAACGTGGACAGGCCCGATATGGATGTTTGCAAGGGCATCTCTAAAGACATCACCAGAACCATTTTTCAGACCCTTGATGTCTAGGATAGCCTAATGATTACAATAGTGGGCTAGGAACAGGGCAGCCAGGATTCAAATCCCACTGCTGCTATTGTTGTGACATTGTGCAGAGAACTAGGGATGATGGAATGCTTTCTTCTCTACCCTCTCAGGATGTTTTTCAGACAAAATAAGGGCTTTTCAGGTGCCTGGAGCAGGTCTAAAATTAGACATGATGTCCAGGTTCCTAGGAATGTTACCACCAAGACCCCCTTCAGATCTGGATGTCCAAAGCATGAATAGAGAACTGTGAGATGAGGCATTTCAAAAAGTGCAGTTGAGGATTGATAGTACATACAGTTTGCTTCTGTTGGGAGATATGGACCCTCTGTTGGCATGCAACATGACCAAACTGAAAAGAAGATTTGTTCTGATAGCCCTCTTGGACATAAAGGGCCCAATTATTCGAAGGGCATTTACACAGTTTACAGCCTCGTAAACTGTGTAAATACCTTAGATGGGGATAGTCAATGGTACATACACAGGTAGTGCCATTGAATAGCCACATCTATGTCCCCTATGTGCCCCGATACTATCCGGCTAGCATCGGGGTGAGTCATGGGTGTTCTGGGGCTGAGTGAAGGCGGAGGCATGAGATAACTGGGCAATAATGATATTGCATGCTGCCGGTTAGTGCTCTGTGCTGAAAAGATAGGCGAGGAAAATCACTGCTGCCCGGTTAGCTTCGGGTTGTGTGGCAATACCTGGATATTCAATGCTGAGGCCGCCTATGACCCCGGTATTGAATATCCGGGTTTAAGGGTCACAGTCAGGGCTATGCGTTGACTCGACACTAGCTTGTCCAGAAGAATATCGGGCCCAAAGATTATATTGCAAAATTGTGTGGTAGAAATGCAGCCCTCTCTTAGGCATTGCCTCATTTGAACAATGTATGTACCAGAAGCAACTCAAACTGGATTGGCTTTTGCTTAAGCAACAGTGGTTTAGATTTATGATAGCAAATCCAAAAGCATCAAAATTGGAGATTATTACTAGCCTCTACCCCTCCTTGGCCTTATATTTCCTCCTCTCTAATTATTGTATAATAGAACAGAATCAAAGTAGTAGAATGCCACTTGTATTCTTTACAGTGCACACAGAGCTGACCATATAATGTCAATTCGGAAGCAGCTACAAAATACAAAGTCATTCTTACAACATACAGGTTACTCCACAACCTCTCCTCGGTTTAGTTGCAATCTTTACTAGATAGGATACCAAACAACAGACCTAAAGAACAAATACACAAAGGACATCATCTCCACTCTGAAACTGAAGAGCAGCCAATCCACATGCAATAGAACCTTTTTGCTCTATTCACCAACCATGTGGAATGCTCTCCCAGAAAGCTTACATGCCATTCCTGACCTAGAAGACTTTTGAAAGAAGCTGAAAACTTATCTTTTCATTGAGCAGTTTGGCAGAGAGGAGTAAACATACCACCCTATCACACAGGTCCAGAATAACACTATCTCTTGACTGTATGAACTATGTTCACAACTTTTGATTGATGTTCAAGTTTATGATTACTTGAGTTGAGTTTTTATGCATTTGTGTTATTATGTAAAGTTTAAATTTTCAGTTAACATGTAAACTGCTTTGACTATCAGATAAAGTGGTAAAGAAAAGTAGCTAAATAAATACCCAAATAAATACAGAAATAGGAGGCAGCTGGTTGGTTGTGAATGGGTTGAATGAGTGGGGTGGAATGATGTGTTTGGAAAGTTGAATGGGTTGATTGAAGTTATGAGTGTGTAGTGGGCTACGGGGGGAATAGCAGGCATACGCAGGAAGAACAAAAATGTACTGTATTGTGTGCACTGTTGTGAGAAGTGTTTGCAGCAGCTTTTTTCTTTTTTGTGACTTGTTCATTGCAAAGTGCATCATAATTTCTGTTAATGGCAAATGTTTAAGGCACAATAATGGTATGCTTCAAATGATTTTTGCTGATTCTTGCATACTATATATGCAAGAGGTGCCTAATTTACTAGTACTAGTAGTATTGCAATACATTTTAGGGATGTGTGTTCATTGGTGCACATTTGATTCATTAGCAATCCTTAAAAAATTTAGTGCACACTAAGGGGCTTGTTTACAAAGCCGCGGTAGTGGTTCGCGATCGCGATCGCAGCCCCATTGAAATCAATGGGGCCGCGGCTCCGATTACGATCGCAAACCGCTACCGCGGCTTTGTAAACAAGCCCCTAAATTTATTTAAAACACATTAACATAGAAACATAAAAATATTATGGTAGATAAAAAACATATGGCCTATCCAGTCTGCCCATCCACATTAACCACAATCCCTTCCTCTCCCTATGAGGTCCTTTGTGCTTGTCCCATGCTTTCTTGAATTCAGATCCAGTCCTTGTCTCTACCACCTCCACTGGGAGGCTGTGTCACGTATCTGACACCCTTTCCATAAAGAACTACTTCCTTATTCCTGAGTCTATTCCCAGTCATCTTGATCCTATGCTCCCTCGTTCCCGAGCTTCCTTTCAATTGAAAGACTCTCACCCCCAGTGCAGTTGTATCATGGAGGTATCTAAATGTTTCTATCAAATCTCCCCTCTCCTCTCTCCTGCCTTTTCTTCCAAAGTATACATATTGAGATCTTTAAGTCCATCCTTATATGCTTTATGACACTGACTAACATAAGAACATAAGATATGCCATACTGGGTCAGACCAAGGTACATCAAGCCCAATATCCTGTTTCCAACAGTGGCCAATGTAGGTCATAAGTACCTAGCAGTCTCCCTAAAAGACACAGGATCCTCAATGCTTGTATTGGGTCAAGCAGTGATATCCCGGGTCCCTTTTAATAATGACTATTTTAATAACTGGACCAACTGCATCATTTTTATATCTTTTTGGAGATGCTGTCTTCAAATTGGACACTCCAAATGAGGTCTTTCCAGAGAATTACACATAGGCACTATCACTTCTTTTCTTTATACTAGCTATTCCACTCCCAATGCACCCAGACATCCTTCTGGCTTTTGCCATCACTTTTTCTACCTGTTTGGCCACCTTAAAATCATCAGATATGATCACTCCTAGGTCCTGTTCTTCTTTCATGCACAGAATTACTTCATCTCACTTTGGAGGAGAGGAGGGATAGGGGAGATATGATTCAGACCTTTAAATACTTAAAGAGAAATAATGAACAAACAAACCTCTTCCAGAGATGGGGAAGCTGTAAAACTAGAGGGCATGACATGAAGCTGCAAGGTGGTAAATTGAAAGGCAATGTCAGGAAACACTTTTTTACTGAAAGGGTGGTGGATGCTTGGAATGCCCTCCCGATGGAGGTGGTGGGGGCAAACACAGTGACGGAATTCAAAGTAGCCTGGGACAGACACAGTGGATCACTTTACAGGAACAAGATTAAATCTAAATAAACTGAACCATCTAATTTCTCAAGAAATAGGGGGTGTCCTACATGGAGCAATGGGGAGAGGAGCGGTGGGTTCACACTTAAACAAACAAAGAAACAAAGATATGGGGAGGGGTGCACCTGCTCCTGGTGGGTGCACCACTAGGCAAAGACATGGGTAGGGATGCACCTACTCTCTAAAAGACATGGGAAGGGGTGCACCTACTCCTGCCATGTTGCTGGGCAGACTAGATGAACCATGCTGGTCTTTATCTGCTGTCATTTACTATGTTATTATGTTACTATGTTACCCTTATACAATCCTGTGGGGCTACGCTAGGCCATTTCTTTTTGCTGATGATATCCAGCTTCTGTTCTATATGAATCCCTCTTCACGTGACTTAACACCATTAAATGACTTTCCATTATGAGTAGCAGAATGGTTTGAATTCAATTACCGTAAGCTTCAAATGTACAAAAAAGTCAAACAAATGGATTACAAGTGGAGATTATTCACTAGGAATGCACATTTGTTTGAAATAACACGTGAAATATCAAGAACATTTCCTTTGTCATTTCATATCCATTTTAACTAAAATAGGACATGAGAAAATCGCAACTTCTGTTTGATTTCCATTGAAGAGTGTTGGTCCTATGTGGGAGTAAGGACGGCACTAGAGTCTGCTGAACTGTAGGCTCAACACAGTGACTACACAGATGTAGGGTCCTAATGCCTGGGCCAACAGATGGCTGAGGCACCCTGCTACCCACTCCTTCCACTACATAGGGTCCATGGTTCCCAGATGCTCCTCATTGGCCCACACTCATAACCTAACCTCTGCTGGAAAGCAGTTCCACCATAGGGAGAGCTATGGAGACAGGCAACCACAAGAGACTTCTAGCTCTCAAGGAAATAAAGGCCCACAGGCCCTTTGGAAATCACAGGTCTCAAGGTCTGTAGAATATTTCATTCCCTAGGCAAGGACCCAGGAGCAGGAACATTGATCAGGGTACTCCAACCAAGCTAGCCCATGATCAGTGCAGGAAACGTAGCTTGTTGGTCTGAGCCAGTAGGCCAAAGAAGCAACCTCCTATGGTCAGAATGAGGGGCTATCCGACCATGGCAGCAGGGCCCATTGCACCAGCAAAGCCCACCAGAGTGCATGTATGCTATACTACATGGCTGCCCATGCAGGGGAAGAAGTGGTCTGATAGCACATATCGGTGCCAAACCTTCATTTTGCCAGTGGTTGTAACACCTCATGTGCATGCCCCTTTCCCACATATATTCTGCTGTCTCCAATGCTGGCTATGTGGCCAGTACTGGCTGTTTCATTGAGCAAGGCCCTATCTCCTCAACTCCTCATCCCTCCCACATCAATTAATACCCTAGGCTAGCACGTGGTTCAATACTAGACATTGGCATCCAGAGTTGTCAATCATAGTATATGTATGGGATGGTTCAGGGCTTTAAACTTCTTGACATTCACACCCTGTCTGTTTATTGGTGACATACTTGCAAGACAGGTGCATCTCCATGGACAAGAAAGATATAATTAGTCACACAGATGGCTGATGTCATCCCTGATGGCATTTGGTTTGGACTTACTCTCCCATAATCCAGCAACAGAACAGGTTAGAATCACATATCTATGAAATTTAGGGGCGGCTCTATAATGAGGCCGAATGAGGCGGTCACCTCAGGTGGCAAATTTTGGGGCAGCAAAAAATGCCCCCAAAAAGGCTGCCTTACTATGCCTTCAAAATTTAAACAAAAAAATGAGATGGACAAACTGCTTCCACTGCTTCTCAGCAGCGGCAGAATCAACCACTCTGCGTACCTCCCCCTGTTGCCCCGGAAGAGCCCAGCACTTGCCTGACCGGCACACTGGCTCACCTTTGCAGAGCCGTGAGAAGGAACAGTGTTTCCCTTCTTTCCCACGGCTCTGTTAAAGTTGAATCCGCTGGCGTGCTGAGGGTAAATGTGGCATTTCCTTCTTGTGCAAGACAGGAAATGCTCCCGATGCTCAGCGCGCTGACAGGCTCAATTTCAACAGAGCCATGGGAAAGAAGGGATACGCTGTTTCTTCTCATGGCTCTGCAAAGGTGAGCTGGGGCACCGGTCAGGCAAGTGCAGGGCTCTTCCTCGGGGGTGGGGGAGGGGGACTTGGACTGGAAATGGGCTGAGCAGGGCTGGTAATGGGCTGGGCAGTGGGGGGGGGGGGGAAATAACACTGGAAATAATCTGATTGGGAGGGATAGACTGGAAATGATATGATTGGGGGGTTAGAACTGGTAAAGGGCTGATGGGGTGGCTAGGACTGGAAATGGGCTACAACTGGAAAAAGAATGATTGGAGGGGAGGTATAGGACAGGTAATGGGCAGATTGGGGGGTAAGACTGGTAGTGGGCTAATGGACGGGCTAGCACTGGAGATGGGCTGATAGGGGGAGCTGAAATGGGTGCTTAAGGGAGGCTAGGACTAGAAATGGGCTGATGGGGGGCTAGGACTGGTAGTGGGCTGATGGGAGGGCTAGCACTGGAAATGGGCTGATGTGGCAGCTAGAACTGGAAATGGGTGCTTAAGGGAGGCTAGGACTGAAAATAGGCTGATGGGGGGAGTTAGGACTGGAAATGGGCTGATTAGAATGGGCTAGGACTGATAACAGACATCAGGGGAGGTTAGGACTGGAAATGCGCTGATGGGGGCTAGCAATGGAAATGGGCTGATGGGGGGGCTAGGATTGGAAATGGGCTGATGGAGGGCTAGAACTGGAGTGGGTTAAGGGATAGGACTGGAAATAGGCTGGAACTGGAAATGGGCTGAGGGGGAGGAGAGAGCTGCTGGCATGGAAAGAAGACTCGTGGCTAGAATTGAAATGGGCTGTTGGGGGCGGGGAAGGGAGGGGAGGAGAGAGCTGCTGGCCCTGGAAAAAAACTGGGGGCTAGGGCTACAAATGGGCTGATGTGAGTGGATGGGAAAATGGCACAGGAAGGGAGCGGATGCTGAGAGTGCCTGCCAGGAAAAGGAGGGAGCAGGAAAGGAGCTGACATGGGGGAGGGGGGGGGAGGTGGGGACAGGAAGGGAGCTGATACAGGAGGGGGAGGTGGGGACAGGAAGGGAATTGACATGGGGGAAGGGGGGCTGGAAGGGAGCTGATATGGGGCGGAAGGAAGGGGCTTGAAGGGAGCTGACACCTGGGTATGGTACTGAAGGGGGACTAGAAGGGAACTGACTATTGGGGATGGGAATGGTAGGTTGCTGGGTAATGGGGAGGAGGCTAGAAGAGAGGGAGCACTGAGGCTGGAAGGGAGATGACACATGGGGATGGCAATGGAAGGGGGAAGGACAGAGGGTAGGGTGACTGGAAGGGAGCTGACGAGGGGGGGGGGGGTAGCATTGTGAATGAAAGTGAGCTGATACCTGCAATAGTATTACATAAGAACATAAGGTAGAAAGCAGAGGGTAGGGCTAAATGGCCAATTTTCCCAATGGAGAAAACTGAATAGTGGAGTACCCAAGGGATCTGTGCTGGGTCCGCTGCTTTTTAACATATTCATAAATGACCTGGAAATGGGAATAACGAGTGAGGTTATCAAATTTGCAGATGACACTAAATTATTCAAAGTTGTTAAAACCCAAGAGAATTGTGAAAAATTGCAAGATGACCTTGATAAATTGGAAGACTGGTCATCCAAAAGGCAGATGAAATTTAATATGGATAAGTGCAAAATTATGCACCTAGGAAAGAACAACCCAAACTGGGTTACACAATGCAAGTTTCCACATTGGGCACCACCACCCAGGAAAAAGATTTGGGTATCATCGTGGATAACATGTTGAAACCCTCCGCCCAGTGTGCAGCAGCTGCCAAGAAAGCAAATAGAATGCTAGGAATCATAAGGAAAGGAATGGAGAATAAAACAAAGGATATTATAATGCCTCTGTATTGTTCCATGGTGCGACCGCATCTTGAATATTGTGTGCAATTTTGTTCTCCTTATCTCAAAAACGATTTAGCATTATTAGAAAAGGTACAGAGAAGAGCCACCAAAATGATAAAGGAGATGGAAGGATACCACTATGAAGAGAGGCTAAAAAGGTTAGGGCTCTTCAATCTGGAAAATTGATGGCTGAGGGGAGATATGATAGAAGTCTATAAATGAATGAATGGAGTGGGACGGGTAAACGTAGATCGATTGTTTATGCCATCAAAATATAAAAAGACTAGGGGACATGCAATGAAGCTACAGTGTAACCTATTTAAGACTAATAAGAGGAAATATTTTTTCACTCAATGTGTAATCAAACTCTGGAATTCGCTGCCGGAGGATGTAGTAAAAGCTGTTAGCGTAGCTGGGTTTAAAAAAGGTTTGCACAAGTTCCTGGAAAAAAGGTCCATAAACCATTATCGATGGGGACCCAGGAAATCCACTTCTTGCCCCAATACAAGCATTGTGGAACCTGTGTCTTTTGGGGAAGCTGCTAGGTACTGTGATGAGGTAACTAGTACAGAGCCTATGCTATATGAGGAAATGGCTAGCTCAGAGCCTATGGTAATAGGAAAAGAGGAAGAGCTTACCTCACAAACACATAGGCAGCAAACATATTCAGCTTTCAAAAAGCCCAAGTATAGTGGAGAAAACTTTCCATTCACCAAAGGTGACGCAGCAGAAAGCCAAAAGGCTAATCAAGCTCACCTGAGTGGAAGGGCACGTACAACGTGCAGAGAACAGGAGCATAAAAACTACGGGGAAAGCCCAGTAGAGGAGCAAAGGGAGGGGCTGGAGCCAAGGCAGCAAAGGCAGGAGCAGAAGCCAAAGGGTGGAGCAGGCTGTAGCTGCAGAGGAGTCTCCCAAGCCAGAGGGGGCCTCGGTCACTGGAGAGTGAGTAACCAAGAGGAAGGAAGTCCTCTCAACCAGCAGACCTTGCTAGGACCAGGAAGTAAAGGAAGTGTCTCGGTAGCAAGAGGCAGCAGACACAGACTCTCTTCAGAAAGTGATTTCAGCTTGGACCCGGCTACAGAGACGTGGAAGTCTTGGAGAGGAGCCAGCCAAAGCCAGAGAAAGAAGCTCATTACCCAGGGACAAAAGCTAAGTACCCTGTTGTAGCTAGAGGGAAAAAGCCAGGCATTGCCAGCAGAGCAAAGCCCAGTAATGGGGAGGAAAATCCCTATTGGAGAAGGAACCTGAGAGATACAGTTCCTAGCACAGGACTCTTGAACCCTGTTGATGTAGAGCACTTACCAAATAGAATAACCAGTGCCATTCAAGGGAAGAGCTGTGAGGATTTCAGTTATAAAGATTGTTATGTGCCTCCAAATACAGACTATGAGCAGATGCAATGGGAAAACCAGGAGTGTGATATAGAACTGGATTCCATGGATTGCACGCTTTGTCTGTCTGATGAAATTACATCCCTATGTTAGCCAGGCAAGCAAGAGTTCTGTGATACATTGTGCTGGCGAAGAGTTTATTTTTATACTGTGAAGAAACAGTTTTCTTTTGTATTCCTTTGTGCTGTTCATAAAGAATCCTATATGGGATGGGGAATAAAACCCGAATTATTTCTTTTGCCTTAATTACACGGCTACTATTTCTTTAATAAGGCAACCCACACCTCATGGCCCTAGGCGGGCACCTAACAGGGCCAAAAAGGGGTGCTGGTGACAGTACTTATGACCTAGATTGGCCACTGTTGGAAACAGAATACTGGACTTGATTGACCTTGGTCTGACCCAGTATGGCATATCTTATGTTCTTATGTTCTTATGATTGGAATTTGTCCTATCTTACACAGTATGGGGAACGGCATCTCTTATTTATCTGATGTTGAACTGCACGCGGAATCTGACTTTTTGGGGTTTCACTTTAATTTTTGTCTACTTATTTTTATTTTTACTCTAGGTTGTAGTCACTTATTCTGTACTTGGTGAAGGTCTGTGTTCTGAGTGTGTGATTGAGGTCAGGTGTTCTGTTAACATAGGGTTTGTACATAGGGCTCTATATTGTACTGTAGCAATTTGACTTGTTCAGCTTTTTAAATAGGTGTATGGATGTTCTAGGGCCTGCTGCAGTATTTATAGTGCTGCTTTTTTCTGGGTAGGTTCCTTGTATGAGTTTTGAAAGTTTATGCTGGTATGATATGGTAAAATTTGGCCTTGTAGATCTTAGGTGACTTCTATAGGATTTTATATTAGTTCCCAGTATGCCTGCTACTGGAGAATGTTTGTTTGTTATTGAGATGAACAGAATCAGATTTTTTTTAAAATATATTTAGTTCTGTGAATGAATGTCATAAGAACATAAGATATGTCATACTGGGTCAGATGAAGGTCCATCAAGCCCAGTATCCTGTTTCCAACAGTGGCCAATCTAGGTCATAAGTACCTAGCAGTTTCCCCAAAAGACAGGTTCCACAATGCTTGTATTGGGTCAAGCAGTGATATCCCGTGTCCCTTTTTAATAATGGTTTATGGACCTTTCCTCCAGGAACTTGTCCAAACCTTTTTTAAACCCAGCTACACTAACAGCTTTTACTACATCCTCCAGTAGCAAATTCCAGAGTTTGATTACACATTGAGTGAAAAAATATTTTCTCCTATTAGTCTTAAATAGGTTACCCTGTAGCTTCATTGCATTCTACTCTGCACCCATTGTTGAGGGAGATGCTGAATATATATTCAAAAAGAAAAAGTAAGAACCATAACGCAGTTTATAACAGAATAAAATGAGTTCTAATTTGGTCTTCTAAACTGTGCTGTGGTTCTCACTTTTTCTTTTAGTTCCTTAGTGTGCGAACATCTTGCATTTACTTTCTTTTTTACAGAATATATATATTTATATTAACACCATGCTAGTCCAGTGCGCAGTTTCAGACATTATGGTGGTGTTGCTAAGCCCTTCTTGGTTTTTATGATGGAGTGGGAGGTATTGTGTTGGGGTCACAAAGTCCTTCTTGTTTTTCAGAGGGTGGGAAGTGCTTTGTTGTGGTGCCAAGTCACTTTTGTTTTTGTGGAAGTGGGAGATGCTGCATGGATGCTGTTGAGCTTCTCTTGTTTGGCATATTTAGCAACATGTTTCCTAGGCTCTCCACTGGTAATCTATGAACATAAGAAATGCCATACAGAGTCAGACTAAGGTCCATCAAGCCCAGTATCCTGTTTCCAACAGTGGCCAATCCAGGTCACAAGTACCTGGCAGGTTTCCAAAAAGGCACACAGATTCCACAATGTTTGTCTCAGGGCAAGCAGTGGATTTCTCAGGTCCTCAATAGCTTATGGACCTTTTCTCCAGGAATTTGTCCAAACCTTTTTTAAACCCAGCTTCACTAAAAGCTTTTATTGCATCCCCTAGTAACTAATTCCAGAGTTTGGCTACGCAGGGCCATAGGCTAACAGCAGGGAGGCAGTTACATCCTCCTGCAATTACCACATTTCAGTGTGGCAAAACAGCTGCCAGTGCAAATAAGGCCACCCACTGAGGTGGCGTTAGTTGTACTCATGCTACCTGCGCTGAGCCATTATGTTTGTTTCTACTGACAATACAGATGCCTGTGTGTGAGAGTTCTTTCTCTCACCTCACTCTATAGTAAAGTATAATTTTGGGAAAGAAATCCTGTAAACCTAACAGTAATGGGTAAAAACATTTTTTGACTACATATTACTACTACTACTACTACTAAGCATTTATAAAGCGCTACCAGGCACACGCAGCGCTGTACAATGAAAACACAAAAAGACAGTCCCTGCTCAAAAGAGCTTACAATCTAAAAAAGACAAAGCAAGAAAAGGAGTAGAAAAAAGATAAGAACATATGTCTGTTTTTAGTTTGTACTAATATAGTCCTTACTTGGTGAAGATCTATTTCTGTTCTGCATATGTGTGACTGAGGCTACATGTTCTGTTAGCATGGAGTTTCTATGTAGGTGGCTGTGATAATCTGACTTGTTCAGTTTTCTGAATATGAATATAGATGTTCTAGGGCCCACCTTAATATTTATGGTGCTGCCCTTTTCTGGGTATGCTCCATGTTGTGGGAGTATTGGAATTTAGTGCTGTTATGGAATAGTAGATTTGCTCTATGGGTCCTGTACTATGGGTTCTTGGTGAGGTCAACTGTAGGGTGTTGGTTTGGGGGGGTACTGGAATATACTGTATATTGTTTTTGAGATTTGCAGTTTTGCATTCTTATGCTGCCAGACTGAAATTTAAAATATTATCAGTTCAGATTCAAGGAAATTTCAAATTTTAAGGGAACATCTCAGTTTAATTTTGTTTGGTAGTCTGATAGCTTCACCGCAGGTGAATTCTGGAGTTTTCCAGCTCTAGCACAATCCAATCCAATGTTTGAATTCATGGCTATCAGGATTAGTTTCTCATTTTATATTTTCCCTCCTCATCAATAATCTGGTCATAGCAAAATAAATATGACATGCACATACTTATAATGGCTTGATTGGGAGGAGGGGAGCTGTGTAAGTGGCTTTTCATTAATCATATTTAATGTTTTATTATTATCTTTGTTTTATTGTAACATCTGTTATACTAAATTGCATGTGTATGTTTAGAAGCCACCTAGGATTTTAGATGGGTGTCATATACATTTAAAAATAAAGTATACTAAGGGGTATGTTTACTAAACCGCGATAAAGGAACAAGTGTGCTGTTAGCGCATGCTAACGGCGCACCTAATGGTACCAGCAGCGTAAAGCGCTCCGTGGACAGAGAGAAGGCATGCACGGGGCTAAGAGTGGGCGTCAATGGGCGGGGAGTGGGCAGGAACAAGGCTTGCTCCCTTAATGCAGACACCTTAATGGCAGGAACCCTAGCGCAATTCAAAACCTCGCAGAAAGGGTGTTTTTTGAGGAGACAGAGCCTATTTAACGTCAGCATTATGTTGCACAGAGAGTGATAGTAGTGCTCCATTAGCTGCAACAGCATAGTGCCCATATGAAAGGGCACTATGTTGATGGTACAAATAGGGACAAAGGAGGTGTACATCGGTCATGCACTGGGGGCTGTTGGTGCACAGGGTGGACCATACAGCTACCTAGATGACACATAGGAACATAAGATTACAAAATATGCCAAACTGTGTCAGACTAAGGTCCATCATGTCCAGTATCCTGTGTCCAACAGTGGCCAATCTAGGGCACAAGTACCTAGCAGTTTCCCCAAAGACACACAGGACCCCCAATAACTGTAATGGGGCAAGCAGTGCATAGCCAGGTCCTCTTTAGCAATGGTTTATGGACTGTTACCCAGGAACCTGTCCAAACCTTTTAAAACCCAGCTACACTGACAGCTTACTGAGACAATATTTTCACCTAGAAGACCCAAATGGGTTACACTGTAGCCGAATTGCATGTCCCCTAGTCCTACTACATTTTGATGGCGTAAACAATGATCTACGTTTACCCAATCCACTCCAGGCAATATTTTATAGACTTCTAACATAACACCCCTCAGCCATCTCCTCCCCAGGCTGAAGAAATATAACCTTGGCAGTCGGTGATGGGGTCCCTGGAGAGGCAGATGGGTGTGGGGAGAGGGATGTGTGACCATCCATGTATGCCTCTGCCCCTCCCCCCTCTGGACCTGCCGCCCTAGGCACCCACCAACCTACATGTTGGATGGGCTGGGACTGCACACCACCAACACTGACAGCACATGGGCATGTCAGCATGGAATTGGGGGTGCTGGTGAAGGGGGCTGCAGCATCTGCCTGCAGCAGACCAAAGTCATGCCCTGGTCCAGTGCGCCATGCACAGTGCAACTTGTGCCAAGGTCTGTCTGATGGGAAGCATATCATCCCCAAGGACCATCATGATCATGTGGCAACACTGTGGCACATTACACACAGTTGGTGTGTATATGAGAGGAGGGTTACAGATTCAGGTCCTGGCTGTGGATCATGCAGTGCATGTCCCTGTGGCTAAACTTTAGCCCACAGTGCAGGTACAACACCAACATGTGCAACCCCCAATGAATCGGCCAACAAGGGTACAAACACTGTACTATCCTCAGCTGGATGGAGAGTCAGGCTGACAGCACCAGCACACTGAGCATGCAATAACTTCAGAGCACATTACTAGCTCCTGCACATTCAGCACAGCTTAACAATGCTTGAGCTGAGGTTGGGACCAAAGTGGCAGGAATGAATGCCAACCATCCCCCATTTTGCACAGTGCGTCCATATGAGTGTGTGTATGTCTATTGTGACGTAGAAGCTCACACAGAGCACATGCAAATAGATAAAAAAGAGGAATTTACCTTAGAATCTGTGAGGCAGCCAGCATATGCAGCTCAGGAGAAGCAAAGGAACAGAGGAGTAGAACTACCACACCCAAGCTATGACGTAGTAGAAAGCTTAGGAACTGATTATGATCACCTGTCCAAGAGAGCACAGTCAGCGTGCAGAGAGCAGGGAGATAAAAGCTGCTGGAGAGATCCAGCAGAGGTCAGAAAGGGCGGAGATCCATCAGGAGTCAGAGATCCAGCAGAGGTCAGCAACCAGAGAGGCAGAGGTCACAGAGAGGGAAGCCTGCTGAACAGAGGAAGCAGTGGGCATGTCACTGGAACAGGAAGCAGCAGAGGCAAGGCTTCAGAGGAACGTGGCAAGAGAAGTGCTCAGACAGTTGGTAGCTGGAGGTCCTACAAGGAACCTGACTACAGCCCAGGGAGAGAAGCCAGTGCTCCAGGGAGAAGGAAGGCACAACCTGTGGCTAGGAAGCTGCCCAGACCAGGAGAGCAGGAAAGTCCCCAGTCCTCACTGCCAGAGGAAAGACCTCAGCATTTACACAGGTGGGAGCCTAGCATTGTGAGAGGGAAAGCTAGAAGCTCTGTGTGGAACGGAGGGTCAGAGCAGAGCACAAGACAAGAAAGATCTGCAGGAAGCTATAAACTAATCCCTAACAGCCGTAGGGTGGAAAAGGTGAGCTGGAGATGAAACACCACACCTACAGGTATTTTTCAACCCACTTGCACAGAACTGTGTCCCTGTAAGGTATCTGAATCCTCAGAGAGGGGTTTCCCCAAAGTCAGCTGTGGAGGTCTAAACCCAAACTCAACACCCAGGGAATGTGAGGATATGCAATGGGAAAGTAACTCCAGTGTTTCAGAATATACTCCCATGGATTGTACCCTATGTCTTGCGGATGATATTAAGTCTTTGTGTTGAAGCCCTGTAAGACACCAAAGAAAAAGAAGATATTTTTCTTTGAGAAAAACTGTTTTGTTTTCCATGTTTTTGTTGTGCACGTGATATCCTCGGGGGAAGGGAAATAAAGCTCTGTTTTGTTTTGCCTTAAACACTCGGTTTGGAGACTATTTTTGTTATCAGAAGATAGTAAGGCAACTGCAACCTCGGGGCCCTAGGCGAAGGCCTGCAGCCCCGTGACACTATCCATTGTTTTGTGGCTTTCTACACCTCATTGAGCCTTGCAGTGCCTAAGCTGTTTCCAGCGTTTGCAAATGTGCACAATGAGGAGCAAAGAATTGTGGGTATGGGCTGAAACAGGGCAGATTGGCTAGGATGTGTCTGCATTGGGGGGAGGGTCAATGGCTGGAACATCGTAGCGCCTGACTGCCACCTGCATGGACCAGGAGGCCACAGCATGTTATGCTGGGAGGCACTCTCACACTGACTGAGCAATGACCATGGCATGGCTATGTATTCACATAGTGCTATCCAGTTTCTGGTTCTAGTGTTGTGGATACATGCCCTGTTCTGGGAGGTCTGATCACTGCATCAACTGCTGCGTGTCCATGTTTATTCTGTGCACATACGATGTATGCTGACCAACGGACTATCTGCAGTCTGTATGCGCATGGCTGGAAAACCCAGTGGTGGACAGCAGGTGCAGTCTGACTGTGCTTGCTGTGGGTGAATGTTAGACACAAGTGATTGGGATGTGCAGTGTTCCAGGCCTACTCAGAGTGGTACTGATAGGGTACTCCCTTTAGGTATAGGTATAGATACTCCCCTTCCCCCAGGTAGATGGTGGTCATGGCATCAGCATTGTAACACTGGGTATTGATATGTGCTGTTCTATGTGGGTCCCTTTCCAACAAGAGCAGAGCACAGGGCCAGATGTAACTAGTACAAACAGCATGCTGCAAAACACAAGGTGAATAGAGTATCACACTACGGACAATACCTGCCAGACACTGGCAGTGATGGGGATTGTCAGCAGAGACCATCTCTAGCACTGCAGGTATGGGGGACCTGGTGTTGGGCACCCATCTTCACCCTCAGGGTGATCGCAGAAACCGCTCAGTGGTACGGTGTGTAGCTGCTCTGTGCATGTATCACATACTATCAGTGCATCGTACTGAGCTGAGGTGATGGATAAGTGCATTCTCTAGTTGGTGATCAGCTGTAGACTGCTGTTCTGCGTGTGCACTGCATCATGAGTACTTGTGGGGGGCTATCCTATGCTGGCATACACAGCAGACATTTTAGGCAGTGACCCGCTGTCTCTTTGTATCCAGCCATTGCTGTGCAGAGGGGTGTAAACAGCTGGTTAGTACAATGTCCCAATAAGCTGGGGACAGGGGTTCAATTCCTATCTGTTCATTTTGTGTTTGTGCTACTCAGATTATTTACATGCCTGTAACAGTCAGGGCTCTGCACATTGGCGCTGGCAGCCCATACCATCCTCTCCTCTGCTGCCATCCTTCCTTTAGCCCATCTATCTGCCTCTGTCGACTGTGTGCAGTCATGTGTTCTTGTACAAGCTGCTAAACCATGGCCTACATTGGTACTCTTCTCCACATTTCGGCTCTTCACACTCGCCTCTCCTGTGCCTGATCTGCACGTCACCACTACTACTCTGTCCGCCTGTCGCTGTACACATCCTGCCACTTCTGCCTCCTCTGGGGGACATGTCTTCCCCATTCTATGCCACACACAGACATTGCAACACTTTACATTGCCATCACCCTATGCATCAGTACAGCTGCCTCCCACATGCTCATTTGCTTTACTGGCTGCCCCATAGGGTTCCCACTAATATGGTAGGTCCATTAGTGGAGGAGTGGCCTGGTGGTTGGGGCAAGGTACTTCAGGCCGGAAGGTCGGGGGTTCAAATCCCACTAGAGGACAGCAACCTTGGGCCGGAAGGACTGGGGTTTCTAGTCCCACAGGTGCTCCTTGTGGTCTTGCCCTGGTCAAGCCACTTAACCCTCCATAGCCCATGTTCCCTGTAAAATAGTTATCTCCAAGTTATAATGCCCTGTTCAATGTAATTTCAGTTTGTTCAATGTAAACCGCACTGATGCAGAATAGCGCGGTATATAAGAGAATGTAAATAAATAAAAATAAATAACTTCCACCTGTCCTTCTTTCCACCAACTTTTCACTGGCATTCCTTGGTGCTCTATCCAGCATTTGGGTTACAGCCATATTTGTGCTCTAAGGTGCATGCTTTCCACCTTAGGGCACCTTGTCTTATATCAGGACACCTTGTCTCCTTTTAGGATGCTTTGTCTCCTCTTAGGACACCTTGTCTCTCCTTGGGAGACCTTGTCTCGTCTTCAGCCGTCTTGTCAGCTTACCGCGCTTGGTCCTGTTAGCTCACGTTAAATGGCCCATGATGCCCTAATGCCGGGATGCTTCTTACCCGCCCACTGCCTTATATGGCTTCAGACACCTTATCGCTGCCCTTATGCAGATGACTTTACTGTTGTTTAGTAAACATACCCCTAAATTTATGCACATGATGCCACATTGAGTCTCCGCACATGGCCCTGCATCACTGGGAGATAGAGGAAAGTTGAAACCTCAGATTGGGACCTACATGATCAGAGAATAAAATGGTCAGACAGCAAAGTTCAAAGGGAATTTTATTTTTAATGTAATTATTTGACTTGGGGCTATCTTTATATTTTATACAATACATGTAAATACACCTCTTTCTATTTCTCTGGTATGGCACTGTATGCAGAATCTGGCTTCTTGGGGTTGCAGTTTAATTTTTATCTACATATGTTTATTTTTAGGTTGTGGTCACTTATTCTGTACTTGGTGAGCATCTATGTTTTGAGTGTATGATCGAGACCAGGTGTTCTGTTAACATCTTTCTTTTAAGCTGCTGTCACCATGGCTGTGCGGCTGCGTACTTTTCTTTCTCCCAGAATCTAAAAGCAAGAAAACTTGGGCACACAGTAGAGCATGCCACTGCAGAACCCTCGCAGTCAGGTAAAAAGAAAAGTGTATTGCTGCTGTCATATATATTATTTACTTGTTTTCTCTGGGTTACAATATCAAAAGTGTTTTTGCGACTCCTTAATGTGTAATATCTCCTAAAAAGGTTGGCCAGTGAAATGACTTCAGACATGGAGCCCAATTCAGGTAGGGAGAAGTCCAGGCTGTCTAGATGTCCCAGAGGAAGATGGGCCCATTTGGACACGATTCTGGACAGCGGGAACAAAACGTTCCCACGGTGCACAGAATCGGGCGCATGGACGGCCCAGTGTGCCATTGCCGCTTGCAGGGATGTCTCCCTGCAGACGCCCCTGACTCCCGTGGCTTTGACCCCCTTTTTCCCAACTGCCTGATCCACGGCTGGTCTGCCAGGGCCTGGATTGGGCAACGGGGACCCCACCACACCCGGTCCTGGCCCTGGGACTGATCACCAGATTTGTGCTGCTTATTCCACCTTTGAGCAGCATGTCCCCTTTGACCCAGCAGGACATACAGGGCCATGACCTGAATTGGCCCTGTATGTCCTGCCATGCTGGCCCACCCTCTCTCCACCCAGATCTCACCGCCTCCTGCCTTTTCCTGTCATGATGCTCAGGATGTATGGGGACAGCCAGAGATGGAATTGGGCCCCGCAACCCACGTTCCAGAATCAGGCCCTATATGTGAACATATTTTTGACACATTAAAAGAATCAAATAAAACAAGACTAATTAAAAAAAGGAAATAGTATAAAAACTGGGACATTGCCAAGACATGATTATTGGCATTAAAACAATTCAAATCAGTTTGAACAGAAGAGCAACATTCCCATTGAAGTAAAATTAGACACACCTGTGATCAATTGTCAGTATGGACATGATTTGAATCAACCAATAAAAGATGGCTCTAATGTTTAAAATGGCCACATTCACTCCCTATTCCATTTTCACAATGGTGAAGATAAGACAGCTGGCCAAGATTGTCAGAAAAGTCATTGTCATCAAACTTTGAAGGGGTACAAGGCCATATCCAAAGACCGTGGAATTCCTTTGTCTACAGTTTGCAATGTTTTTAAGAACTTTTCTGCTCACAGAACTGTCAAGGACCTCCTAGGATATGATGGGAAGAGGAAAATTAATCCAATAAATCTTCAAACATTGGTGCAAACTGTTGGAAGAACACAATGTACAACATACAAAGAGCTTAAGGCTGATCTGGAACAATCTGGAGTGGTGGTTTCAACCCACACTATATGCTGTGCTTGAAACAAAGAAGGACTTCATGGACAAAGGCCAAGGAAGATTCCACTGCTTAAAGATAGCCATAAAAAGGCTAGCCTGATCTTCGCCCAAACCATAGTCCTTATGAGAAAATGTTCTGTGAGCAGATGAAACAAAACTTGAGTTCTTTGGCAATGCCAGCCATTGATACTTTTACAGGTGAAGAAATGAAACTTATAAGGAAAAAAACACCCTTCTTACAGTTAAATATGGTGGAGGTTCAATAATGATGTGGGACTGTTTTGCTGCCTCAGGAACTGGAGGCTTATAATGTATTAAAGGAATCATGAAGTCAGAGGACTACCAAGGTATTTTGTAGTGAAATGTGCCACCTAATGTAAGAAAGCTAGGTCTGAATCAAAGGTCATGGGTCCTCCAGCAGGACAATGACCCAAAACATACATCCAGAGGAGAACAGCGGAAGGAATAACCACGGCCTACCAGATGATAATTAAAATCCTTTATTGAGGACCCAACTTAACAAGTTTCGGCCGAAGCCTTCATCAGGGGTCTAAAAATCAAACATACATAAAATGAACCAAGGGTCAAAAAATAAAAACAATGAAATATGGACATCATAAGAACAGACATTATAAAAATAAAAAATTGAAAAAATTAAATAATAAAAGTTACCAGGATACCACATAGATGGTGTAACAGACACGTCTATGTGGTGAAGCAATCACTTTTCCCAATCTGAAAAATAATAAAATTACAAACATAAATAGAAAAATAAAAATTGTGTGTAGCATAACAATTAAAAAAAAATGTGTAAAAGTAAATACATGTTACAATACTTAACAAATTATAGAGCCAAAGGTAAATAGCAAACATAAAGCTACGTCCATAACATAAACTATAAAAAGAGCATAATGCAACATAAAAGACGCTAATTAGAAAATTGAACCATATTAGAGCCAATACAAGGCATAAGCAAAGATGGACCTACATGTAAGATAAACTAAAGTGTGGATGGAGTCTAGGGAGTGTACATAAGAGAGGTTGAAAAAGACAACATTGCATATATCCTAACATGTGTTGCCAATGTGCTGTTGCCAGAAAAAAGAGCAAGATTATGCAAGAGCAGAAAAGAATCAGGAGAACAGAATAAAAAAAGGGGGTGGGGCAGGAGAACAAGGTAAAAATGACGGCTTGTGTACACATGGAGATACAAATGATGAATTGACAGCTAACGAAATTGTGCCACGTTAGAAAAAACAGAACAAACATACATTTTGACAATGTAAAGAGAATAATGCATGTGCATACTCAATTGAGACATGAAGGCACGTAAAGACTAATTCCTCAAAACAGGATGGCCAAAAAAAACTCATCATTTGACCAATAGCAACATTGTATCATGTAACGTGAACTACAATGTGGAGGTGCAAAGGACCAAATAATTACTTGGAGTTGCAAATAATTATATGCATAAACGATTCAAGTGAGCCATGTGCACTTTAAAACACCCAGTTCTTCAAAAGTTATTATAACAAGCCGTATACAGATGAAAATCAGTAGAAGTATGGGCTTATAGAAGAGCATAAGAGTAAGGGAGTACTTGTGCTAAAACGGCGTTCAACACATTACATTTGTAACAGCTAGCGTGAGCCGTTACCCGTGCCGTGCATGCATGGAACGAAGGCGGGAAGATCTTCATACTGCGAAGATAAAACTAAAAATAAATGTTAAAAGAAGACTGCACGTTAATAAGCATTGTGAGCGCATGCACTTCAAAGGTACACCAGGAAACATGCATAAAACTGATGTCGGAAAAACCGCCGTAAGAGATCAAAGGTTGGAAACCGCATCCTACTATCAGGAAGCGTATTACACCAATAACGGCTGTAAAATTCAGTAAGAACTTCATACTAAGGAGATAACACTAAAAAGAAGAAACTGAAAATAGACATAACGAGCCATATAAAAGAGAATTACAAGTTAAAAAATGTGTGCACATGCACTCCAAAATTATACTATAAAGCATGCAGGAAAAAAAAACGCACTATAAAATAAAACGCCGTGGGAGATCAAAAGTTAAACAGAAACCTACTGTCAGGGAATGTATAAAAACAATAGCGACTGTTAAATCATGGGTGTAGGAAAATTATAAAAGATCATAAAGGATCTGTATGGAAAAAAAATCTACAATCTAGCCTTAAGGAAAGTAACGATCAAAACTGAAAACACGCAGGGGATGGGCAAATAAGAAATATTGCAAAAACAGAGGCAAATTCAACAAAAACAATGAAGAGGTTGACAACAATGTGCCAATAGTGGAAAATAAATACTGCAATATGCATCACAAACCTTGGAGGTGGTGAAAAAGATGCGCATGAGAAAGGCTGCACAATATAAACTGTGAGATACAAAAAGAAAAACAAATGCCACCACGGGAACATTGAGTTATACATGTGCCTTCTGCAGTAACCAGAAAACCTTAAAAGAGACAACAGTATGTCATTAGAGCTCGAAGGGAGAGAACCTTACCTGCACAAAATGTGAAGGTGGGAAATTGCCGCGCATGAGCATGTAAACGCTATTTAAAGGGACTAAGAAAGGGTAAGGGGCTCCCCCTACTGGAGATAAGCTCTTTTTTTAGCTGATAGCAGGCAACATGTTTAAAACGTATCGTTTCGAGAGAATGAAGGTTGCAGGGCTCCCCCTAATGGCAAAAGATACCTTACCTAAATAATGCTCGCTGAAAATAATGAACAACTACTGACAAAGTATCATAAAAACTACAAAGATAAAAATATAAATATATAAATATATAAATATATACACAGGTAAAATTGGAAAAAATGAAGATGGAAGTGGTGATGAAAATCTAAAATGTCCATATATAACAAATTGCCATGTGGTGAACCAAAAAGTACTTAGGCAGTAGACAACACAGGTACACTAAAAAAAAATTTTTTTTAACTGCCTCTAATGTTTCGATTGATTTTTACGTTTTTTGGTGCGCTGAATCCAAATCTGGTAACCAATTTGCTCCATCACGTACAGATTTTTTGCTACATTGGGTTAGCAGTTTGAGGTGAACATTTCAGATTGAGTGCGATCGAGATAATAGTTTCTTGGATGAATTCTTTATACTAATTGTTTAGTAGTTATTCAAATAAGAATAAAGAAAATTGTAACAAGGCAGCACATAAGAATAGAGTAATGTCAACAAAACACACTGTGATGGTAGCAAAATTGTCTGCACTTAAAACAGCCACATACATGTGCACAAACATTGAGCATATAAGAGCGAGGTTAGACACAAAGCAAAGCAAAGAAATGTGCAAAAAAATGTTGTACAGGTATGTATGTAAGAATAGAAAACGCAAACCGCACCATTGCAATACATGAAGACAAACACCCGATGGTGTGAAAATAAAATTCTAATAAATGAGATCCGACACTGTGGTAATAACTAGCAAATTTTTATTTCAAAGTTTAGTAAAACACGATATTTGTCAACACAGTTTAGATTTTAAAGTCATTCTTGGGTCAATCAATCTCCTGGTGGGCCCGTTTCTTCTTCCCCCGAATGCTTCTCTTGGTGCGCTGCTTGGCGTATTTTTCATCTGGGGTTTCCCGCAGCAGCAACCAGCAGAAATCAGCCATCATAGTGGTGTTCCATCTTCCTTGGTACCTTCTCTCTGCGTCCTTGATGTCCTGGTGAAACCTTTCACCTTGTTCTTCACTGTACGCCCCCAAGTTTTCGGGAAAGTAGTTTACATGGGAGTGCAAGAAATGGACTTTCAGGCTCATGTTACAGCCTTGTTCTTTGAAGGCATTGAGCATCCTGGCAACAATATCCTTATAGTTCTCATCCCGCCTGTTCCCCAAGAATTTGAGAACAACATCCTTGAAGGAATCCCAGGCTTCTTTTTCCTTCTCAGACATCGTTTCAGCGAATGCTCCATCTGAAATGAGTTTCCTTATATCAGGGCCAACAAACACTCCTTCCTTTAGCTTTGCTTCAGAAAGTCGGGGGAACTTTGAGCAAAGGTACCGAAAGCACTCACCATCTTTTGGAAGGGACTTGATGAATTGCTTAATGAGACCCAACTTAATGTGGAGAGGTGGTAATAGAATTTTATCACGAGGTACCAAGCTCTCATGAAGAACATTTTTCTCACCGGGTCTCAAATACTCCCGAATTGGCCAGTCTTTTTTCCCCCAGTGTAGGTCGCGGGCCCGGCTATCCCACAAGCAAAGGAAGCAGGGATATTTGGTGAAACCAGATTGCTGCCCTAATAGCATGGATAGAATTTTAAAGTCTCCACAAATCATCCACTTATGCTCATCATAACGAATCTTCTGAAGAATCAGGGCCAAATTCTCGTATTTTTCTTGGAGAATAACAGAGTGAGCAATAGGAACTGAAGCGAATGTGTTGCCATTATGAAGAAGAACACCTTTTATGCTGTCTTTTGACGAATCAATGAACAGCCGCCATTCAGCAGGATCATACTTGAGTTTAAACTTTTCCATCACTCCGTATATATCGTTGCAAAATACCAAATCTTCCTCTTTGCTGAAATACTTCAAAAATTGTGTCTCGCGGTTGCGGTACCAATAAAAAGTTGTTCCTGGTGACAATAGATTTTTCTGTTTAAGCCGAGAACCTAGCAGTTGGGCAGCATCTTTTGGGAGTCCTAAATCCCGGACTAAATCATTCAATTCAGCTTGAGAGAAAAGTTCAGGTTTCGGATCTGGTTCAGTTTCAAACTCGGAAGTACTGGACTCATCGGGAAAAGCCATCTGATGAGTCTCATCATGATCAGAACCGTCCACACAAATATGATCCAAAGATTTTGGTGGTTCAGGCACAGGTACTTCGTTGCTATGAGGCATAGGCCTAATTGCTGAGGGAAGGTTGGGGTAACTTATTACGTTCTTATTTTTTAAGTTGTATCCCTTCACAATGCAAGAGCAAAAATAGCAGTCACTGCTGTGGTCTCTTTGTTCACGCCACATCATAGGTATTCCGAAACTAAATGCTTGTTTTTTACCTTTCATCCATAAGCGTAGATCTTCCTCACATGTCTTGCACACTTTGTGAGGAGCCCACGGTTTGTCTTGATCGCCTAACTTCAAACCGAAATAGGCGAAATATACTTTTTTAATAAATGCAGAAATGTTCCTCTGCCGCTTTTTCACGGTATATTCCCCACAAATAAAACAAAAACTGTCCGGAGAGTTGACGCAACCTCTGGCTCTGTGAGCCATCACAAATACACAGCACTGCAAACTACAACTGTAGTGAACCACTTCGGAATAAAGCTGGATTACGACTGAGCAAACAAAAGGTAATAATGAACTTGCAAGAAACTGACAGGAATGTTCATGTCGCAACCACCGTGTTTGAGCGAGCGAGCGAACGAGGCGAGGCGAACAGGAAAGAACATGCGCCAGCGCGAGTTCTGGATTTAGCCCCCCGCCTCCCAATTGTCCTGTTAATGTATAAAATGAATACAAAACACTCTAAAATATCATGAGGGAGTGTTTCTAGTTAGTTAACCATTACAACCTCTATTTTGGGCCAAGAAAATAAACTGCAGTCGGCTAAAAAGAAATTATGTGAACATTCCTTATATGGGTAAGAAATCTAATTTTGCAAGAAAACGTGACGTGATGGAACATTTTGGCTATTTTTCCTGGATTCAGCACCCCAAAACCTATAGTAATCAGTTGCAAAACTGGAGGCAGTTTTTTGGTAGTGTACCTGTGCAATCGAAAAAAGGCAGATAACAACACATTACAAAATGTGTGCAAAGAAACGTTTTGTTGTGGATATTGTAAATAAAAACATAATAATACTCATTGAAAGCAGAAACAATGTGATAAAACAGACCTATTGAACTAATGGATAATAATAAAACATACAATAAAAAAGACAATGTGCAGTATATTAAAAAGTGTACATAGGCCGTATTGGTGTAAAATAATGTAAATGTGTAATAGGCATCTTCATGCATATTAAAAACAAAACGGAACCAATATGGTAACACAAACGTAATCACCTGATGGATAAAAGTACAACATACAATAACAAATAAAACAATATGCAGTGCATTAAAAATGTGTGCAGAGGCCATGTGAGTAGGGATACTGCAAATGTATAATGGGCATCAAAGTGCATATTTTTAAACAAATAAAATAAAATAATATGGTAAACCATAAATAATGATAGCAGATACACAGTAGCCTTATAAGGAAACGTCGGTAGCTGATAATATGGTAAACCATAAAACAGGTGAGCAAATATACAATAGCCTTATAAGGAAAGGGAACTCAGAGGAACATGTTATATTCAATTTCCTTATTCAATCCTTTCAGACACACGGTATCAAGCAAAAAAATAAATCTCTGTTCTTCTGGAATTAACTTGTGATCCAAGTTTCCTCCACGAGGGGAGGGGAACAGTTTTTTAATCACAAAAAACCTTATATCATTGATGTTATGCTGGAATTGTATCCAATGTGATACCAGCGGGGCTGTGATAATTTGTCTTTTGACACAACTTTTATGTTCCTGAATACGAGTCTTAACAGGACGTATAGTTTTACCGACATACAGAAGAGAGCAGGGACAGATGATGACATACACAACATGTGTGGACAGACAGTTGGTATAGGCTCGTAATGGGTATTGTGCTTTAGTAGAGGGATGCGTGAAGCAATCTTTCATTATAATAGCATGTTTACAAATAGAACATTTGTTACATCTATAATGTCCCTTTTCTTCCCATGTGAATGTAGAGACCGGAGGCATGAACGAAGAGACCAACATATCGCCCAGATTACGTTGTCTACTATGCGCTATTGTAAGATGTTGGTTTGCAAAGCAAGGGCGTGTTTGTAGGATATGCCAATGGGCTCTTAGGATCCTTTGTATTTTGGAAGAAAGGTGAGAAAACCGGAGTACACAAACAAACTTATCACTAGAGTGTTTATTTTTAGGCAAAAGTAACTGCGATCTAGAGGAAGACCTAGCCTGTTCTAGACCCTTTTGAACACATTCCCTCAGATAGCCTCGATTGTAAAATTGCGCTGCCATATGAGAGGATTTTTCTTTAAAATCGTCAGTGTTGGAGCAAAGACGCCGCAGCCGTAAAAATTGTGATAGGGGTAGGTTCTTCTTGAGGTGACTGTTGTGAAAACTTTCAAACCGAAGGAGCTTGTTGCGGTCAGTGGGTTTGTGGTAAATGGTAGTGGTGAATCCGTACTGTGATTTGCCAATGAGAATGTCAAGAAATGGGAGTTCAATGGTACTGGATTGCATTTTGAATTTGAGATTGTTGTCTAAAGTATTGAGCCAACTATGAAATTGGCATAACTGAGAATCAGTGCCTCTCCATAGAACTAGAATGTTGTCTATATATATCTTCCACGAGACAACAGAGGAGGCCAAAGGACAATTTTGTAAGTGAAGCTCTTCAAATTGTGCCACGTATAGGTTAGCTATGTCAGGTGCCATGGCGGCACCCATAGCTGTACCTTTCATTTGTTGAAAAAAGCGTCCATTGAAAGGTAAGGTATCTTTTGCCATTAGGGGGAGCCCTGCAACCTTCATTCTCTCGAAACGATACGTTTTAAACATGTTGCCTGCTATCAGCTAAAAAAAGAGCTTATCTCCAGTAGGGGGAGCCCCTTACCCCTTCTTAGTCCCTTTAAATAGCGTTTACATGCTCATGCGCGGCAATTTCCCGCCTTCACATTTTGTGCAGGTAAGGTTCTCTCCCTTCGAGCTCTAATGACATACTGTTGTCTCTTTTAAGGTTTTCTGGTTACTGCAGAAGGCACATGTATAACTCAATGTTCCCGTGGTGGCATTTGTTTTTCTTTTTGTATCTCACAGTTTATATTGTGCAGCCTTTCTCATGCGCATCTTTTTCACCACCTCCAAGGTTTGTGATGCATATTGCAGTATTTATTTTCCACTATTGGCACATTGTTGTCAACCTCTTCATTGTTTTTGTTGAATTTGCCTCTGTTTTTGCAATATTTCTTATTTGCCCATCCCCTGCGTGTTTTCAGTTTTGATTGTTACTTTCCTTAAGGCTAGATTGTAGATTTTTTTTCCATACAGATCCTTTATGATCTTTTGTAATTTTTCTACACCCATGGTTTAACAGTCGCTATTGTTTTTATACATTCCCTGACAGTAGGTTTCTGTTTAACTTTTGATCTCCCACGGCGTTTTATTTTATAGTGCGGTTTTTTTCTTGCATGCTTTATAGTATAATTTTGGAGTGCATGTGCACACATTTTTTAACTTGCAATTCTCTTTTATATGGCCCGTTATGTCTATTTTCAGTTTCTTCTTTTTAGTGTTATCTCCTTAGTATGAAGTTCTTACTGAATTTTACAGCCGTTATTGGTGTAATACGCTTCCTGATAGTAGGACGCGGTTTCGAACCTTTGATCTCTTACAGCGGTTTTTCCGACATCAGTTTTATGCATGTTTCCTGGTGTACCTTTGAAGTGCGTGCGCTCACAATGCTTATTAACGTGCAGTCTTCTTTTAACATTTATTTTTAGTTTTATCTTCGCAGTATGAAGATCTTCCCGCCTTCGTTCCATGCATGCACGGCACGGGTAACGGCTCACCCTAGCTGTTACAAATGTAATGTGTTGAACGCCGTTTTAGCACAAGTATTCCCTTACTCTTATGCTCTTCTATAAGCCCATACTTCTACTGATTTTCATCTGTATACGGCTTGTTATAATAACTTTTGAAGAACTGGGTGTTTTAAAGTGCACATGGCTCACTTGAATCATTTATGCATATAATTATCTGCAACTCCAAGCAATTATTTGGTTCTTTGCACCTCCACATTGTAGTTCATGTTACATGATACAGTTGCTATTGGTCAAATGACGAGTTTTCTTTGGCCATCCTGTTTTGAGGAATTAGTCTTTACGTGCCTTCATGTCTCAATTGAGTATGCACATGCATTATTCTCTTTACATTGTCAAAATGTATGTTTGTTCTGTTTTTTCTAACGTGGCACAATTTCGTTAGCTGTCAATTCATCATTTGTATCTCCATGTGTACACAAGCCGTCATTTTTACCTTGTTCTCCTGCCCCCCCCCCCCTTTTTTTATTCTGTTCTCCTGATTCTTTTCTGCTCTTGCATAATCTTGCTCTTTTTTCTGGCAACAGCACATTGGCAACACACGTTAGGATATATGCAATGTTGTCTTTTTCAACCTCTCTTATGTACACTCCCTAGACTCCATCCACACTTTAGTTTATCTTACATGTAGGTCCATCTTTGCTTATGCCTTGTATTGGCTCTAATATGGTTCAATTTTCAAATTAGCGTCTTTTATGTTGCATTATGCTCTTTTTATAGTTTATGTTATGGACGTAGCTTTATGTTTGCTATTTACTTTTGGCTCTATAATTTGTTAAGTATTGTAACATGTATTTATTTTTACACATTTATGTTTTTTTAATTGTTATGCTACACACAATTTTTATTTTTCTATTTATGTTTGTAATTTTATTATTTTTCAGATTGGGAAAAGTGATTGCTTTACCACATAGACGTGTCTATTACACCATCTATGTGGTATCCTGGTAACTTATTATTTGATTTTTTCAATTTTTTCTTTTTATAATGTCTGTTCTTATGATGTCCATATTTCATTGTTTTTATTTTTTGACCCTTGGTTCATTTTATGTATGTTTGTTTTTTAGACCCCTGATGAAGGCTTCGGCCGAAACTTGTTAAGTTGGGTCCTCAATAAAGGATTTTAATTATCATCTGGTAGGCCGTGGTTATTCCTTCCGCTGTTCTCCTCTGGTTGTCCAATTGCGGAAGACTTTCTTCTTTTCTTCCCCCAAAACACACATCCAAAGATACAAAAGAATGATTAAAAGAGGACTGCTTTAAATTGGCCAGCAATGAGTTTGGATCTCAATCCAATTGAGAACCTTTGGAAAGAGATGAAATCTGCCATTGGTTTATTGTTTATCGTCTATTCAGTATTTGATATATTGCCCTTTGTGGGGCATACAGGGTGGTTTATAAAAAAATAAAAACACGTAAAAGAACAAAAAGAAGAACATAAAGGAACTACAATATGCGATAGGACAGAAGATGGGAGACAGCAAGCAGCAGAGAACATTCATACCAAAAACATTGTTAAAAGGAATCCTAGAAACATTCATGAGCTGGAACAAATTGCAGTTAAAGAGTGGGAGAAACTACCAGCAGACAGATGTATGAAATTTATAGATGGCTACAAGAAATGTTTGGAGGATGTCATCGCTGCCAAAGGTTGAGCAACCAAATAAATTAAGGGTGCCATTAATCCTGCTCAGGTCATATTTTGTTTTGTTTTTTCTCAGAAATTACTACATCTAAGATGCAAAGACATCTTTTTTTTGTTGTATACCTTTGAACATACTATTAAAATATTATGATGACATAAAGTTGGAATATTTCCAATTATTTCTCAAGATATTGTACACAACATATCTAAAATGCAAGGGTGCCAATAATGTTGACAACAACTGCAATTAGCTTGGGTGTGCCTAACACTACCTCAATAGGTGGTGTTAGCATGCCTGCATGTTAATAGCCAGGGACATGCTTGCTATGCCCTCAACAGGTGCCATAAAGGCTTTGAATTTAAAATTTTAGTGCTAAAAGTACATTATGTTCAAAAACCTAATGCATGTAGTAAAAGAGCCCCTACGTTTGTACCTGAGGCAATGGGGGGTTAAGGTCATGTGCCCTTATTTGGCAGCTTTATCTCTAGCAGTAGTTCCTCAAGCAAATGACTAGGGGTCAACCGATGCTATCTTAAACACAGAAGATGACAGGACAGGAGTCACTAGTGGTCATTTTTGCCCCACCTGCTAAGCACCTCAGATTGGGGAGTCTTTGGGTGGGGTGTGAAGGTCTGCAGGAGGTGTCTTTGGGGGCGGGTGAGAGCCTTGCTAAGGGATTGGAGTGAAGCCTTTAGGGAAATTAGGGGTCGTTCTGGGAGCAACTGCATGTCACTTTAGCTCTGGTCTTTTAAAGAAGGTTCCTCAGGGCATCGGACCACATCTTAGTGGCCCAATGCTCCCAGGGAGGAGAAGAATGTGACTTGTGAGATTGATCATAAATTGCATTATTTATTTTCCATGGGAGTTACTAACCTGAGATACTGAGTTACGGCAGGCTAGTGACTCCCATGGTAAATTACTGTAGATTTCAGTAAAATGCAATATTTTACTTCCCCCATAAATGAGCAATCTTAAAATAAATCTGTACTTAATAGTGAACCAATGCTCTGAAACACAGACTGAAGGTTTTTCGGTATCTTGATAAGATGAACTATGGTGTATTTTCTTTGGAATTGCAATCAGTAAATATTTTTTTCTTTGGTTCAGTCAAGCTCTGTCTGAATGATGAAGTTGTTGGAGAGAGTCATGAGAAACTGGAAGTGATCTTTCCTTCTAGTTTTCACAGGTAAAGAAGTGAGTGGAGACCCTATATACCTACCATATCATGGATCCTTTGAAAAAGAAACACCGAGGCATTATATTTATATTACAAAATGAAATATACAGGCTTTGATGTTAACGTTTAATTCACATGTACTATACCTTTTCCATCTCGGCAGCAGTGTTTTTCCTGGCTCCCAGTAGCACCATATTGAGCGCAGATTGGATACTCAGAGGTGAGAAGAACATATTTTGATCCTTCTTAGTTTTACTCAGCTCTTTGGAAAGGTCAAGAGTGAATGAAGCATTTGCTGCAGCAAGGGAGCCCATTGTGAAACGGAATCAGTAAAACCCTACGAACGAAAAGAAAAAATAATAAGCAATATAGGCAAGTCAATAGTACCTATGGTATGATCTGTCCAGATTCCTTTGCTGGGAGAGGGGAGATAATCTTTTAATAGGTTGCTTTGGTTAGCAGTGTAATAAATCACTTAGTTTTAGCCTAACAGGCTCATTCCAAGCCAGGAATAGCAGGGTTGGATGTCCCAATGGGATGTCCTTCCCTCTATTCGTGCCTCCTCCCGCTGGCATCTAGATTCCCCGCTGGTTGTACAGGGAAGCTAGATGGGGGCAGGAAAGGGGAGGATCGGGGGCAGCATTAGGGTGGGTAGTGTGCAGTCGCCGTCCCGGGACATATAGGGCCGTTTCTAATGTTGGCTCTGTATGTCTACGGCTGGCGACTTGAATGGGGAAATCCACCTCCGAGGTGGAATAACTTCCCTGGATGTCGGGGATTGGCAGGCTTGGGGTCGGAAAGGGGCAGCAAGGGACAGAGAGCATTCCCCGCAGCCTGACCCTGGCCTTGGGAGGCCAAATCGGGGGTCAGTTCTGTGGAGAATAAACTGTTCTGGCGGCCGGGATCGCAGCTTTTAAATGGAGCCGCAGTGCCATGGCAACCAGACACCATGATGCCGTGGCTCCATTTAAAAGCCCTGACTGAGTTAGTCAGGCAGTGCCTGTACATGCAGGCCGGGCTGAATCGCAGTCCCGGCCTGCATGTACAGGCCTGATCGTGATTCTGATCCTGCGGGGCTAGACGTGCCCTGCAGGATCAGAATGATGATACCCTCTGTATGTCCGGTTCAGACCAGACATATAAAGGGTTCTACGTCCAGGACAGAATCGGGCTGTAAATGTCTTCATGAAATACTAGGGGTAAACTGGGAGAAATTGTGGCTAGATCGAAGCTGTGGCCATTTACACCATCTCAGGAGCAAATGTGCATGTGTGTAATCTGCACATCATGTGTATTTTATAAGGAACACGTGAAATTTGCAACTGCAATCATGCTCGACCAAATGTACGCCCAAAAACATGTCTTGTCACAGGCTTTGGACAAGTACATGTGTTATTGCTACCGCACATACTTACACACATGTACCCAGTGAGGTAATGACACCCCTACTAGGGACTAAAGGGAATTTAGCCTTAGTGTCATATTAAAACTGTGAAGATATATTTTAGAAAGGCCAAGTCAAAACATCTGAAATTCTGTGGGACATGCAGCAGAAACTGTGTGCACTATGAAATTTAACAAGGTTGATGTTACATTCTTTAGCATGCATTTATGATCCATTAGAGATCAATCTGTTTCATATACATATGACTAGAGTCTTGCCCCTAAGTCCACCTATTCAAGAAGGGTCAAAGTCTCTTCTTCAGCAGACTGGCTAACTTACTAAAGAGGGCTTTAAACTACATTCACAGGGAATGGGTGAAGAACAGGGGCAGCCCAAGGGTGGCATGGGGCCATATGCAGAGACTCATTGTGGGGCCTCATTTGCATATCCACTGGACTCCATTTGCATAAATTTATTTTATTTTATTTTAAAATGTATATGTTGTCAACTAAAATTTTAGGCGGCTTTCAAAGGAGCCCTTCACAAGCTTCTCTTTTGTCCTGGCAATGACTTAGGGGCATGTTTACTAAATTTTAATGTGCTTTAAGAGCCTGTGCCAATAGAAATAAATGGGTGTTCCTGCACTTAGCACACATTAACATTTCTGAATGTGCATTAATTTAATGAGTGTCTGAATACCATTTGCAAGGGCCGTGACGATAAAGAAATATTGCCAGATTTCTACATTACTAAACTCCAGTGCCAACTGCCAGGCACATTAGGAAGCATTATAAACCCTGTTCATTGAGAACCCATAGCAAACCTGCCGTATCATAATTGCACTACCAGAACTCACAAAGCCCCAAACCCTACCTATCAAAAGGCAGCGCTACAAATATTAAACCAATACATCTCCTAATGGGGAAAGAGAACAAGTGGCACTATCACATAGAAACTACATGAACAGAATACTGCAGCTCGGTTACACTTATAAAACATAGGGGGATGTTTACTAAAAACCGCAAAAGTGCGCGCCGCACAATAGCGCATGGAAAAGCGGCACTTAAACGCTTCTAAACACTCTTAAACGCCCCGCACACGTGCGATGAACCCCTGCGCATGTGCGCGACACACTAACGGGCCCCGCACAAGTACGGGCCCGCAAATGTCCGATAGAGGCGTGGAACGGCTAACGGAGGGCGGAGGAAGGCTCCCGAGGGGCGGAGAGACGGGGTCAATGGGCGGGGAAGGGGAGGGGAGAGGCTCCCCGCACATTATCGGGCCCGAATTTACAAGGAAAAAATAGCGCGAGTGAAACACTCGCGGTAGAGGGCAGTTAAAGGGAAGAGAAACCATTTCCGTCAGCAATGTACAGGAAAACCGGGGAAACCTGCAAAACGTAAGCAGTGTGATACATGTGCACAGCACAAAAGTGAAAATAAAAATAGAAAATGACCATAACAAAAATATTAAAAATAATAATTCAGCTGGGGAACAGTTATAGTAATGGGCAAATATAAAAACCACACCCAGGAAAGCTCCAGAAAAAAGAAATGAATTTTGGAAGGGTCTACGGAGCGGAGACTCCACCAAAACTAATTGCCATCTTTGGAGCTTTCCTGGGAGTGTTCCCTATGGTTGCCCATTAATAGCACTGTTGCCCAGCTTGGCTAAAAGTATAGCCCCTGTTTTTCGTGGTCATTTCCGGGGTTTATCTGCACGTATGTGACCAGACAAGGTGAATGAGCCCACAGTAAACATGTGCAGAGCAGGGTTTGCGACCTCATCCTGCCAGGTTTACCATCTCCAGGGACTGCACTGTCTCTGTGGCCACAGTGTGGTGCAGTGGACAGAGCCAGTACCTCCAAGACCAGAGGGTCACAGGTTCAAATCCCAGCTGCAGCTACTGCCAACCCTGTCCACACATTTGTCCCACAACTACACCGTGATAGTAAGGACAAACCTTTATTGCTGAGAACATAGGCATGGTTAATACGCCTATATTTTACCACACCAAACACAGACACCATAAACAGGCACATTATCTAGAGCAGAGTCTCCCAAATGCAGTCCTGGAGGGCCAAAACACCATTCAGGTTCCATGCTTCCCCTAAGAAAGATGCCTGTGCTGCATATGTCTGCACCACCCCCATGGTATGCAGATGTAGCTCATGCATATTCATAGGGGACAGCATGAAGACCTGAACAGTGTCTGGAACACCAGGACTGGAGTAGGGAAACTCTGCCGTAAAGCAGCAGACAACAGGGCCAGACACACCCACACCCACACCCACAGGCCCCATTGGCCAATGCCTCCTGGAGAGGCAGGACATTGGGCCCTGCGTGTATCTCCCAGATCTAGCACCTGCGTACCTTAGCAATGCCACCCTATACCTGGGTACACGGTACACAGCCCTCAAACGTTTGATGTGGGTACCGGCAGATAGACAGTCCTACGTTCAGCACTGTTTGCTTCTTGAGCTCCATCAGAACAAGCTGTCTGATGTCTGCGGTGCGTGCTCCAGGTCTGGCCCCTGACAGTGTTTACCACCCTGGGGAGTGACCCCCAGCAGTACTGTGTACCATATCCATGGCTGTACCGTGCCCAGGACTGGTGTGGTGGGCAGGGCTACTAACCTCCTCTATAGCAGCACATTGCTGGCATAGGTGTGGGGGTGTGTGTCTGTCTATACAGTGTGTGGTGGCTGCAAACACCTTCCACAGCCCACACTGCCAGCACTGTTGCCAGTATTGGCCTGCCAATGTGCATAATGAGCAGCAAGGTACCATGGGTATAGCTCAGACAGGGTGACCTCTGTATGTGCTGCTGGGGGATCACTCCACCCTGACTGTGCAGTGACCACAGCATGGCTAGGCACCCCCATAGTGCTATATAGTATTCCTCTCATGTGATATATATGGGTGTCCTTTTGGGGCCCAGTCACTGATGTAACTGCTTGTGTGTGCTGCCATCCCAGTTCTGGGTGCATGCATTTCCACCAGGACTAACTAGCAGACTGTATTCAGCTGGTCTGTGTCTTGAAGGGGTGCCATGCAGGGTGCAGTGGCTGATGGCTTGCTGCAGGAGAATATCTGACAGTGGTGGGGTGCAGCTTAGCATATCCAGGCCTAATGTCTGTCTGATATTGTGTTCTGGGGGTGTATTGAGCTGCTGTGACTGCCCTGTGGGGTGTCTGTTCCCCAGTAGGGCTGGGGTTGATGGTCCATTCTACTGCCATCATTGCAGGGGGGTAGAATGTGGATCTGTTGATGGGTGACCCTGTTTGCTGCCCTTGGCGGGGGGGGGGGTTGGTGGTGCATGGCGCGCCCCCCCTCCCCCTCCCCCTCCCACCTCCCTCTCCCACCCCCCCCCTCCCTCCCTCCCTCCTCCCCCTCCCTCCCTCTCCCCCTCCCCTCCCTCCCCCCCCTCCCCCTCCCTCCCTCCCTCTCCCACCCCCCCTCCCTCCCTCCCTCCTCTCCCCTCCCCCCTCCCCCCCCCTCTCCCCTCTCTCCCCCCTCCCCTCCCCCTCCCCCCCTCCCCTCCCTCTCCCACCCCCCCTTCCTCCCCCCCCTCCCCCCTCCCCCCTCCCCCCCTCCCCCCCACCCTCCCCTCCCCCCCTCCCCCCCCACCCTCCTCCCCTCCGCCCCCTCCCTCCCCCCCCCCCCCTCCCCCCCATCCCCCCCCCTCACCCTCCCCCCCCCCCTCCCCCCACCCCCCCCACCCTCCCCACCCCCTCCACCCCTGGGATAATCGTAGCTTTATAGGTACTTACACATCTTAAAAGACAGGAGGTGCTTTCAGGTGAAGCTCGTTACCCAAATCAGTCATATACTAAGGACCTGAGATTAATTAAGCTTCAGGTGAACAAGGTATATTAAACATATTAGGTACAGTTTTATTGGTATAAATATCCATTGCAACCCTTAGTAAGTAAAGAACTTAAAGATCTAAACAAAAACTTAAAACTAAGATGCAGACAGCAGTCCAGCAGCGAGATGGGGGCTTTCCAACCTTTTGCATTGAGTGTCACATATATGATTTTCTCCCAGTTGGTGAGAGGTCTTACGTGTGCACTAGGTGCAAGGAGCTCTTTGCTCTCAGGGAACGAGTCCGTTCTCTAGAGGCTAGAGTAGCAGACTTGGAAAACATAAGAAAGACAGAGAGGTACATAGACGAGACCTACAGGGATATAGTCCTGAAGTCCCACCTCCAGTCTGGCAGCATCCCTGTTGCCATGGAGGAGAGAGGTCACGTGACAGGAGAGCATCACCCTGGTGTGGCAGAAAGTGATCCTGTAACTAGGATCTGTCCTCCAGATGATGTAAAACCCTCTCGCACCGAGGAAGTTTCTCCAGGGCCATGTGCCCATGAGGGAAGGGTTGGGACAGCCGTTATAGTTGGTGATTCGATCATTAGGCATGTAGATAGCTGGGTGGCTGGTGGACGTGAGGATCGCCTGGTAACATGCCTGCCTGGTGTGAAGGTAGCGGACCTCATGCGCCATCTAGATAAGGTCTTAGATAGTGCTGGGGAGGAGTTTGCCGTCTTGGTACATGTCGGAACCCATGACATAGGAAAATGTGGTAGGGAGTTTCTGGAGGCTAAATTTAGGCTTTTACATAGGAAGTTGAAATCCAGAACTTCCAGGGTAGCGTTCTCCGAAATGTTTCCCGTTCCACGTGCAGGACCCATAAGGCAGGCAGAGCTCTGGAGTCTCAATGCGTGGATGAGACAATGGTGCAGAGATGAGGGTTTTGGATTTGTTAGGAACTGGGGAACATTCTGGGGAAAGGAAGGGCTCTTCCGAAGGGATGGACTTCACCTTAACCGGGATGGAACCAGGCTGCTGGCATTAACCTATAAAAAGGAGATAGAGCAGCTTTTAAACTAGATAATAGGGGAAAGCCAACAGTCGCCCAAGAGCGGATGGTTCGGAAGAATGTATCCTTGAAGGATACTACCAAAAGCAGAGAGGTTCCAAAAAAGAGTAAAGTCGCCCAAATGCCGTCGAGTATGGAGCAGACAGAGCTTAAAGATCCCAAATTACCCATGCCAACCAATAGCCAAATTAATATGAATAAAATACAATCTCTAAAATGCTTGTATGCAAATGCTAGAAGTCTAAAAAATAAGATGGGAGAGTTAGAATATATAGCACTAAATGAGAGGTTAGATATGATTGGAATATCAGAGACATGGTGGAAGGAGGACAACCAGTGGGACACTGTGATACCTGGGTACAAACTATATCGTAATGACAGAGCTGATCAAATTGGTGGAGGGGTTGCGCTCTGTTAGAGAGGGCATTGAGTCAGAAAGGATTAAAGTTTTGCAGGAAACAAAATTTGCTATAGAATCTCTATGGATTGAAATTCCATGTAAAACGGGGAACGCGATGGCAGTGGGGGTGTACTATCGACCGCCTGGCCAGAATGAACAAATGGATTATGAAATGCTCAAAGAAATCAAGGAAGCTAACAAACATTACAGCGCAGTAATAATAACGGGTGATTTCAATTACCCCGGTATCGACTGGGTCAGTGTCACGGCAGGACATGCTAGGGAGATAAAGTTCCTAGATGACATAAATGACTGCTTCTTGGAGCAGCTGGTTCATCAACCGACCAGAGGGGAAGCCATATTAGACCTAGTCCTTAGTGGAACACCAGATCTAGTGGAAGAGATGAGGGTGTTTGGGCCACTTGGCAATAGTGATCATAGCATGATCGCCTTTGATTTAATTAGTGGAGGAGGGATAGTAAGGAAATCCACAGTACTACCTTTTAACTTTCGAAAGGGAGACTATGATAAAATGAGGAAAATAGTTAAGAAAAAAACTTAAAGGAGCAGCTGCAAAGGTTAAAGACTTACATCAAGCTTGGGTGTTGTTGAAAAATACTATCTTGGAAGCCCAAACCAGCTGTATTCCACGCTTTAAGTAAAGTGGAAGGAAGTCCAAAAATCTGCCAGCATGGCTTAAAGGTGAGGTCAGAGAGGCTGCTGTTGCCAAAAAAGCATCTTTCAGGAAATGGAAAAAAGAGCCAAATGACGAAACCTGGAAACAGCACAGACACTGGCAAGTCAAATGCAAGGCATTGATAAAGCAGGCAAAGGGAGAATTTGAGAAGAGGCTTGCTGCGGAAGCAAAAACGCGAAATAAAGATTTTTTCAAGTACATTCGCAGCAAAAAACCTGTGAGAGAGTCAGTTGGTCCATTAGATGATAGAGGACTTAAAGGGGCACTAAGAGGCGACAAGGAGATAGCGGAGAGACTGAATGAATTCTTTGCTTCGGTCTTTACTGAGGAAGATGTAGGGATGTTACCCATGACTGAAGTGGTATTTAAAGGTGCGGAAGAATTGAAGGAAACATCGATATATCGGGAAGATGTATTACAACTATTAGATAAACTGAAGAGTAGCAAATCACCTGGGCCAGATGGTATACATCCAAGGGTGTTGAAAGAACTGAAATATGAGATTGCAGACCTGCTATTAGTAATCTGTGAATTTTCATTAAAATCATATGTAATACCTGAAGATTGGAGGATTGCCAATGTAACACCAATTTTTAAAAAGGGTTCCAGGGGTGATCCGGGAAACTACAGGCCGGTGAGCCTCACGTCATACTGGGAAAAATGGTAGAAACCATCATAAAGAATAAAATTACTCAGCATGTAGATAGTCATGGCCTAATGAGAGACAGCCAACATGGTTTTAGACAAAGAAGATCTTGTCTTACTAATCTATTATGTTTTTTTGAAAGTGTGAATAAACAGGTGGACAAAGGTGAGTCGGTTGATATAGTATATCTGGACTTTCATTAAGCCTTTGACAAGGTCCCTCATCAGAGACTTTTGGCAAAACTAAAGAGTAATGGGATAGGAGGCAGTGTACTACTGTGGATCAAGAAATGGTTAAAAGATAGAAAGCAGAGGGTAGGGCTAAATGGCCAGTTTTCCCAATGGAGAAAGGTGAATAGTGGTGTACCCCAGGGATCTGTGCTGGGTCCGCTGCTTTTTGACATATTCATAAATGACCTAGAAAGTGGAATAACGAGTGAGGTGATCAAATTTGCAGATGACACAAAACTATTTAAAGTTGTTAAAACCCAAGAGGATTGTGGAAAATTGCAAGAGGATCTTGATAAATTGGAAGACTGGGCATCAAAATGGCAGATGAAATTTAATGTGGACAAGTGCAAAGTTATGCACCTAGAGAAGAACAACCCAAACTATGGTTACACGATGCAAGGTTCCACATTAGGAACCACCACCCAGGAAAAAGATTTAGGCGTCATTGTGGATAGCATGTTAAAATCCTCGGCCCAGTGTGCAGCGGCAGCCAAGAGAGCAAATAGAATGCTAGGTATCATAAGGAAAGGAATGGAAAATAAAACGAAAGATATTATAATGCCTCTATATCGTTCCATGGTAAGACCGCACCTTGAATATTGTGTGCAATTCTGGTTGCCGTATCTTAAAAGGGATATAGAGTTAGAAAAGGTTCAGAGAAGAGCCACCAAAATGGTAAAGGGGATGGAAGGATACTCCTATGAAGAAAGGCTAAAAAGGTTAGGGCTCTTTAACCTGGAAAAGAGACGGCTGAGGGGAGATATGATAGAAGTCTATAAATTAATGAATGGAGTGGAACGGGTAAATGTAGATCGATTGTTTACGTTATCAGAATATAGAAAGACTAGCAGACATGCAATGAAGCTACAGGGTAAACTATTTAAAACTAATAAAAGAAAATATTTCCTCACTCAACGTGTAATCAAACTCTGGAATTTGTTACCGGAAGATGTAGTAAAGGCTGTTAGTGTAGCTGGGTTTAAAAAAGGTTTGGACAAGTTCCTGTAGGAAAGGTCCATAAACCATTATTAAGAAGGGACCTGTTCTTCTTCGCCCTGAGACTGTAACATTGGACTCCTTATGGGAAGGTCTTAGGGCTTTGGAAACTTCCTTTACCTCCCAGTTCACTGCTTTGTATGAGGTACTTCCCTCTTTGGATCAAGCAGTCACTCAGCAGAAGCAAGAGTTGGTTGATATCTCTTCTAAGGTGGCCCAGCTGGAAGTTAAAATTGAGGATGCTGCTAATATTTCAGGTACTGTTATTAAAGATATATCTGTAATCCATGGGAAAATAAAGACGTTAGAGAATTTTGCTCGTAAGAGGAATCTGCGCTTGTTGAATTTTCCCCGTGTTCCTCTCACCTCGCCAAAGGATTTATTCACCACCTATGCTACTTCTATTTTGAAGATCCCGCTGGACTCGGTTCCTCCTTTGGCTAGGATCTTCTATTTGCCAACAGCCAAGCACAAGTCCCATGGTGTTTCTTCACCTGCACATTCTCCTCCAATGGATTCACTTGATCTAACTGGGTTTTTGGAAACCACCGATCCTGGTTATGTTCCTAGAGCAACTCTGCTTCTGACTGTTGCCTTTGACTCAGATCGTGACTTTCTTTTGAAATTATATTTCAAGGTTAGGAATGAGTCATATATGGGGGGAGTAGTAAGGATGTTTCCTGATGTTTCTAAAGCCACCCAGAAATGGCGACAGCAGTTTCTATTGCTTCGCCCCCAGGTCTTACAGCTTGGTGGCCTTTTTTTTCTTAGGTATCCTTGCCGATGTTTAGTCAAATATCAGGGTGTTAGTTATATTTTTTTTGATCCCTTGCATCTAACCCAGTTCATAGCTGGTAAGAGTGCTTGTCCATCTTAGCTTTGGTTCGGGAATATTATAATGCACCATTACGTGTCTTATTTCCTATAACCTTTCTTTGGATTTGTGTCTTGCTTGTCCCCTAATGTTTATGGGCTAGTGAATGTTATTTCTTATTAACTGAATGGGATAAGGGATTTTCTCTTAAGTTGTAAGGTTGGTTTTCTTTTTTGTACATTCTTTACTGTAACAAGTGTGTATCTTGCGGTTATTTTGAAATTGCATAAATAAAAAATTATAAAAAAAAGGGACCCAGGATATCAATGCTTGACCCAGTACAAGCATTGTGGAACCTGTGTCTTTTGGGGAAACTGCTAGGTACATATCACCTAGATTGGCCACTGTTGGAAACAGGATACTGGGCTTGATGGACCTTGGTCTGACCCAGTATGGCATATCTTATGAAGTTCTAGCGGCAGGGCTGTACCAAGTGCCATGCAAACAATGCAGCCACACAGAAAGGGGCACTGATATCATCATTGGGCTTCCAGGAAGCTCAAAAACAGCGATTTATTGCACATGACTGGGTGGAGTGGAGCACTAGTTTTCTTGGTCACACAGGATGCATTTTTAGCTTGGTACTGTCCTGTCTAGCAGCTCCACTGTCTGACCTTTTCAATGCTTCCTTAGAATCGGGAATGGTCCCAGAGGACTGCAGAAAGCCGAATGTGGCCCATTTACACAAAAGTAGAAGTAAGGCTGAGCTTGAGGACTACAGGCCAGGTAGTCTGACCTCTGTGGTGAATAAATTAGTGGAAACTGCTAAAACAGAGGATAGTGAGGTTTCCGAAGTCCAGTGGATTGAAAAATCTGAGGCAGCAAGGGTTTACTAGAGGCAGGTCTTGTCAGACAAATCTAATTGATTTCTTTGACTAGTTAACCAGAGAGTTGGACCGAGGGAGAACCCTAGATGTGGTGTATTTAGAT
The DNA here is from genome assembly GCA_033557465.1 of Ichthyophis bannanicus. NCBI lineage: Eukaryota > Metazoa > Chordata > Amphibia > Gymnophiona > Ichthyophiidae > Ichthyophis > Ichthyophis bannanicus. The sequence continues at coordinate 1,033,302,991 of CM066031.1, forward strand.
TTCAGTAAAGCCTTTGACACCGTTGCACATAGGTGACTTATAAATAAATTGAGCACCCTAGGGATGGACCCTAGAATGACTGACTGTGTTAGAAATTGGTTGATTGTGGGTGACAAAGGATACAGGTAAATGGAGCTCACTCTGAGGAGAAGGATGTTGCCAGTGGTGTGCCGCAGGGATCTATCTTTAGTTTGATTCTTTTTAACATTTTTTGTTAGGGATATTGCGGAAGGGCTATCAGGTAAGGTTTGCCTCTTTGTAGATGATACCAAAATCTGCAATAGAGTAGACACCCAGGAAGGAGTAGATAACATGAGGAGGGGATCTAGCTAAGCTTGAAGAATGGCCGAGAATTTGGCAGCTGAGATTTAATGCTAAAAAATGCAGGATCATGCACTTGGGATGCAAAACTCCAAGAGTGGTACAGTATAGAGGGTGAAGTACTTCTGAACATTAAAGAGGAGTGTGACCTGGGAGTGGTTGTTTCTGATGATCTAAAAGTGGCTAATTAGGTAGAAAAGGCGACTGCAAAAGCCAGAAGAATGCCTGAGTGCATAGGGAGAGGAATGGCCAGCAGGAAAAAGGAGGTGATAGTACCTCTGTATAAATCTTTGGTGTGACCTCATTTGGAGTATTGTGTGCAGTTCTGGGAACCACACCTACAAAAGGATATAAACAGGAAGGAGTTGGTACAGAGGGTGGTCAGTGGTTTTTGTTATAAGCCATATGGGGTCAGACTTAAAGATCTCAGTATGGGGGGGAGGAGTCATGATGTTGTTCTAGCTTCAGTGGGTTCTCCTTCTCTCTCTGCCTGCCTTCTCACCTGTGGTTATAATGTCAGGTAAGAGGAAAGAAAAGCCTAAGTTAAGTTCCAATAGTAGCGGTGCTCCTGTTGAGGGGCAGATGAAGTTGGTTGCCTGGCATTTGCTTAGTTGGATTCAGCAAAAGCTTTGACCAGTTTGGTGTTACAGATAGAGGGCCGGAGTGCTGAAGGGGTTTCGTTAAGTCTTAAGGAGAGAGCAGACCCCCGTGACCCAGAAGTGGATTCTTCGGGAGTACTGCCACTGCTGCACAGAGTGCCTTGTATTAGTTGTGAGCCACGGGCCCTGTTGACCTCCTCACCAGTAGAGCTCATTTTGGGGTGAGTGATGGGAGCTCCTAGTAACAGCATGGGTGTGGTGATGAAGCCTGCTCAAGTGTTATTGGAGATGCTGTGGGAAGCTTTGTAATGTCTGGAGTCCTCGATACCAACTTCTATGTCATCCTTGTGGACTGAGGTACAGAAGAAATTACTTGAATTCCTTGTCCAGGCTCAACGCTTGACTCAGGTGGAAAAGAAGGTGGAGAAGTTGAAGAAGCAGAGTATGGGGCAGAAAGAACTGTTCTTGGCACAAATTAAGGAGAAGAATAATTTGTCGTAGGATTGACTTTTTTGAAAATAAATCCAGGAAGAAGAATTTACATTTTCTAAACTTCTCTCTGTGTCCATTGATTGCCTCCTTGGACATGGTCAGGAAATATTTGAGGGAGGTGCTGAAATTTCCATCAGACAACCTCCCACCTCTGGTTAAGGCTTACGATGTCTCGCTACCAAGAAGTGGTAAGTCTTCTCCTTCGGGTGACCAAGAGACTAGCCAGCTAAATCTGACCTGCTTTCTTGAATCTTCCTTGGAAGTAGTCACTGAATCTACCACCTTGTTGGCTACTTTTATGTTTGAGTCGGACAGAGACTCTGCTTTGAAATTATATCTTCATAATATGCATGCCAGCTTTCTAGAGTTTGTTATACATATATTTCCTGATTTTTCATGGTCTACCCAAGCCCATAGAAGGGCTTTCCTGGGCTTGAGGCCGAGGGTTGAAGCCCTTGGGATTGGGTTTGCTTTAAAATTTCCTTGCAAATGCGTGGTATCTGGGGGGGGGGGGGGGGGGTAAAATGATTTTTTTTTTTTTACCCTAGTCAGTTGAATGAATTTGTTACTGCTAGAGAGGGTGCCCAGGGCCCTGTAGAGGCTCCACAATGATGCACATTTCAGCTGTTTCTGTTTGATTCAAGGTTGCTTTTATTATTATTATTTTGAAAGTGATGTCCATGACAGTCTTTGTATTGAGTCTCTTGCTTGCCAAAACTTGCTGGTGAATGATGCAGTGGTAAGAAAGGAAATCTGGGAAGTCGTCATGCTGTCTACAGAGGGTTATGAAACCGTTAACCTCACCTGTCATTGCTCTTGCTCCATCTGTAGTGATGGAAACAAGTCTATGCAATGGAAGATTACATTTTGTCAAAAAAGAATGGAAAGAACTGAATATTTCCTGACCGGTAGTTCTCTCTTTTAAAGAAATCATTCCAAGTAGTTCTTCTTTAACACTGAAGTCTTCAAAAACCATCTGGATAAAGACTAGTAACTAGGCTGTATCTCTTATGTCTGTAGATTCATCCAGTTGGAGTGAGAAAGCAACACAATTTGAAACATCCTCCAACAATTGTTCAGTTGTGTCTCCACACATCTTTTCTATTCGCCGCACGATGGTGTTTCTTGACAACTGTACATTTTGAATAGCAGCTATGATCTCTTTCTTATTTTTAAATCCTTCAAAAAGATTGTCAGCTGCTTCAAGTAAACAATCTTTTACAAAGTCTCCTTCAGTGAAAGGTTTGTATTTCTTTGCGATCAGGTTGCTGATCTTGAAGGATGCTATGGTTGCATTGATCGAATGTGACCTTGGCTTCGCCATCAACTGTTGCTGAGTAGCCAATTTCGATTTAAGTTCTATGAGCTTCAGTTTACGAATTTCACTTTTGGGTGGAAAATCAGCATCAAACTTATTGCTATGCAGAGCCTTATAATGACGTTCCAGATTACCTTTTTTGGGCAATGATACTGGGGCATTACAAATTAGACAACAGCACTTGTCTTTCACCATGATGAAGAAGTAGTCCATTTCCCATTCATCATGAAAGTGGTAGGTTTTGCTCTTCTTTGGAACACTCATCTTCATTATGCTGGAGTGGCTGGATGTAAGAAGGCCAAATCTGCTAAATTAGTATAAACACTGGCTGAATCTGGTCCAAAACTGTCACTGTCCCAAAGTATTCAAGATCAACAGGAACTGGAGACCTCTGGATGATGTGCAATACAAGGACTGGAGATGCCAAAACCACACATGCAGTTCTAAAAGTAAAAATAAGAATTCATCATACTGGTACCAATAATCAAATACCACCAAACAATCATAAAAAAAAATCAAACACCTGTCCAGCAAACCAGATAAAATCAAATACCGCCAAACAAGTTCAAATACCACCACACACGATTTAATAAATTCTGCACACAGTGTAGAATCAACACAAAGGCAAGGCGAAATAAAATTGCAGTGTAGAATCAACGCAAAGGCTAGGCAAAATAAAATTGCAGAGGCAAGCAAAAGTCACAGTGGTTTGAACCAATTCAAAGGCAAGGCATAGGCAAGTTGGAACAAAATTGGAAAAACCCGCCACTTTGTTGTGTCTGCCCGAAAACGTTTAATGAAAGCAAACTATAAAGCGACCAATGACCAGCACCCGACACAACTAATACGGTAAGTGTATTCATTTGGGTAATAGTAATGTTGCTAATCCATGTTGGAACAAATGATACCGCCAGGTATCCTGCGGAGCATATCAAAAGTGACTTCATGGCTCTGGGACAGAGGGTGAAGCAGTTAGGTGCACAGGTGGTGTTCTCTTCAATCCTCCCTTTTGAGGGTAAAGGCCAAGGCAGAGAGGCTCGCATCCTGGAGATGAATGACTGGCTGCGTGGATGGTGTCATCGAGAGCGTTTTGGTTTCCTAGACCATGGGATGCTGTTCCAAGGGTTGCAGAGCAGAGATGGCATCCATCTGTCCAAGAAAGGTCAACGCGTCTTCGGTAGTAGATTGGCTAATCTACTGAAGAGGGCTTTAAACTAGGTTCGTTGGGGATGGGTGAAGAAAGCCCCCAGGCAAGTGAAAGCCCCCAGGTAAGTGAAAGCCCCCAGGTAAGTAATACATTAAATACCTTTATGGAAATGGGTAACAGGGGTAACATATGGAAATCAGTGTGTATAAATACCCGTAGCATGGGAAATAAGATCCCTGAGGTTGAAGCTTTGGTGGGAATGGCTGACTTGGATTTAGTGGCAGTTACAGAAACATGGTTCACAGAAAACTATGATTGGGATGTAATTATACTTGACTATGCTTTATTCAGAAAGGACAGGGTAGGAAGAAGGGGAGGAGGAGTGGCACTATATGTTAAAAATAGTATTAAAGCTTTGGAATTACAGAGCTTAAAAGGGAGAGAGGAGGCATTGTGGGTTAAACTAGAAAGAGAGAAAGAGAAATCTATTTGCATTGGTGTGATATACAGACCTCCCTCATAAAAGGAAGAGGTGGACAGAGAGTTAATTGAAGACATACGCAGCATTGCTAGGAAAGGGGAAGTGCTACTGATAGGGGATTTCAATATGCCAGATGTTGACTGGCACATTCCTGCTAAAGTATCATCTAGAAGTAAAGAGATCCTGGATTCTCTACAGGGAGAACTATTCAGGCAATTGGTAACAGACCCCACATGTGAAGGGGCCATACTGGACTTGGTGCTTACCAATGGTGAAAGTGTTTCTGATGTTATAGTGGGAGATTATTTTGCATCCAGTGATCACCAGATGGTGTGGTTCAGTATTAGGTCTAGGGCTGTTAGAATCCATTCAAAGGTGAGGGTCTTAGACTTTAGAAAGACTAACTTTGCCAAAATGGGCCAATACCTCAGGGAGTTGTTAGTAGGATGGGAACAGCTGGGGGATGTAGAAAAACAGTGGGCAAAACTGAAAAGGGATATTTTAAAGGCAACCAACCTTTTTGTTAAAATGGTAAATAAAGGTAAAAGGAAAAGGAGACCACTATGGCTTTCGAAAGAAGTATCTGAAAAAGTGAAGAAAAACAGGGAGGCCTTCATGAAATACAAGAGATCACAGAGAGAAAGACAAGCATCTATATTTGGAAAAACTTAGAGAAGCTAGCAAAGTAGTCAGGAAAACAAAATTCAAAAAGAGGAGGAAATAGCCAATGCAATAAAATGGGGGGATACGACATTTTTCAGATATGTTAGTGAGAAGAGGAAGGGCAGAAGTGGTATTGTCAGACTCAAGGATGAAGGGGAAGAATATGTAGAAGCTGATGAGGATAAAGGACAGGACCTCAGAAAACACCCACAAATGGGAACAGAAGCGAGGGACATCTTGAACAATTTTCAGAAGATTGTGTTCGTGAGAAACTAGCTCAACTTACCCCTTCATCACACACGTTAAATTACCGACGACTTTACACACCTGAGGTCAAATTGACCTCATCAGTAAATGACCAGAAACCGTGAACAATTTCATCCACATAGGATTGGTATTTTAATGCATTTATGAAAAACAGTTATCAGTTTTTGCTGTTTACAAATGTTCAGTGTTTATGATATAAAAGTAGTCTATTAACTTCAGCTTATCACTTATTTGTAATTAAGTCTCGACACCCCTAGTATAATCATCTATCTAGGCGTCTTTCAGTCAGCACATTCATTGCATAACAGCTGGCAATGTTCTGGGCATATGGCTGTACCACATCGCTTGCAGTATTTTGATGTTTTCTTATCTGATGATCTGATGCAAAGCTGTCAGCGTGATCGTGCCCCTCTGGATTCATAGCCTGTAGGACCAGGTAAGCAGAATCCAAGTAGTTGCATGCAGATCCGCACCCCTTTCTGAAGTGTTCTTGGGTTCTGCAATCGCAATGTCTGCTGTGGCAGAACTAACTCCTTTGCCAGTTCTGTTAGGAACAGTCGCTGTTTGTGGGACACCTCTGTTTGCCATTCGGGTTTTTGCTGCACCCAAATTATGTAAGCTGCCACACCAGCGACATCGAACATGTTCATCAGCAGGCAGAACGGCCATTTTCTAGAGCCACGTTTGTCCAGATTGTCTACTCCAGACTTAGTAGCATTATAGTGCAGAATCATCTCTAGTAGTAGCATTATAGTGCAGAATATTGTTTATTGGAGGCTTTATTGTTGGAGGCTTTATTGCATTATTGTCGTCTGTCGCCTTGTCATGATGCATGCTGCTCAAAAAATGACCGTTTTGTTTTTCTTTGGAACATAACTCACTAGTGTGATCTCTTTGCAAAAAACAAACTGCGATGAAAACAGTTCCTTGTTCCGCAAAATCAGCAGTTCACCTGGTATGTCCCTTTTGTTTTTTCTCATGCTGCCAACAACTGTAGTGTGTTGAATCAGAAGATCTTCAGCCAGTCCTACATCACTAAAGAAATTATCACATGTAACATTGCGGCCAGTTTTCCACCAATGTCTAGTCAATCTTTTCACTACTTTAACTCCTTTCTTCAGTTCGACCGCTGCTCCTGGTTGCTTCCCCAGATAAACTTCTCCTTTCAGTGGATAGCTGGTCTGTGCATCGCAGTTCCAGAATATCTTTATTCCATACTTTCCTGGCTTTGTGGGAATGTATTGTCGAAAGCCGCACTTGCCTCTGAAGCTGACCAGTTGCTCATCAACTGCCATATCCATTCCAGGTAAGTACATGTAGATTGTAGATTTTACCTGATTTCTTCTGTTTATAAAATCCTGAGTTAATTTTCCTTTTCTTGCTTGGTTGTGGATCATCATCATCAGATGAAGCACTGTCTTCATTCTCCACAGTATCACCTGCCAAGTGCTGTGCTCCCTGTCCCTCAATTTGATCGTCATAGTCACCAGTTTGTTCAACATTGTCTGACTCACCATCAGAGTCTTCACCTTCTATTCCTGTTTCATCTTCTGATGATTCATTTTCAAGTTCAGCTAATACTGCCTGAAGTACAGCCTGGCTTGTTAGACGACGAGGACGACTACTACTCATTTCACTCAGAATTCTTGGAACAATAAAATAGCTGAAATCATAATAAATAACTGTTATTATCAATCAGATATATCTCAGAAAAAAGAAGCAATGTTGGTGGCAAAGCGCCATTACTTCTATAACAGCAATGAATAGGTCCATACGAAGACATGCCTGGTATGAACTCAAACGCTGAAAAATGTTGCCTTAATTTCACATGAAAATTACAGTAGCCTATAGATGAAATAGCCTAGCAATTCCAAATTAACAATAATAACTATAACATGAACCTGAAACAGGAATTCTGACAACACTGGTTTTGCTAAGCTGGGGTCAATTTGACCCCAGGTGTGTATAATAGGTATATACACCATAAAAATGTTAACATATTAAACTATAAACACACTAGACACGTGACATCTCCCGATGTTTGTTAATATAGAAATCTATATTTAGATAACCAAAAATACATGTCCCCTTATCTCATGTAAATATTTTGAGTCCTACGAATACCTTACTAACATTACCTTATACATAGGCTGACTACTGTTAATATTGCTTTATTTAACAGATATCCATGGGTTGTACATTGTTTATTCTATTATTTCTGCTGTTATTTGTACATAGTTTGTCTACTGTTACTACTGTTACTACTGTTATATGCTACTGATGTTTTATGTAACTGCTAATCGTTGCAGAACGAATTGTTAAAATGTAAACTGCTGCTGATCACCGGAAGGAGCGGTATAAAAGTTGTGTGCAAATAAATAAATAAACATAAAATTACTGTTCCGATTAAATGATAAAACTCTACGGGAAATTCAATGGCTGTCAATATTGAGAAGCTACCGGAAGTTTTAAGTCATGGTTGAAATAAATAAGTAAGTAATTTGACATAACAAAAGGCTTGGGGTCAAAATGAAACCACATGTGTGGTGAAGGGTTAAAGTAAACAAAGCGATGGGACCGGATGGGATACACCCTAGAATATTGAGGGAACTTGGGGACGTTCTAGCAGCTCCACTGACTGACCTTTTCAATGCCTCCAGTCAGGAGTGGTGCCAAAGGACTAGAGAGAGGCTCATGTGGTGCCTTTACACAAAAGCGGAAGTAAGGATGTGGTTGAAAACTACAGGCCAGTTAGTTTAACTTCAGTGGTGAGTAAATTATTGGAAACGCTGCTGAAAGATAAAATAGTGAGGTTTCTGGAGTCCAGTGGATTACAGGATCCGAGGCAGGATGGATTTACCGAGGCAGATCTTTTCAGACAAATTTGATTGATTTCTTTGACTGGGTGACCAGGGAGTTAGACCGAGGGAGAGCCCTAGATGTGTATTTGGATTTCAGTAAAGCCTTTGACACTGTTCCTCACAGGCGACTTATAACAAACTGAGCACCCTAGGGATGGACCCTAAAGTTACTGCTTGGGTTAGTAAGTGGTTGAGTGGGAGGTGACAAAGAGTACAGGTAAATGGAGCTCACTTTGAGGAGAGGGATGTTACCAGTGGTGTGCCCCAGGGATCTGTCCTTGGTCCGATTCTTTTTAACATCTTTGTTAGTGATATAGCGGAAGGGCTGTCGGGTAAGGTTTTGCCTCTTTGTGGATGATACCAAAATCTGCAATAGATTAGACACCCAGGATGGTGTAGATAACGTGAGGAGGGATATAGCTAAGCTTGAAGAATGGTCTAGATTTTGGCAGCTGGGATTTAATGTTAAAAAAATGTAAGGTCATGCATTTGGGCTGCAGCAATGCAAGGGAGCAATATAGTATAGGGGGTGAAGTACTTTTGTCCACTAAAGAAGAGCGGGACCTAGGTGTGGTTGTGTCTGATTTATTTATTTATTTTATTTATTAACAATTCTTATATACCGCACTATTAGGCATCAGCGCGGTTTACATTGAACAAAAAACATCCGACAATTTACATATGTCTGGTCATTACATTTAACAGGAAGTATAACTGATGATCTTAAAGTAGCTAAACAGGTAGAAAAGGCGACGGCAAAAGCTAGAAGGATGCTTTGGTGCATACGGAGAGGAATGGCTAGCAGAAAAAAGGAGGTGATAGTGCCTCTGTATAAGTCTTTGGTGCGACCTCATTTGTATGTGTGTGCAATTCTGGAGACCGCACCTTCAAAAGGATGTGAACAGGATGGAGTCGGTGCAGAGGGTGGCTACTAAGATGATTAGTGGTCTTCATTATAAATCATATGAGGACAGACTTAGGGAATCTTAATATGTACACCTCTTAGAGGAAAGGCGGGATGGAGGTGATATGATTGATATGTTTAAATACCTCCGTGGCATAAATGTTCAGGGAGAAGCCTCTTTCAATTGAAAGCAATTTCTGCTACGAGGGGACATGGGATGAGGGTGAAGGGGGATAGATTCAGCAGTGATATGCGGAAATATTTCTTTACGGAAAGAGTGGCGGATCCATGGAATAGTCTCCCGGTGGCGGTGATAGAGATGAGGACAGTAACTGAATTCAAAAAAGCTTAGGACAGACACAGAGGATCTCTAAAGGTAAAAAAGGGACTGTTGTAGTTGTTGATATGGAAGGACAGACTAGATAGGCCATGTGGTCTTTTTCTGTCGTCATGTTTCTATGTTTCAGGTAAAGCCCGGGTGAATGGATATCGCCTGGTATATAACACACTTCTAAGGGGTGTTGGGGCGAGGGCAGGAATGAGTGATTCTGAGAGGCAGGAGACCAGGTATGACATCAGGCGTGTGGCGTCTTGTCATGGGGCGCGGGCAGCGGCCCCCTGGGGTACCCACAAACTATTGGCACGAAAACAATAAACGCCCCCAATACACCCACAGGCAAGATTCCCGCAGACAGGGAAAAAAGACAGGCAAAGGATCAGCATCGGCAGCAAGCCCTCGGCAGACGACCTGCCGGCATGAGCTCTCTCCTAGTGACGGGGCGAGCTGCTGGAGAGATGGAGCCAAGTGGGGCTGGCGATCTACCTCTGACCCCTCCGCGATCTACAGGTAGATCGCGATTTACCTGTTGGACATGCCTGCTTTAGAGGAAAGGCGGGAGAGAGGAGATACTGTACGATAGAAGGCCCTGATTATCATTTAGACAGGCTATGTGCTGAATCAGTGCATAGCCTGCCCACCGGCCCCCTTTAACCTGGATTTTCATTTCTGTGACAATGGAAATGAAAATCTGGGTCATGCTGCACAGACCGGCAGCCGCCGAGGCTAAGCAGGTAGCAGTGATTTTCAGTGCTGCCCATTTAGCCCCAGTGCCTTAAAGATGGGCGAGGGTTTTCCTCACCTATCTTTAAGGCGCAGAGCGCTGAGGGGGCAGCATCAAAAATTGCTGCTACCTGCTTAGTGCCATTCCCCGCCTCTGTTCTGCCCTGGAATTCCCCAAATATGCCCCGTTGCTAAGTGGATAGCATCTGGGCACGTTAAGGATTTAACTGGGATTTTCCAAAGGCACTACCTGTATAGGTGCCTTTGGAAAATCCCAGTTAAGGAATTTACACGGGTAACATGGGCTGTTACCCATATAACTACCTTCGAAAATCGTGCCAGAAATGTTTAAATACCTCCATGACATAAATGCACAGGAGGAGAGCCTCTTTCAATTGAAAATAAGCCCTGCAACAAGGGGACTTAGGATGAAGGTGAAAGGGGATAAATATGCGGAAATATTTCTTTATGGAAAGAGTGGTAGATGCATAGAACAGTCTCCCAATGGAGGTCAAGGAGACGAGGACAGTATCTGAACTCAAGAAAGCAAACACTGAAGATCTCTAAAGGAAAACAAGGGACCATAGTAGACTAGATAGACCATATGGTCTTTTTCTGCCATCATGTTTCTATGTTTCTAGAGGAAGCCAAAGGATCAAACAATTTGTTACACTTTGAGAGCTCCAATACGAGGTCTCTTAAAAATGGCTTACCTATTAGTCAGTTTCTGAGGCTAAGGAGGATCTGTTCTTCTTAGACTGATTTTGAGATTCATGCTAAGGATATGTGTGAACTCTTCCAACAAAGAAAATATCCTTCAGAGTGCCTATGATAGGGCAAGAAGCTCTGAGCGTTCAGTACTACAGAGAGCTACTTGTAAAGAGACTGACAAATTGATTTGCTCCCTGATGTTTTCCTACCTGTCTAGGGACATTAAAAAAAATTTAAGAGAAGAATGGCACATCCTTTTCACTGTTGCATCACTTCCTCATAGTCAGTGCATGGTTGCACACAGGAGAAATACGAACTTAGCTATCTTTGTTCCCTCTGCTCTATCCATTCCCAAGCCAAAACTCAGGGTGGTGGGACCAGGGCTGGCTCAAGGGTTTGTGCTGCCCTAGACAGAAGCTCTGGCATACTGCTCCCTTGCCCCCAATGCCAAACCTATTCCCCTCCTTCCCTGTGTTGAGCCATGCTGCCGCTGATTCTGGTGCAGGGTTGAGGCAGCTCCACAGCAGCAGCAAGCTATGTACTTTGGTAGGCCACAACCTCAGGGGAGTCAGAAGCGGCAGGTCATGTGTGCCGAAACACATGGTCTACTGCCATTGCTGAGCCGACTGCGCTGCCAAAATCTGCAGCAGCAGGGGGCTTTGGCGTGCTTAGGCTCAGCACCAGGAGGCAGCAGACCATGTGTGCTGTGCTGCCCATGGAGATCTGATGCACTAGGCAACTGCCTAGGTTCGCCTACTGGATGGACTGGCCCTGGGTAGGACACTTCAAATGCGGCCACTGCTTGGTCTCACAGCCCTGATCATAAAAAACGTTTTCACTTATCTGACAACAAATACAAAACTACCATTTACTGATTTCTCAAATTGTGAGTCACCTCATGTAATTTACAGTGTGGTCTGTGCCTGCAATCTCCTCTTTGTGGGTAAGACAAAACACAACATACACACTAGGATAATAGAGCACCATAGTTACCTTAGAAGGAAAATTGAGGACAGATCACTTGTTGCCCATTGGATAATGACATGACATAATGTTTCTGATTTGAAGTTTTTTGTGATCAGGGTTGTGAGATCACACTGGAGGGGTAGCACAGGGATGGCCCGTACATTGAGCAAGAATGTTTTTTGCACAGGGCCCCACGTTTCAGGGGGCCCTGCGCAAAGAACATTCTGCTTTTTTCAAAATTAAATTTAAAAAAAAAAACGCTGGCTGCTACCGCTGCCGCTGCTGCCGTGGCCGCAGCAGAATGGATTGTCCCACAGGGCCCCCTCTGCCCAGCTGAATCCCTCCCTCCCTCCCTCCCTCCCTCCATGACGGCTGAGCCCCTCCGTGCCGGCTTTGAGAGTCGCGAAGGGAGAGTGTCTCCCTCGCGTCTCTGTTAAGCCTGCAGGGGCAGATGGGAAATTTCCCATCTGCCCCTGCAGGCTTAACAGAGACGCGAGGGAGACACTCTCCCTTCGCGACTCTCAAAGCCGGCACGGAGGGGCTCAGCCGTCACGGAGGGAGGGAGGGAGGGATTCAGTCGGGCAGAGGGGGCCCCGCGGGACAGTCCATTCTGCTGCGGTGGCGGCGGCAGCGGTAGCAGCCAGCGTTTTTTTTTTTAAATTTAATTTTAATTGAGCCGACGGGGGGGTTGTTAGGACTGGAAATGGGCTGGGGGGGGTTAAGACTGGAGGTGGGCTGATGGGGTTAGGACTGGTAATGGGCTATGGGGGGGGGTTAGGACTGATAATGGGCTATGGGGAGCTTGGACCGGAAATGGGCTGATGGGGAGGGGTTAGGACTTGAGGTGGGCTGATGGGGTTAGGACTGGTAATGGGCTGTGGGCTGTTGGGGGGGTTAGAACTGGTAATGGGCTATGGGGGGGGGGGTTAAAACTGGTAATGGGCTGTGGGCTGATGGGGGCTGTCTGGTAATGTGCTATGGGGGGGTTAGGATTGATAATGGGCTATGGGGGGGCTAGGACAGGAAATGGGCTGATGGGGAGGGGTTAGGACTTGAGGTGGGCTGATGGGGTTAGGACTGGTAATAGGCTGTGGGCTGATGGGGGGGTTAGGACTGGCAATGGGCTATGGGGGGCTGACTGGAAATGGGTTGATGGGGTTAGGACTGGAAGTGGGCTGATGGGGGGTTAGGACTGGTAATGGGTTATAGGGGGGGGGCTTAAACTGAAAATGGGGTGATAGGGGGTTAGGACTAGAAGTGGGTTGATGGGGGGGGCTAGGACAGGTATTGGGAAGGGGGGTTGCTAGGACTGCAAATGGGCTGATGCAGGGACTAGAAGGGAATGGATGCTGGGTGAGCTGGAACTAGAAGGGGGCTGATGTTGGGGGAGGATTAGAATGGGATGGGGTTGGAAGAGTAAAATGGAGAAGGGAAAAATATTTTGTGTGGGAGGGATAAAAAATCTACAATTGGCCGGGTATTGGGAGAGTAAGTGGGGATTGAGGATGGAGGGGTAAAATTTGAGTGGATGAAATAGGAATGAGGAAAGAGCAAAAGAAGAAAGATTAGTATGTTAAAGCAGATGTAGAGAGAAAATGGAAAAAAACTAGAAGAGAGAAGAAAGGACAAATGGACAGCAGACGATGGAGAGTTAGCAGAAGACACGAAGAAACCAGAAGAAAGTGGCTGGAGCAATTGCAGCTGAAAAAAAATGCACAAAAGGTAGAAAAATATCTCTTTATTTTGAATTTATTAATTGGAATATGTCAGCTCTGGTAAATGTGCATCATTAACGTCTGCGCTTTGTTTAGTACAAGAGCAAATTAATGTATAGTTTTATTTCTACAGTGTTGTACATTCCAAGTTTGGCTTTTGGGATTCCCAGTTTAATTATTGTCTTCCTGTTTCTAAATTGTGATTACTTGTTTGGTGATGGTCTATGTTCTGCATGTGTAACTGAGCTGAGGTTTTCTGTTTATATAATTCCTATTGGACATTGCCACTTGTTCTCTTTCCCTAGTAGGTCATGTATTCTTGTTCTCTGAAATGTATTGGTTTAATATTTGCAGTGTTGCCTTTTGATTGGTAGAGTATGGTGCTTTGTGAGTCCTGGTAGTGCTGTTAGGATACGGCGGGTTTGCTATGGGTTCTAAATGGGCAGTGTTTGTAGTAGTTCCTAATGTGTCTGGCAGTTGGCACTGGATTATAGTAATGTAAAAATCTTTTAGTCTTTCTTTATCCATACACTCATTAAGAGGCATGTTTACTAAAAGTTAGTATATGGTAACATTATGCAAATATTTATGCAAATGAGGCCCCGCACCGAGTCTCCGCACATGGTCCCGCACCCCCCCTTGGGCCGCCCCTGGGGTAGCAACATTGATAACATTTTCTTACACCTTGAATAGAAATATATTTTTAACCTGGGCACTATTGCACCATTAGGTCTTAATTTCGACAAAGATTTTCTGTGTTTGTGTGAACAGGCACTGTTTTTAAATTTATGTAAACCCAGTTTAGCTATTTTTATTTATTTAACAAATTTTGAAATACCATTTTTCTACAAGTCAAAATGGTTTAAATGGAACCCCATGTTTTCTGTGTGTTCCTCATCCCACGATCGATTGAGCTAAAGAGTCTTGGGGTATCCCCCTTTTCCCTTTCCTTTCCTTCTCCTCCCTTCTCCCTTTCTCCCCTCTTCCTCTCCCCCTCCCCTCCCTCCCATATACTCGCAAACACGATATATCCCCTCCCCCTTTTACTGTTTTTTAAGTGTCAGTGTCCATTTTTAATTTTTAATCTTTGGTCTTATTCTTTATTCCTTATTATTTGTTCATTTCCCTTACCAAACCCCCTCCTTCCCCTCCCCCAACTTCCCTCTGTTGGTATGTCATTTGCAATTTTTATGGTAGTTATTACCACTTAACATTATTTTTAATCCATATCTCTTGCATTGCCTTTTATTCCTTACAGTTTTAACCCATTTTTAAATTTTTATTTCTGTTTTTAGGAATTTATGATATGTTTTCTTCATACAGGTTGAGTCTTTTATCCTACTATTAATTTGTTCTATTTTGCATTACCTTATATGGTTTTATGTCTATCACATAGCGTTTCCCCTGTACTCAATATACCTCTTCCCCCTATTAAGGCTGGCACATCCACTGGCAGTCCCTATCTGTTTTTATTGTTTTTATACACTTTGATGCTTTTTAGCTGTCCTGATGCTCCCGTTTGTTTTATTTCCTTTTAACAAGTGCCAATTTTATCTGGTCCTTTAAAGTATACAAATTAATGTTACATTTTAAATTCATTGTTACACGCTTAACCTTCATTGTTTCAATTTTCCCTGAATGACCTTAAGGGTCTTTTCGTGCCAAGAGCGGTGCTTTCAATGGCATCCTGTACTGACCGTTTACACTTGCTATGTGATTTTGAAGCGGAAAGTACCCACAGGCATTTTACAATGCAAGTGTGCTTTTTAGTGGTTTTTAATCTTGTTTTTAATTATTCTTCACTTGATTATAATCTTTTATCCTATATTGTTTTTTGGCTTATTTTCATTTTTTGAATTGTTTTAAGATGATATAGTAGATAGGAATTTGAAATGGCTGCTCTTGTGCCTGGTGCTTTAGCATAGTAAGCTTGCATTTAATTGGCACTTGTCTACAAGGTTATCTCTCTATGAGTTAAGAGCACCAGGCTGGCACCTTTTACCACATATTTTGGTTTTGATTAGATTTCATCATTTCTTTGGGGGGAGGGATGGTTTACACAGTTTTACACCCCCTATATTGTCTTCTCACTTCCCCTTTTTATAGGTCTTTGGTATAATTTTTCAGATGAACTGAGGGAGCTTGATATGTACTTTCAATGATCCCCAGTGCTTATCATATGTTCTGATTAATGCAACTTTCCTCCCCCCTTCTTCTCCCCCCCCCCCCATTGTTGATGTTCTTATTTATGGTTCCTATTGTTTTTATGTTGAGCTGATGTGTTCTTTTATGCATTTCCTAATTACTTTGGCCTCCCATCACACTCATTGGGTTTATCACTCTATATATATCCTTTTAATCAGAAATTATCATTTTCAACCTTTCACAGGCTATTTTTATAAAAGTTTTTACAAACATTTAATATTACCTTTTAACTTTTCTTTACAGAACCCCCTCCCCCTTTCACAGGTGTGATTGATAATTGTCTTACCCTTATCTCTATTCCTTTTCTATATGTGTAGATACATTGTTGCTTTTAGGTGCTTGAGGTTCAGTCCTTTATTCCACAAAGACTCTATCTACAATCCAGGTAGAGTCCGATTCCATAACATGCAAGATTGCCCTGCGGGCATGTCCAAATTGAAGACAAGCCCATTTTAAATCTGATTCTGCAACTGCAGGTATAGATGCGCCTGCGTTTCCGGAATCAGGGACATAGACCTTTCCGGCGTTGCACGCACAAACCACTGTGGAGAAACACGGGCCCTCACTGTCATAATGGGATATGGGTATATGAAGCAAACAGCTTAGACATCTCTGTTCACCGCATTCTGAAAAGATGTACCTTTTCGATCCTGCCTGTCTCCAAGCGACCATGCCTCCCAGGGGTGGCTCTATAATGAGGCCGAGTGAGCAGCGGCCTCAAGCGGCAACTTTTTGGGGGCGGCAAAAATTGCCCCCAAAAAGCCCGCCTCACTCGGCCTTCAAAAAAAAAAACCCAAGGAGAGGAGCCGCTGCTGCTGCCACTGCGAGAGCAGCAGAATGAAGTGCCCCGCGGCTGCCCTGGCAGATCCTTCTTATCTCCCTCAGCGTGGCTTTTCAGAGCCATAAAGGGAGAGTTCCCCTTTCTCGCGGCTCTGTTAATCCCGCTGGCACTGATGGGAAACAGGCATTTTTTTAAATTTCCCTGGGGTGTGGGGGGGGGGGGCAGGACAGGAAATGGGCTGATGGGGAAGGGTTAGAACTGGACTGGAAGTGGGCTGATGGGGGGGTTTAGGACTGGTAATGGGATATGGGGGGCTAGAACTGGAAATGGGTTGATGGGGGGAGACTAGGACTGGAAGTGGGCTGATGGGGGTTTAGGACTGGTAATGGGATATGGGGGGCTAGGACTGGAAATGGGTTGATGGGGGGAGACTAGGACTGGAAGTGGGCTGATGGGGGGTTAGGACTGGTAATGGGCTATGGGGAGCTAGGACTGGAAATGAGCTGATGGGAGGGGTTAGGACTGGAGGTGAGCTGATGGGGGGGTTTAAGACTGGTAATGGGCTTTGGGGGGCTAGGACTGGAAATGGGCTGATGGGGGGTTAGAACTGGAGATGGGCTGATTGGGAGGGGGGGGTTTAGAACTGGAAATGGCCTGATGGGGGTTAGAACTGGAAATGGGCTGATTAGGGGGGCTAGGACAGGAAATGTGCTGATTGGAGGGCTAGGACTAGAGTGGGCTGATAAGAGGCATAGGACTGGAAATGGGCTAATGGGGGAGGGAAGGAGAGTGCTGCTGGCCCTGGAAGAAAACTAGGGGCTAGGGCTACAAATGGGCTGATGCAGGAGGATGGTAGAATAGGACTGGAAGGGAGCGGAAAATGAGAGGGTCTGCCAGGGGAAGGAGGGGACACGAAGGGAGCTGCCATGGGGGAAGGAGGGGGCTGGAAAGGAGCTGACACATTGGATGTACTGAAGGGGGACTGGAAGGGAGCTGACAATTGGGGATGGGAGTGGTAGGTGGTTGGGTAATGGGGAGGAGGCTGGAAAGGAGCTGACATGCAAATGGCACTGGAAGGGGGATGGACAGAGTGTAGGGCGACTGGAAGGGAGCTGACTGGGGGGTGGCACTGAGAGTGGACGTGAGCTGATATCTGGGATGGTATTTGGACTAGAAGGGGCTGGACAGTGGGGAAGGAGGGTGACTGGAAGGGATTGGACACCAGTTGCAGTCGTGGGAATGCAAGGCGGTTGACATTGGAAGGTACTGGGAAGGAAGGACTGGAAAGGAGCTAATACTGAGGAGGGTTACTGGAACTGGAAATGGGCTAATGGAAGGAAGTGAAGAAAACAAAAGAACAGATAAGAAATGGCAGATGGACCATGAAGCATAGACTACAGAAAGAGAGCTAAGAGAAGACAGGAAAGCAGAAGCCTCAGATCGGGACCAGCATGATCAGAGATAAAATGGTCAGACAACAAAGGTAGAAAAAATAATTTTATTTAATTTTAGTGATTGGACTTTGCTATTTTTATATTTTACACAGTACTGGGGAACTGCATCTCTTATTTATCTGATGTTGCACTGCATGTGGACTCTGGCTTCTTGGGGTTTCAATCTAAATTTTGTCTTCATATTTTTATTTTTACTTTAGATTGTGGTTACTTATTCTGTACTTGGTGAGGGTCGATGTTGCGAGTGTGTGACTGAGTTCAGCTGTTAACATGGAGCTTGTGCATAAAGATCTATACTGTACTGTAGTAATTTGACTTGTTCAGCTTTTCAAATAGGTGTATGGATGTTCCAGGGCCCACTGTAGTATTTACAGTGACGCTTTTTTTGGATGGGCTCCTTATGTGAGTTTTGGAAGTTTGTGCTGATATGGTATGGTATAGTAGGTTTGCTCTTTCTTCTAGGGTTTTGTATTAGTTCACAATATGCCTGGTACTTGAGAATAGTGGTTGTTGTTGTTAGTGAGATGATCAGAATCAGATTTTTTTTTAAATATTGAGTTCTGTGGGTGAATGTCCTAGTTCTGCTCTGCACCTACTGTGGATGCAAAATATATAGTGAAAAAGAAAAAGCAAGAACCATAATGCAGTTTATAACAACAAAATAAAAATTAGTTATAATTAAGTTTTATAAACTGTGCTGTTGGTTCTTGCTGTCTTTTAGTTCCTTGGTGTGCAAACGGGACCGTACCTAGCCCTGTGCAAGCAGTGCAGCCGCACAGGGCGGAAAGGCTGGGGGGGGGGGGGGGCGCATTTCGGCTGTGTGCTGTTGCCCTGCCGCCGCTGGCAGGACAATAGCAGGCAGCCGAAATGTGCTCCCAAAGCCTTTTCGCAGCACTTTAATCATGCCTGGTGCCTCCCTCCTCCGACGTGATGTCAGAGTAGGGAGGGACAGATCTGCTTAAAGTGCTGATGCCTTTCAGATCGGGCGCATGCCCCCTCCTCCTCCCCATACCTCTGTCCAGCACTGACTGCTCTCTCCGTGCTGCCGGCGCCGCCGTGAAAAAAACAGAGGGTGGCAGCAGCAGAGAAAGAGCAGGCTGCGCTGGAAGGAGGTATGGGAGGAGAAGGGGGGCGTGCGCCCGAGCTGCAAGTCACACAGGGTGCGATTGCAGCTCGATATGGCCCTGTGTGCAAATATCTTGCATTTCCTCCATATAATCTAATCGGCTTTTTGGTTCGGTTCAGTCTCTGATTAGATTTCTGAAAAAGCCCCGCCCCCTCTAAGGTGGGGAGGGGGGCAACCTTTCATACTTCACCTCAGGCAGCAGATTGCCTTGAGCCACCCCTGATGCCTCCTCTGTTAAAACATGAATCTCCTAAACTGCTCCTCTCACAGTGTTCTTCTCATGCAAATTACACATGAATACTGATGATCCATAAATGTTGATGCATACCAAACTATATATTCTAGTCTGTTGCATTCCGAGAACACTACAAAGTAATCTTAGTGCACGCAAAGATATTTTAAAAAAGGGGTAAAGGGGAAGTGCAACATAAACTTCACTAATTGTGGTTGGCGAACTGCTGTGCTTTTCTTAGGGGGTGAGATTACAGTTACCTCCCCAAGTCTTGCTGGGTCCTTCACGTGGTGATCCCGTTGTACCAAAATCTACTGTATACTGTATCCCAGCAAGGTGACAGTACGATTGAAGTATGGTAGGAACGAAAAGGAGAAATACATACTGGCCGCATGTTGCCCAGGATAAAAAGGTGCCCATCCATAGCTTACGCACTAAGGCTAACAATGGTGGTTGCAGACAAGGAGGAGATAATGTACTGCTAATTTTATGCTACGAACCCTATATTTAAATCAAGAGGGTATACAAAGAGAGTCCATCAAAAGCTGGAAGAAAGAGGAAAATTGCCATTTGAAAAACTGCAAAAAAATAACAGATGCAAATTTAAAATTTTTAATTTTAAAGATCAAATAAAAGTAGTATGTGAATGATAACATCTTGAAGCAACTAAGGGCTTCTGTGGAAAGATAAATACAGAGAGGAGGTGGCGACCTGGGTGAGAGTACCAGAAGAAAGGAATACACAGAAACAGAAAGAGCAGTTGAGGGGGAGATGGAGCTTGGTGATCTGGAACTGCAGGAGAGTGAGGTAACTACAGGACAGAGGAGGAAGAAAGGGAGGAGATAGACCCAGAGATGGATGCAGGGCCGTACGGAGCTAGAATAGTCCCCTGTGTGACTTGCATATCAGGCATGCCCCATCCCTCCTCCCCATACCTCCATGCTGCTGCCTGCTCTTGCCCTGATGCTCCTGCCTTCTGTTTTCTCCACGGCGGTGCTGGCAGCAGGGCAAAAGCAGGCAACTGCTGGATGGAGGTAAGGGGGGGGGGGGGGGTGCACCCGATGTGCAAGTTGCCGGCAGCAGCAGCAGCAGATCTGATACCTCCCTTCTCTGATGTCGTGTCAGAGGAGGGAGGGACCAGACCTGCAGAAAGACCTGTGAAAAGGCTTAGGGAGCATATTTCGGCTGCCTGCTGTTGCCCTGCTGCTGCTGAGAGAACAAAAAGTGGCAGCGGCATGGCAATAGCAAGCAACCAAAATGCACCCCCTAAGCCTTTGCGCTCTGTGCGCTGCACCACTCACACAGGGCTAGGAACAGTACTAGGTGGAGGAATTCAAGATCAAACTCCTATTCCACATGGAAAAAGATGAATATACTGGGTTTCAGGTAAGGGAAAGATTACCCAAGTTGAATTTAACACCTAAGGTTGAAAATATGATTATAAAGATGAAGAAGTCCATATCTAGTATAAAGGGACCATTTATTGACATCACCAAAGTAAATCAAATATAATATTGTGCAGCTAAAATTATTACTGCAAGAATAATACCAGCTAAAGTGCAGGACCAGAAGAAAAAGAAAACAATAACAGTTCCTCCTTGGAAAAGTGCATCAAGGGAAAATTACAATCATTGTGTGCGGAGGTATCCCTGATAAAAGGATTAAGATCATCAAAAATATTAAGGAAGATCCAAGACATCAAGCTGAAGCATGTTGCATTAACAGAAGAAGACTTGAAATTTATTATATATTGTGATAGAGCTGAAGCTAGTGAAACTATGAACTTAGAAAAAAACGCTGTTTTTCATAAAGCAACTGACTTGCAGAGGGTGCAATTACCTAGCAGTACAGCTAGAGGGGGCAAGCATGAGCCTGCAGATGCTGAGCTGACACACCCAGGTACTGATGAAGCAGAAGCTAATCAGGTGCACCTGAGGAGAGGGTCAGAAAACTCAAGGGAAAAATGGCTTTATAAGCAGAGTTCTGCAGGAAGGAAGCAGAGAGAGCCACGGCAAGAGAGAGAGCCACGGTTAGAGGGAGAGCCACGGCTAGAGAGAGAGCTCCAGCTAGAGAGAGAGCCATGCCTAGAGAGAGGCCTACGCATAGAGAGAAGCTCTGAGAAAGGATCTGGTAAAGAACCCAAGGATACTGGGAAGAAAGGACCCGATAGAGGAACCTCCTATACTGCAAGGCAGAGGAGCTTTGAATCCTTACGTGGCAGAGTTAAGCTCCAGGGAGGATTAGCCCAGCCCAGAGAACTCCAAGAAACAGTCTTCAGAGGAGATGGTATCAGAAGGAGAGTGCCTGGTAGAGAGAATACCAGTGGCACATACTTCAAGGAGCCAAGGTACAGTGATACTTTATTTCTCACAAAGAAGCCAGGTCCTAGAAAGACTTATAACTCAGATAGCAATACTGAGAGAAAAGAAAGCTGGCAGAAGTTTTGGAAACCACTACAAAGAAGCATAGGAACAAGACATACCACTTGTTTGCAAAACCCAGAACTGCCGGGCTGGAAACTAGGGAAGAGAACTTCTGAACTGCAAACTATTTCAGCCAGGGAAAGCTCAGGTGTTGAAGAAAGCACGGCTGAGCTGGAACCCATGCAGATTGAGCTTGGGGAACCAGAGCCGTTGATGCCTGAAGAACAAATGGACTGTTCGATGTATATTGCTGAAAGCCTAGAGTCTCTCTCAGAGCTGTAATTACCAGAACATGCTTTAACAATATCTTTTGCCTGTGTTGAGCTAAAGAAGAGCTTGTTTATTTGTTTTACTACAGTGTTGAAAACCCTGTATGTTTTTACAAGGAACTGTGAAGCTCTCATAACAGTTTTCTTGCTCTGTAATTACTTTGGCATAAACCTAAAAATAAGGTAAATTCTACTTTTGGTTTCTTAGCGAACCTTAGTGCTAAAGGGGAATAAAAAGCCTTTTGTTTGACCCTACACCAGGCGTACACAACTCATTTCTTTAAGAAGAAGGACTACAAGGACCATGATCCCTCTGGTCCAAAAAGGTTTCCTACTTCTACAAAATAATTAAAATGTCCACCTTGTCCCTTCAACAAGCTACCAGCAGGGGGCGTGGTGACAATATGCTCCAACAATAAATTGAAAGTAGCAGCAGAAGTGCAATAACTGTGAAGTTATGAAGAAAACCGAAAAGAAAGATATCAAAATAAGCTATTTAAAGAGAACCCAAAACAATTCTACAAGGAAGTGGGAAAGAGCATTAAGATGGTAATAGCATCATTAATCAAAGCCGAAACACAAAGCTTCTGGAGAAAACTATACGAGGACCCTATAAAGCACAATTACGAAACAGAATGGTTACCCTGCATACAGGAGAATTTAGAAAAAGCAAACATCAAATCAATGGAATGGCCGGTACTAACAACAAAAAAGTTGGAAAGCAACTAGATAGGCCATGTGGTCTTTTTCTGTCATCATATTTCTGTTTCTATTCTAAAGGAAAAAAGGGCACTGTTGTAGTTGTTGATAAGGAAGGACAGACTAGATAGGCCATGTGGTCTTTTTCTGTCGTCATATTTCTATGTTTCTATGTAAAGCGAGCACCAAACTGGAAGAGCCCTGGCCCAGATGGAGTAACCAACTTCTCAAACAGTTAACATCACTCCGCCCAGACCTGGTGAATTGCAAAAATCAATTGTTCAAGCAGCTAGACTTAACACTGCAATGACTTATTACCAGAAGAACATTTCTCCTTCCAAAAGGGAAGCCAAGTAACACACCCAAAAATTATAGACCAATAACTTGTCTACCGCATTCATTGACGCTATGACTGCATTGGACTTCTCTCAAATTATATCACAACCCACCCACAACAAAGGAAACACCCTGGACCTTGTTTTCATCAACAATAACCCCCGCAACAAAACCCCACAACAAAACCCCAAAAACCTCTCAATCCCGTAGTCACACCGTGACCTGATTACCTTTCCACTCCAACACCAGCAGCCCACACCCAATCCCACTCCCCCCATCCCTGGCAGCAAGATGATTCAAGAATTTCAACAAAGAAGCCTTCATCAACTGCACTGAACTCTTTCTTTCCTCCGAACCAGAAAATCTGACACCTTCTTTTCATACTGGAATAGCACAACTGCTCAAGCAGCAAGAGCACCGGAGCCACGATGCAACCTAAGATGCCCTGGTACACCACACAACTTCGAGAATGCAAAAAGAAAGTTCTGACATCTAGAGCGGTGCTGGAGGAAAACAAATCACACATCACATCGCGACAAATATTTATTATTTATTTAACAAGTTTTTATATACCGCCTTATCTTAGAATCAAAGCGGTTTACAATGAAACTCAAAACAAGTACAGAGAACTCATATTATAAACATGGGATGGGAAGGCATGCAGGAGATACTCTGGAGCCAACTTATTTACAATGAAAAAAAAACATCTGAACATAGGCACAATTTGTTGTATGGGTCTGTGCCTTGAAGAGGAGGATTAGGTGTCTTCTTTGAAGTGGTCAGTGAAAAGGAAAGTTTTGAGTTGTTTCCTGAAGTCCTTAAGGTCCTTGGTTGTTCTTACTTTCTCTGGCTGGGAGTTCCAGATGGCAGGTGCTGCTAGTGAGAAAGCCCTTTTCTTTGTAGTCTTGTTAGCTTTAGAGTATGATCTGGGAGTTGGGATAATTTCTCTAGTGTTCTGTCTCTTCGATCTGTTGTTTAGTTTTGTGCATAGCATTGCCTGTAGGATTCCTGCTGACATGTTGTTTTTGATCTTGAAGATGGTTAGCGCTGTTTTGTATTTGGCTCTTGAGGTGATTGGTAGCCAGTAAAGTTGAAATAAGAGGGGTGTTATGTACTTATGTTTGGATGACCCAGTGATGATGCAGGCAGCAGTGTCCTGTACTAGTTGTAAAGGTCGGATGGTTTGAGATAGAAGTCCTTGGAAGAGGGAATTAGAGTAGTCGAGTATGGGGGTGATAACAGCTTGATAGACAGTGTGAAAGTGTTCTTGACTGAGGAGGGATTTTAGTCTTCGTATGATGGCAAGCTTGTGGAAAGCATTCCTGGAGGTTCTGTTGATGTGGTCTTGCAAATTTACAAATCGGTCAAGGGTGATGCCTAGGTAGCGAATTTCTTCTTTTACTGGGATTGGAGTGTCCACTAGAGTGATTGCTGTTGGGGGGGGAGGGGGTAAATGAAGCATTACATAAGATAAATAGTGCCTCAGAATTTTTGAGGTTGACTTTCAGGTTGTTGGAAAAGAGCCAGTTGCTCATCTCTTGAAAACAATTTGTGATTGCTGTGCAGTCTGGGGTGTCGAGGTGGATTGGTGAAAAGACCATGATGTCATCTGCGTAGATGGCATAGTGGATCTTTTGCTTTTTGAAGATGTTGCAGATTGGCTGTATATAGATGTTGAAGAGGACAGCAGACAGGGAGGACCCTTGTGGGACTTCTAATGTAGCGTTGAAAGGGGTAGAGATGTTCAGTCTCACTTTGACCATTTGTTTTCTGTCACTGAGATAGGACTGAAACTAGTTGAGAGTGGTGTTGTGGAATCCAATGTTAGCTAGTTGATTTAAAAGGGTGCTGTGTGAAACAGTGTCAAAGGCTGAAGAGATATCAACAAAGACAAGGAAGAATCCGGTTTTTATATTGTCAATTCCTCTGAGAAGTATGTCAAATAGGTGGGTGAGAAGAGTCTTGACACTGTGGTAAGGGAGAAAGCCATGTTGGTGTGGATCCAGAGGAACTTGTAAGTCAATGTGGTCTTGCAGTTGTCTCTGAACTACTTTTTCAATTATCTTGGATAGGAAGGGAAGGCTGGAGATTGGGCGGTAAGATGCAGGGTCTGAGCTGTCTGTTGAAATGTTTTTTTGGATGGGGAGATGGTGGCTTGCTTGAGAGCATGGGGCATATAGCTTTGAGACAGGGACTTGCTTATAATGTTGTGGATATAGTTGACAGCCTCTTTAACTGATTTGATCCATCCTACCGGGCATAGGTCAAATGGTGCAGTACTGGGGTTTAAGGGCGATAATAGTGTTGAGGGTTTGTTCCGTAGTGGGGATGTGAAATTCACACCATTTGTGTGTGATGTTTGGTTCAGTATTTGGGGTACTGAGGGTGTTTAGGGGTAATGCCTGCAGGAGTGGTTTATTCTTGTTGATGAGGAAATCTGCAAAGATTTGAGGTTGAATCAAGTCTTCTTTGTGTGCTGTATCTTTTGTGAGTGTGCGGATGATTTCAAATAGTTCTCTAGGTTTGTTGCAGAATTTTAAGGTGAGGTTAGTGTGATATTCTTGTTTGTGCTTGTTGATTAGGTTGTTGTAGTCTTTTTGCATTATTTGGTATTGAGGTAGAGTGGATTGTGACTGGTTGTGTCTCCATTTTCATTCTAGTTGGCAAAGTTTTCTCTTTGCATCTCTTATGGCTTCAGAGTACCATGGGGATGATTTGGGTATCTCCACTTTACTTTGGGGGCTTGGGCAGTTTGGGGCTTTGGCTACTTCACTAATGGTGGTATTCCAGGATTTGATTGCTTCATCCAGGTTTGAGAAGTCCTTGGGGAGGTTGGGGAGGGGTTCATTGAGGAATTGTTTTTTGTTGAATCCTTTAAATCTTCTTCTGGGGTGAGGCGAATTCTGTGGGTTTTCCAGGTTGAGGGAGGTATATCTTGAAGTGTATGGCATGGTGATCTGACCAGGGTATTGGTGTGACTTGAAGGATAGTTGTGTTGTTCTGTGCGAGAAGGTTCTTTGGGACAAAGATGAGGTCAGGGGTAGAGCCTGAGCAGTGAGAGGGGCCCTTGAGAATTTGGCAGAATTGGAGTGATTCCATTGCTTTGTGGAAAGCTGATTCTTCCCTATTAGAGGCTGAGGTTAGATTTAGGTCACCTAGTAGTATGAGAGGCTTGTGAGGGGAGTTGGCCGAACACACAGCTTCAAGTATGTTGGATGTTTCCTCGATGGCTGCATTTGGGGCTCTGTAGGTGAGACAGATAGCTAGGTGTTTGTTCTCTATAGTTATTATGTCACAGTGTTCAGAACTCATGGAATGGGAAGCTTTAAGTTGGAGGTCTGTTCGGGCAAGCATTAGGACTCCACCGCCTCTTTTGTGGGTGCGCGGGCAGTTGAAAGCAGTGTAGGTTCGCAGTGTGATTTGAGTCAGGATAACCTGGTTAGTGCTTTTTAGCCAGGATTCAGTGATGCAGTGAATGTCATTTTGGTGGTATTTCATGTGGTCAATAATAGTACTTGTCTTGTTTCTGATGGGCCTTGCATTGATTAGCCCAATTTTGATGCATGTGTCTGGAGTGAGTAGGGTATGATGGCTAGATGTGAAGGCAGAGGCTTGAATCATATTAACCTGGGGGTTCTTCTGTTGGTGTATTTGTAGGTGTAGGTGTTCAGCCATATATATGCGTGGCTGGGTATGTATAGTAGAGGAGAGTGTAGGTCTTTGGAGGGATGTTTGTAGTATAGGTAGCTGTTGAAGGGTGGCAGAGCAGACTCAAGACAAGAAGGTGGGCATATACAATTTGGATAGCTAGTATGTTTGGTTTCTGTAGCTTAATGGAAGTTCTGTGTTTCTTAGCGGAATCTTGGGGGGGGGGGGGGTAAAAGTGAGGTTCCATCAGAGGTGGGATCCATTGTGGTTGTGAGGTACTTACAGCTTGGAGTGTTTCTTGCGGATAGCGTGTGTTGTTGTGTACAGTAGTTTTAAGAGATGAGAGAGATGTCAGCTGCTTGATGGAATGCAGTCTTGAGGTGCTGAGACCGGTGGCTTGTTTTGATGGTTGTAGGGCCTGGTTGTAGATACTGGATTGATCAGGCTTGAGCTGCCTTTGCATTCATGCCTGCATTCCATGCCTAAGGGTCCTCTGGTGAGGCCCTCAGGCGCGGGCCTGCCAGGCGTGGGCGTGCCCGATGGTGCTTTAAATTTAAAGTTCCTCTTTGGCCGCCGACTGGGCCTGAGCTCCAGAGTGGGGGAGGAGTCTTCTTTCCCGCTCTCCTGCTCAAACCCCGATTGAGGAGCTCAGTGGTGGTGGTGGCTGCTCTTGTGTCCGATGGCGCTTTAAATTTAAAGTATGGCTTGCATGACAGAATACCATACTGAAACCGAATGACGCAAATGCACCTTCTACTCCAAGCGGATAAAGACTTCCCTTAACCACCCAAGAGAGCTCTTCAGCATAGTAAAGGACCTCACTACTTCACCCCTCAATAAATCCCACAACATCCTATCTCCCCACACCAACTGGCAGTCTTCTACTCTTCACGCCACCAACAACCCTTCCCCAGTTCAATATCCAAAAACACACACATTCCACTCTGGTTAAACCATATGCAACACCATAACTGAGTCTATCATAATAAACCTCAACACAACACAACACAACACAACCATCTCCCCCCTAGACCCCTGCCCTGTCATCTGGATGAAAATGACAATCATCAAAATCTCATCCCTATTCATAAAATTTACACAGACCTCCCCAAACCAAGGCTATATGCCAGATTGCCTAAAATTGTCATCCATATGCCCCATACTCAAAAAGCCTCACCTGGATCCCCTCAACCCATCAGCCTACAGACCAATCGCCAGCCTTCCTCTCATTGCCAAGGTGATTGAGAAGATCATACAGCAACAACTACAAGACCAACTGGACAATAATAATATACTGGATGAACAACAACATGGTTTCCGCTCCAACCATGGAGTGGAAATGCTACTGATGACCCTGATATCCAGACATCCTTTTTCTAGAATCTCAGTAGCTTTCAATACCTTTGATTACCAAATACTCATACAATGACTGCAGGCAATAGGAGTAGAGGGAATCATACTAAAATGGTACAAATTCGACTTCAAAAACCAAAGACATTAAGATTGGCAACTTCTGCCTAATATATTACAAGGAGTCCTATAAGGATCCATACTCTCTGCACTGCTTTTTATATCTACATGCAACCATTCTGTGAAACTTTCCAATCTCATGATGTCTTCTTTCAAATTTATGCTGACGAAATCATGTTATACATATCCTTCAGCACCAAGCACCCCTCAACTCTCCTCCTCCAGCAGAGCTTCTCAGATGTATCTAAATGGCTTCAACAAAATCACCTCTCCATCAACTTAAACAAAATAGAAGTTTTATTTGTCACCAAGGACAGCTCATTCAATCCTCCCCCCACCATCACACTCAACAACTTCAAAATACAAGTCAAGAATGAAGTCAAATACCTCGGAGTCACCCTCGACCAGCTGCTAACCTTCAAACCACATATCACAAAGGCAACAAAACTGTCTACTTCAAAATCCAGACCCTTCAATGACGTCACCCACTGCTAGAACCAACAGACTTCAGATCAGCCCTACAAACCATCATCATTCCACACATAGACTACTGTAATTCCATATACTAAGAACTGCCTCAATCCACACTCCACCCTCTACAAACATCCCTACACACTGCTGCCCACATAATCCAAGGGGCCACCAGAACAGACCACATATCACCCATCTTGAAACACCCCCTCTGGCTCCCACTACAAGCAAGAACCTTATACAAGACCATACTCCTCACTTTCAAAACCCTCAATAACCTATCATCCACACACCTTCAAAATTACTCCACCCCCTAACCTCAACCCGACCCATGAGAAAATCCACTGCAAGCACCCTCAAAATGCCACCTGAAAAAAACAAAAAGCAATCAGCAAGCCTGCCTGAGATCCTTCGAATTTTACGCACCCTCCCTATGGAACCTCCTCTCTAATGACCTCAGAAACTCTTCAGACCTCACCGCATTCAGAAAAATGCTAAAAACTCACCTATTCACCAAGTACTTCCCTGAAGTAACATAATTAACCTGCAACTCTACCACCCTCATTTTGAATCCCACCCTCCTTCCCCCATCCATTTCACTGTAATCATCCAGAAGATAGCAAAGAGCTCAAAATCCATTGTACATATTTAAACAGCGTTCATGTGTAACAATGAACTTTCAACTGTTCATTGTTACACATTCCTTACAGCTGTATATAGTTAACCATTCTCTGTAAATCAGTTTCAAATTGTTTATTGTAAACTGCTTTGATCTGGTGAAAAGCAGTATAAAAATCATGCTAAATAAATAAATAAATACCTACAATCTATAAGCTTTCCACTGCAATAGATGCAGACAGAATATATGATCATATCGAGTCCAATAGCATAATGGCAAAAGGGCAATAAGAGAGCATATGTCACCAAAGACCAGTTAATGTTGAATAAGGCCATCATGTTCAGTGCTAAGAAAAGCTGAAACCTCAGTATAGCTTGGATTGATTATAGAAAGCTTTTGACAGTGTCCCACGCTCTTGGATAATAAATTGCCTTGAAATGCATAAAATAAATCCTGGTTTGATAGAGTACATTAAGTTCACCATGACAATGTGACAAATCACACTCTGAAATATGAAAATATTCAGTATATCATTCCTAACATCAGGATCCAGCGAGGAATATTTCAGGGGGATTCCCTGTCATCCCTTCTATTTTGTGTGGTGCTTAATCCAATGAGTACTCTAATCATCTTTTTGGGATACAGATTTATTTATTTAACTGGTTTTATATACCGTTTTTCTGTAAGGCAAAACTGTTTACATTGAACAAGAAGGAACATTTACATGGAACAGTTGGAACTATGCACAGGTAACAGTTGTAACTATGTACCTGAATTCTAGACAATAACAACCCATATGATCTGAAGCTCTATAGTTCCAGTGACCAACAATTAGCAGAGCAACTCCATATCGTGAAAAGCTTTCCTGATGACATCAGGATGACTTTTGGCCTTGACAAATGTGCTAAAACAACTTTTTTTAGAGGAAAATTGAGCAAAACAAAAAACATCTCCCTGGCTGAAGGCTGTGACATCAAGGACCTTGAACAGGAAGGCATATATAAGTATCTTGAAGTAGAGGAAGGAACGGCACTCAAGCAGAAATTACTGAGAGAAAAGACCAGTAAAGAATACTACAGGAGATTAAAATCATTATTGAAAAGTGTTTTAACATCATGGAATAAGATACAAGCCATCAATCAGCTGTTAATTCCTGTACTTTCATACAGCTCCGGGATTGTGGACTGGCCTCTTAAAGATCTTGAAAACTGGATGTACAAAGAAGAAAACTCCTCCATGCCCATGAAGTAATTTACAAGAATCAGTGTATGCCAAGACTACATTCCTAGAGCTAAAGGAGATTGACTACACATACAGAGCTACTATCATAGGCCTCCAGGCCTACTTAACTGCATCCTTGAATCCAAATATGCAAAAAGTGCTGAAATATGAGAGCAAACGTCCAGAATCTGTCTCCATCATCAAACTTGGACAGGCATTCCGACAACTAGAAGGAATGAGTGAAAATCCACAAACATGCACAGGGAAGGAAGTAAGAAAATTTGCAAAACAAGAGAAAAAACTCTTTAAAGAATTTGATCAACAAACAAGGAAAAACAAGTGGCACATACATGCATACAGTGGGAAATACAGAATGTTACTCTAGGAACCCTTAAGGAGGGGTGAACTGAAAATGAAGGATGAGAGGTTGATAATTGCAGCCCAGGACAGTGGTTTATGGATGAGATGAATACACTTTATACATCCCCGCCACTGTTCCCTCTAAGCTGTGTGCGTGTGCGCGCGCACACACCTCGCCGAGCGAGCGCACATACTTTATAACAGAGTGCACAAAAATTACGGTTCTGATTCTGATAGAAAACAACACAGACGTCTTAAAATTTAAAAGTTGTTGTGTATTTACGGTTTTCACAAGTTCTACAATATTTTCTAGTGCAGTCAATGTGGTGTACATACTGTATTCTGATGTGTAGTCAAATTTTAAAGTATATAACTCCGAGTGTCGTTATGTGGCGCACAAAAATTTAACCTTCATTCAAAAGCTGCACAGCTTTTATTTTATGCGCACACAGCCTACAGAAATTTAGAGGGAACATTGATCCCCGCAGCTCACCACTTCTCCGTTCTGCCCCTTCCCGCCCACATTCAGAGATACCCGTGCTAGTGCCATGTACATGCAGGGCCGTGGGTGTTTCCGAATATGGTCGTATACATTTTTGCTAGACTGCATGCATTATAATTTTAATGCACATTAATCTATGAGTTAATGCATGTCCAATTGATTTGCCTGCATTAAAAAGTTCTAATATGCTTTAAAAACATTTCACATCTAAAAACACACCTAAAAATTAAACTAAAATTTGGAGAAAAATACAATTTTCCAATAATCAACCAAAATTTTTACCTGTGCCTATTCTTAATGATGAGATGGTTTACAGCAAGCATTGAAAAAACTGGCAACACAGACTTATGTTGATTCAGTAAGAGACCTGGAAACAGTGACTTACCTCATAGCTGGCTGTGAAGTTCTGATGGCAGAATATTTCTATAAAAAAAGGCACAATAAAGTAGCATGCCTCATCCTTTGGAAACTCTGTAAGCACTATAACATCACTATGCTTGAAAAGCATTGGGATCATGATCCTAAGAGAATTACAGAGAATGAGGAGATTATGATCACCTGAGATACTCCTATTCTGGCCGATAAAAAGCTGGATGTAAAAGAGCCGGATATAATGGTTAAGGAGAAAACCACCTGAACAGCATTGATAACAGAGGTGTCAGTTCCAAGCTACTACACTGTGATTCATATGGAGAGGCAGAAGATCCTGAAATACCAGGAAATGCAATCAGAGACCAAGAAAATGTAATAGAAAGATATAGAAATATTTCCCATCATGTTGGGTGCTACATGCTTGATAAAGAAGAATTTCCAAGCACATCTTAACAAATTTTTACCTATGCATATTCTTACAGATGAGATGGCTTACAGTTAGCACTGAAAAAACTGGCAACACAGACATGTTGATTCTGTAAGAAAGACCTGGAAACGGTGACTTACTCCATAGCTGGCTGTGAAGTTCTGATGGCTGAAGCTTTTGATACAGAAAGGCACAATAAAGTAGCGTGCCTCATCTTTTGGAAACTCTGTAAGCACTACAATATCACTGTGCCTGAAAAGCACTGGGATGATGACTATAAGAGAAATACAGAGAATGAGGAGGTTATGATACTCCCATTCAGGCCGATAAAAAGCTGGATGCGAGGAAGCCAGATATAGTGGTTAAGGAGAAAAATACCAGAATGGCATAATAGAGGTATCAGTTCCAAGTGACTACTCTGTGAATCACGTGGAGAGGCAGAAGATCCTGAAATACCAGAAAATGCAGTCAGAAACCACAAAAATGTGGCAGAAAGATATATAAATATTTCCTATTGTGTTGGATTCCACAGGTTTGATAAAGAAGAATTTCCAAGAACACCTCGACTAACTACCCATACATGTTACATCTTACAAACTTCAGCAGGAGGCAGTCTTTGGCACGATGCAAGTTCTACACCAAGAATTAGCAGTAAGTTTGAGAAACTGAGATCGTATTCCACATACCCTGGCTTAAAAGTGAGATTCATGATTGTCATGGTATATTCCAAACTAAAACAATGAACCGTCTGAGAGGAATAACTGTAATCAAATTCATAAAAACACCACCTCTCAGTAACCCATCAAACTAGAAATCAACTTTAATTCAATTTCTCAGAATTTCAATACTATTTCTAACAATAACAACAGGTTTTTCTTGGACCTCAGGACTTATACACCCTCCATCTGGCGAATTAAATCACCATAGGGAAATGGTGGACACTTACATCATAGGTCCAAAACCTTCACACCATACAAAAGTTTCACCAACCAAAATCTCTCCAATATAATAATTTATTTAAACTTTCCCTATCCCCAACTATACGCAAGGATCCTTGCGTATAGTTGGGGATAGGGAAAGTTTAAATAAATTATTATATTGGAGAGATTTTGGTTGGTGAAACTTTTGTATGGTGTGAAGGTTTTGGACCTATGATGTAAGTGTCCACCATTTCCCTATGGTGATTTAATTCGCCAGATGGAGGGTGTATAAGTCCTGAGGTCCAAGAAAAACCTGTTGTTATTGTTAGAAATAGTATTGAATTAAAGTTGATTTCTAGTTTGATGGGTTACTGAGAGGTGGTGTTTTTATGAATTATATTCCAAACTAACCCATTTGGAGAAACTGTCCCAAGATATTTAAAAAACAAGTAGAAAGTGATATGTTTGTCCTGACATAGCTTGCATCAAAACATACAGGCAGTAGAAGAACTCCATAGCTGTTCTTGCATTGGTCATCTCTGAACAGTCTTTACAAAGCTATGTATGGACCAGTAAAAATCAGACAAGGCTCTCTATAGCTAAATGTCAAAGCATATCCCCATCAATAATAAGGGACCCTCATACTGAGAACATGCAATAGTGCAAACAGCACTAATACATGCCCAAAAGCACCATCATTGGTTTCCAAAAAAGTTTACATTTGTAGAGACTGGTGACGGTGCTTTTGGGTATATTTTAGTGATATTTGCACTGTTGCTTGCTCTCAATATCAGGAAGGCCGCGGCGCCTCGTGCCCGCGGCTGTAATTAACCGGGGGGGCGCCGCGGCGCTCGCTCCCGGTTGGTCGGCCGCGTTGGCCGGCGGCGGCGCGTGCTGGGCTTTGAAGTGATTGGCTCCCGCAGTTGTTTTGGCAACGCGGGAGCCAATCATGGAGCGTGGCTTCGGTGCAAGGGGGGTGGTGGCGCGGAGCGCGGCCGTCTTTCGGGGGTGGCTGAGGAAGACGGTTGCGCCCGCCCGCCCACCCTCGGGAGGGTCGGATTGACTTGGGGTTTGGGTTGTTGCAGCTGGAGGGGGTGGCGGGATCCCGGAGGTTTCTGGGGTCCGGAGCCGGAGGCAATCCTTAGGACAGGGGTGGGGTACCTCCGACCTGGACAATCCCTCGGGCTTTTGCTAATAACATGGCGAAGCCGGATGAGGGAGGGATAAGGAAATAGCTGGGGCTTGGGCCCGGCGGAAGCGGAGATGGCGTCACCTTGCTACTAAATGGCTGGTGAGGGCTTGATCTGCGGGGGGAGGGGGAGGGGTAAGTTTGTTGATTGTAAACTTGGTTTAGTTATTGTTAAAGGCAAATAAAGCTGCGACCAGTTTAAGTCCAGATACAGGTGTGGTGTTGTTATTGCATACTAGTTATGTGAAGGAGGGGGTGGGGGGAGAGGGGTTGGGGAGGATGGGGAGCGAGGCAGCTAGTGCGCCGTACCCGGTTAGAGGGTTGCTTATTATTAACAAGGATATATTTTGACATTTAGCTATAGAGAACCTTGTCTAACGTTTGTTAGGGAACTCTAGATTAATTCCTTTAGCACAAACAGAAAATGTCAGCATAGCCAGGATAATCACTTTTGCTCTTCTTAATATTTCTGTAGAATTTATTTTAATTTAATTTAATTAACAGATTTTTTATATACCGCTCCTTCCATTGATCAGATGCGGTTTACATGGAACAACAGTAAACAGGGAGAGCTGTTTTTACAGATAACAAATTAGAACTTACATTTAACAATTAACAAATTGTGAACTATGTACAAAGGAACAGAATTAAACTATATACAGAGTTATTTGTTAGCTGGAATAGGACTATCCTTTATCTAGCTGAGAGGTGAATTCGTCAAGGATCCATAGTGCATTGTGAATAAGTGTGTTTTAAGTTTTTTCCTGAACTCCATGATTTCAGGTAAGGATCTTAATTCTGATGGGATTGTGTTCCACAGTATGGGGGCTGCATGGGAGAAGGCTTTCTTGTTTGTGTTTTTTTTGGCCTTTATAAATTCTTTTGGTGTTGTTAATTTGTTTAACTGGTCTCTCCTTTGAAGATTATGAGTGGGCTCTATTTTGATGAGGTTATTTATAGTCAGGGGTGCTGTTTTATTTAGGGCTTTGTAGGTGGTTAAAAGAGTTTTATAATCTATTCGGCTTTGAATGGGGAGCCAGTGTAAATATTCTAAAATAGGGGTTATATGTTGGAAAGGTGGGGCCTTCGTAATGGTCTTGGCTGCCGCGTTTTGTGCTAATTGAAGTTTTTTCAAGGTCTGTTTTGTTACACCTAGTAGGATTTGATTTGCAAAGTCGAAATGGGGGGTTATTATAGCTTGTATAATTCATTGAAAATCTTGTAGGTGCATTAGGGGGCAGAGTTGCTTTAATATTTTAAGTTTAAAATAAACTTTTTTTGTTATGTTTCTTACGTGTGTGTCCATGCTAAGGTGTTTGTCTAGTATTACGCCTAAGTAACGTACTTCAGTTTTTAGTTTGATATCGTTATTCTGCAATGTAATATGTGAGGGGGGAATGAACGTTGTGTTTTTAGTTACTATTAGGGCTTCTGTTTTTGAGTGATTGATGTATAGGTTGTTTTCATTTAGCCAAGTGTTTATTTCATTGAGGCATTTGTTAATGAGTTGTATAGGGATATTCGGTATTTGAATGGGACATACATCATAATGTCGTCCGCATATAGGTGATAGTGGACATTAAATTTTTTAAAGATTTTACAGATGTGTTTTAAGTATATGTTAAATAGTAGCACTGACAGTGCTGAACCTTGGGGGAGGCCTAGTTCTTGATTATATGTTTTTGAAGTGAGGTTAC
The DNA here is from genome assembly GCA_033557465.1 of Ichthyophis bannanicus. Taxonomy (NCBI): domain Eukaryota; kingdom Metazoa; phylum Chordata; class Amphibia; order Gymnophiona; family Ichthyophiidae; genus Ichthyophis; species Ichthyophis bannanicus. The sequence continues at coordinate 1,033,338,917 of CM066031.1, forward strand.
CGATTTGTACCGTTTGAGTTCGGTCAGTTAAGTAAGAGGTAAACCATTCTAGAACAGTAGATTTTACTCCTATTTGCCTACGTTTATTAATCATTGTTGAGTGGTGAACACTGTCAAAGGCTGCGGAGACATCAATGAATATGAGTAAGAATGCTTGTTTTGAGTTGTCTATTCCTCTTACAAGTGTATCGATTAGAACTATTAGAAGAGACTCTACCCCGTGTTGGGGGCGAAACCCATACTGCTGATCATCAAGGGGGGCTGAGCTGTCAATGTAATCTTGTGTTTGAATTTGTACTGCTTTTTCAATTAATTTAGCCATAAACGGAATACTTGATATGGGTCTGTAGGATTTAGGTGATGATTTGTCAAGGGTAGTGTTTTTTAGGATTGGGCGGATCTGTGCGTGTTTTAGTGTAGGGGGTAAGTATCCGTTTTTTAGGGAAAGATTTATTATTGGGAGGATGAATTGAGAGAGTATAGGTAGAGAGTTCTTTATCCAGGTTACTGGACAAGGGTCAAGGAGTGAGGTTGTTGTATTAATGTTTGTTATAATGTTCTTGAGTGCAACATTAGTTAGGGGTTGGAATACAGACCATTCGTCTGCATGATGTATTTGAGAAGTATAAATGGGTTTAGGTAGGGGGGGATGGGACATTGTTTTGTTCATGTAATAATTTGCCAAGGTCTGTGGAGTAATATCTGTGATTTCATTGCTGGAGTTGTGGGTGTTATTTGTCAGCTTTTGGACTATTGAGAAAAGTTCTCTAGGTCTATTTATTGCGTTATTTAGGATGGAGGCATGGTAATTTTTCTTGGCGTTGTTAATTGCATCTTTATACTTGTTAAGGAGCGTGAGGTATAAATCTTTTTTAATCGGGTTTTTATTTTTCCTCCATTTACATTCAGCTTTCCTTAAATTCTTTTTCATTAGTTTTAAATCATTATTGTACCAGGGGGTTTGACCAACTTTAGAATGCGTGTTTTTCTTAATGATTTGTTTTTCTTCACCTTACAAACTTCCCTCACCTCTGCTTTCTGTTCTATAAAACTGCATCTTGTGTTCTTCTAGACTATAGACACATTAGATCAAAACATAATTGTCACAACCATTCTTCCATATACAGTCAAACCTCGGTTTTCATGATTAATCCGTTCGAAAAAGTCTGACTAAAACCGAAACGTATGAAAACTGAAGCAATATTTACCATAAGAAATAATGTAAATCCAATTAATCCGTTCCTGACACACAAATATATTCACAAAAAATACATTTTATAGAGAATAACTATATTTTTACATACAGAAAACAATGAGAAATAAATATAAATGACTAATGAAATAGATAAATGAACATTTAACATCACTGAAAGCAAGCTAAGTACAGTACTGTACAGTACAGTATGTTAGCATCTGGCCTTAGCCACCCCTGACAAGCTGCTGTGCCCAGCTCTCTTCGGAATCACATTGGATTCAGCCCATTAAAATACCTTTACTTTATCTGCTCAATGCTTCAGAATGGCAGAAAATCTTAATGATATAGCTTCAGACGTACTCTGCAAGAGAAAGAACTGCCTCCCACATTCATGCAACATCTCCTGCTTATGTTGACAGCTTTTCTTCCCTGCTACCTCCGAGCCTGAGGGGGCGCTCCAGAGAACGGGCAGGCAGTGGACGAGATCGGGGCCTTCCTCTCTGTGCAATCCTTGCCTCTCTAACTCTGACCAGGCTCAAAGATGTGTTTCATTTACGTGCTCAGCTGGCTTTCGCTTCTCATCACGCTGGCGATCGGTGAGTCCGGGGGCAGTGCTGCCGGGACCGGGCGGGCGTTCTGGTAGTGTATACAGACCGATGTGCAGCGCGAGGGTGTATGTATTTACAGTACTGTACTTTACGAAAACCGAGGCGATGTACGAGAACCGGGACAAAATCTCAGTCAAAAAAGACGTTGAAAACCGAAGCGATGTATGAAAACCGGGACAAAATCTCAGTCAAAAAAGACGTTGAAAACCGAAGCGTATGAAAACTGGGGCAAATGAAAACCGAGGTTTGACTGTATGATACATTGAAGAGCAGAGCAGAAACTTTTCTAAGTCCTGGTCTTATTCCATGTTTCCGCAGGAATAATGGGGACGTCTGCGGGAAACATGGAAGACGTACATGGGCCTTTCCTGAATACACTTTATACATCTCTGCAACTGACCACACCTCTGTTCTGCTCCTTCCCACCCACATTCAGAGATCCCTGTGTTAGTGCCGTGTATATTCAGGGCCGTGGGTGTTTCAGAATACGATCATAGGTGTTTTTGCTAGAATGCATATATTATAATTTTAATGCACATCACTCTATGAGTTAATGCATGTCCAGTTGATTTGCCTGCATTGTAAAGTTCTAATATGCTTTAAAAAATTTTCACATCTAAAAACACACCTAAAAATTCAACCAAAATTTAGAGAAAAATACAAATTTTCAATAATGAACCAACATTTTTATCTGTGCATATCCTTACTGATCTAGGTAATTGATTTAGGTAAAATGAACTCTTATGAGCTTTTGAATTACAAACTACTATCCTTAAAACTATTAATTATGAATTATGGAATAATTATGCCAAACCTTTATGCTTTTTATAAGGTATATTTTTGATAGTACGTAGAGAATGGAATTGAGATGTTGATATCGGAAGTGGAAGGAAGTCCAAAAAACTGCCAGTATGGTTTAAAGGTGAGGTCAGAGAGGCTGTTGTAGCCAAAAAAGCATCTTTCAGGAAATGGAATAAGGAACCAATGACAAAAACTGGAAACAACATAAGCACTGGCAAGTTAGATGCAGGGCAATGATAAGGCAGGCAAAGAGAGAATTTGAAAAAAAGCTTGCTGTGGAAGCTAAAACTCATAATAAAAACATTTTCAAGTAAATTCATAGCAAAATCCTGTGAGAGTCAGGGTAAAAGGGGCACTAAGAGCGGACAAGGCCATAGCGGAGAGACTGAATGAATTCTTTGCTTTGGTTTTTATTGAAGAAGATATAGGGAAGTTACCTATGACTGAAATTGTTTTTAAAGCTGATACAGCAGAAGAATTGAAAGAAATATTGATAAACCAGGAAGATGTATTACAACTATTTGGTAAACTGGACCGGATGGTATACATCCAAGGGTATTGAAAGAACTGAAATATGAGATTGCAGACCTACTATTACTAATTTGTGACCTATCATTAAAATCATCAGTAATACCTGAAGATTAGGAGGATGGCCAGTGTAATGCCAGTTTTTAAAAAGGGTTCCAGGGGTGATCTGGGAAACTACAGCCCGTTGAACCTGACGTCAGTACCAGGAAAAATGGTAGAAACCATTATTAAGAACAAAATTTCTGAACATGTAGATAGTCATGGTTTAATGGGAGACAGCCAACATGGCTTTACCCAGGGAAAGACTTGTTTTACTAATCTGTTATATTTTTTTGACGGTGTAAATAAACAGGTAGACACAGGTGGGTCAGTTGATGTAGTGTTTTTGGATTTTCAGAAAGCCTTTGACAAGGCCCCTCATGAGAGACTCTTGGAGGAATTAAAAAGTCATGGGATAGGAGGCAGTGTACTATTGTGGAACAGGAACTGGTTAAAAGGTAGAAAGCAAAGGGTAGGGCTAAATGGCCAATTTTCCCAATGGAGAAAGGTGAAAGATGGAGTGCCCCAGGGATCTGTGCTGGGTCTTCTGCTTTTTAATATATCTGTAAATGACCTGGAAATGGGAATAACGCGTGAGTTTTCAAATTTGCAGGTGAGACAAAATTATTCAAAGTTGTTAAAATCCAGGAGGCTTTTGAAAAATTGCAAGAGGACCTTAATAAATTGGAGATTGGATGTTCAAATGGCAGATGAAATTTAGGGGCTTGTTTACAAAGCCGCGGTAGTGGTTCGCGATCAATGGGGCTGCGGCTCCGATAACGATTGCGAACCGCTACCGCGGCTTTGTAAACAAGCCCCTTAATGTGGACAAGTGCAAAGTTCTGCACCTAGGAAAGAACAACCCAAACTATGGTTACACAATGCAAGGTTCCACATTAGAAAAAAACAGGAAAGAGATTTAAGCGTCATTGTGAATAATACACTGAAACCCTCTGCCCAGTGTGCAGTGGCAGCCAAGAAAGCAAATAGAATGTATGGAATGATAAGGAAAGGAATGGAGAATAAAACAAAGGATATTATAATACCTCTGTATCATTCCATGATGCAACCACACCTTGAATATTGTGTGCAATTCTGATCGCCGTATCTTAAAAAGGATACAGCTTGTGACGTAGGAGCCTCTTATGAAGCAATGGAAACAGATAGTGATCCGGTGGAGAGAACCGGTACTGCAAGGGAATGCAGGAATTTCTCTTCTGAGAGAAAAAAACACAGAGCTAATCGGGAACCACACCTCACCTCAAGGCAGGAGAGAAGCCAAATCCCTGATTGGGCATGCCCAAGCAGGAGGCGGGCAGTGCAGTTCTCAGGCAGCTTGTTAAGAACCCAGAAACAGAAACAGTTAAATGAAGAAGAGCACCTGGATCAGGACAGAGTCATCGAGGAGGAGTCAGGACACAAGCACCTGGACGAGGACAGGTCAGATGACCAGGAACAGGAACCGTTGGAGAGAGAACCACTAAGCAGCTGTGATCCACGAAGGAGCAGACAGGACCTGGGAGACTCAGGGGCAGAGAAAGACTTCTGTAAGCAGAAGAATTCAAAGGCACTGAGAGACCCAAGGCTACAGCTCGGGAGTTTAAAGGACCAAGCAGAACCTTGGCACAGGAGGCAGAGGGATAAAGAATTACCCTGGAAGAAGCCCCAGCACAAGGTATCTGGTGGGTTTGGAACGGATAGCAAGCTTAACAGTGGGAAGCCAGAAAGAGTGAACTTTAATTGTGAAAGACAGGACAAAGGCAGAAAGTTTGATAGTAATTGGTTAAGCCAAGAGAAGCCTGACTGTTTTCCTTTTAACACTCTGAGAGACTCTCCAAGCACAGCTGAAGCATTTTACCCTGCACTTTCATTTGGAGATAGGTGGGGGAAGGGAAATGCTTACACGCTGAACTGTTGTCCAAGTAAAAGCACTGATAATTGCCAAGAGATAAGAACATTAAACAAGCATTTACCTGAAGGAGGATATTCTCAGCCTAGCCCAGAAAATACACAGGCTGAATTACTTCTCACTGAATTCAGGGAGTTCCTTAAAAGCAGAGCAGTTTCTCCTCATAACGTAGCAAAGCCTACAGGCAGCTGTGAGGAAGAAATGCCTTTAATTTCTCTGCCGTCTACAGAGCAGGAAGTCCCGATGGACTGCTCTACATGTGTGATTCAGAAGGACATTTAAGTGATATGCTTGCCAAGGTTTTTATGAAAGAATATAAGAAAGTTACCTCACTGATTGCTATGCTAAGGAAGCTTATGTGAAGAGAATAAGTGAACGCATATCGCTTGCAAATCAGGAGCATTGCTGTTACCAGAGTTTTTCTGTTACGTTATTGAAAGGAGGTCACATGACAAATAAATGTGATCCAGAATGGACATTTAGCCTAGCACTGAAAAGCCTTGTTTAGTTAAGTTTCTCAGCCTTGTTTTTGTGCTACATTATTTCATTTACGTCTGCTGCATTTGAACTGCGAAAGCGGGAAATAAACCTCACAAAAGAAATTTTCTTTGCCTTGCCTTACTACTTGAGCACCTACACAACTACAACCTTAACCCTCAAGGGCAACCAAGGCCAGCCCCTCCTGAAACCCTCAAGGTCCAGGGAGTGGGTGGGTGGCAAGCTGAATTAGAAAAGTTACAGAGAAGAGCCACCAAAATGATAAAGGGGATGGAAGGATACTCCTATGAGGAGAGGCTTAAAAGGTTAGGGCTCTTCAACCTAGAAAAGAGATGACTGAGGGGAGATATGATAGAGGTCTATAAATTAATGAATGGAGTGGAACGGGTAAACGTAGATCAATTGTTTATGCTATCAAAATGTAGAAAGACTAGGGGACATGCGATTAAGCTACAGTGTAACCCATATAAGACTAATAATGGAGTGGAGGAGTGGCCTAGTGGTTGGGGCAAGGTACTTCAGGCCGGAAGGTCAGGGGTTCAAATCCCACTAGAGGACAGCAACCTTGGGCTGGAAGGACTGGGGTTTCTAGTCCCACAGGTGCTCCTTGTGGTCTTGGGCTAGCCACTTAACCCTCCATAGCTCATGTTCCCTGTAAAATAGTTATCTCCAAGTTATAATGCCCTGTTCAATGTAATTTCAGTTTGTTCAATGTAAACCGCACTGATGCAGAATAGCACGGTATATAAGAGAATATAAATAAATAAAATAAGAGAAAATATTTTTTCACTCAATGTGTAATCAAACTCTGGAATTCATTACCTGAGGATGTAGTAAAAGCTGTTAGTGTAGCTGGGTTAAAAAAAGTTTGGACAAGTTTCTGGAGGAAAGGTCCAGAGATCATTATTAAAGAGGACCTGGGAAATCCACAGCTTGTCCCAATACAAGCATTGTGGAACCTGTGTCTTCTGGGGAAACAATTAGGTACTTGCGACCTAGATTGGCCACTATTGAAAACAGGATACTGGGCTTCATGGACCTTGGTTTGACCAAGTATGGCATATCCTATGTTCTTATGTTCTTATAATTCCAATTATATTTTTGAAATGTGGAATTGTTTCTAAAATATAAAGTGTAGCAAGTAGTGCAGGAATGCATTTGGATTTATGTCCATGTGCAGTGGAAGGAGCCATTTTAGAAATCTACTTGTGGGAAAAATCACCAGAGGAAACCCGACAACATACACATGTAAATGCCGATATTTTACAACTTGCAAGTGTACAAATCAGCACTTAAACGTTTATATGAACCATTTTGAAAACTGAAACATGAAGATGTTAGTTAATCATTAAGGATGCTTTCTTTGACTCATTTTATTTTATTAATCCCTCCAGTAAAGGGTTGGCAGAAACACCCACTTTTTAAAAACATGTGCCTGAGAGTAGGTGTAAATTCTAACGTGGAGAATTTTAGGCTAATACAGTATGAGCATTCCATATATGAAATGGGGAATGCATATATAGCTTTTTATCCTGCCCAAAGCCCCCTCAAAACTTCCTCATGCTAATAACACCCATATGTAGAAAGTGCAAAGGTCTAAAATTGTTATTTACAGGTGGTTGCGATTTATACATGTATATGTCTGATTTTATACATGTAAACCATGGATAAGGGTTCTAAAATAGCTTTCTTGGTATGTATTCATCATGTTTGAATTCCTGTGACTTATGTGGTTTCTCCATCACTTGGTTTGCAGCTTGTTGTGCTGTGAAGGCTTGTGTGCATCAGTGATGCTGAGAGCTAAGCTATCGGTAGCTTAACTACTGGCAGGGTCTCTCAAGATAGACAGGTCTCAGCTGAGATGCCAGACCAAGACAAACCACTCATTAGGGCAGCAGCAGAATGGGACAGTGTTAGTGGCAGAGGATCACATTTCTGTGACAACTACAACAATACTAAAATTATCTGCTGAGAAGAAAGGGCTGGCAAATCTACTTCTGTATCTTTACAAAAACCTCTGCTGAATGTGGAGCGTTAACAATTTGTAAATCATGAGTGATTCGTTCAAAATATTGTATGTTGTTGAAACATGTTTAATTATGAACTGGTTACACTGCTTTTCTCAGCACTTGAGTTTTACTCATGGATTTGCTTCCAGCTATTGCAAAGTGGGCTTTCTCCCACCTATTGCTTTCTTCAACATTTTAAATTTGTGGTATGCAGCCACACTCTATGGTACATTTTAAACTTTTTACAATGCTTGTGCAACAACAAGCTAAACTTTCCTTACCACAGTGATTGATGTGATTTTATTTGGCTTTGCTTCTGTGCTGCAAGTTTCTTGCCACTTTGTTGTTAGTCATTTTTTACAACTTTTTAATTAGTAATGAGTACTGCTTCATGTTCTTGTACATTAACCACCTTGGAGTAAGAAATACAGATTTCTCTTCTTTGTGTGTGCCCATAATGTGTTCACAAACGTTTGACATCAAGGGAGAAATAATCAAAAGCTTTTGAAGGTTAAAGGCATGTTTACCCGTGTATTTTTCTATTTTCTATTTCTGTTTGGATTTTCATACCACTCTTCATCGAGGACGCCAAGATTCTTACGACAGGCTCATACAATTGTGGTCAGCATTATTGGCACCCCTGCAGTTCAACCCCTAAATGTCCAACATCTCGTAAAAAAAGTGGCCAGTGAAATGGCTTTGGATTATATATGCACACATATTTGACACATAAAAGAATCAAATACAAGAAGACAATTAAAAAAGGAAATAGTATAAAAACTGAGACATTGTCAGGACATGATTATTCACACCCTTATAAACAATTCAAATCAGTTTGAACAGAAGGACCACATCCCCATTGCAGTAAAATTAGACACACCTGTGATCAATTGTCAATACTCACATGACCTGAATCAACCAATGAATGATGGCTCTAATGTTTAAAATGGCCACATTCACTCCTGATTCCATTTTTACAATGGTGAAGACAAGAGAGCTGCTTGAGATCATCAGAAAAGCCATTATCACCAAACATCCAACTTCAAAGGGGTACAAGGCCATCTCCAAAGACTTTGCAATTCCTGTGTCTACAGTTGGCAATGTTATTAAGAAGTTTTCTACTCATGGAGCTATCAAGAACCTCCCAAGACGTGGTGGGAAGAGGAAAATTAATCCAAGAAGTCTTTGAAGGTTAATGAGACCTGTTGGAAAAACACCATGTACAATATCAAAAGAGCTTAAGGCTGACCTGGAGCAATCTGGAGCAGTGGTTTCAACCCACATCATACGCCATGCACTAGAAGGACTTCATGGGCGAAGGCCAAGGAGAACCCACTCAGACAGACATAAAAAAGCATGCCTGATCTTTGCCCAAACCTACTTTGAGAAACCACAATCCTTCTGGGAAAATGTTCTGTGGATAGATGAAACCAAACTTGAGGTCTTTGGCAATGCAGACCAGTGATACATTTACAGGTGAAGAAATGAAGCTTAAATGGAAAAAAAACACCCTTCCTACAGTTAAATCTGATGGCGGTTCCATAATGTTGTGGGGTTGTTTTGCTGCTTCAGGAACTGGAGGCCTGGAATGTATTAAAGGAATCACGAAGTCAGAGGACTACCAAGGTATTTTGGAGTGAAAAGTGTTACCTAGTGTCAGAAAGCTAGGTCTGGGTCAAAGGTCATGGGTCCTCCAGCAGTGCAGTGACCCAAAACATACGTCCAAAAGTACAAAAGAATGGTTAAAAAGGAATAAATAGACTGCTTTAAACTGGCCAGCAATGATCTGTGATCTCAATCCAATCGAGAACTTTTGGAAAGAGTTTAAATCTGCCATTGGTAAAAGGAATTCGGGAAACATTCATGAGCTGGAATAAATCGTAATTGAAGAGTAAGAGAAACTACCCGCAGACAGATGCACGAAACTTATAGATGGCTACAAGAAATGTTTGGAAGCTCTCATCACTGTCAAAGGTTATGCAACCAAATATTAGAGAAGGGTGCCATTACTTCTGTCCAGGTCATATTTTGTTTTTTTTCTCAGAAATAACTATGTCTAAGTTGCACAGGCATCTTTTTTTTGTTGTATACCATTGAACATACTATTAAAATATTATGATGACATGCAGATGGAATATTTCCAATTATTTATCAAGATATTATACACTATATACCTATAATGCAGAGGTGCCAATAATGTTGACCACAACTGTATTACTTGACGGGCAGCTTTAAACAGTGCATGCACTTGAACCACATAAACAAGTAGATACAATTAGTTCTGGAGGGGGCAGGGGACAGTATGGACACGGAATTTATTTTCTAATATCTGCACATCTTTTCTGATAGATCCTTTACATTGGCTTTCATGCAGGTAAAAGGTATTTCTTAGAACAAAATGTAAGCAATACAGCCATGATTGTATATTTAAAATCAACCTATGAGATAAACAAAATAAACATGTATCAACTGTCATACATCATTATCAATTCATACTCATTTCCTACACACAAAGCAAAAACAAGAGCTCACCTTATATAAAATTATATGTGTCAGCCATATTTGCCTGGGGAAACTCTGCAAAGCATTTCCCTATGAAAACAAGCTTGCAGTCCTGGACAGCATATGAAGACTGTTCTTTTTGTTTCTGTTCCTCTTTTCCTGTTTGTATGCCTTGTTTAAAAATTTGCCTGGTAGCCCGCTCCTGCTCCTTTGGGTTTCCAGCTAAACTGGAACCTGCCTCAAGTAAAAGTGCAGTGCCGTGAGCCTTCGATCACGGCTACAAAGGGTTTCCCTCACTCGTAATCCATCTCTTCCCACTTACGTTTCTTTACATTTTTAAAAAACTACAATAAACATTGCATATGAGAACAGTAGGCACCATGATAAGATGGAGTTCTTAATTTGTGAGCCATGCTTACAGTACCTTGTCTTCACACGGGAAGGTGGCAAATTGTCTCTTCAGTCTTTCTTTACCTGTTCTTTCCTCTCTGCTGAGCTATAAAGCTTGTCTTGTTCCACTCCCATTGGCACTTTTCCATGTTTCATCCTGAGTTGCTTAATAATAAATTGGTTAACATTAAAAGAGCCTCTACTGAAACTTCAGGAATGGTGAAACATCTTTTGGCACCATGGAGCCTCTGTTGCCACACCCGATCTGAGACCAAATGATTTGTGACACATTATAATTTTAGACTTGAAATTCATTTTAAATATTTTGATTCTTGTAATCTGAAATGGTCTTTTCATATCATTAAATGTTAATTACCATTTAAAAGATAAAGGCAACCAAACCTAGCTTATTAAACGTGAAAAGAATGTATTAGCTTGACTGTGAATAACCCAGCCTCCATCCGCAGCCCTGAATAGAAATTATTTCAACAATACAATCAATAGACGGGTTAATCAAATGGAATAATAAAAGGAAATCCAGTAGGGGATATCAAAGGTCTTCCTAAATGCCTTCTCCAGATTCTCCTTTCTAATATGAGAGGAAGGTCTGCGGGCATGTATTCTTTGAGAACCAGTAGTTCAACATGGTCAGACAAAGCCTTGGTCCTCTGAGGGTCTTCATCCATGTCAGTTTGTTTGTAAGTAACCTTTCCTGCTCCAATAAATCTGTCAGCCCACATCTGGGAGTCTAACATACCAGGGTCAGCTGAGATTCCACTGTACCAGAGTCAAGTGGACCCTGACAACATCCAAGGATGCAGAGAAGGATTCCAATATTTAAGCAGAGGTGTGGATGCATTTTTCACTGCTGAAAGATCAGTGTTTTGCTAAAATCATTCACTGTTGGAGGACAGTGAATGGACAGAGACTTGATCAATGATATTGCAAAGGTACCAATGAAGGGAGAAGTAATGGTACTAGGTGACTTTAATCTACCAGATGTGGATTGGATTAGAGTATTTCTTCTGAAAATCTGAAAAGAAGTAAAAAGATTGTGGATGTCTTTCAAGAAACATTGCACAGACAAATGGTGATAGAACCAATGAGGGTAAGTATTCACCAATGGAGATGGTATATCTAATGTCCGGGTGGGTGCCCATGTGAGCAGCAGTGATCACCAAAGTGCTGAGGACAGATTCGTGGAAAGTGAAAAAGCAAATATACTAAACAAATGCTTCTCTTCCATATTCATGAAAGAAAATCATTGAGAAGGGCCACATATGATTGACAAATATACAAGATATTTACAATCCCCCCCAAAAAACAAATGGAAATGGAGTAGATACCACACCATTCACAGAAGATGATGTTTTTGAACAGTTTGCAAAACTGAAAGTGGACACGGCCATGGGACCAGATGGGATACATCACAGAATAGAGCAAGACCTCAGAAAGGTTCTGGCAGGGCTTTTAACAATGTGTTTAAGAGATTTTTGGAAACGGGGAGGTTCTGCAGGATTGGAAAAGGGCTGATGTAATACCTCTTCACAAAACTGGTAATAGGGAAACTATAGGCTGGTAAGCCTCACCTCAGTGGCAGGAAAAGTAATGGAGATGCTACTAAAAGAAAGAATATTAGACTTTTTAGAATCCAATGGGTTGCATGATCCGAAGTGACATGGTTTTATCAAATGACGATCATGCCAGACAAATTTGATTGAGTTCTTTGTCTGGGTGACTAGAAAACTAGATCAAGAGCATGCGATGAATGTGATCTACCTAGATTTCAGTAAAACTTTTGATATTGTTCTTCATAAGAGGCCTATCAATAAACTGAGTAGCCTGGGGAAGGCTCTCAAGGTGGTGAACTAGAGCAGAAATCAGTTGACTGATAGATAACAGAAGGTAGTGGTAAATGAAATTCACTCAGAAGAAAGGAAGGTGAATAGTGGAGTACCCCAAGGATCAGTCCTGTGACCAGTCTTTGTGAGTGATATTGCAGAAGGATTGAAGGGAAAAGTTTGTCTTTTTTGCAGATGACATGGAGATTTGCAACAGAGTGAACTCCTCTGAGGGAGTGGACAACATGAGGACAGATCTACAAAAATTGGAAGAATGGTCTAATGTTTGGCCATTCTCCGATTTTATTGTGAAAAAGAGTCATGCACTTGGGATGCAGAATCCAAAGGAACTGTATGCGATAGGGGGAGAGAGGTTGGTCTGTGTGTACCAGGAAAGGGACCTCAGAGTGGTAGTGTCTGAGGATCTCAAGGTGTCAAAACAGTGTGACAAGGTGATAGCCAAAGCCAAAAGGATACTGGGTTCCATACAAAGAGGAATAACCAGCAGAAAGAAGGAGGTATTAATTTGCCTATACAAGTTGTTGGTGAAGCCTCATTTGTAATACTATGTTCAGTTTTAGAGACAATATCTCACAAAGAATATCTAAAGACTTGAACCAGTTCAGAGGAAGGCGACCAAAATGATTTGGTGCCTGAGGCAGAAGATGTATGAGAAAAGACTTGAATACCTAAATACTGTGGGCCCGATTTTCATTTAGGAAGACTATGCATCGCAGTGGCGCATAGCCTGCCCTCTGACCCCCTTTACCAAGATTTTCACTTCTACGGCAATGGAAATGAAAATCTGGGTTTGGTTGGACATGCTGGCAGCTGCCGAGGCTAAATGGGTAGCAGTGATTTTTGATGCTGCCCACTTAGCCTTCTGCGTCTTAAAGATAGGCTTAGCCCTTTCCTCCGTCCCTGCTCCACCTCGGAACACCCCTGACATGCCCCAATGCTAACCGCATAGCATCGGGACATGTTAGGGACTTAACTGGGATTGTTCTAAGGCATTACCTGTGTAGGTGCCTTTGGAAAATCCTAGTTAAGGAATTTGCACGGGTAACAAGGGCAATTAGCCGTGTAAATGCCTTCGAAAATCGGGCCCTGTAATATATAACCTAGAGGACTTGAGGGACAGGGGAGATATGATACAGGCATTTAAATATTTAAAGGGTATTAATGAACAAACCTTTTTCAAAAAGAAGGAGAAGTGGGAACTAGAGGGTATAAGATGAAGCTACAAGGAGATAAAAGCAATGGAATGCCCTCCCAATGGAGATGGTAGGGGCAAAGACAGTGAAGGAATTCAAAGTGGCATGGGACAGAAACAGAGGATGAAATCAAAACAAACTTAAATATCTTTTATCAAGAAATACAGTAGAGGGCATAGAGCGGCAGGTACCACACTAAACAAAGGTATAGAGGGGGATGACCTGCATGGAGCAGAAGGTACAATCACTCTGGCTATCTTACTGGGCAGACTAGATGGACCATACAGGTTTTCATCTGCTATCATAAACTATGTTACTAAGTTTGTTCTGCTCTGCCCCCTCTTTTGCTGCCTTGAGGGATTCATGCCACTCTTGCTCCTGCTGCTGCCTGGACTGGTCCTGCTGTCCTTTTACCCTCTTCTAAAAAAATGACAGATGCTGACATTCTACACTTCAATCCCACCGTAACCTCTCCCATACCTGTGACCAAAATGCCATAATCACAGGGCAACATTTATTCTCCATGAATTCTATGAATCTGGTTAAGAGCTGATGAGATCAGGGATCTAGTTTATTCTAGTCCAAAATTGTGACCATTATTTTGAAGTAGGACTAATCTTTAAATCTTGCTGCCACAGAGTCTGTAGTATTTTATTAGGATTCCCAAAATGAGCTCACACATTTCTGTAAGAAAAGAGACTTTATGACCTTAGGCACAAGTCAAGAATGTTTATCTGAACACTGTGGCTGATGTTCAAACAAATGGCCAACCACTATTACTACTACTTATCATTTGTATAGCATTGCAAGGCGTACACCGCATTATACTTAAACACATAAGAGGCAGTCCCTACTCACAGAGCTTTCAATCTATTTAAGACAAACAAACCAAACAAAAAGGGGGGTAGGGTAGTAAAAAAATTGTGAATGCTTTCCAAGGTGCATTACTTAGACAAATGGTGATGGAACCAACCAGGGAAAGCTCAATGCTGGATTTAGTGCTCATCAACAGTGATAGCATGTCGACTGTCCCGGTGGGTACCCCTGTGAGCAGCAGCGATCATCACACAGTGTGGTTTGAGATAAAAGCCAACGTGCAGTCCAATCATAGCAAGCTCAAAGTCCTAGACTTCAAAAACACTGACTTCGGTAAAATGGCCAAGTACCTGAAGGAGGAGTTGGCAGGGTAGGAGGGGATAAGGGAAGTGGAATTGCAATGGGCTAAACTAATGGTGGCAATAAAAGGGGCAACAGATAAATATGTAAGGAAAGTAAATAAAAACAAGAGGAAAAGGAAACCTATTTGGTTCTCCAAAGAAGTGGCTGCTCGAATAAAGTCAAAAAACACAGCTTTCACAAAATTCAAAAGCTTGCAAACAAAGGAACACAGAAAGGAATACAGGATCAAACTCAAAGAGACAAAAAGAGAAATAAGAAAAGCAAAGTCAAAGGCAGAGGAAAAGATGGCTAAAGATGTGAAGTGTGGCGACAAAACTTTCTTCAGGTATATTCGGGAGAGGAGGAAAATCAGAGGTGGAATTGCAGGACTCAGAAGTGCTGGGAACGGACTCGTGGAAAGTGACATTGAAAAAGCAAAATTGCTAAACAAATACTTCTGCTCTGTTTTTACTTAAGAAAATCCTGAATAAGGACCACCTTTGACTCCCAAATATAAAAATGGGAATGAAGTAGATACCACACCATTCACAGAAGATGATGTGTTAGAATAACTTGCAAAACTGAATGTGGACAAGGCCATGGGACCGAATGGGATACATCCCAGGATACTGAAAGAGCTCAGAGAGGTTCTTGCAGGGCCTTTAAAAGATGTTTTCAACAGATCCTTGGAAACAGGAGAAGTTCCTCAGGACTGGAGAAGGGCTGATGTGGTAACTCTTCACAAAAGTGGTGACAGGGAAGAAGTGACAAACTACAGGCTGGTGAGCCTTACCTCGGTGGCGGAAAAAGTAATGGAGGCGCTCCTGAAAGAGCGAATAGTGGACTTTCTCAAAACCAACAGGTTGCATGATCCGAGGCAACATGGTTTTGCCAAAGGACGATCTTGCCAAACAAATCTGATTGAATTCTTTGACTGAGTGACCAGAGAACTAATCAGGGGCATGTGATGGATGTCATTTACCTAGATTTCAGCAAAGCCTTTGATACTGTTCCTCATAGGAGGCTTATCAATAAACTCAATAGTTTGGGGATGGGTCCCAAGGTGGTGAACTGGATTAGAAATTGGTTGATTAACAGACAACAGAAGGTGATGGTAAATGGAGCTCACTCGGATGAAAGGAGGGTGATTAATGGGGTGCCCAGGGTTCGGTCCTGGGCCCGGCACTGTTCAATGTATTTGTGAGTGATATTGCTGAAGGACTGAATGGAAAAGTCTGTCTTTTTGCAGATGACATGAAAATTTGCAACAGAGTGGACTCCCCTGAAGGAGTGGATAACATGAGGAAAATCTACAAAAGCTGGAAGAATGGTCTAATGCTGGGCAGTTAAGATTTAATGCGAAGAAGTGCAGTGTCATGCACTTAGGAAGCAGAAATCCAAGGGAAATGTACGCGATAGGGGGTGAGAGGTTGGTGTGCACGGACCAGGAGAAGAATCTTGTTGTGATTACTTTTGAGGATCTCAAGGTGGCAAAGCAGTGCAACAAGGCAGTGGCAAAAACCAGGAGGATGTTGGGTTGCATACAAAGAGGAATTACCAGCAGAAAGGAAGAGGTGCTAATGCCACTGTATAAGTCGCTGGTGAGGCCTCACTTGGATTAATGTGTTCAGTTTTGGAGACCATATCTCACAAAGGATGTAAAAAGGCTGGAAATGGTTCAGAGGAAGGCGACCAAAATGATTTGGAGCCTGTGGCAGAAGCCTTATGAGAAGATACTTGAAGCCTAAATATGTACACTCTGGAGGAGAGGAGGGACAGGAGAGCTATGATTCAGACCTTTAAATACTTAAAGAGAATTAATGAACAAACAATCCTCTTCCAAAGACGGGGAAGCTGTAAAACTAGAAGGCATAACATGAAGCTGCAGGAGGGTAAATTGAAAGGCAATGTCAGGAAATACCTTTTCACTGAAAGGGTGGTGGATGCTTGGAATGCCCTCCCGATGGAAGTGGTGGGGGCAAATATAGTGACAGAATTCAAAATGGCATGGGACAGACACAGTGGATCCCTTTACAGCAAAAGGATAAAATCAAAATAAACTTAACTATCTAATTTCTCAACAAACAGGGGTGTCCTACACGGAGCGGTGGGTTCACCCCTAAACAAAGACATGGGGAGGGGTGACTTGCCATCTTACTCGCAGACTAGATGGACCATACTAGTCTTTATCTACCGTCATTTACTATGTTACTATATGTAGTTCTTGAGAGAAATGACTAAAAGACACATGGGTGTTAAACAGAGTAAGAGGTCAGGATCCACAAGTAGCCTCAAAGAGATGTTTTTTTAGCCTGATTTTGAATAGGGCCTGAAATGTAGCTTGATGTATTAACTCAGGTAGTCTATTCCAGGCATACAATTCAACAAGGTTGGCTGAAGCGCATCTGGAGTTGGCAACAGAAGAAAAAAGCGCAGTTAAGAGTGATTTGCCTGATGAACAGAGATAAGA
Organism: Ichthyophis bannanicus; assembly: GCA_033557465.1. Lineage (NCBI taxonomy): Eukaryota > Metazoa > Chordata > Amphibia > Gymnophiona > Ichthyophiidae > Ichthyophis > Ichthyophis bannanicus. Next base: position 1,033,356,079 of record CM066031.1, read on the forward strand.
GAGGAGGTCTAATGAGGAGCTGCAGAGTGAATGCACTTGCAGGTCAATCGGAGACGTTTGAACTGTATGCAGAAATGGATACTAGTGAAGCGACTTGAGAAGAGGGATATTGTAGCCTAGTGATTCTGGCTGAAGATTAGAAGTTTAAATATTGCCTCAAACAATTTTAAACATTAGAAACCAAACACATAAAAATAACTAGCTAGCAACAAAAGATAAAAGACATAAATAAAACAATTAGAGGTAGATTCTGAACCACCTTTAGCGGGGATGGATGTCTGGTTCAGATGTCCATCCCTGTTAAATGCCCGGGATCGAATCCCCTGCCCAAAGCTCCCCACACATACATAGGTGATGTGCGAGGAGCTCTGGATGGGGGTGGGCAGGGGTGGTGACAGGGAGGAGAGTGGGTGGGCCGAGGCAGGGCACACAGCCCGGATATACAGGGCTGATTCTGGTCACAGCTCTGTATGTCTGGTTCCACCAAGAAGACGGGGGACTTAATCCACCTCCAAGGTGGAATAAGTCCCCCTGGATGTCAGGGGATGGCGATGCTGGCGCACGGTGGAAAGATGAGAGTGTGCAGGAGATTCCCCACAACCCAACCCTGACCATAGAAGGCCCAATCAGGGGTCGGGCTGCAGGGAAAGAAGAGTTTGGTGGGTGGCTGGTGATCGCAGGTCCTTAATGGAGCCGCAGTGGCATGGCAATGGGATGGCATGCCACTGCCGCTCCATGCAGGAACATGGCTGAGTTAGCCGGGTAGTATGCCAGATGTCCGGGATCCCAGAATCGGGGCCCAGCCTGCATGTCCAGACCGGGCCTGAACATCCAGGCTAGTTGCACCTGATTCTGATCCCGCAGGGACTTCTAGCCCCTGCTGGTTCAGAATCGGGTGTAACTCCTGACCATCCTGATTCTGAACACCCGGATGGGCCAAATACATACAGCACGGAAGTGTTCTCATAGCCTAATATAAGAAGACAAATGATTATTATTAAGTAGGAGCTTGATGGGCAGAGTTCCATAACCTGAAATTGGCTAGCATGAAGAGCTAAGAGCACAGCAATATCTTTCTAATAGGCTTTTCTGAAGCAAATATGGTTCAACTAATGGCCTCAGAGTGCTGAGATCGTGTGCTTTTCCAAGAAATATCCTCTTTTGTCTTATGATGTGTCCTGGGCACTACTAGCCTTGAGCTACCACTGAGAAGGTGCATACTAAATTTAAAAAATGTATATATCAAATGTTGGCCTTCATATATCATGTAGTTCAACTGCTTCCTGACCAGCTCCAATATGTTTGAATCCCCAAAATCAATGAAGATATAATATTTTGTAAAGATTCCCAAAACGAGCTTGTAGGTTTCTATAAGAAAAGAGGTTTCATGACAAGGTGCTTTACGCTGATGTTACTGAGGTGATTCCCTACATAAAGCTTCTGCTGTGTTCCTCTCTGCTCTTTGCTATCACTGCTCCTTCCTAACATTGGTTATAGATGACCTAGGTGATCCACTATCACAAACTGACCTACCATGTCGTTCTTTTAAATTCTATGGGCACACTGCCTGGACCTGTTCTATCCCTATCTGCATTTAGTCTTTTCATACTCTCTTTCTTTAAAGTTAATTTCCCGTTTACAAGAGTGATTATGTGATTCCTGACTATGATGATGAAAAATGATTGCTTTGGTGACTTTGAGGTTGTTGTTCATCCCTATACCACTCTTCTTGCTTGATTACAGTCAGTGCCAAAGGGAGGTGATGCCAGTCTTCCTCTTCCTGCTTTACAAACTTCTCATTGCCTTAGGTCTTCCTTCCACTGTTGATGCTACTCTGTCTCCTTTGCTGTGCATTGGGGTATTCTTGCCTATCAGTACGTTGGGGAAACGATTGCTGCATCTCTTAGCCCCTAATTTTCAAATGCTCTAAAGGATAACATTTTGTAATCCAACAAACTGCATGCACTCAAGTACTTCAGGAGACCTTAGAGTATTGATGGCACTTTAAATGCTGACCTGCAACCAGGGTTCAATTCCCACTAGCACTCCTTGTGGCCTTGGGCAAGTCACTTAACCCTCCATTGCCTCGGAAGAAAGGCCTGGCAATCTACTTCCGGTGACACTGCCAAGAAAACCCAGGAGCTTCTGGGTCGCCAGGAGTCAGTACTGACTCGAAGGCACACATTGCATTTTTTTTTTTTTTTGCCTACTGTACCCACTGCCCACATCTTTGGGTTTAATCCTCCTCCACTGAACACTGGTGCCTGCACTTTTCATCCTTGTTGCCTTGGGGTGTTCCCATCATTGTTTGTGGTGCTCCACCCCACTCCTAGAATAAATGTTTCTTGGTCCTTGAAAAATGTTTTAAAAAGAGACACCCAGCGCACTGAGGTGTTTCTCCTTTGCCCTTCCCCTTGTATTTTGATGTATTCATGCCCACTGTCATAGTGCTCTTTGCCCCTCTTTTGGTCCATTGGAGGGTTGATGCCACTCTTTTTGCTGTGTTGTTCTTCAATCACTATCTTTGGAGATTGATGTCTTTCTTCATCGTCTTCCTCACTGTACCTTTCCTGGGGCGTTAGAGTCTTCATTCCACTGTCTTCAAAGTTTTTTCAATTTTCCATTATAGTACTTGCTGTTTTCTCAGCTTCTCTGGTTCAGATACTTCTTTTTCTTCTATTGCTCATGGCTTTTATATGTTGGAAGGCAAAGGCGTTTGAAGGCATTGAATGTGTTTTGGGTCTTGATGATGCATTTGCCTTGGCTGCCTTGCTCTGAAATCTGTCTCTGGTTGTTGATGCTAATTTTTCTTCTTCTGCAGTCCATCTTTTGGTGTCTTGGATCTTTATTCTACTGCTGTTGCTGCCATTTTACCTCTTTTGTGCTGCTTTATGGCATTCTTTCCTCCACCAGCTGTGAATGGCCAAGCACCGTCATCCATAAAGTCTTGAAAAAGCTATTTCTCTTTCAAACCTTTTCTTATCTCAGTGGAATGAGGTTTCCTGTGTTGATTCTAATTATCTTGTTGCCATTCTGGCAGTTCAAATAAGTTTTAGATTTGTGACCACATTCTCCTGGAAGCATAAGATTTCCCCCTCTTCTGATTTGCATCTGTTCTGAGCTTTCGCGAAGAGTCACAAATGAGCATTTCTCAGGCACATCTCTAGGGGAAGAGGTGCGAATGTCTTCATCACAGACCTAATCTTACTTGGAATTTCTCACTCAGTGGTTTATCACACCTGTTAGAATGGTATATACATACTTAATCAAATTATTTTATGATTTTTGAAACATAGAAGATCATGTGGATACCATATTAGCAGTTGGCCATGTTTGCTTAGTGGATATTTTTGATGAAACCAGCAAGGTGAAACCTATAGCCAAGGTTGGCGTCAAGATGAGCAGCTGCTATGGACTTCAGTAACATTTGTTCATTAAGTTTGACACTGAAAGTTATGAAGAACAATCAATTTCAGATAAGAGTTGGATACAAAAGTACTTTGGTTTTTTTTCTTAAGAATATAACATATTAAAATTCATGCTGATTTGGACTCAAAATATATATGTTGAGTTTTTTGGGAATGATGATGAAATCTCAGCGTGTGGCACAAAATTGTATGCTATTGTATTGAGCGCCCTTTTTCTCATTAAGAGACATAGGGGCATGTTTACTAAAAACCGCTAATTTGCGCGCCGCAAAATAGCACACTAAAAGCGGTACTTAAGAGCGCTTAAATGCCCCGCAATCGTGCGTGTCACCCCCGCACAGGTGCGCGGCACAATAACGGGCCCCGCACAAGTACGGGCCCGCAAATGTCCGATAGAGGCGTGGAACGGCTAACGAAGGGCGGAGGAAGGTTCCTGAGGGGCGGAGAGACGGGTTTAATGGGCGGGGAAGGGGAGGGGAGAGGCTCCCCGCACATTATCGGGGCCGAATCCCAAAGCAAAGGGAAGAGAAACCATTTCCGTCAGCAATGTACAGCAAAATCGGGGAAACCTGCAAAACGTGAGCAGTGTGATACATGTGCACAGCACAAAAGTGAAAATAAAAATAGAAAGTGACCACAACAAAAATATCACAAATAGTAATACAGCTGGGGAACAGTTATAGTAATGGGCAAATATAGAAAACACACCCAGGAAAGCTCCAGAAAGAAGAAATGAATATTGGAAGGGTCTACGGAGCGGAGACTCATCCAAAACAAATGTCCTTTTTGGAGCTTTCCTGGGAGTGTTTGCTATGGTTGCCCATTAATATCACTTTTGCCCAGCGTGGTGATATATTGTCCCCCAGTGTCTTTGGTCATTTCCGGGGTTTATGTGCACGTTTGTCACCAGACAGAGTGCATGTGCCCACAGTAAAAATGCGTAGAGCAGGGTTTGTGACTCCATCCTGCCAGGTATACTACCTCCAGGGGCTGCATTGTTTCTGTGGCCATAGTGTGGTGCAGCAGACAGAGCCAGTACCTCTAGGATCAGAAGGTCAGAGATTCAAATCCCAGCTGGGGCATATGCCAGCCCAGCCCCTATATTTTACCCACCACTAAACAAAGATAGCACAGACACTCCTGTATTGCAGGGAACATAAGCATGGGGAAAACACCCATATTTTACACAACACTGCAAAAACACAACAACAATGGGCATTACCTACAGCCAAATCCCCCAAATGCAGTCCCGTACGGCCACATTGCAATCTGGTCATCTGCTGTTTCTGAGAGAAGCTCATGCCAGCATGTTGGCGGACGAGTACATGTGGTGCAGGGGGCAGTGGCTGCTAGCCACAGAAGACAGAGGCCTAGCCATGTGCAGGCTGGCACAGTCCACTGCAACAGACAGGCCCTGCCGGATCCACAGTCATGGACGTTCCAGGGAAACCAGCCAATCTGTGGCTACACGGTGGTGCAGTGCACACAGACAGTGCATGCAAGAACAGAAGGTCACAGGTTCAAAGCCCAGCTGGGGCTTCTTCTGCCAATCCTAGCCACATATTTTTCCCACACCTACACAGTGATAGTAAGGACACACCTTTCGTGTCGAGGACATATGCAATGGTAATACGTCTATCTTTTACCCCACTGAGCACAGACACCATGAACAGGGGCAGTACCTAGAGCAGACTCTCCCAAATGCATTCCTGGTGTGCCACACACCAGTCAGGTTCCATGCTGCCACTCATACAAATGCCTGTGCTGTATATCTATGCACCACCCCCATGGCATGTAGATATAGCTCATGCATATTCATGAGGGACAGCAGGAAAACACGAACAGTGTGATGCAGACCTGGACTGGGGTTTGGAATCTCTGCCGTAAAGCAACAGCCAACAGGGGCAGACACACCCACACCCACACCCACACCCACAGGCCCCATTGGCCAATGTCTCCTGGAGAGGCAGAACAGTGGACCCTGCGTACATCTCCCAATACTAGCACCTGCATACCTTAGCAATGTCACCCTACACCTGAGGTATACGGTACACATCTCTGAGACATTTGCTAGGAGTACTGGCAGATAGATATCCATACGTTACGCACATACTGCTAGTTGACCCCATCAGGACAATCTGTTAGGTGTTTGCGGGGCGTGCTCCAGGACTGGCCTTTGACGGTGTTTACCACCCTGGGGAGTGACCCCCAGCAGTACTGCGTACCATATCCATGCCTTGCCGTGCCTAGGACAGGTTTGGTGGCCAAGGCTAATTACCTCCTCAATAGTAGCACCATGCTGGCATAGGTGTGGAAGTGTGTGTCTGTCTATACAGTGGGTGCTGGCTGCAAGCCCCTTCCACAGCCCACACTGCCAGCACTGTTGCCAGTATTGGCCTGCTAATGTGCATAATGAGTAGCAAGGGACCATGGGTATATCTCAGACAGGGTGGGCTGACCAGGATGCAGCTGCACAGGGCATAGGGCACTGGCAGGGACATGGTAGTGCCCGGCCACCACCTACACAGACAGGGGGACCTCTGTATGTGCTGCTGGGGGATCACTCTCACCCTGAGTGTGTAGTGATGGCAGCATGGCTAGGCACACCCATAGTGCTGTATTGTGTTTCTCTCATGTGATATATATGGGTTTCCTGTCGGGGTGTTTTCACTGACTTATCTGCTTGTGTGTGCTGCCACCCCAGTTGTGGGTGCATGCATTTCCATCAGGACCAACCAGCAGACTGAGCACAGATGGTATGTGTCTTGATGGAGTGCCTTGCAGTGGCCGATGGCTTGCTGCAGGAGAATATCAGATAGTGGTGGGGTGCATCTATGAATAGCCAGTCCTAATGTCTGTCTGATATTGTGTTATGGATGTGTGTGGAGCTGCTTGGACGGGGGGGGGGGGGGGGGGGGGGGGGGGGGGTGTGTCTACTTCCCCAGCAGGACTGGGGGTTGATGGTTGGCTCTACTGCCATGGGGAGGGGGGGAAAGGATAGTATGGGGATCTGTTGGTGGGAGACCCTGTTTTATCCACTGGGGGGTGTTCCACTAACTGTGGCAGACAGCGATCTCCAAGATGTTTATACAGCACCTACCTATTTCACAGATTATTGCTGCTTTGGAGCTCTGGCATGGCCGCATTCAGCCATGCAAGGTGTTGTGCACCTGGTCCTGGGCGCATCATCACGCACTCAGGGTGGGCATAGTAACCGCACAATGTGATGGTGTTTAGCTACTCTTTGCCGTTTGTCCACCCACTCAGGACACCCTACCAGGCCGAGGTGCTGTGTGGGTGCACAAGGACACCTCCCCCTACCAGGCCGGGTAGCTTTAGGGGTGCAGTTCCCATCTTGTGTGCATCTGTGGACAGCTGATTTGCATGTGCAGTGCATCATGGGTACGGGTGGCCTAACCCTATCCTGTTTACACAAGCAGACTGTCTGTGATGTGACGTGCAGGCTATCTGCAGCCAGGCAGGAGCTTGCTTATAGCTATGGAGGTGTAGCCCAATGGTTACCCCACTGCCTGTGCAGCCAGAAGTCATGGGTTCATACCCACAGTGGGGTTCTGTGATAGGGTTTTCCAAAGCATGTTTTACATTTACTGTACATATGTTGATGCCTGCAATAACACCCTCAGCGTACTGTACCCATAAGGTGCCTCTGAGGGTGCTTTATTGGGTGCCTTATAGGGCACTTTATGGTTGGCATCCATATAGGGTGCACTATACATTATCCTGTGTCGCAACATACATGCTGCCCTATAGGGGACATTCTAGGGTGCCTTGGCGGACGGTGCACTGTAACATGTGCCTTATGGTCCGCCTTATGTTAACATGCTGTGAGAGTGCGTTTGCTAGTAGTTATCACAAAATAGAATTAAAAAGCATCCTACAACATAAAATATACTGCCTCAGCTAGCCTTTTTCAATGGGCATTGTGAGGGATTGAACCCCTGGTCCCTGCACCATTGGTCAGTGTCTTAACCATTGTGCTGTGGCTGTGTTCCTTTGCTTTGGCATCAGTGCGCCGCCTTGTGGCCATCAGCACGCCGCATCCTGCTGCCCACAATGAACAGTGTGCTGCCTTATGCCGCCCCACAATGAACAGTGCGCCGCCTTATGCCGCCCCAATATGAACAGTACACCGCCTTATGCTGCCCCACAATGTACAGTGCGCTGCCTTATGCTGCCCCACAATGAACAGTGCGCCGCCTTATGCTGCCCCAAAATGAACAGTGCGCCGCCTTATGCCGCCCCAAAATGAACAGTGCGCCGCCTTATGCCGCCCCAAAATGAACAGTGCGCCGCCTTAAAATTATTTTGCCTCCTGACACACATTTCCACATTCAAGGTGGTGCCTCAGCCAGCCTTTTTGGGCTGCACACACTGGGGGATTGAACCTGTGGCCCCTGCACCATTGGTTATTGTCTTCACCGTTGTGCTACGGCTCTGTTCCTATATATGCCCAGCTGCGCCCCATTTAGCCTTCCCACGCGCTAATGTGGGCCCCGCACATTAACGCGACGTGCACACGTACGGTCGTTTTTTTTCCTTTTTCGGCCTGAACCGCCCACTCCTTATATGGCACAGGCACACTACCGCAGCCCCGCACATTAGGAATGTTTAGTAAACATGCCCCATAATTTATTTATTTATTTATTTATTTAACATCTTTTATATACCGCACTATTTATAATCAGCGCGGTTTACATAGAACAATAAAACAGATAAGATACATATTATCTGTTTTTTACATGGAACAGGGACAAAAACTTGGGTAACCGGGGTAATTATTTACAATGAATAATAGTAATTGAACTATTTACATATGGACGGCTTATTGTATGAAGAGAACTTTGTTAGGATGAGAAAGGGGTGAGAGGTGTTACTGGGTTGGCAGAGGTTACGTGTTAAGAACGGGATTGTTGCTATTTATTAATGCTGTAATGAGCTGTGAACTTGATGTTCATAAGGATTAATAGCCATAAAATATTGAAATTTTTTTTGAATGTTTGAAAGAGGAGCAGTTTCTATAATAGTTTAATTCCTGCAAATTGTTCGTATAGTGTATGCAACCAGTTTTTGCAGAGGAGGCAGTGTAGATTTCTGATTTATTCAGTGCCATATTAGCCTACCAGGCCAATAAGAAATAAGCTTTACTTTTAAGAGAACATTCCTCAAAGTTTAATATTTCTGTGCCTGTGACTTCTTTTAACAGTCTTTCTTTGGAGTCATGAGGTGTTTGTGCATTTGTTTGGGCAGCTTTGCCACTCGGGCTGTTCTTGCAACTGCTGGTGAAACTTTGCTTCTCTCGTGTCATCTTGAAATCGAAAGAAGCCTGCAGTGATCATCATTTTGCAGTTAATACTAAGGGGTATGTTTACTAAATCGCATTAGTGCAGTTCGCGTTAGTATCCGTGTTAATAAGACAAACCCCCAAATAAGGAAATAGGCGGGACAGCGGAAGACGTAACGCGCGTTACAGAACCAACGAGCGATACGTGACGCGTTAGAGGAGGCACCGCGCGTTAAGCATAAGAAGCCACGCAGACATACCTAGCCCATACAGAGCTGTAGCACAATGGTTACTGCAGTGACTGCTGATACAGGCAGCATGGGTTCGAGTTCCCAGGGTGCCAGATGCAGAAGGCTGGCTGATGCAGCATCCTGTACATGATACAGTGAGGGAGGGGGCATATATTTGTACTCATTTTGGAGGGGTGCAAGCAAACACACCCACACATTAGATAGTGAGTGAGGGGGCAGGTATATGCCAATTTTCCTTTTGGGGTGCAAGCCAACACACCCACACGTTAGCTAGTGCGTGAGGGGGCATGTATATGTTGCGTCTGTGTTGTAGGGGTGCAAGCAAACACACCCACACATTAACTAGTGAGTGAAGGGGGCATGTATATGTTCTGTCCTTCTGGGGTGCAAGCAAACACACCCACACATTATATAGTGAGTGAGGGGGCATGTATATGTTGCGTCTGTGTTGTAGGGGTGCAAGCAAACACACCCACACATTATATAGTGAGTGAGGGGGCATGTCTATGTTCACCTGCCTTCTGGGGTGTAAGTAAACACAACCACACATTGTATAGTGAGTGTGGGGGCATGTATATGTCTTGTATGTGTTGTAGGGTTGCTAGCATACATACCTGACCCATACAGAGCTGTAGCACAATGGTTACTGCAGTGACTGCTGATACAGGCAGCATGGGTTCGAGTCCCCAGGGTGCCAGATGCAGAACGCAGGCTCATGCAGCACCCTGTACATGATACAGTGAGTGAGGGGGCTTGTCTATGTCGCTGATTTTCTGTAGGGGCGCTAGCAAACACACCCACACATCATATAGTGAGTGAGGGGCCCTTTTTCTTTTTATTGTATGTGCTGTAAGGTTGCTAGCAAACACAACCACACAGTGGTGTACCCAAAGTTGCTGCAGAAGGCACCCCATAACGCACAACATAGGCCACACTACAAAGTGGAGTGTCCACTGAGGCACATCAAAATGTCCCCCATAGAGCAGTCCATAAGGGAACATAAAGGGAGCCAGAGAAGGTGACACATGGTGCACCCTATGACGCTCAGTATGGTAATATCATGCTTGAGAGGCTGTCGCTGGTAGCAGTCCTGCGTATGTAAAACATATAATGTGGCAGACACCCCTATAAAAGGAGTCCATTGTGGGTCTGAACCCATGACTACTGGCTCCACAGGCAATGAGTGACCCACTGGCCTGCAGCCCCATAGCTGGTAACCACCCCCTGGCTGTCCACTGAAGGGCGGCAGGACACCACACAACTGTCCGCTGTTGTGGCCTGGATCCGTACCAATGCAGGGATCCCTATGGGTGACACTGCACATGCAGACCAGCAGTCCACAGATGAACACAAGAAGGGGTACGTACCCACATAGCTCCCTGGTATGGTACGGTGAAATGACTGTGTGCGTCACTGCACATAGTAGTAACAGACAGTATCCCAACAGGGTGCCCCAGAAGAAGCTAGGAAATGTGTCAGTGAAGGCAGACTGATCATCAGCACAATGGGTATGAAACTGCCTGGTGGTGCAGGGTCTGTGAGTTCAATCCACCCTGTGTGCCCAAAGACCAAGGCTGCCTGCAGCAGTGCCCTCCGCAAACAGTAGTCACACATATGTTGAACCAGTCAGCCCCCTGTCTAAAACCATTGAGAAACCCCATATTTTGTTCGGACAGAAAGAACATGAGAGGGAGGAAAATATACCCACCACCCCTCGTTGGGAGTGTCCGTGTAAGCATGAGAGGTGCAGCACCCAAAGGTAGAAAACACTGTGAATCTGCAGCAAGAACCGGGTGTGTGAAATGTACGAAGGTAAAGATATACACAAATCATGTAATAAAGGAAAGCCAACGTCAAACTGTAACAGAAACAATGCATGGGACAACCCAATTGCCTTGCCATTGGAATTCAACATCAAACAGCACCAGGACATGCTTTGTGTGCCACAACTATGGGCCCTGTACCAAGTGGATGTGTCCCTGCAAGGTTGGCGTATCTGTGGATGGGTGTGCGTCATGACTCCTACACTAGATCAGTAATATCATAGGTAGTCTAGTTTGTATGTCCAACAAGTTGTGCTGGCAAACACCCACCCACAGGGATGTAACTTGAAGGTGTCACATAGGGTAACCCCATGAAAGCCACACCAGAGGACAAAGGCTAATGTTCACTGTCTGGCACAGCACCCTATAGGGCTTTTCAGAAAGCACCACATAGGGCATGTTACAGGGACCATGAGGAGTCATTGTGCGGAGTCTGCAGTGTGAGGGCGTTGCTGTTAGCACCAATGTAAAGCAAGATAAGAATACGCCCCCCAAGGTGCTCACAATGAACCACTGTGTGTTAAAACCCATGACCCACGGCCCCACCCCCAAGCATGGAAGCAACTCTATGCTTATATTGCCAGTGCACACAACAAAGTCACAATAATGAGGTGGCCAGCCCCTGGAGCAAAACTGACAGATGACCCAAGCACCCGAACCAAACCCACAGAAGTTGCACCATGTACATGCAAGGGCTGCCTGACAAAGAAACAAAGCAAGGTCTCAGCAAACAAGGGCATATGGCAAACACAATCAAGACCAAGGTCATGATCATTACCAAATATAGAAGGCCCATAACATCACTGGCAAAAGCAAATGCAAGAACAAACATACTATGGTTATTGTGCGCAAGAAAATGAAGATATCCGTAACACCTGAAACCAAACCCCCTGCCTGTGCACTGAGGGGCGCCATGTCGTCACCCAAGGTGCCTGCTGGGGTGCTAAGGATATGGGAGTATGCAACAGTACCCATGGTGCACTGCAGATGCCCAGCAGCAGTCCAGAGATGACCATAGGAGGGGGTAGGCGCCCCCACAGCGCCTGGGCCGGAAGGGAGAGAGGAATATGTGCGCCACTGCCATAGATCACCAAACGACAGTAGGCCAACAGTGTGGCCAAGAACAAGCAGAAATGGTGTACCAGTACAGTGTGAAGACAGGTGTCCAAAGTGAACCCAAATATGCGGTAAATCGGGATAGGAGAGTGCTCACAGAACTGTGGCCCATTGAACAATATGCCACGTTGCATCACAAATGGTATGTTTGCAAAGGTCAGTGTGCCCTAGAGGCTACAAGGTGTGCCTGGAGGGCCTGCAGGACCTGTGTGGAACAGAGACAGATGTAGCACAAACACCACCTACAGCACACAGTAACGACAATGAACAGTTGACTGTTGGATGGCAAGCAGGGAGTTAAGGGAGCCTCAAACATGACAGCATCACACGTGTATGGCAGCAGCGCAGACAAACATGCCGGGAGCAACAGCATCACAGCAAAGGGTCTTGGCACCCTGGTGTACCGGAAAAAAGGTGTGTGGCAGGTGAGGAGAATAGGTGCCCCCCAGTGGAGGGTGAGGTGGCCAGAGAGGTGAGCAGGACATGCAGAGCAGGCACAGGACCAACAAGCAAAAGGAGATGCTATGTAGACAACGGTAGTAGGGTAGGATATGGGGCAACAGTCCACAGCAGCATACATGACACCTCACCACACCATGATGCAAATACATGGACCAAAGGATGGACAGCAAATGTGATCACTCCAAAATGACCAGACAGGTAGCAGAAGCCAGGAGACCAGTGTTACAGCGACAACAAGCATCAGCGCGGGAAAGACACAGGAAAAGAGGAACAGAAAGAGTGCAAAGCTATGACCACTCTCATGGAAAGCACTGGAGAAAAGAGCTGACCTGAAAAACACACTGAGGCACACAGAAATGGATGCAGACAGGACCACATCATGCCAACATCAAAGACTACAGCTGCGTGTCAGGAGATAGAACCACAGAGCGTAGGCAAAATGCAGTACACATTTGGAGGGGGGGGTCCACAGCCCACAACACAGTCCACAGGTGGGATGGAAGACACAAATTAACAGGTCCACACACACACACACACACACACACACACACACACACACACACAGCAGGAGATAAAATGTACTGTAAACAACATGCAAGTGATCAGGGAAGTGACACAAGAGGGGTGGAATTGGATAGCCCAATGGAGGCCCATTTGGATGGGCTGTGGAAAGGGCCACTGGACTAAAAGAGGAGCATGTCAATCACCAACCAGTCCAACATTGTTGCCTGTGTCCTGTGTGAAAAGATGCAGATATCAGGTAAGGAACTGACACACACACCCACGACACCTGGGGGACAGAAAGGAGACACACACATAAAAACAGCCACACACAGAATGCATAGATAGCACCACATGACGTGGCCACAACACTGAGCACACTTCACATGGACCACAGAAGTAGATGACAGTGAAGACCACGGCACCATCCCAATATGAACATGTACATGCACATGACACGCATACACCGCAGGGGCCAAGAGCATGTGCAGCAGCGGTGGCATACCTAGATAACAACTAACGAAAGGCTGAGAGCAATAGGCAAAATGCAGAATAAGCAGGCGGTGTCTGTCCACGAGGATGGAAGGCGAGGGCCACCTGAAAGGTACACCAGTGGCCTGAATGGGAATGTTACTGTCAGCCAAAAGCACACAGAGCCCCAATAGCAGATCCAAACAACGATGCACGGCGGACATCACGACGTCTGCATGGGTAGCTGTGAGAGGAACATGTCCACAGTGCAGTGTGTCCTGCGGAAACACAATGTTGATGTACATTGCATCACCATCAAAACTGTGACCCATCTGAGGAACATATATGACACCTGTGCACAATGTACAGTCGCCCACCAGCGGAAGGTAACAAATGGATGATGGAACCCAATTGGAGAGGGGGCCAAACACATCCCTACAACACACATAGGCAGGGTGGCGCATAAGGAATGGCCATGTGGACAGGTCACTAATAATCAGGAACATACACAGTGAGATAAAGTACGCATGCACGAAGCCCAGATGTTCTGCCCCCCAACACTGAACGTCAAATGTAGACACACAGCACATCACATGCATGAGTGGCACATATCTGTCAAATGACCCATTGCCAGTGGCTGATCAACCTAGCAACCGATTTTACACTGACCTGTGCAAGAGTACACACACAGCCGCACAAGATGTGTGCAAGATACAACATGCAGACCCCCAAGATGTGAACAGGTAAAGGCCACCTCTGTGACCTATGGAAGCGAAGGGTGAAGGAGCAGTGGTCCAAATACATGTGCAGCACGATAGGAGCAGTGGAGAGAATACAACATATATGTGACCAGATGTGACGACTGCCATGCAATTCCCACTACCCTGCAACTCACCCGAGCCAACAAGAAAGCTGCATATATGAACACACACACCCCACATGCAGCACAGCCTCATGCAGCATTATAAGGCAATCCGGGTGGGCCTGGAACACAGAAGCTCATCCTGTGGAGCCAAGAACAGGACAGAGATATGGAGGCATCAGATGGCAGTGCTGCACAATCCACACACCACCTAACACATGACTAACCCAGAGACACATCCCCAGCACACCCATAACTTACAGGTAAAGATCTCCTCGATTAGATGCTGCCTGGCTGCCATCCCCGCATGTGTGTCACCATGGCCAGGTGCAGGAGGGCACATAGGATCTGGGCCGAGATCCTCATTAATTTCGACAGGAACATTGTGCCTGAGAGCAATGTTGTGGAGGATGCAACAGGCTATGATGATCCTTGCCACAGTCAGCGGTTCGTACTGTAAGGCCCCGCCAGTCCTATCCAGACACCTGAAGCGACTTTTGAGGACGCCAAAGGTGCGCTCAATCACTGAGTGACTGGAGGCATGAGCCTCATTGTACCGTAGCTCTGCACCTGTCCGGGGGAGACGCACAGGGGTGAGCAGCCAGGTGCGACACCCATATCCTGCATCACCTGCAGAAAACAATGGTGCAAATTCACATGCGTGCTGAGCCAATAATGGAATGACAGACGTAGCGATTCAGAACTGGACAGCCGAGAGGCCATGCACACACATATGAGGCAAATGAAGTGCACACAGTGGTAGCGCAGCAGAGGCTTCGAGGCCAGTGGCAAATGACCATGACATGCTGATAGTGGCAGTGCACACCCATGTAACCGTGACACATGACATGTGCAAGAACTGGTTCACCAAAAGCACTTGTGGGAGGTGTGAGGCAAGGTGCTGGACATTGTCAAATAGCGACCGGGGGTGCAGGGAGGCACAGGTGTGCAAGTAGGTGGCTGCCCAGACCTGTCGCATACACAGCACCAGCCACAGGGATACATTGCGTGGGTGGTGTGGGGGAAGCAAACGGCGGTGGTGAAAGGGAACTCCGAAGACGGTGCCCAGACATGCAGCAGACACGTGTGATAGTTAAATGGGCACCAGCACATCCCCTGGCGAGCCCAAAGCATGGCCAGAAAGATCAGGCCGTGCACACAAAATGGGGCCCATGAGGGTGGGTCTAGGCCCACCCCACCAGCCTGCCTAACCAACATCCATGCAAAAGATGGGCTAGCCAAGTGACTGACACCACCGGGAGACATGGGTACAACTGCCAGTGCAGTATGCCTGTGGACGGATTTGCAGGCCATGGCTAGGATGCATATGTAGCTCACAGGCATGGAGGGGGGACACAACATATGCAGCCCGGTCGCACATATGCAGCCCGGTCGCACAGTTAATCTGGAAAAAGAGGGCAAGTGCATGGAGAAACAGACACCACACTGGCCTGCTGGGACACACATGTGCGAGCAAACCAACACACATCCTAGACAGAGAGATGTTTGTGACGAAACATATGTCTAGGACCAGGACACCAGTGACATGGCATGAGGTTGTGAGCCACACCCAACAGTGCACTCCCAGAAATACCGCTGCAATGTCAGTCAACCAGTGGAGAATGGTGACAATGCAGTAGATACACCCACCTACAGTGGGCGCATGTCAAATACGCGGAATACCCACCCAGCAGGACGTAGTCACCAAACTGACCAGTCTCAAACTGGTCAAACACTGCCGAGTTCTGCAGGATATAGGAGTCATGGGCAGACCTTGGGAACCGCGGAACCACATTCAGGATACGCATACCTGCATCACAGACAACCTGCACATTGAGGGAATGGAAGTGTTTGCGGTTGCGGTACACAACCTCCCTGTCGTGTGGCGGGACAAGGGCAACATGTGTGCAATCTATAGCGCCCATCACGTGTGGGATCCCAGCAATCCTATGGAATGCCTGTGCCAGGGCGCCACTGTTGCCTACCGTTGGGAATTGCTATGTAATTCCCAACCCGGCTGACCATGGCACGCAGTACCTGGTGGAGACAGCGGGAGAAGGTGGGTCTACTCATCCCACCCACTGCTGCCACCGAGGATTGGAAACAGCCAGAGGCAAAGAAATGTAGGGCAGCCAGGAGCTTAGTCATACCCGGTATAGCATGTGACCGGGCAGTCAGGGGCTCAAGGTCAGGTCTGAGGTCCTGATAGAGCTCCCTAATGGCCCCTGTGTCCAGCCGGTAGAGGGAGAATACCTGGCCCTCTCGCAGGTCCTGGAGCAAGACCCTGGGCCTGTAGAGATGCCACAGGCATTGTTGTACCTCAGCATGCCTATGGCGCCATTGGTCAACCACACCCTCCTGTGCAGGCCCCACAGCTGCAGGCCTGAGTTGCAGTGGCAGTGCACCTATGCCCAGGGCACCAGCCCCAGGAACAACATCTCCCTCCTCCTGTAAGAGCAGGTCTGCCAGCTCAACCAATGCAACCACTGCACCACCTGCATGCGCAGTTTGAGCCATGATAGACAGAGTTAGGAGGGTAGCAGGGCTAGAAATAGTGGTGTGGGTGGGGATGGACACCACATGATTGCCACTCACCTGGGGAAACAGAATGTTCTGGACTCCAGTAATCAGACGATGTACCTGTATGAAAGTGCAGCGCGCGCCGCTCCGCGCGGTCATATAATGCAGCCGAGGACAGTCATCCACGTATCACACTTATGTAGGTGAGTCCGAGTGATGTCGCAGGGTGTATATGAACTGCGTATCACACCGGAAGCCACACCCAGAAGCCAATGCAGGGGTGACATAAAATACATGTGCCCATGAGCAGGCAATGGAAAACGCATTGCGACGCACGTCACACCACGTGCAACGTCAGAGTGCGATCGCGTACGTTTCACGTAGTGCTGTTTCAGCCTACGCTACCACTACGTTGCAGATAAACATAACCCTACCAAAGGAGGGTACATGTGCACCAACCTTACCCAGAACGAAACTGCCCTAGCAGAGATGTGTAGGAGGGATCCGTGACTTGTTCAGTAATGCCTACACGCACACATATGATGTCACTTCCGGCGCGTAGCACGGCGCGGAGCAATGCGCGACGGAACGTGCCTCACGGTACATGTGGCTCAGCGGGTACCCAACGCCCCGCGAGCCACACCCCATGATAATCTATATATAGGTTTGGCACTGTATGGCTAACCCCCTTGCAGAAACATACTGAACAGTATGGATATTGCACAGACACAGGACCAGGGACATCCCCAGGACAAGCCCACACATCCAGCTTCACCAGCCACATCTCCACAGGAGGTGGTTGCAGGACCATCTGGGATTCATCAGGCTCCAGGTGGGCATAGAGGTGGCAGGCCACGCCAGGCCAGGGTCCCTGTCCCGGATGAAACACGGCGCCAAGCCATACGCTTCAGCCAGCAGGAGAATGACCTCCTGCTGGCCACTGTACTTGAGTGCTACGACCTCCTTTTTGGGTGGCAGAGTGCCACACTCACCATTGCCATGCGGGCAAGGGCGTGGTCAGAGGTCCAGGCAGCGGTTGCAGCAGCTGGGGGACCACAACGCGATGCTGAAAATCTCAGAAAAATATACTGTGATATCAAAAGGCATGTGAGGGCCGAGCTGGTACGTGAGCGAAGAGGGGCCCAAGGCACTGGAGGGGGACCAGCATATGTGCCACACCTCAGTGAGCTGGAGAGACGCCTGGCTGATCGGCTCGGGACAATGTATGTGCACGGACTCCCTGCAGCATTGGACACGGCCCACCCACAAGCAGGTAAGGGGGGAATGCAGACCAAAGTGGGAATGTAGCACGGTCACATGGTGCGAGACTAGAAAGAGGGGGGGCAGTAAGTGGCTGTCCTGCACGAGGGGGATAAATGAGACACAGTGTGACCAACCATTCAGGAGCCACGGTGGGTGGGGGGGGGCCTATGTATGAGTGGCAGTGGGTGGTAATATGCAGTGAATGTGATACCGTGCATGGGTGTATGCCCCATAATGACAGCAGAGGGTGATGACATGTTGCATGCCACACATGGCTGGCCTGGCAGGACCACTAGGGCCACACGTGTAAGGGGATGGCCTACGCGACGACACACTTCACCCTCTTGGGACATGCTGAGTGGGGTCAGGCTGAGAGTGACGATGGCCTTGGCTGGGGTTTGCGTCAACACACAGAGGTGTGGGGGGGGGCCTCAGGGGGCGGACCACAGGGGGCACCTGCATGGGGAGTGCACAAACATAGTGGGGTGCCACGACAGCCATGGCTCAGACACACGTGGATCAGTAACCCACGGTTGCCTTAGGGGGTATGTGATGGGGTGGGCAGACAGCAAAGAGCACCCACTGACGTATGTATCCCTGTGGCACCCAGGTGATCCCCGCGCCATCGACCAGGAGGAGGAGCCACACGCGGTGGCAGACATGGCCCACCAAGCCCCATTGACACTGGTGCGGAGTCCAGCAATGTGTGCGTGGAGAGCGAGGATGCACCCCTTGGTGATGGGGAAATGGACGTCCCCGACATAACGGATGGTGGCACACCAATCAACGCAGGGGACACTGGGGACGTGCCTGTGGATGTGCGGGGGCAACAGAGGAATGAGGCACTGGCTGCTGTGGTAGATGTCATTGCACAGATGCAGGCCCACTCTGACGCAGCCCACAGAGATGCTGAGGGTGAGTGTCCTATCCTGCTATGGTAGATATGGACCCGAGCAAGTGTCGTTGTTTCCCACAGCTCACATTGTACTATGTCCTCTCCCCACAGGTATACGGCATGCCTTGCGCATGGTGTCCCGGACACAACGGCGCCAACTGCATGTGCAGAGACGCCTCCAGCGTACCATGTCGGCACTCCTGGGACATGCGGACCGCATGGCCGCGGCATGTGAGAGAATGGCTGCCGCACAGGAATGTATGGCAGCAGGGAGGGGGGCAGGAAGCCCTCCTGTACAGCAGCCACAGGGGCCACCACCGCGTGCAGCAGCAACAGCAGCAGGGGGCGGCAACCGCCATGGGGTGGGCGGGGACGTCCAAGGGGTGGCAGGGGGAGGTCTAAATAAACGGCCACACAGCTGGTCAATGATGGTGACATGTGCTTTCTGTCTCAATTATTTGCATGACAATCACAACCCCACCCCACCCCACCCCCAGCCCCGTGGGAAGGTGACGTTGCGAACCCCAAGATGTCATTCACCACTGTCCCCAAACCCTACAGCCATGTCCACCATGGGTATGCTGCCAATCACAGAGGCTGCACTGCTGGTCTATCAATGCCATGTCGTGGTGGCGTGCAATGTGCCGTGGGTGCCCAGGGACCCCATGGGCCAAAACCCTATTGAGTCCTCAGCCACCATTGGTCTCTGTGCCGGTGTGGGTGCACTGTATGTCCTGCATGGGGAGCCACATTTGCCGCTCACAGCGTCCTCATCAAGCACAGTATGTACACTGTACATGTGACATACCCAGGTTTACAAGCTCCCGCAGACATCCAACCAGTCACACATGTCACACATTACCACTGTGGCCCCCCGAGCACAGCCATGCATCTGTCACCACCCTAGGATCACCCCCCCTGTAATGGCTACCCATCCCCTGTGCACCAGTGGCCTCCATATACACCTACACCCCGTGGGCCCCCATCATGGCACATCCTACTAACACATTGTTCCCCTGGAGCTACATCCAGCAACTGTCATCGGTCGCACCATCCGCACTGCGCCCCTCACCAGCCACAGTCACGCAACACTGTGCCACCCTCCTGGGCATTATCCCGCTAGGGCCCTGTCCCTACCCTCTACTGTGGCCACGCCCTGACCACTACACCCCTATGGGTGGTACCAACACTGGACCAATGCACTCCACTGACGATATGCTCTTGCACCCCCTGTGCACAGCCAGTACACCCGTACCAACATACGGCAGTGTGGTCCTACGTCCCACAGCAGATAATTGACCCATCCTGTACCGTTCCCCATTACCACCCTGCATGCTGGTACACGTGCTTTCCACACCGACAACATTTGCCAGGCACTACAGTCACACCTCGCCATACCGCTCACCTTCCCCTCTCCCCTCAGGCGCCAGCTACAGGAACCCCTGTGGTGCACCCTCTGTTTCCCCCCTACCCCACCGGTACATATACACCTCAGCCGCCCTTCCCTTGCCACCGCAGGCCACCAATATGGGACAAGGCTGGATAGGATACACAGGCCATCCACTACCCCCCGCCATATGTCCCATTGTCACTCTGTGCTGTCTGCCACGCACCTACCAATGCACATGCTGTTGCACGTCTGTCATGCACGCCAGTCACCACCCCTCTTGGTGGGCCACCCACACAGCAACGTAGCTGTGACATGTCTGTGGGGGGTGCCCACGCCACATACCTTACCTGTTCGACATCCACCCTTGGCTCCAATAGTGCCCACTGCCACACCCATCACTCGCACACCACTGTCACCAGGCAATGAGGGACATCTGACCACCAGGTACATATGATTATATCCAAACGTTATAATGTATGTGTGTAAAACATATTTACATTATTTACATTGTTACAGCCACGTGACAGCCGGCTATCATGGCCCATGCTGGCAGTTGATGAACGGCATGGCCAACCACGCATGCCACTGCATATAGCATTGTCCGCCCCCATCCCTGTGGCCAATGTGGTGGACATTCCCTGGCACGGTCCGTCACAGGGTGGGTGTGCCATGTGTCACCACACATTACACACCCTGGGGACCCCTGTTGGATGGTGGCTGACCGTCTGCGGCACGGGAAGGGCGGTCATCCCGCTCACGCAGACGTTCAGCCACCATGGACAGGGTCGCCAGCACCTGCCCCTGGATCAGGGCGAACTGCCTCTGGGCCTGTGCCTGGGCACGCACAGCCGCAGCAAGGCGCAGACCGCACATGCAGCCGCACAGACACACATCCTCCCGTGTCTGTGTGGCTGCATGGACAGCAGACCTGCCTGCGGCCATGTATGGCAGGCACACGTCCAGAGGGCCTGCCGCGCCCTGCTCATGGGGCAGGTGGCTGGTGCCCCCAGTGCCCTGTGGCGGAGTGTGCCATTGTGGACCAGCCCCCACCCCACCCCCTCCGCTGTACATCCCCTCCCTCCCCCCTGCCTCCAACATCCTCCCCACAACCCCATCCCCCTCCCCCCCCCGCCTCCCCCTCCCTCTCCCTGCCACCCACCTCCTCCCTTTCCCCTCCCCTTACACTCACATCTCCCCCCCTCCTTATCCTGCTCCCCAACCTTCACAACATCATTCCCCATTTCTGCTGCATCCCCCACATCCCCTCCCATCTGGCCCCCATCCCCATCCCCCTCCTGTCCCTCGTCGGGGCGTGGTGATGCGAGCACATCCTCTGCATCCCTCTCTTGTCCGCCGTCCTCATCATGGCTCTGTTCGTGGGCTTCCTCCAGGCCCACAACGTCGGCCGGCTCCTCCGGACCCTCCTCCTCGTTGGCTGCACGTGCATCAGCTGTGGGAGAGATAACACATGTCATCTCTTGGGGGAACATCCTCTTCCCATGTCACTGTGGACCTGTGGTTCCACCACTCGTTCCCCTACAAGGCCATGTCCCGGTACTCACCATTCTGCTGTGCCATCCTCTCGCGCTGCACCCTGGCAACGAACCTGGGGTACCTGGCCCTCAGCTCCCTTGCCTTCTTTCTGAGGTCCTCCACCTGTATGTGTGACACCGAACATTGCCCTTAGCTAACGTGGGGACACGTGCGGGTTCCCTGCCTCTGCATCTAACACTCTCACTTCATACAACAAGCGCCTGCCCCTATTGGGTGAGGCACTCATGCCCTCTTGCGTTCACGTGTGTCAGCCCCATGTGTGGGCCACACACACACGCCACCCAGGTCGGTGCACCATGTGCCCTGTATGTGCGCCCCACGTACATGACACATCACAGCTTTGGTTGCCACCTACACACATCTGCATGTGCCAATCAGCCACTGTTGGGGTGTGGGGTTGTCACCTACAGTGCTCGCTGAACTCCCCTTAGCCTGCGGTTTCTGTTCTGTGATCCCATACAGGGCCTTTTTCCAAGGGCACCGGGTTGCTTCAGGGGACCCCTTTTGGGGCCTGCATCCCAGGAGCTGAGGTTTGCCCTCTGGTGATCACACAAGGCACCAGCAGACAGTGGGCAGGGTGGAGGGGAGATGCCCTCATGTGGGGCCTATATCTGCTTGGAGCTGAGGTTTGTGTTTTGTGATCACACAGGGCACCAGCAGACAGTGGGCAGGGTGGAGGGGAGATGCCCTCATGTGGGGCCTATATCTGCTTGGAGCTGAGGTTTGTGTTTTGTGATCACACAGGGCACCAGCAGACAGTGGGAAGGGTGGAGGGGAGATGCCCTCATGTGGGGCCTATATCTGCTTGGAGCTGAGGTTTGCCCTCTGGTTATCACACAAGGCACCAGCAGACAGTGGGCAGGGTGGAGGGGAGATGCCCTCATGTGGGGCCTATATCTGCTTGGAGCTGAGGTTTGCCCTCTGGTGATCACACAAGGCACCAGCAGACAGTGGGCAGGGTGGAGGGGAGATGCCCTCATGTGGGGCCTATATCTGCTTGGAGCTGAGGTTTGCCCTCTGGTGATCACACAAGGCACCAGCAGACAGTGGGAAGGGTAGAGGGGAGATGCCCTCATGTGGGGCCTATATCAGCTTGGAGCTGAGGTTTGCCCTCTGGTGATCACACAAGGCACCAGCAGACAGTGGGCAGGGTGGAGGGGAGATGCCCTCATGTGGGGCCTATATCTGCTTGGAGCTGAGGTTTGCCCTCTGGTGATCACACAAGGCACCAGCAGACAGTGGGCAGGGTGGAGGGGAGATGCCCTCATGTGGGGCCTATATCTGCTTGGAGCTGAGGTTTGTGTTTTGTGATCACACAGGGCACCAGCAGACAGTGGGAAGGGTGGAGGGGAGATGCCCTCATGTGGGGCCTATATCAGCTTGGAGCTGAGGTTTGCCCTCTGGTGATCACACAAGGCACCAGCAGACAGTGGGCAGGGTGGAGGAGAGATGCCCTCATGTGGGGCCTATATCTGCTTGGAGCTGAGGTTTGCCCTCTGGTGATCACACAAGGCACCAGCAGATAGTGGGCAGGGTGGAGGGGAGATGCCCTCATGTGGGGCCTATATCTGCTTGGAGCTGAGGTTTGTGTTTTGTGATCACACAGGGCACCAGCAGACAGTGGGAAGGGTGGAGGGGAGATGCCCTCATGTGGGGCCTATATCAGCTTGGAGCTGAGGTTTGCCCTCTGGTGATCACACAAGGCACCAGCAGACAGTGGGCAGGGTGGAGGGGAGATGCCCTCATGTGGGGCCTATATCTGCTTGGAGCTGAGGTTTGTGTTTTGTGATCACACAGGGCACCAGCAGACAGTGGGAAGGGTGGAGGGGAGATGCCCTCATGTGGGGCCTATATCAGCTTGGAGCTGAGGTTTGCCCTCTGGTGATCACACAAGGCACCAGCAGACAGTGGGCAGGGTGGAGGGGAGATGCCCTCATGTGGGGCCTATATCTGCTTGGAGCTGAGGTTTGCCCTCTGGTGATCACACAAGGCACCAGCAGACAGTGGGCAGGGTGGAGGGGAGATGCCCTCATGTGGGGCCTATATCTGCTTGGAGCTGAGGTTTGTGTTTTGTGATCACACAGGGCACCAGCAGACAGTGGGAAGGGTGGAGGGGAGATGCCCTCATGTGGGGCCTATATCAGCTTGGAGCTGAGGTTTGCCCTCTGGTGATCACACAAGGCACCAGCAGACAGTGGGCAGGGTGGAGGGGAGATGCCCTCATGTGGGGCCTATATCTGCTTGGAGCTGAGGTTTGTGTTTTGTGATCACACAGGGCACCAGCAGACAGTGGGAAGGGTGGAGGGGAGATGCCCTCTTTTGGGGCTTGCAGCATCGGCGGATGTACTTTGCAAATGTGTTGGCTAAAAGAGACATGGTGCAGACCCCCTTCCATTCCTGCTGGCCTGAGAGGTGGGACTGGGGTGTCATGTGGATGGGGGACATCCCTGCCCTGCAAAGGCACCCTATACCACACCTCTGTGATCTGTGGTGAACCTCTGCCATGGTTGCAGCTACCCCCTTGGGGCAGGGTGTATTTTTCTGGGGTGTGTGGCAGACTTTGCTAGCCGCAGGATGTGTCAGCACCTGCTATTCCCTGTCAGTGCATTGTGTATTTGTGCTGAGGTTACTGGGTGTGTTATGTTTTGTCTCATTAATTGGGGGGCTTGTCCCCATGCACTTACCTCACGTGGGTAATCTGAGCTCCGGTTTAAACCTATGGGTCAGGCGCTCCCAGGCCCTCCTGACCCTTCCCAGGTTCTGCCTCCTGGATGAGCCCGGGAAGAGCCTCTGCTGGCGGAGGCAGAAGAGCTCTGTGAGGAAGTAGAGGTCCCTCTGACTGAAGGCAGGCTTCCTTGACATGGATGCCATTTCTTCAAACTGCCTTTGCTGCGCAGCCACGTGTGTTGCTGGGGGCGCAGCCACGTGTGTTGCTGGGGGCGTGGCCACGTGCGTTGTGTGGGGCGTGGCCACGTGCGTTGCTGGGAGCGTGGCCACGTGCGTTGCTGGGGGCGTGGCCACGTGCGTTGCTGCGGGCGTAAATCGTAGGAAGATGTATAGACACAGAGCACTAACACAGAGCTGTAGCACAATGGTTACGTTATTGACCGCTGTTACAGGCAGCATGGGTTCGAGTGCCCAGTGTGTGTAACGTCGATGGCTGTCCCAGGCATTAGCCTGTAAATTACAGGGGGAATGAGGAGGCTTTATTTTTCGGTACATTGCATATGGGAGCCTAGCCGCGTACGTTGCTACGTGCGTAGCTACGTGCGTACCTGCACGCGTAGCACCGTGCATGGGTACGTGTGGGTTTTACCAGTGTGGGCATTTCATTTATTACAGACTCTGTAGGGTGTCTTGCACCTATGCATTATGCTACCAGATGTACGTGCGATGCGCCATAGTTTATCAGAGGCTGTGAGCTCGTACAGTGGTTTCAGAGGGTTGGAATGTGACAGTCACACCCATGATGCACTGCACATGCAAATCAGCTGTCCACACATACACACCATGTGGAATGCACCCCCACAGCAGCTGGGCCTGGTAGAGGGTACTGACCATGTGCACCCCCACGGCATCTTGGCCTGATAGGAGGTACTTACCATGTGTTGTACTGGCACAGAGTAGCTGGACACCGTCACATTGTGCGGGTACTGTGCTCACCCTGAGGTTGCGGTGGGGCATCCAGCACTAGGTCCACAGCAACGTCCATGGCGCGTGTCACTGTGTGAGATAGGTATTTTCTGCAGGACCACCTTGGACATTTCTGTCTGTTTCAGGCAGGTGTAGCCCCATGCACCACCACCCACCTCCCCCAGGGTGTCATACAGGGTCACCTATCAAAAGATGCACATTCTACCTCCCTGCAAAGGTGGCAGTGGAGGGGAACATTAACCCTAGTCCTGCTGAGGGGCAGACACCCCCACAGGGCAGTCAATACAGCTCTGTACACATCTATAACACAATAGCAAACAGACATTAGACCAGGATATAGTATGCTGCTCCCCACCACTATCTGATATTCTCCTGGTGCAAGCTAACACACCCTACAGGACACTCCATCACATCACCTACCAGCTGCAAACAGGCTGCTAGTGCCCAGTGGAGCTGCCTGCACCCAGAACTGGGATGCCAGCATACACATCAAGCAGATACATCAGTGACTGGGCCCCAAAAGGAGACCCATATTTATCACATGAGAGAAATACTATGTAGCACCATGGTAATGCCTAGCCATGCTGTGGTCACTGCACAGTCAGGGTGAGAGTGAGCTTTCAGCAGGATATACTGAGGTCACCCTGTCTGGGTAGGTGGTGCCCGGCCACTACAATTTGCCTGTCACTGCCCTATACCCTGTGCAGATGCACCCTGGCCAGGCCACCCTGTCCGGCCTATACCCATGGTACTTTGCTCCTCATTATGCACATGGACAGCCCAATAGCGGCAACATTGCTGGCAGCGTGGACTGTGGAAGGTGTTTGCAGCCACCACACACTGGATAGACAGCCAGCCCCTCTCCCCCCACCCCACCCCACCCCACACCACACCACACCTATTCCAGCATTGTGCTACTATAGAGGTGGGCATCAGCCATAGCCACCACACTAGTGATGGACATAGTACAGGCATGGATATGTTACACAGGGCTGTTGGGGGTTCACTCACAAGGGTGGTGAACACTGTCAGAGTCCAGACCTGCAGCAAACAACGCAGACATCGGAATGATTGTTATGGTGGAGCTCACTGAGCGAGCTGTGCTTAACGTAGGAATTGGTATATGCCAGTTGTCATAGGGAACGTTTGAGAACTCTGAACCATATACACAGGTGTAGGGTGGCATTGCTACGGTATGCAAATGCTAGTATTGGGGGATACAGGCAGGGCCCAATGTCTTGCCTCTCCAGGAGGCATTGGCCAATTGGGCCTATGGGTGGGTGTCTGGCCCTGTTGGCTGCTGCTTTACAGCAGAGTTCCACGACTCCAGTCCTGCTGTTCCAAACACTGTTCGGGTTTTCACGCTGTCCCTCATACATATGCATGAGCTACATCTGCATACCATGGGGGCGGTGCATAGATATGCAGCACAGGCATCTTTGTTAGGGGCAGCATGAGGCCGGTATGGTGTGGGTCTCTCTAGGACTGCATTTGCGGAACTCAGCTTTAGGTAATGTGCCTGTTTCTGGTGTGGTAAAATATAGGCCATGCATCTGTTCTTTGCAAAGAAGGGGTGTTTTTACTATCAATGTTTAGTGGTGGGTGAGACTATGGGGACTGGGTTGGCAGGAGCCCCAGCTGGGATTTGAACCTGTGACCCTCTGGTCTTACAGACACTGGCTGTGTCTGTTGCACCACACTGTGGCCATGGCAACAGTGCAGTCCCTTGAGTTAGTTAAACCTGCCTGATGAGTCTGCAACCGTGCTCTGCAACAGCTTTACTGTATCCTCATTTATCTTGTATGCAGACAAAGGTGCACATATTCCTCTGGAACGAACTCATGAAAGGGGCACACACCCCTGACCAAGCTGGGCAAACATGATATCATTGGGCAACATTACACAACACTCCCAGGACAGCTCCATTACAATGAGATGGTCTTTGAAAGGGTCTGCGGAGCGTAGACACTTCCACACATCTTTCATTTTTATTTGGTGCTTGCCATGGACTGTTGTTCCTTTTTGCCCATTGCTATCACTGTGGCACAGCTGCATTATGCTTTGTTACATGTTTCTTGTGGGCATTTGTAACGTTTTATGTGATTTTCTGTTCTGTGCACATGTATCACACTGCTCACGTTTGGTGGGTTTCCCCGGTTTTCCTGTACATTGCTGACGGAAATGGTTTCTCTTGCCTTTAATCGGCTTTAACGGCAGGTTTTCATTCGCGTTGGAATTCAGCTCTGGAAATCAGTGCGTTGGCCTCTCCCCACCCACTCTCCGCCCATCGACCCCTTATCTCCGCCCACTCTCCACCTTCTGCGCTGTTTTAACGCGCCGCGGGGCTTTATGATCGTTAACCACGGTTACCGCGCGTAGTATGACGTTAACGGTCGGTTGCGCGTGCTTACGCGTGGTATACTGCACTTATGACCGTTAACGTCATACAACGCGCGTTAATCACGCTTAACGCACTTTAGTAAACATCCCCCTAAGCTGGATTTCTTAGAGGAAGGTTGCATGGATGTTGCTTGCTCTTCTGGAGCCTTGGTGTGTTTCTGTTACAGCTGCTGCTTCTTTGACCCACCTCTGGGGTCTTGGAGTTCTTTTGCCACTGTTGCTACTGTTTTAACCTTCTCTTGCTTCCTTCAGATGTTTCTTCCACTTTTGATCCTGTGTTGTCCTTTTTATGGACCCTTCCTATGCCTGTTGGTGCTATCTTGTTCCTCTCCTGATGTCTTGCAGTCTTCATGCCATGGTTGCTGTTGCTTTGCCCCTCTCTTATTATCTTAAAGTGTTGCAGGTACTTTGTTTCTCCTGGGACAATCTCATATGACATGAAAGTTGCTGCTCTCAGTACCATGGGGGGTTCCAGCCATTGTTGGTGCTGCTTTGCTCCTTTCTAGGAGCAATGTGGTCCTCATGCCACCATCGGTGTTCTTTTATTTATTTATTTAACCAGTTTTACATACCACCTTATCCTTCAATCAAAGTGGTTACAATACAAAGTATACAAATGTAGGTAAAAGCAAGGAAAGGTATTAGGGGCATAGGAAAAATACACAAAACATGATTACAAATTGTATATGTACATGCTTATGCTAAATCCTAAGAAGGACCATAACATTGTATAAATAGAAAAGTCTTAAGCATTTGTCTGAAGTATTTTAAGTCTCTCGTTGCCCGTATGCAATCAAATAAAGTATTCCATAGTTCGGGCGCATATAATGACGGAGTCCTTCTGGATGTTGCCTGAATTCTTTTATGGAAATCAAATGGAATAGCAATTCTGTTGTACATACTGTTTCTAAGTGATCTCAAGCTAGTATGTTTAATTATTAGGTTTTGAAGGACATTAGCTGAGATATTATTGAAGATTTTAAAAATATTCAATGTAGCCTTGAATTTTATACGAGCTTGTATAGGCAGCCAGTGTAGGCTCTGAAGCACTGGAGTGACATGATCGTTTTTTGCAGAATTAGTAATGATTCTAGCTGCCGTATTTTGCACCAATTGGAGGGGTAAATAGATTGAATAGGGAGACCATGATAAATCAGATTTCCATAATCTAATATAGACATGATAATTGCTTGACATACAGTCCTAAAATGTTCTTGATTTAAAATTGGTCTGAGCCTCCTTATGAGTTTCAATTTATAATACGCTTTAGCAGTAGTTTTGCGATTATGAGAATGTAGGTTTAACTTCATATCTAATGTGATTTCAAGGTATTTTACCTCTTTTTTTACTATAATGTAGTTGTCCCAGATGCAGATAGTAGAAGGGAAATCAAAGTTGTTTCCTCTAGTTATAAACATGACCTCTGTTTTTTTTATAGTTGATTGACATGTTGTTATCACTAAGGGGCATGTTTACTAAACACCGTTGCTGTGCGGGTTCCCGTTAGTGTGCTGGTGCCATATAAGGAGTGGGCGGGCCAGGCAGAAAAAAGAAAAAAAACGGACCGTACGTGTGTGCGTCGCGCAAATGTGCGGGGCCCACATTAGCGCGTGGGAAGGCTAAGTGGGGCGCTGCTGCGTAACCAAACAGCAGAGCCGTAGTACAATGGTGAAGGCACTGACCTATGGTGCAGGGGCCAGGGGTTCAAACTCCCATTGTGCTCAATGAAAAAGACCAGCTGAGGCATCAACTTTTATGGGCAAAAGTGGTGTAGGAGGTATATTGATTATGGGCGGCAGAAGGCGGCGCACTCTTTTTTTATACGGCATGAGGCGGCGCACTGTTCATTGTGGGCGGCAGATGGCGGCGCGCTGATAAAATGGGGCAACAGAAGGCGGCGAGCCTGTGGGTAGAAGGCGTCGCGCTGATGTGTGAGGGGGCAGCCCAATAGTGGGAGGGATAAGTGGCGCGCTGATGTGCAAATAGCAGGAATAGAGCCATAGCACAATGGTTAAGACACTGACCACTCGTGCAGGCATCATGGGTTCAATTCCCCACAATGCCCATTGAAGACAGCTGGCTGAGGCGTTATTTTAAGGGGCATGCCCATGTTGGACGGCATAAGGCGGCACGCTGTTAATGTTATGCGGCAGAAGGCGGCGCACTGCTAATTTTGTGCGCCACAAGACGGCGCGCTGATGGCTACAAGGCTGCGCGCTGCTGCTCAAGCACAGGAACAGAGCCACAGCACAATGGTTGTGACACTGACCAATGGTGCAGGGACCAGGGGTTCAATCCCTCACAATGCCCATTGAAAAAGACTAGCAGAGGCAGTATGTTTTATGTTGTGGAGTGCTGTAGTAGGCCCACTAATTTTATTTTGTGATAACAACTAGAAAACGCATGCTCACAGCATGTTAACATAAGGCAGCCCATAAGGCACATGTGACAGTGCACCGTCCGCCAAGGCACCCTAGAATGTCCCCTATAGGGCAGCATGTATGTTGCGACACAGGATAATGTATAGTGCACCCTATATGGATGGCAACCATAAAGTGCCGTATACGGCGCCCCATAAAGCGCCCTCAGAGGCACCTTATGGGTACAGTACGCTCAGGGTGTTATTGCTGGCAGCAACATATGTACAGTAAATTAAAAAGATGCTGTGGACACCCCTATCACAGAACCCCACTGTGGGTTTGAGCCCATGACCTCTGGCTGCACAGGGAGCAATGTAACCATTGGGCTACAACTCCATAGCTGTAAGCAAGCCCCTGGCTGGCTGCAGATAGCCTGCACGTCACCTCACAGACAGTCTGCCGGTGTAAACAGGATAGGGTTAGGCCACACGTACCCATGATGCACTGCACATGCAAATTAGCTGTCCACAGATGGACACAAGATGGGTAATGCACCCCCACAGCACCTCGGCCCTGTTGGGGGGAGTGACCGGGTGCACCCACACAGCACCTCGGCCTGGTAGGGGGCACTGACCGGGTGTTTTACTGGCACAGAGTAGCTACACACCGTTACATCATGTGGGTTCTGTGCTCACCCTGAGTGTGCAATGAGGCGCCCAGGACCAGGTCCACAACACCTTCCATGGCTGATGGAGGCCAAGCGGGAGTTTCAAAGCAGTGTTAATGTGTAAGAATAGCTAGTTTCTGCACAAACACCATGAATATCCCAGTCAGGCTCAGCACCCCCTGGGAACTCCCCAGGGCTCCCACCAGCAAACATGGTCCCCCATCTAAAAGATCCACACTGTACCTCCCTGCAAAGGTGGCAGTAGAGGGCAACATCAATCCCAGTCCTGCTGAGGAATGAACACCAACCCCACCCCACACACAGCCACAACACAATAGCAGACAGACATAGGACCAGGATAAGGTAAGCTGCACCCCACCACCAGATATTCCCCTGCAGCAAGCCAACAGCCACTGCAAGCCATTCCAGCTAGACACATACCAACTACAAACAGTCTGCTGGTTAGTCCATAGTGCATGTTCCCAATGGAGACACATGCACCCAGAACTGGTCTGCAAGCAGATAAATCAGTGACTGGGCCCCAAATAGAAACCCATATCTATCACATGAGAGAAATATTGCATAGCACTATGGGGGTGCCTAGCCATGCTGTGGTCACTGCACAGTCAGGGTGAGTGTGATCTCCCAGAAGGACATGCTTTGGCCACCCTGTCTGTGTAGGTGGTGGCCGGACACTACAATGTCCCTGCCAGTGCCCTATGCCCGGTGCAGATGCATCCTGGCCAGGCTACCCTGTCCTGGCTATACCCATGGTACCTTGCACCTCATTATGCACATTGGCAGGCCAATACTGGCAACAGTGCTGGCAGTGTGGGCTGTGGAAGGGGCTTGCAGCCAACACCCACTGTATAGCCAGACACACACTTCCACACCTATGCCATCATGGTGCTACTATTGAGGAAGTAATTAGCGTTGCCCACCAAACCGGTCCTGAGCACGGCAAGGCATGGATATGGTACGCAGTACAGCTGGGGGTCACTCCCCAGGGTGGTAAACACCGTCAGAGGCCAGGCCTGGAGCACGCACCGCAAACACCTAACAGATTGTTCGGATGGGGTCAACTAGCAGTATGTGCGTAACGTATGGATATCTAGCTGCCTGTGCTCCTAGCAAACGTCTCAGAGCTGTGTACCATATTTATTTATTTATTTTATTTATAGACTCTTATATACCGCACTATTAAGCATCAGCGCGGTTCACAAAAAACAGTGAGATACACAATTCAACAGTACTTTGTGTTTACAGAAAACAGGAGAATATAACTCGGATAACAGGGTATATAATTAATAATTATAATTATATAACAGGGTATATAATTAATAAACATAGTCATAATATCATCATGGCTTCAGTTTTGTGTGTATGTGGTCTGTGGGGTATCTGTATTGTATGTGTATGAGTGGAAGGTCTGTGGGTTGGTTGAAATGTCTTTATTGTTTACTGGATAAGATAAAAGGAAGAGGTAGTGTTTCAAAGCTTTGCGAAACTGCAAAAGGTCTGGTATTGCTCGGATGTTTTGAGGAAGGCTATTCCAACACCTTGGTGCACAGAATAAAAAGGCCCTGTCTGAAGTAGTTTTGGTACACTGTGATATTGATTTAGGGACTAACAGAGTATTGAGTGTTACTGACCTTCTGTCTCTATTGAGGGGTGGTGTTTGGATCAAGTCTGATATTGATGAAGATGAGAGTTCTTTGAAGGCTTTGAATGTAATTAGTAAAATTTTGAAAGTGAGTCTACTTTGAATTGGGAGCCAATGAAGATGTTTTAGAATAGGTGAGATATGGTCTTTCCGGGAAGCTCCATGAAGGACTCTAGCTGCAGCATTCATAGCCATTTGAAGTGGGTGTAAGGTGGTTTGTGGAAGACCTTGTAAAATTGAGTTCGCATAATCAAAATGAGGTATGATTAGCGCCTGATAGATGGTTCTAAAATCGTCTGGCTCTAGCAAGGATCGAAGGTGTCTAAGGGAGCGTATTTTGTGATATACCGCTCTTACAATATTACTAATATGTGCTTTCATATCTAATTTCTGGTCTAAAGTGACACCGAGGTATCTGATGGTGGTCTTGGTCTGGAGGTTAGCATCATTCACTTTCAAAAAGGATGGAGCAGTGAAATTTTGGTTACGTGTAATAAATAACACCTCCGTTTTCTTGTGTTGGATCCTTAGATTTTGGGATTGTAGCCAGTTGGATACTTCATTTATGCAGTTAGTTAATGGATTGAGATCAGGGTTCTCAGTTGTAAAAGGAAAATATAAAAGTACATCATCCGCGTATATCATGCAGTTAACTCTAAAGGATCGAATCAGGTTACAGATAGGCTGCATGTATATATTAAACATAAGGGCGGAAAGGGATGAGCCTTGAGGGACCCCTTGTTTTTGATGAAACTGATCTGATGAAGTATCGTTGGATCGTACTTGTTGCCATCTGTCAGAAAGGTAGGATCTACACCACTCAAGTGCTTTATCAGTAATTCCCTTCCCTTTGAGACGCTCAAGGAGGCGTTCATGGCTAACAGAATCAAAAGCGGCTGCGATATCAAGAAAAACAAGGACGAACCCTTGGCGGATGTTATCAATTCCTGATAATAAGCTGCTGAACAGAGTAGTTAGAAGCGTTTCCACACCGTGGAATTCTCTGAAACCGTGCTGGCATGAGTCCAGTGGGGCGTTAAGATCTATATGATCCTGAATTTGTTTTTGTACTTCTTTTTCCAAAATTTTTGCTAGTAATGGAATACTTGAAATAGGTCTATATGATTCTGGTTTAAGAGGGTCAAGTTTGTTGTTTTTTAGTAATGGCCTTATGGATGTTTGCTTAAGGGTACGAGGGAAAGTTCCTGTTGTAAATGATTGAATCATGAGTCTGGATATGATGGGACTGAGATCAGCTCGTAGATCTTTAATTAACAGATTAACAGATTATTTATATACCGCTCCTTCCATTGATCAGGTGCGGTTTCCATATAACAACAATAAACAGTGTGGTCTGTTTTTACATATAACATTTGTAGCTAGGTAAATACAGTTAACAATTAATAATTAACAATTAACAATTAGTAAACTATGTACAGTTGAACATAATTAAACTATATACATTGTTTTGTTTTTCATTTACTTATTCGCTTTGTTTTAGGGTGTATCACTTCATTCTTTTGATGAGTTGTGTATTACTCGGGGTGGGATTATCCTTTATCCAGTTGGGGGGTGTGTGGTGTGCTGGTCAGAGATCCATAATGCTTTGTGAATAAGTGTGTTTTGAGTTTTTTTCTGAACTCCATTATGTCGGGTAATTGTCTTAGTTCTATTGGGATTGTGTTCCACAAGATAGGTGCTGCATGGGAGAAGGCTTTTTTGTTAGTGGATTTATTGGCCCTAATGAATTCTTTTGGAGTGGTTAGTTTATTAAGCTGGTCTCTCCTTTGTAGATTGTGTGTAGGTTCTATTTTGATAAGGTTATTTATGGGCAGGGGTGCAGTTTTTGTTATGGCTTTGTAGGTGGTTAATATAGTTTTATATTCTATGCGGCTTTGAATCGGGAGCCAGTGTAGATATTCTAAGATTGGGGTTATATGTTGGAAAGGTGGGGCTTTCGTTATGGTCCTTGCTGCTGCGTTTTGTGCTAATTGAAGTTTTTTTATGGCTTCCTTGCTTACGCCAAGTAAGGTTAGGTTTGCGAAGTCGAAATGTGGGGTTATGATTGCTTGTATGACGCGTTGGAAGTCCTGTAAGTGCATTAGTGGGCGGAGTTGCTTTAATATTTTTAGTTTAAAGTAAACTTTTTTTGCTATGTTTCTTACATGTGTGTCCATGCTGAGATGTTTATCCAGTATCACACCTAAGTAGCGTATTTCAGTTTTCAGTATGATATTATTATTTTGCAATGTTATATGCGAGGGGGGAATAAATGTTGTGCATTTAGTTACTATTAGGGCTTCTGTTTTTGAGTGATTGATGTGCAGATTGTTTTCATTTAGCCAGGTGCTGATTTCAGTGAGGCAGTCGTTAATGAGTTGTGTAGGGATATTTGGGATTTTGAATGGGACATACATCATTATGTCGTCCGCATATAGGTGATAGAGGACATTGAATTTTTTAAATATTGTACAGATGTGTTTTAGGTATATGTTAAAAAGCAACGCTGATAGAGCTGAGCCTTGTGGGAGGCCTAGTTCTTGTTTGTATGTTTTTGATGAGAGATTACCGATTTGTACCGTTTGTGATCGTTCTGTTAGATAAGAAGTAAACCACTTTAGGACAGTGGATTTAATACCTATTTGTTTAAGTTTATTGATCATTATTGAGTGGTGAACACTGTCGAAGGCTGCAGACACGTCTATGAATATGAGTAAGAATGCTTGTTTAGGTTTGTCTATTCCTCTCACAAGTGTATTGATTAGCACTGTTAGTAGTGATTCTACTCCGTGTCTGGGGCGAAACCCATATTGCTGGTCGTCAAGTGGGGCTGAGCTATCAATGAATTCTTGTGTTTGAATTTGTACAGTTTTTTCGATTAATTTGGCCATGAATGGAATACTCGATATGGGTCTGTAAGAATTAGGTGATGATTTGTCAAGGGTAGTATTTTTTAGAATTGGGCGGATCTGTGCATGTTTTAGAGTAGCGGGTAGGTATCCACTTTTTAGGGAGAGGTTTATTATTGGGAGGATGAACTGAGAGAGTACAGGTAGGGAGTTCTTTATCCAGGTTACTGGACAGGGGTCAAGTAGAGATGTAGTAGTATTAATGTTTGTGATGATGGATTTGAGTTCAACTTTGGTTAAGGGTTGAAATACAGACCATTCATCTGTGTTAAGTATTTGTGAAGTGTCTACTGGCTTAGGTGGTATGGGATGGTACTTTGTCTTGTTCATGTAGTAATTTGCCAGTGTTTGTGGGGTAATGTCTGTGATTTCATTACTGGAGTTGTGATTATTATTAGTCAGCTTTTGGACAATTGAGAAAAGTTCTCTAGGTCTATTTATTGCGTTGTTTAAGATAGAGGCGTGGTAGTTTTTCTTGGCATTGTTTATTGCGTCTTTATATTTGTTGAGTTGCGTGAGGTATGAGTCTTTTGTAATTGTGTTTTTATTTTTCCGCCATTTATATTCGGCTTTTCTTAAGTTCTTTTTCATTAGCTTTAAATCTTTATTGTACCAGTGGGTTTGATCTTTTTTAGGGTGTGTGTTTTTCTTAGTTATTTGTTTATTAGCTGCAGCATTTTTGATGGTTTTGTGCCAGTTCGTTACTGCTGCATCTAGGTTTATTGGTGATGTAGATAAATTAGGGATTATTATGTCGAGGAATTCTTCTTCATTGTATTTTTTAAATCTTGATGTATGTGCATTAGTTGTTGTTCGTTTAACTGATGTGTTTATTGTGATCTTAAAGTTGATAAGGTAGTGATCTGACCATGGGGTCCGTGTGCAATTGAGGGATGTTGGGTTATAGAGTTGGTAGAGTTCGTTTGGTAGGAATACCATGTCAAGGATACCACCTTTTTCATGTGTGCTAGTGTTTATTATTTGGTGAAAATCCATGTCTATTGTTGATTCCATAAAGAGGGAGGCATATGATGCTGGTAGTGATGGGGTGTTGAAGTCTCCAAGCATAATAATTGGATTTTGTTCAGTGGAGGAACTTAAAAAGTCAATTAGTGGGTCTAGTTTTTCTGATTGTTTGTCTGGTGGCCTTTGATCCAGAACGCAGGGCAAGGATCAGTATGAGCGGTGGTCATGTTTATGCAAGCAATGGTGTCTTCGATTTGTCGTTTAGATGGTATTGAGAAGATAGTGAGTAGAGTTTGATCTACTGGATCTAGGACTATGTTAGGAGCCGAGTTATTGTCAATTTGGCAGAGTTTGGATTGTAGATAGTTAGCAAATATTTGAGGGTGGATTTCATATTTAAGTTGTGAGGCAGGTTCATTTGTCAAACACTTAACTATGGCAAACAGGTCATGAGGTTTGTTCAGAGATCTTTTTAAAGTGACTGCATGGTGACGTCTCATTGATTCAGTAACTGCCATGCGATGAGATGTGAGATGTTGGATATATACAGCTCTGTCAACTTCAGAGTGTGAGTGTCGCCATCGTCTTTCAAGTTTCCTTAGGGTTGTGCGCGAGGCCTTCAGCTCAGATGAGTACCATATAGCAGAGTGTCGCTTGCTTTGTAGTTTGTTGGTCGACGGACATGTGGCAATCGAACTGAAAGTACTATTCCAATTAGAAACTAAATCATCAATGCTGCACTCTGGTAAGTTGGTTAGTGGAAGTGTTGTTTTTAGGATTAGGTCTTTGTCAAATGGCTTGAATCTTCTCAGAGGGGTACCAGGATGGTCGTTTATTCCTCTTTCATCCTTTTGGTTACATCTAGCCTTGAATATAATTAGTTTGTGATCTGACCATGGAACTGGGTTGATTGATAGATCCAAGATAGATGGTAAATTGGCGGTTGTTTCAGTTGTAAATATTAGATCTAATATACCACCTTTAATATGGGTTGGATCTTTAATTAATTGATTATACCCCAAAACTTGTAGAGCTTCAAGAAAAGCTGTTACATGGGAGTCTTGGAGAGAAGGGAGATTAAAGTCTCCTAGCACCCAACTTGCTATGTGGGGGTTTTGTGTATTGGAGGCCAAGTCAATTATCATAGATAGAGAATCAGAATTGGAAGAAGGAGAGTGGTATAGTAAAGTGAAAGAACAACATTTATTTGCTATTGTAAAAGTATCTAGGAGTGATGAGCTTGTTGCTTCTTTAAGGTTGAAATGAAGGTCAGATTTGGTGATGGCTAGAACACCACCTCCCCTCTTGCCACTTCTATGACATGTATGTATAGAAAAATTAGAAGGCAAAAATTGGTTGATTAATACATTGTCAGCACAAGAAAGCCATGTCTCAGTGATTAGGAGAAGGTCAAGGCTATGTAATGAAATTATGTCAGAGATGATAGGCCATTTCTTGCGTATGGATTGGGCATTTATTAATGCACATTTCAGATATTGGGGAATTGGATTTCCTACTTGTTTCTTTTTTGTGGTGTTTTGTAATGAGATGAGTAACAGATGATGGTGGGAATTTTGGGTAGATACTCTAGAATTGTAGAAGGGAGTATCAGACCACTTTCTTCTGTGATTATGGATTGTTGGTATTCTATTATAGCTAGTGTGTAGGCTGGTAACATTACATATTCCTCAGGTGTAGGGTGACATTGGTAAGTTATGCAAGTGCTAGTTTTGGGAGATGCATGCAGGGTCCAATGGTCTGCCTCTCCAGGAGACATTGGCCAATGAGGCCTGTGGGTGTGGGTGTGTCTGCCCTTGATGGCTGCTGCTTTACGGCACAGATTCCCAACTCCAGTCCAGGTTTGCATCACACTGTTCTGGTTTTCCTGCTGTCCCTCATGGATATGCATGAGCTACATCTACATACCATGGGTGTGGTGCATAGATATACAGCACAGGCATTTGTATGAGTGGCATCATGGAACCTGACTGGTGTGTGCCCCACCAGGACTGCATTTGGGTGATTCTGCTCTGGGTACTGGCCCTGTTCATGGTGTCTTTGCTCAGTGGGGTAAAAGATAGACGTATTGCCATTGCATATGTCCAAGCCAGGAAAGGTGTGCCCTTACTATCACTGTTTACTTGGGGGAAAAATATGTGGGCAAGATTGGCAGTTGCCCCAGTTGGGCTTTGAACCTGTGACCTTCTGCTCTTGCATGCAGTGTCTGCGTGCACTGCACCACTGTGTAGCCACAGATTGGGTGGATTCCCTGGCATGTCCATGACTGTGGATCCGGCAGGGCCTGTCTGTTGCAGTCTGTTGCAGTGGATGGTGGCAGCCTGCACATGGCTAGCTGGGCCTCTGTCTTCTGTCGCTAGCAGCCACTGCCCCCTGCACCACATGTACTCGTCCGCCAACATGCTGGCATGAGCTCCTCCCATAAAAAGCAGGTGACCTGATTGGAATGTGGCAGTACGGGACTGCATTTGGGGTACTTGGCTGTGGGTAATGCCCATTGTTGTGGTGTGTGTGCGTTGTTGGGTAAAATATGGGTGTTTTCCCCATGCTTATGTCACCTGCAATACAGGGGTGTCTGTGCTATCTGTGTTTAGTGGTGGGTAACATATAAGGACTGGGCTGGCAAGTGCCCCAGCTGGGCTTTGAACCTCTGACTCTCTG
Source organism: Ichthyophis bannanicus (assembly GCA_033557465.1). Classification (NCBI taxonomy): domain Eukaryota; kingdom Metazoa; phylum Chordata; class Amphibia; order Gymnophiona; family Ichthyophiidae; genus Ichthyophis; species Ichthyophis bannanicus. The sequence goes on from CM066031.1 coordinate 1,033,395,215, forward strand.
GTCCTAGAGGTACTGACTCTGTCTGCTGCACCACACTATGGCCACAGAGACAGTGCAGCCCCTGGAGGTAGTGAGCCTGGCAGGATGGAGTCACAAACCCTGCTCTACGCTGTGGGCATATGCACCCTGTCTGGTGACAAACGTGCACATAAACCACGGAAATGACCACGGGAACTGGGGAAAACAATATCACCACGCTGGGCAACAGTGATATTAATGGGCAACCATAGCAAACACTCCCAGGACAGCTCCACAACAGGAAATGTTGTTTGGAAGAGTCTCCGCTCCGTAAACCCTTCCAAAATTCATTTCTTTTTTCTGGAGCTTTGTTGGGTGTGTTTTCTGTATTTGCCCATCACTATCACTGTTCCCCAGCTGAATTACTATTTTTAATAGTTCTGTTGTGGTCATTTCCTATTTTTATGTGCACTTTTGTGCTGTGCACATGTATCACACTGCTCACGTTTTGCTGGTTTCCCCGGTTTTCCTGTACATTGCTGACGGAAATGGTTTCTCTTCCCTTTAAATGCTTTCTACCGCGAGTGTTTCACTCGCGGTAGTTTTTACATGCAAATTTGGGCCCGATACTGTGCGGGGACCCTCTCCCCTCCCACTCTCCACCCATTGACCCCGTCCCTCCGCCCCTCCGGAGCCTTCCTCCGCCCTCCTTTAGCCGTTCCACGCCTCTATCGGACATTTGCGGGCCCGCACTTGTACGGGGCCCGTTGGTGTGCCGCGTACCTGTGCGGGGGTGACACGCACGTGTGCGGGGCGTTTAAATGCGTTTATGCGCGTTTCAGTGGCACGTTGCCGTGCGCTATTTTGCGGCACGCAAATTTGCGGACTTTAGTAAACATGCCCCTAAGCCATGCAATCATCTCAACCAAGCAATTAGTTATGGTGGTGATGTCAGGTGCTTGAATTTTATCGGAGTATAAACCATAATATCATCTGCATAGATGTGATATAGTATTTTATATTTTTTGAGAATGCTGCAGATAGGTTGAATGTAACAATTGAATAGAATAGAGGACAAAGATGAACCTTGAGGTACTCCTTGTGCCATGCTAAAAGCATGATGATTTTTGATCACCACATTTCATCTGTTGAGTTCTATTGGTAAGATAGGATTGAAACCATTTCAACATGTTGCTGCAAAGACCGATTTCATAAAATCGTTGTATCATTTTTAAATGTGAGACTGTGTCAGAGGCTGCAGATTTGTCCATAAAGATCAGTAGAAATCCTTTTTTAATATTATCTATACCCCTGATAAGATTATCCAATAAGGAAGAGAGAAGAGTTTCAACATTGTCTTGGGGTTTGAAACCATGTTGATGCATGTACAAAGGTGCATTTAGATCAATATGATCTTGTAATTGCTTTAGAACAACTTTTTAAATGATCTTTGCAAGCAATGGTAGAGTGGAGATTGGACGGAAGAATTTGGGATCTGTCTGATCTTATGCGATATTTTTTAGAACTGGATGAATAATAGATTAAGAAAGGTTGGCATATATCCTTGCTGAAAAGAAAGTTCCACTATCTTTTGGATGTGTTCAGCTAGTTGGTCCTTGGTATTTTTAATCCAAGCCTTTGGGCAAGGGTCAGTGGTAGAAGTAGTTGTATTCAAAGAGTCAATTATTTGCTTGATGTGAAGCACTGAAGGAGTATGAAAGATCTTCCAAGTAGTTTGGATTTCTGTGGTTGTTATGTTAAAATGGCTAGTGAGGAGGTTTCTAGAAAGGGGTTTGAAATTGTTAATTATGAAATCAGCAAATTTCTGTGGGTCAATATGTTTATTGTCAAATTGTGTCATGTCCCTGGTGAGTCTTTGTACTATGTTGAAGAGTTCTCTGGGTTTATTTATGGCCTTCATAATGGTGTTAGTGTGGTATTGTTGCTTGGATTTTGCAATCAAGTCATTGTATTCCTGCTGTTTGACTCTATATTGCTGTAAGTTACTATCTGTTTTATATTTTCTTCATTTTCTTTCAAGTTTCCTTAGTGCTCTCTTTGATTGTCTGATAATATCAGAATACCAAGGTGCATTCTTTCTCTTGTGGGTATGAGAGTGAAGCTTTACTGTTGCAGAAGCAGCTGTATTAATGACTAAATTCCAATTATCAATTATATTGTCTAAATTAGTGCTATCATGTTCACGTTTAGGTAATATTTCTTGTAAGAACTGATCTTTCTGAAAGGTTTTGAATTTTCTCTTAAATTGTTCCTCTTTCTTGTAGCATGTTGAGGTTCTAATGGCTATTGAGAAGGTGATCACATAGTGATCAGACCAAGGAACTGGAGTAATTGTCAAATCAGTGGTTTGATCATTTATCAGCATTTAATCTGATAGGAAATTAAGATTAGGACGTGTTCCATGTTGATGTGTAGGTGAATTCACAATTTGAGTGAAATGGAGAGACTGCATAGCCGAAAGAAATGCTTTGGATTCTTTAGTAGAGGGGGAACAAAGATTGTAGTCTCCTAAGGCAATGAAAGGCTTATACTGAGAGATGTGTGCACAAATTGTCTCTACAGTAGTATTGAGGAGAAATCCATAGACTTAGCATTCGGAGGCCTATATGCGAGACAAATGTAAGTTTGCAACGGAAGGTAGAGGGAAAATAATGACCATGAGAGTGAATAACGTGTAAGGTCTTATGTCAATGCCCTTAGAATGCAGTGCTAAAGTTAGTATAATTATAGTATAAGCTAAGATATAGGAATTATGAAGATGCATTTTAAAACAGTATTAGGCTATACCTCAGTTTTGTTAAATAATAATGCTAGGAATTTATAGTTTACTCACAGTTAAAATTAAGTTTGTTGTAAAAGTATGGTATAGTTATAGCTGGTGCAAGGCCTGATTATGTTCTTATCAAGGGATTCAAAGAGGGTGCCCGTCTAAGAGCCATGCCAAAGGGCCCTTTGGTGTGGACCTTAGGTGCACGCCTGCCAGGTGTGGGTGCGCCTAATGTCCATTCCTTTAATAGGTGGCTGTGCCAGTATCAGCTGATGATGATCGCAGCAGAGGGAGCAGGAGAGGAAAGTCTCCATCTGATGTTTGAATGGCGATCAGAGAAGGGAATGTTGTGCATGCGCCTTATGTCCGTTCCCCTAATAGGTGGCTGTGCTGGTAACAGCTGATGACAATCGCAGCAGAGGGAGAAGGAGAGGAAAGCCTTCAGCTGATGTTTGAATGGCTCTAAGAGAAGGGAATGTTGTGCACCCACCTAATGTCCGTTCCCCCAATAGGTGTCTGTGCCGGTAGCAGCTGATAACGATCACAGCAGAGGGAGCAGGAGAGGAAAGCCTCCAGCTGATGTTTGAATGGCAATCAGAGAAGGGAATGTTGTGCACGTGCCTAATGTCCGCTCCCCCAATAGGTGGCTGTGCCGGTAACAGCTGACGATGATCGCCTCCTGGTGCCTTGGGGGTCTTCATTCCACTGATGGTGCTGCTTTGCCCTTTTCATGTCATCATTGCTCCAAAGAACTCTTATCCAATCACCATTTTTCAGTCAGTAATGTGTTCAGTTTCACCAAGAATGGTTGCTTCCTTGGAAGTTGCATGCTCCTGTGGAGCCTTGGCGTGTTCCAGCCTCTGTTGATGCTGTTTTGCCCCTCTCCCAAGGCCTTCAGGTATTCATGTATCTGCGCTGCTTTACCTCTCTCCAGGTGTCTTGTGGTGCTCATTCCTCTGTTTGTGTTTTTTTTGCCACTTATTGGATTTGAAGTGTTGATACTATTATTTTTGCTGCTTTGCATCTCTCATAGTGGCTTAAGCTTGTTCATGCCACAGTGGGAATCCTTTGCCCCTCTTTTGGTGTCAGAGAGTGTTCATTCTACTTTTGGTGTTTTGGAGTGCTTATGATGCCTGTCAGCAAATTTCATAAAAATTGGACAAAAAACCCTATTGCTAGTGAGTAATTTTATAAGGAGCCGCATAAAGTTATACACCATTGCATATATCATGTATTTTCAATGAATTAGGGGGATGTTTACTAAAAACCGGAAATGTGCTCGCCGCAAAATAGCGCACGGAAACGCGGCACTGAAACGCTAATAAACGCGTTTAAACGCCCCACACACGTGCGTGTCACCCCCGCAAAGGTGCGCGGCACACTAACGGGCCCCGTACAAGTGCGGGCCCGCAAATGTCCGATAGAGGCATGGAATGGCTAAAGGAGGGCGGAGGAAGGCTCCGGAGGGGCGGAGGGACGGGGTCAATGGGTGGAGAGTGGGAGGGGAGAGGCTCCCCGCACAGTATCGGGCCCGAATTTGCATGTAAAAACTACCGCGAGGGAAACACTCGCGGTAGAAAGCATTTAAAGGGAAGAGAAACCATTTACGTCAGCAATGTACAGGAAAACCGGGGAAACCAGCGAAACGTGAGCAGTGTGATATATGTGCACAGCACAAAAGTGCAAATAAAAATAGAAAATGACCACAACAGAACTATTAAAAATAGTAATTCAGCTGGGGAACAGTTATAGTGATGGGCAAATACAGAAAACACACCCATCAAAGCTCCAGAAAAAAGAAATGAATTTTGGAAGGGTTTACGGAGCGGAGACTCTTCCAAAAAACATTTCCTTTTGTGGAGCTTTCCTGGGAGTGTTTGCTATGGTTGCCCATTAATATCACTGTTGCCCAGACACCCCTGTATTGCAGGGGACATAAGCATGGGGAAAACACCCATATTTTACCCAACAACGCACACACACCACAACAATGGGCATTACCCACAGCCAAGTACCCCAAATGCAGTCCTGTACTGCCACATTCCAATCAGGTCACCTGCCTTTTATGGGAGAAGCTCGTGCCAGCTTGTTGGCGGACGAGTACATGTGGTGCAGGGGGCAGTGGCTGCTAGCGACAGAAGACAGAGGCCTAGCCATGTGCAGGCTGGCACAGTCCACAGCAACAGACAGGCCCTGCTGGATCCACAGTCATGGACTATCCAGGGAATTCAACCAAGCTGTGGCTACACAGTGGTGCAGTGCACACAGACAATGCATGCAAGAACAGAAGATCACAGGTTCAAAGACCAGCTGGGGCTACCAGCAATCCTGCCCACATATTTTCCCCACAAATAAACAGTGACAGTAAGGACACACCTTTCGTGACGAGGACATATGCAATGGTACTACGTCTATCTTTTACCCCACTGAGCACAGACACCATGAACAGGGGCAGAACCTACAGCAGAATCCCCCAAATGCAGTCCTGGTGGGCCACACACCAGTCAGGTTCCATGCTGCCACTCATACAAATGCCTGTGCTGTATATCTATGCACGGTATGTAGATGTAGCTCATGCATATTCATGAGGGACAGCAGGAAGACCCGAACAGTGTGATGCAAAACTGGGCTGGAGTGGGGAAGCGCTGCCGTAAAGCAGCAGCCAACAGGGGCAGACACACCCACACCCACACCCACAGGCCCCATTGGCCAATGTCTCCTGTAGAGGCAGAACATTGGACCCTGCATGCATCTCCCAATACCAGCACCTGCATACCTTAGCAATGTCACCCTACACCTGAGGTACACAGCTCTGAAACGTTTGCTAAGAGTACAGGCTGATAGATATCCCTACGTTACGCACATACTGCTAGTTGACCCCATCCGAACAATCTGTTTGGTGTCTGCGGTGCGTGCTCCAGGCCTGGCCTCTGATGGTGTTCACCACCCTGGGGAGTGACCCCCAGCAGTACTGCGTACCATATCCATGCCTGTGCCGTGCCCAGGACCGGTGTGGTGGCCAAGGCTAATCACCCCCTCAATAGTAGCACAATGCTGGCATAGGTGTGGGAGTGTGTGTCTGTCTATACAGTGTGTGTTGGCTGCAAACACCTTCCCCAACCCACACTGCCAGCACTACTGCCAATATTGGCCTGCCAATGTGCATAATGAGCAGCAAGGTACCATGGATATAGGTCAGACATGGTGGGCTGGCCAGGATGCATCTGCACAGGGCATAGGGCACTGGCTGTGACATTGTAGTGCCAGGCCACCACCTACACAGACAGGGTGACCTCTGTATGTGCTGCTGGGGGAGCACTCTCACCCTGAGTGTGCAGTGATGACAGCATGGCTAGGCACCCCCATAGTGCTGTATTGTGTTTCTCTCTTGTGATATATGTGGGTTTCCTGTTGGGGTCTCCTCACAGAACTCTCTGCTTGTGTGTGCTGCCACCCCAGTTTTGGGTGCATGCATTTCCATCAGGGCTAACCAGCAGATTGTTCACAGCTGGTATGTGTCTTGATGGAGTGCCTTGCAGGGTGCAGCGGCTGATGGCTTGCTGCAGGTAAATATCTGATAGTGCTGGGGTGCATCTTTGGATATCCAGGCCTAAAGTCTGTCTGATATTGTGTTATGGATGTGTGTGGAGTTGCTTGGACTGCCCTGTAGGGTGTCTGTTCCCCATCAGGACTGGGGTTTGATGGTCCACTCTACTGCTGTGGGGTTGGGGGGGGGGGGAGAGAATGGGGATCTGTTTGCTGCCCTGGGGGGGGGGCAGCAGGGGAGAAGGATGGGGATCTGTTTGCTGCCCCTTGGGGGTGGGTGGGTGTGGGTAACTTTGGCCACCTGGGGGGGGGGGGGTCCCGGGGGTTTCCACTAACTGAGACAGACAGAGATAAGATATCCAACATGTTTCTGCAGCACCTTCCTATCTAACAGGTTAGTACTGTTTTGGAGCTCTGTCATGGCCTCATCCAGGCATGGCTGGTGTTGTGGACCTGGTCCTGGCCGCCACATCACACCCTCAGGGTGAGCACAGTACCCGCACAATGTGACGGTGTGTAGCTACTCTTTGCTGGTAGTCCACCCGCTCAGGACCCCCTACCAGGCCGAGGTGCTGTGTGGGTGCACATGGACAATTCCCCCTACCAGGCCGGGTAGCTGTTGGGGTGCATTCCCCATCTTGTGTGCGTCTGTGGACAGCTGATTTGCATGTGCAGTGCATCATGGGTACGGGTGGCCTAACCTTATCCTGTCTACAACAGCAGACTGTCTGTGGGGTGACGTGCAGGCTCTCTGCAGCCAGCCAGGGGCTTGCTATCCGCTATAGAGCTGTAGCCCAATGGTTACGTCACTCCCTGTACAGCCAGAGGTCATGGTTTCAAACCCACAGTGGGGCCCCTGGATAGGGCCATCCACAGCTTTATTTTTATTTACTGTACATATGTCTATGCCGGCAAAACCACACACAGCTTACTATACCCATTAGGTGCCTCTGAGGGTGCTTTATAGGGTGCCCTATAGGCCACCTTATGGTTGCCATCCATATAGGGTGCACTATACATTATCCTGTGTCGCAACATACATGGTGCCCTATAGGGGACATTCTAGGGTGCCTTGGCGGACAGTGCACTGTAACATGTGCCTTACGGGCATCCGTATGTTAACACACTGTGAGAGTGGGTTTACTAGTGGTGAGAAATAAAATATTTTTATTTTTATTTATTTAGACAGTTTTTGTATACCACCTTATCCTTCAATCAAAGCGGTCACAACACAATTGGGGGATACATTTAACACGTGGGGATATGAGACACATACACTAATACTTACAGGGAACATGGGCAATGGAGGGTTAAGTGGCTTGCCCAAGACCACAAGGAGCATCTGTGGGACTAGAAACCCCAGTCCTTCCAGCCCAAGGTTGCTGTCCTCTAGTGGGATTTGAACCCCCGACCTTCCGGCCTGAAGTACCTTGCCCCAACCACTAGGCTACTCCTCCCTATGAATGGAAGGCCTCCTACAGCACTCCTCACCATGACACATACTTCCCCAGCCAGCCTTGTTCACTGGGCACTGTGAGGGGTTGAACCCCTGGCCCCTGCACCATTGGTTAGTGTCTTAACCATTGTGCTGTGGCTCTGTTCCTGTGTTTGTGCATCCGCGCACAGCCTTGTAGCCATCAGCGCGCCATCTTGTGGCGCACTAAATTAACAGCGCGCCGCCTTATGCCGCACAACATGGATATGCCCCTAAAATAATGCCTCAGTCAGCTGTCTTCAATGGGCACTGTGGGGAATTGAACCCATGATCCCTGCACGAGTGGTCAGTGTCTTAACCATTGTGCTATGGCTGTTATTTGCACATCAGTGCGCCACTTATCCCTCCCACTATTGGACTGCCCCCTCACACATCAGCGCGCCGCCTTCTGCCCACCGGCTCGCCGCCTTCTGTTGCCCACATTTATCAGCACACCGCCTTCTGCCGCCCAAACTTAACAATGCACCGCCATCTGCTGCCCACACTAAACAGTGCGCCGCCTCATGCAGTAATAAAAATAACAGTGCGCTGCCTTCTGCTGCCCAAAATTAATATGCCTCCTAACCACTTTTGCCCATAAATGTTGGTGCCTCAGCTGGTCTTTTTTGTTGAGCGCAATGGGGGTTTGAACCCCTGGCCCCTGCACCATTGGGTCAGTGTCTTCACCGTTGTACTACAGCTCTGTTGTTTGGTTTTGCAGCAGCGCCCCACTTAGCCTTCCCACGCGCTAATATGGGCCCCGCACATTAGCGCGACGCACACACGTACGGTCCAGTTTTTTGCTTTTTTCTGCCTGGCCCGCCCACTCCTTATATGGCACCAGCACACTAACGGGAACCCGTACAGCAACGGTGTTTAGTAAACATGCCCCTTAGGTGCATGGATAGGCCTTTAGGTATGTACTTTCAGTAGGTCGCTATTCTATATGGTGTTCTATCTAGAAGGGTGGCACTATATGTTAACGAGGGCATTGAGTCAAACAGGATAAATGTTTTCCAGGAAACAAAATATACTGTAGAATCTCTATGGTGGAAATTCCATGTAAAAAGGGAAAGGAAATGGCATTGGGGGGTGTACTACCATCTGACTGGCCGGAATGAACAGACAGATGAAGAATTGCTAATAGGAATTAGGAAAGCTAACAAAATTTACAACATATTAATAATGGGTGAGTATCGATTTGGTCAATGTTGTATAAAGGGCATGTTTACTAAAGGTTAATGCATGTTATATGCTAGTGAATGCACATTAATTGCTACCATGGTCCGTTCATTTCTATGGACCATGGTAGCATTTAACATGCGTTAGCATTCATTAATGTGCGTTAACCTTTAGTAAACATTCCCCAAAGTTTCTAGATGGAATAAATGATTGTTTATGGAAAGTCTGGCTCAGGAATTGACACCAGGGTTAGCTATTTTAGACTTACTTCTTAGTGGAATGCAGGATATGGTGCGAGAGGTAACAGTGTTGGGACCACTTGGCAACAGTGATCACAACATGATCACATTTGATTTAATGAATGGAGGGAGGACAGCAAGGAAATCTACTTCTAGCATTTAACTTTTCAAAACGGAGATTATGATAAAATGAGGAAAATGAGGAGACTATGATAAATGTGCAAGAAAAAGCTAAAATGGAGCAATTGCAAAGGTTGAGTTTACATCAGGCTTGGGTGTTAGTTAAAAATACTATCTTGCAAGTCCACTTTAAGAAAAGTGGAAGGAAGACCAAATGACTGCTGGAAAGTTTAAAGGTGATGTCCTTTTAGGCTGTTATAGCCTAAAAAGCATCTTTCAAAAAAATGTAAAAAGGACCCAAATGATGAAAACAGGAAAGAACATAAGAACTGACAAGTTAGATGCTAATAAGGCAGACAAAGAGAGAATGTCAAGAGAAGTTTACCATGGAAGCAAAAACTCATAATACAACCCTTTCAAGTATATTCATTGCAAAAACTCACAAGAGAGTCAGTTGAACTATGAAATGATAGAGAGGTAAAAGGAGCACTTAGAAAGGACAAGGCCATAGCAGAAAGACTGAATAAATTCTTTGCTTCAGTCTTTACTGAAGAAATCGTAGGACAGCTCGCCATGTCAGAAATCATATTTAAAGGTGATGTATCAGAGGAATTGAAACAAATCTCAATAAACCTGGAAAATGTAATACTGCAATTCAGGGCTGGACTGCCCACCATGCAAGAATGTTGTTCGCACAGGACCTCATGCTTCAGGGGGCCCCAGGCCAGCAACATCTCGCATATTCAGCACTGGCAGGGTCAGCTTTAGAGGGATCCCGTCAGGTCCCAGCACGCCTCTGACAGCTGCTGAAGTGAAGATCACCATTTTTCTTCACTTTGGCAGCTGTGTTGTAGTGTAGGCTGCTGGCATGCTGAGTGCCGGGAAACAGGAAATTCCATTTGACCTCCGGTGCGCCAGCAATCTATACCTCAACACAGCTGCCAACGTGAAGAAAAATGGCACTCTTCAATTCGGCAGCTGTCAGAGGTGAACTGGGGCCTCTCCGGCTCCATCTAAAGCCTCTCAGACAACCATGGGACTCTTCGGGGGGGAGAGTGCTAGGACTGGAAATAGCTGATGAGGAGGGGGCTAGGACTGGAAATGGGATGAGTTGGGGGGCTAGGACTGGAAATGGGCTGATGGGGGAGCTTGGACTGGAAATGGACTGATGGAGGGGCTAGGATAGGACTGGAAATGGCTGATGGGGGAGCTAGGATAGGACTGGAAATGGCTGATGGTGGAGCTAGGATTGGAAATGGACTGATAGAGGGACTAGGATAGGATTGGAGAATGGGCTGATGGAGGGGCTAGGATAGGACTCATCTTTGAAGAGCTCTCGAATCTGAGGACCCACAAAAACTCCCTCTTTAATCTTTGCTTTGCTGAGTCAAGGGAATTTTTCATGCAGGTATCGGAAAGCTGGCGAAGTGCAGTCCATGGTTTTCACGAAGTTTTTCATCAAACCTAGTTTGATGTGAAGGGGTGGTAGCAGGATTTTGTGAGCCTCAACCAGAGCTGGGTGCTGGATATTCTTCTCTCCAACTGTTACATTTTGTCTGCGATTCCATTCCTTCCGCAAGTAGTGCCAATCCCTTGCTCGGCTATCCCACTCACATAAGAAACACATGTATTTTATATATCCCTGCTGCAGTCCCATTAAAAGGGCAACTACCTTCAAGTCACCACAGAGGTGCCAGCTGTACTTGTTATAGTTATTTATTTATTTATATTCTCTTATATACCGTGCTATTCTGCATCAGTGCGGTTTACATTGAACAAACTGAAATTACATTGAACAGGGCATTATAACTTGGAGATAACTATTTTTTACAGGGAACATGGGCTATGGAGGGTTAAGTGGCTTGCCCAAGACCACAAGGAGCACCTGTGGGACTAGAAACCCCAGTCCTTCCGGCCCGAGGTTGCTGTCCTCTAGTGGGATTTGAACCCCCGACTTGAAGTACCTTGCCCCAACCACTAGGCCACTCCTCCACTCCACTCTAGTTAATGGAAATCAGTAGATGCTTTAAGTTATCGTATGTCTATTTCATGTGGACGGCATGCGCTACTGGAATAGGGGGAAGGCGGTTTCCATTGTTCAAAAGCACAGCCTTCAGACTCAATTTTGAAGAGTCTATAAATAGTCTCCAGTCTTGTGGGTCATGAGTGATTTTTAAGGCATTCATGAGGCTTTCAATATCGGAACAGAATACCAGATTACTTTCCTTTCCAACTGCGTATAGTACACTGCTGATGTCAGATGGCTTCAGCAGCCATCTGGCAGTAGTATTGCATTGCATCAGAAAATGATGCAATCAACTCTGGATGATGTGTGCATGCTGGTATTATGCAATGTGATGCAATATTACATCATTCAAGGCTTATTTGGGATGTTATTGATGTCCTACTGGATAAATTTACACGGTGAAACGTCAAAAATGAACTACATGCAATATCTTCAAAACGAGAGCCAATAATTTTTTTTTAATGTTATATTTGTGTTCAGCTCACCAAGATACTACAGATAAGAGCATTTTAAAGTCAGTAACGATTTCAATGTTGACCAGTGATCAGACCTTTGCAGTGAACAATTTTTTAGATGCCAGCCAGATATGTTAATGCAGTGCCAGTAGCTGGCTAGGCAGTGGTGCTGAATACCTGTGGAAAGCATTTGCCACTGTACTCATAGATACAGTACAGGGAATAGTTTTATAAGGGAGCGTGAATTTTTTGGACACCAAGTATACGCCTAACTGTGGGTTATTTTAGTCATTAATGCTTAAATGCATGGTGCTGCTTGAAGGCGAGCGTTTTGTTGGTGGGTGTGTGCATAGGCGGAGTGCAAAAACACACTTGCAGATTATAGTATTTCATAATCTACACCTGTTCTTGAGAAATTTAGGTGCAGGGATTTGCCTCAGTTCTAGGTGCGATTTCAGCCACTTAGGTTTATAATGAGAAGTAGGTACATGCTTGTTATAAAATAGGCTTAAAACGGGTGCCTTAAAAAGCACTTTAACTAGATACTCTGATATGAAATTATCCTTGAGGTGGCAATATTCAACTAAGTGGTAGAAGAGAGGTAAAGTAATCAGATTTTTTGCATACAGATCTGGGACATTTGGGGCCTGATATTCCAAAGCAGACCTGCAGACCATGTAAATGCAGCTGAGCTGGATATTTGCAGGTTAGCATTGGGGTGTGTTGTGACATTCCAGAGTGGCACCCGTTGCTTACTGGGCAGCGGCAATATTGAGCCACTGCCTGGTTAGTGACGTATGGCTAAAGTGTGGCGCAGCAAAAACAGGCCTAACTTTAGCTGCAGAATCTAACCAGGTAGCAGTTGAATATTGTCGCTGCCCGGTTAGCATCCAGGTTCTGCGACCAATCCGGATATTCAGTGCTGGTGGCCAGATATGGCCTGGGAATATACCGGTCTAGGATTCACGGCTGGTGGATAGCCGCTGTAGGAGTGCTAGCCACCAGTGCTGAATATCGGCTTTTGATATCCAAATTGGAGAGAGGCTAGGGACAATTTTGTTTCAGGTTTGAGAAACAAGACGTGGAGGAGGCAGGAGGAGTCATTGTGTAGCAGCGAATAGCACGCAATGAATAAAACCAGGAGTCAATTGCAGGTTCCAAGCCAATTTATTGTGCACAGGCTCAGACAGGAAAGCATCCAAAAAGGACTGAGCAATGGAGTACAGGAGCAAATTCCTTATATACAATTTTTACAGTTTGATACAGGCAAACTTTCTATTGGTCCCAACGCCCCCTGCACCTGTCCAATCGGGGACCCTCTCTGGGCCTAGCTCCCTGTTCCCCCCTTCTCAGGCTATTCTAACAAAGGTATAGGGGGATGTTTACTAAAAACCGGAAATGTGCGTGCCGCAAAAGAGCGCACAGAAACGCGGCACTGAAACGCTAATAAACGCCCCGCACACGTGCGTGTCATCCCCGCAAAGGTGCGCGGCACACTAATGGGCCCCGTACAAGTGCGGGCCCGCAAATGTCCGATAGAGGCGTGGAACGGCTAAAGGAGGGCGGAGGAAGGCTCCGGAGGGGCGGAGGGACGGGGTCAATGGGTGGAGAGTGGGAGGGGAGAGGCTCCCCGCACAGTATCGGGCACGAATTTGCATGTAAAAACTACCGCGAGGGAAACACTCGCGGTAGAAAGCATTTAAAGGGAAGAGAAACCATTTACGTCAGCAATGTACAGGAAAACCGGGGAAACCAGCGAAACGTGAGCAGTGTGATATATGTGCACAGCACAAAAGTGCAAATAAAAATAGAAAATGACCACAACAGAACTATTAAAAATAGTAATTCAGCTGGGGAACAGTTATAGTGATGGGCAAATACAGAAAACACACCCAGCAAAGCTCCAGAAAAAAGAAATGAATTTTGGAAGGGTTTACGGAGCGGAGACTCTTCCAAAAAACATTTCCTTTTGTGGAGCTTTCCTGGGAGTGTTTGCTATGGTTGCCCATTAATATCACTGTTGCCCAGCGTGGTGATATTTTGTCCCCCATTTCCCGTGGTCATTTCTGGGGTTTATGTGCACGTTTGTCACCAGACAGGGTGCATATGCCCACAGTAAATTTGCGTAGAGCAGGGTTTGTGACTCCATCCTGCCAGGCTTACTACCTCCAGGGGCTGCACTATCTATGTGGCCATAGTGTGGTGCAGCAGACAGAGTCAGTACCTCAAGGGTCAGAGGTTCAAAGCCCAGCTGGGGCACTTGCCAGCCCAGTCCCTATATTTTACCCACCACTAAACACAGATAGCACAGACACACCTGTATTGCAGGGGACATAAGCATGGGGAAAACACCCATATTTTACCCAACAACGCACACACACCACAACAATGGGCATTACCCACAGCCAAGTACCCCAAATGCAGTCCCGTACTGCCACATTCCAATCAGGTCACCTGCTTTTTATGGGAGAAGCTCATGCCAGCATGTTGGCAGATGAGTACATGTGGTGCAGGGGGCAGTGGCTGCTAGTGACAGAAGACAGAGGCCTAGCCATGTGCAGGCTGGCACAGTCCACAGCAACAGACAGGCCCTGCCGGATCCACAGTCATGGACTATCCAGGGAATTCAGCCAAGCTGTGGCTACATGGTGATGCAGTGCACACAGACAGTGCATGCAAGAACAGAAAGTCAGAGGTTCAAAGACCAGCTGGGGCTACCAGCAATCCTGCCCACATATTTTCCCCACAAATAAACAGTGACAGTAAGGACACACCTTTGGTGACAAGGACATATGCAATGGTAATACATCTATCTTTTACCCCACTGAGCACAGACACCATGAACAGGGGCAGAACCTACAGCAGAATCCCCCAAATGCAGTCCTGGTGGGCCACACACCAGTCAGGTTCCATGCTGCCACTCATACAAATGCCTGTGCTGTATATCTATGCACCACCCCCACGGCATGTAGATGTAGCTCATGCATATTCATGAGGGACAGCAGGAAGACCCGAACAGTGTGATGCAAAACTGGGCTGGAGTGGGGAAGCGCTGCCGTAAAGCAGCAGCCAACAGGGGCAGACACACCCACACCCACAGGCCCCATTGGCCAATGTCTCCTGTAGAGGCAGAACATTGGACCCTGCGTGCATCTCCCAATATCAGCACCTGCATACCTTAGCAATGTCACCCTACACCTGAGGTACACAGCTCTGAAATGTTTGCTAAGAGTACAGGCTGATAGATATCCCTACATTACGCACATACTGCTAGTTGACCCCATCCGAACAATCTGTTTGGTGTCTGCGGTGCGTGCTCCAGGCCTGGCCTCTGACGGTGTTCACCACCCTGGGGAGTGACCCCCAGCAATACTGCGTACCATATCCATGCCTGTGCCGTGCCCAGGACCGGTGTGGTGGCCAAGGCTAATCACCCCCTCAATAGTAGCACAATGCTGGCATAGGTGTGGGAGTGTGTGTCTGTCTATACAGTGTGTGTTGGCTGCAAACACCTTCCCCAACCCACACTGCCAGCACTACTGCCAGTATTGGCCTGCCAATGTGCATAATGAGCAGCAATGTACCATGGGTATAGGTCAGACATGGTGGGCTGGCCAGGATGCATCTGCACAGGGCATAGGGTACTGGCTGTGACATTGTAGTGCCAGGCCACCACCTACACAGACAGGGTGACCTCTGTATGTGCTGCTGGGGGAGCACTCTCACCCTGAGTGTGCAGTGATGACAGCATGGCTAGGCACCCCCATAGTGCTGTATTGTGTTTCTCTTTTGTGATATATATGGGTTTCCTGTTGGGGTCTCCTCACAGAACTCTCTGCTTGTGTGTGTTGCCACCCCAGTTTTGGGTGCATGCATTTCCATCAGGGCTAACCAGCAGACTGTTCACAGCTGGTATGTGTCTTGATGGAGTGCCTTGCAGGGTGCAGTGGCTGATGGCTTGCTGCAGGTGAATATCAGATAGTGCTGGGGTGCATCTTTGGCTATCCAGGCCTAAAGTCTGCCTGATATTGTGTTATGGATGTGGGTGGAGCTGCTTGGACTGCCCTGTATGGTGTCTGTTCCCCAGCAGGACTGGGGTTTGATGGTCCACTTTGCTGCCATGGGGGAGGAAGGATGGGGAGGGATCTGTTGGTGGAGGGCCCTGTTTGCCACCCTCGGGAGGGGGGGGTGGTGGTGGTGGTTCTTTGACCACCTAGGGGTTCTTGGGGGTTTCCACTAACTGAGACAGACAGAGATATCCAACATGTTTCTGCAGCACCTTCCTATCTCACAGGTTAGTACTGCCATGGCTGGTGTTGTGGACCTGGTCCTGGCCGCCACATCACACCCTCAGGGTGAGCACAGTACCCGCACAATGTGACGGTGTGTAGCTACTCTTTGCTGGTAGTCCACCCGCTCAGGACCCCCTACCAGGCCGAGGTGCTGTGTGGGTGCACATGGACAATTCCCCCTACCAGGCCGGGTAGCTGTTGGGGTGCATTCCCCATCTTGTGTGCATCTGTGGACAGCTGATTTGCATGTGCAGTGCATCATGGGTACGGGTGGCCTAACCCTATCCTGTCTACAACAGCAGACTGTCTGTGGGGTGACGTGCAGGCTCTCTGCAGCCAGCCAGGGGCTTGCTGTCAGCTATAGAGCCATAGCCCAATGGTTACGTCACTCCCTGTACAGCCAGAGGTCATGGGTTCAAACCCACAGTGGGGCCCTTTGATAGGGCTGTCCACAGCTTTATTTTTATTTACTGTACATATGTCTATGCCGGCAAAACCACACACAGCTTACTATACCCATTAGGTGCCTCTGAGGGTGCTTTATAGGGCGCCCTATAGGCCACCTTATGGTTGCCATCCATATAGGGTGCACTATACATTATCCTGTGTCGCAACATACATGGTGCCCTATAGGGGACATTCTAGGGTGCCTTGGCGGACAGTGCACTGTAACATGTGCCTTACGGGCATCCGTATGTTAACACACTGTGAGAGCGGGTTTACTAGTGGTGGGAAATAAAATATAAATGGAAGGCCTCCTACAGCACTCCTCACCATGATACATACTGCCCCAGCCAGCCTTGTTCACTGGGCACTGTGAGAGGTTGAACCGCTGGCCCCTGCACCATTGGCAGTGTCCTAACCATTGTGCTGTGGCTCTGTTCCTGTGTTTGTGCATCCGCACGCAGCCTTGTAGCCATCAGCGCGCCATCTTGTGGCGCACTAAATTAACAGCGCGCCGCCTTATGCCGCACAACATGGATATGCCCCTAAAATAATGCCTCAGCCAGCTGTCCTCAATGGGCACTGTGGGGAATTGAACCCATGATCCCTGCACGAGTGGTTAGTGTCTTAACCATTGTGCTATGGCTCCGTTCCTGTTATTTGCACATCAGCGCGCCACTTCTCCCTCCCACTATTGGACTGCCCCCTCACACATCAGCGCGCCGCCTTCTGCCCACCGGCTCGCCGCCTTCTGTTGCCCACATTTATCAGCGCACTGCCTTCTGCCACCCAAATTTACCAATACGCCGCCATCTGCCGCCCACACTAAACAGTGCGCCGCCTCATGCCGTAATAAAAATAACAGTGCGCCGCCTTCTGCCGCCCAAAATTAATATGCCTCCTAAGCACTTTTGCCCATAAATGTTGGTGCCTCAGCTAGTCTTTTTTGTTGAGCGCAATGGGGGTTTGAACCCCTGGCCCCTGCACCATTGGTCAGTGTCTTCACTGTTGTACTACGGCTCTGTTGTTTGGTTTTGCAGCAGCGCCCCACTTAGCCTTCCCACGCGCTAATGTGGGCCCCGCACATTAGCGCAACGCACACACGTACGGTCCGGTTTTTTGCTTTTTTCTGCCTGGCCCGCCCACTCCTTATATGGCATCAGCACACTAACGGGGACCCGCACAGCAACGGAGTTTAGTAAACATACCCCATAGTCTTAGATATAGATACATTTCTACTTCAAGGCCATTTCTAGCTCAGAGAATGCAGGAACATTTCTATCATCAGCATACAGGAATTATACAAACTTTTCAAAAGCAGTTTAAAGCAGTTTCAGCCAGTTTCTCAGACTCTGGTTATTCTCAGCACCACTCTCATGTGGGGTTAGGATCTAGGCCTAGTTTACAGGCCATAGCCTACCACAATTGCCCTACTCCCCATCCATCCCACAACAACAATAATATCACTTCCAAGTAGAGAAATCGACAAAGAAATAGAAACAGTGATGCATTTCCCCCGTACTGTGCAAATCATCAAGAGAATGGATGTAAATCCTTGAAACTGACATATACAAATCACTCAATTGAAAATAAAATGTTTTTTTCTATCCTTTCTATCCTCTGCTGGAATCAGGGACAGAAGGCTGCCAAACAGGTGAGAGTCAGAGCTCTAAAATTGGGAGCAATGCCCAAAAATCAGGGACGTTTGGTAACTTTAAATTAGGACTGTTTTTTCACAGGCCTACCTTAAACTAAGCTATATGGATAGCAGCTGAATACTGCCATTATATGTAGAGTTGGGTAGAATACCCCTGCCCACCTCAGCATTATCCGGATGGTTCCGGAGCATTTAGAAGGATTCTTAGCAGCGCTATCCCTTTATTGCTACTAAAACTCCATGGACAGGGGCCTAGATGCATATAAATCCCTTTGAATCTGACCAGTAAGAAAATAAATGCTTTAACAATATATTTCAGTGTGGAGGAATTTAAAGCTAAACTTTGTTTTGAAGATTCCGGTCTGGCTATGTCCCACCCAACTTACTTCTATAAGTGGAAAGTCATTTTGCGCATACATCTTGTTGGCGATGTGCAGTATGCAGGCCTGGTCACTCTTTCTGAAGGCAGAGAGGAGTTCCTGGAGTTTGGTATGCACACTTCCTTCCTGGCCACACAATTGCTCCTTTTAATACAAAGGGTGAATGAAGCATGTCAGTTTAATACTGCATATGTTTAAAATTTGTAAGAAATACATTTGATGAAGGTTGAAAAGAGGTTTTGCAGTGACTTAACTGCTCTAATTCACGATCAAACTATCTCCCAGAGCAGTCTATAGTGAGTCACTTAAAGCATTAGCGAAATCAAAAAGAGCCACATTCAATTATTTATTTATTTATTTTATTTATTTATTTTTATTTTTTATATACTGCGCTATTGAAATCAGTGCGGTTTACATTAGAACTGAACAGTGCAACAATGCATTAATATCACAATGTGCTTACATAGAATTACTGGCAATGGTGAAAAATGTCTTGTGAAATTTAGCTATAAAATGCAGATGAACCATGAAGTGATTTGCATCCCATAGCTAAACTTTGCAGAAACGGGTACTAACTCAGAAACATTTTCATGGGTTAGTACATGAGGTCCTAAAAGTCACCCTCACCAGAGAAAGGAAGTAAAGTAACAAAGCTGTTGTGCCGACATTTATCCTGCAGCATCAGCTGTTTATTTAAACTTCTTTAAGCCACCGTGGGCAAAATATACCAGATATTCAGCAGCAATATCTGAATAACAGCTGCCACAGAATATCTGGTGTTTGCAATCAGCTTTGGTGGCAACATTCAGCCACTATCCAGACAGCAAATCCTTATAGACTGAATACAGCTTTTTACCTGTTTCAAGTTATGCCGGATAGCAGCTCTGAAAATTACTGCTATTCAGATAAGTGAAGGCTCCTATCCAGTTCTGCCCACACACCACCCTGGCACCATACGGATAATGCCACGGTAGTCAAAGGGAATATTAAGCAGTAATAGCCAAATAGTGTTGCTGAATTTTGGCCCCTCTGGTGTTTATCCATTTAGCAGGACCTGCTAACTGGATAAAACGTTTTGAATTCTGAACCCAGTATGATTTGAACCTTCCATGACTCTGCAGCTCTACTTGTTTTTCTGGATAAACAGATCAGACCCGTATTTTGTTTCATATTTTATTTGTGTGAGAATTACGATATTGGCAGAGATGGAGGAGGGCGAGAGGATTTCTTGTCACATTGGTTTCCATCTCCTGTATCTGTAGGCCCTTCAATTTCACTGGTGAAGCATCTGTAGTTGAAAACAAAAAGATAATAAATGTAAATTACATTATTTTGATTTGAAAAAGGCCACTCCTTACTCTAATGCAGTGTTCTCTCTTTTGAACCACATTAGACATCGATTTCCAGATCTGTGAGGCTGATGTGACCTCTCAATATGTTACTCTATCTGGACATTATGAAGTATTGTTTTGAAGCAGCCATACCCAGGTTGCCATCTATTTATTTTAACTAATGTTTTTTTTCTGTGAAGATTGCACCCAATGATGGACTCATGTGGGGCTGCTATGACATCCTGAGGTATACTTACTAAAGAGTGTTAGCTGCTACTGCAGCACTAATGTGGAAAGAGCGGCTGGCAATACAGCTAACGTGGGAAACCTGCAGACATCGCGATAGCTGCATCCATGAAGCTTGCCCCCCACAATTCCAGCATCTTCTCAGACCTGGCGCAGAGGGAATAGACTTAAACAATTAGACCTGCGTGAACATGTCTGGATGTTCCGTCTGAACTCGATTGAACCATTTGGCTTAAATCAATCTGCTGATTGGGCCCCCTTGCGCTGATTGGCTATCCCGGCGTGGTCACTGCTCAGCTGCTGTTTTAAAAGCTTTTGAATTGTCTTTGTATGTGGGAGCAGTCAGCCGGTTGGAGTTTTGCTCTGGGAACTTCAAACTGGGGCTTTTTCTCCTGATGCAGATAAGTCTTTTTCCTTATCGAAACACAATTGTGTCAGATATATGAATGTTAGCTTATGTAGATTTGTGTCACATATCACATTTATTATTTTGATAATCTGCTTTTTGCACTATTATTATAATGAAACGTTAAGGACCTATGACGAATTCGAGCACAGTAGTTAGGATCCTTTGAGGCTGTTGTGCTAGAGGGTCTTTTTAGGCCTTAATAAGCTCACAATTATTTGAGGTCCCTCTTTACACATTTTTTTGTAATAATTTTGATCCGGTTTTTTTGTTATATTGATATTTTTTTCGGATAGATTTTGAAGTCTTTTTGTATTTGATTTTTAGAAAGTAGCATTCTCAGGTCCCTGGAGGTTCTGACAGCCTATCTTTTTAAGGAAGGATTTCAGTGAGTCTAGAGTGTGAATAGGAGGCATCTGCTATAGCAGGAGAGCCTCCTGTTCCAAGAACTGAAAGGAGGGGAATGACAGTCTGCTTCAAGGAAGAAGTCAAGAGTTTGAATATTTCCCTGTCCTGCTTAATTAATTATCTGCCTCAGAGAACTATCTTGATACTTTTTTTTCTCCATGGACAAGCAGGATGCGTCAGCCATACCTGGTGACATCATTCAACGGGGCCATGGGATGGAGTGCTCTCCTATAGTTCAGAAAGACTAAGCCTTTCTGGGCATGCCCTGGTGCCCCCACCCCTGGGCCCGCCCCTACCTGGCTCAGTTTTCCTTCATCCGCCCTGCCTGCAAGATAGAATCTCAGCTCTCCTAAACTACTACATCAAATTAACCATGGATAAAGAAAAGAGAAAAAGAAAAGAAAACAAGGAAAAAGTCACCAAACCTGAATTCAAGAAATGTCCCAAATGCGGGAGGAAGATGAATGCAGAGGACTTCCACAAACACTGCATCCGCTGCCTAGAGGAACCTCACCATGTGGAGGACTGCCCTCACTGTGCCCGCATGTCCCCCAGGGCCTATAAGGCACGCAGTTATACCCTCCAGGAGTTCCTCTCCTCCTCTGAAAGTGTGGCTGCCTCCACATTCAGAACCGGCAAACCGAAGAGTGATGGGCAGAGCAGCAATGGTGAGGCCAACGGAAAGAGCAGCAAAAGTGAGGGGAGCAATGTGGCTGCCACCATCATGGCCACCGCCAAGACTCCTACCCTCTCTGCATCTCCCTCTGCTGTCTCTCCCTCTGAACACTCCTCTGGAGCTAAGAAGAAGCTAGTGCAGGACAAGAGGAAGGTGGGTAAGCCGGCTCTGAGCTCTGTGGAAGAGACAGTTCCCTCCAAAAAGCCTCCCCATGCCAGTAAGACAGCTCGCAAGGAAGCTCCGCCACCTCTAGCGCTACTGGGTCATCATAGAAGTGACAATCACCACACCAATGACAGATCAGCCAGGCAGCACAAGTCTCCACTCTGCTCCAGCTCCACCACCTATCAGAGGGACTCAAGCCACCACCACGCCACTGGAACCCCCCTCAGCTGCCTGTCATCAGAGTCAAACTCCTCAGATCGCGCCGGAGAGACAGAGAAGACAGCTCCTGCGCCAAGAGATCCTACAGCAGCCAGCCCAGGAACAGGAAATGCTGCAGAACGTATGCTGTTCACAGCTCCCGTTCCAGCACACCCTCCCCACGCCGGCAACATCCCAGCAGCCAAGGAAGGAGTAGAAGCAAAAGGAGGGGGAGCCACCGCCATTCTTGCACTCCCGACAAGAGCAACCAGCTCAAGGACACTCAAGCAGCATTGATAGAGCTGTTTTCACAGTTCATAGCCCAACAAGGTGCAAGCCAGAACTGTCACAGCACAAGGCGACCAGCAACAATGGTCCTCCTCTCAAGGAACTCCTCTGCCTCTGCCTAGGACATCCTTGTCTCCCAGATCACCCACACTGCTGGGCTTCTCCACAGACCCACACCTGGATAGTGAAGGGGAACACACAGTGGGCCTATCGCCCTCCAGCAGTTCACACTGGTCCTCCAGCAGGGGGCGCTCTCGCTCCCACTCCCCGCTATCGCCAACACCACCACCTTCACCGCTGTCTCCCCCAGAGGACCAAACAGACCCCATGTTCCTACAAAAGATGTCCACACGCCTAGCACTATCACCAAAGGACATGCCAGATCCCAGGAATGAGGTACTCAGCCTGCTCAAGTTCCTCGACACACCCAGACCTGTGGTCTCCATCCCAGTACATTACCTGTTCCTTGAAAATCTGACAAATATTTGGCAGGCACCGGTGTCCAGCGTGGCCACTTCACACAGACTTGAATCTAAATATCAAGTAAAGCATACCCCAGGCTTTGACAAGACGCAACTTCCCCACCAGTCCATTATGGTGGAGTCTGCTCTGAAACAAGTCAAGAGCTCCCACTCCCACTCCAATGCCCCCTACCGCTGGGAAGGACTACAAACTCCTAGATGACTCTGGTAAGAAGACTTACCAGGCGACTATGCTGAGTGCGAAGATCACATCCCACATCTTCCAACAGGTGCTTTACCTGGACTCAATCATGGATAGCCTCAAAGTGGCAATTGAAGGGCTCAATCCAGATGCCAAGACCACCTTCCAGTCCCTACTGAGTGACTTGAAGGAATGTGGCAAGCACCTTATCTGCACTGCCTTTGACTCCTTCAACTCAGCTGCCAGGACAACCGCCATGGGAATTGCCTCCAGACGCATGGCCTGGCTCTGGGTATCAGGACTTTGAGAGGACACACACAAGTGGTTGGCAGACACCCATGTATAGGCAACAACCTCTTTGGCGTGAAGGTCAAAGAAACTGCAGATGCCATGAAGGACTGCTGCTCCACTCTCAAGACCTTGAAGGCATGGAGCACAACATCAACACTCACAAGTAGCAAGGTGCCTACCAGCGTAGGCCCTACACCTCCTCTAAGTGCTACCAGCCATACCACAAGTGGCAGCCACAATGACCCAAACACCAGCAATATCAACCCTACCAACAAAAACCCCGACAAAAGGACCACAGGCAACAAAAACAATCAACAACGTCCTCAGGGAAAAGCATTCCTTTTTTTTGACACTATGTCTGGCAAGGCCCCACTGGTGGGGGGCTACCTCTCAGCATACAAGAAGGCCTGGGCGAACATTACCACTGACAGTTGGATCCTGCAGATCATTGAGGCAGGCTACAGGATGCACCTCTCAATGACCCTGCACCAACGCTCTTGTCCTTCGAGCCGCACATCGGACCACCTCCTCACTACCATGGCGGAGGAAAACCTCTCTCTACTAGTGGCGAGAGCCATTGAACCAGTGCCCCTGATGTAGAGGTGACATGGATTTTACTTGAGGTATTTCTTATACCAAAGTAGTCTAGTGGTCTACGCCCCATCCTTGACCTGAGAGGCCTCAACAAGTTCATCCGCAAAGAACGTTTCTGGATGTACTCTCTGGGGTCTATCCTGCCGCTACTACAACCTCACCACTGCCTAGCATCCCTAGACCTACAGGATGCCTATGCCCACATTCCCATCCACTATTCTCACAGACAGTTCCAGCGCTTCTGCTTCGCGGACCAACACTACCAGTACTGGGTGCTCCCATTCAGCCTCTCTCCGGCTCCGAAGGTTTTCACGAAATGCGTAGCCATAGCAGCAGCCTATCTCCGGAAAGCTGGAATATGTGTCTTGCCCTACCTAGATGACTGGCTCATATCAGCCTCCTCCAGGGACAGAGCTCAGAGGGTGGTGCAGGATACAGTCTCTCTGCTGTCAACCCTAGGATTTCTCACTAACTTCAAGAATTCCCCCCTGCATCTCATGCAGACCCTGGAATTCATCGGAGCCTCACTCCACACAGTGCAAGTGAAAACTTTCCTCCCCAGGCCAAGAGTGGACACCATCATTGCCCTTACCTGCATCACAGTTGACGCCAGCAATGACTCAGCCAGGATGCTGTTACGACTCCTGGGACACATGGCGGCAACAACCCAAGTGCTTCCACATGCCAAGTTACACATGAGAGCCATACAGTAGTACCTGAGGAAAAACTGGAATCAGAAAACACAGCCTGTGTCTTCCAATGTATGAGCTGCCGAGTTAGAGCTGCTCGTTCTTCCCACGTGCTTATTTATAAAATGGTTGCTCCTACTGTGTGTGCTGGCAAATACGCATTTAGTCCTGCACATCCTTATACATATTTTACAAAAACTCTACATTCAGCAGAGCCTTTTGTAAAATACCACTAGAAGTCAGAACATCCACACCTGAACGTCTCAGTTCCAATCTCAATGTCCTATGTAAAATGGGACTCTTAATATGAATTTCCCAGATAATGTAACTTATTTGCTCTAAATATTTTACAAGCAGAAAATTAATTAAATGACAAATATTATTGTCATGTATAGAAAAAAAAATCTCTTATGTACACATATTTCTCAAACTAATGGCAAATAAAAAGGTCACTATATCAGGTAACAGAGAAAAATGTAACATTTTTTCTCATTCAACAGTAATTTGAACTCGGAAAAGCTGGGAGATTTGGAGGAATTCCTGCCATGACAGCATGTTGACTGTATCTAGTTTATGGTAAGGGAAAATTATAATGGAACTTAAAAATCTTAAATGAATGAAACTATCATAATCAACTTGACTTAAAATATCTGGAGCTTATACTTTGTAATTTTGAATGTGCTGATCTGGATTCTTGATTCATGTAAAATGAACAATATGAATATTGGGGTTGCAAACAATTATACTTAAAATCATAGGGGGATATATTCAAAAGGATAAATGCAGATAGCAAACCTGCTCACCATGTTAATCCTGGTGAGCGGGATATTGGCGGCACATAGCCATTTTGGGCCACTGAATATCCCCTCCTAACACTGTTGCACACCCCGATGCTAACCACATAGCATCACCTTTGGTACATCACTGGTGAAGAAGGCATTTTGCATTCTCAGTGCTGGAAAACAAGTCCATTTGAGGGATACCCTTTCATAAAATCTATTTTGTAGAGTATCAGAATTCAAGGACCATTTATAAGACTGAAATACTCTGCTGAGTCTGTCCATGAGGTGTTTTTTGGGATTTAGGTGTTTTGGATGGTTATGTGATTGGGGATCTCAAAATCCGAAATCACTACTGCCTTTTGACTTAGCTGAAGAGAGTCCATGCCACCTTGTTTGATTCAAGTCCATCCAGGAATGTAACACTTTCAAAATGAAGATAAGACACTTTCAATTGGACCAGACAGGACTTAATAGAGATACGGACTTTCTATCACATTATGTATTATTAACAGCGTGGCCATCCTTTGATTACTCATCTACATCTCCCCCTACATCTCCCCCTCCCCCTCCCTTTCCCTGAGATTCTTAATGGAATACTTTGTTCTTTCACTTTAGATTATGTTATTGTCATCTGTTGCTCATACCGTCCTGACCTGAAGAAGAAGGTTTTAACCTTCGAAAGCTAGTCCTAGGGGTATGTTTACTAAATGGCGGTAAGGGAGAAGTCTTTTCCATGTGTTAAAAGCAGCGATAAGGGGTTACCATTTGGTAAGTGTGCTGGGCGTGTCAGAGGCGTTCCGGCATTCAGGGGTGCTAGTGGACACTTACTGAGTGGTAATAGCACATGCTGCGGGAAGATGTCTAGCATGCATCTTAATGCAGAAAAGACACTGAAACACTGAAAGGGGAGGGGGGAAGGGAAGCCATTGGAGAAGGTATGGATGCAAGCACAATTGGTAGCTGATGGAGTTGACTCACCTGATGCCTGGCACTGTGTCAGTATGTGTGATAAGCATGTTTGACTGTATAGCAGGCCTATGCTGTTGACTAGGCTAGATAGGTGGCTGCCTAGTGATGATGGTCAGTGTGAGTGCTGATGGTATCATGGGTGGGTAGTGGTGGCAGTGGAGTCAGCGGAGGGACGCAGCAGTGGGGGGTGCTGTGACAGGCATGCAGTCCTAGATGCACCTAAAAGCATACACCGTACCATAAGCTACATTATAGTATCTGTGAGGTGTGGACAAGTATCCAGATATACTGTCAGTGTGTGGCATGCCATAGGCCGGGACAGTGTCTGGGTGGAGGCAGCATGTTCCTGATGTGGGCAACAAAGGGGGGAGTGTGCATGTGGAGCAGTCACAAGAGAGGTGTGCATGATATGACTAACCGTTGCAAATGACCCTTGGTGGAGTAGCTGGTTGGAGGCTAATAGCTTACTTCCATCTTCCTGATGGTCAAATGGTGGGTGCATGGCTGTGCCATGGATCACCCAAGCAGAGAGTTTACATTATCTGTGGTGGGTGGATGTATGGGATCATAAGGCCAAAAGCATTTGGTGTGTGTGAACCAAAAGTAGCAGTGACATGGGGTACATGAAACACCATTTGTGTAGGTGGGACTGGTGCCTCAGCCTGTTCAAATGCAAGACAATACAACTGACAGAGTGGCATGATAGAAAGGGACAAGTTGAGCCCAGTAATGATGGCAGAACTGTGCAGGGGATGGATATGCAATGAGTGTTATGTGCCTGAATATATGAGATATATCCTCTGTAGATAAAGTTGGGAGGTCACAATGATGGCAAAAAAGAAAATGCATCATACCAGTTAACCCAGACATCTGCTGTGTATAAATCACTGACCCACTGCAATGCACCACGGCAGAGCTACTAAAACTATGCTCACAGATGCCATGATGGGCCACATAAGGCATGGAAATGTAGAAGAATGATTGCCTGCAGGTCACAACAGAGCCAGGACTGTGCAAGCACAGACAGGCACAAAATGACCAAGCGGAAATCAAACCCTGGACCTTTGACCATGGAAACATTGCACCAACCAGTAGGCTACACTTCCACATGGCTTTAGGCAGAGTTATAGAGCCTGCAGATTTCTGATCAAACTGTTTGCTGTCTGTGCCGGCATAGGTTGGGCCCTCCACTACCCATGAGGCACTGCACATGCAAAACAGCAGTCTGCAGCTGAAGAACTAATGGAGAATGCACTGATCCAGCATATCAGCTCAGTAAGACGCACTGGCTGCGTGTGCTGCATGCACATAACAACAGCAAGCCGTGCTGCAGAGCAGTTCATCTGTCACCCTGAGGGTGAGGAGGGGTGCCTAACACAATGGCATCTCAGCCAGTGACCCTATAATTGTGGCAGACACATCCAGGCCAATCTGTGCTGTTTCAGGCAATACCCACAATGCTCTACCTCACCTTATTCACATTTTCCAAACAGGCTGGGAGAAACTCAGACAAAGTGAGCCAAAGTGCAGTGCAGAAAGCCACAGGACAAAGGGGAGCCATAAACACACACAAGCATACACTCTCTTTGGTGCACTGTGCAAAAGTAGAGATGGTTGTCATTTCTGCTTGGCACTTCTGTTTCAATGTAAGCTCAAGGATTGATAAATGTGCTCTGTTTGCAGGTTCTATTAGTGTGCCTTAGCTTCACCACACATTGTTACTGTGTGCTATTAGCTTCCAACCAGCTATGGATAGTGGAGCCTGTCAGAGAGCTGGTGGGTGTTTCCACCCTTGCCGGCCATCTCCTTGGGGGTTGCACATGTTGGAGCTGTACTTACACTGTCAGATAAACCTTGTCCACAGAAAGATGCAATATGGAAACCCCAGCAGGGACCTGAACCTGTGACCCTTCACAAATATACACACCAACCGTGCTGCCTTATGGGGATAACAACTCCTGTTGCTGACATGATTCCCTTCAGCTTGCCTTTGGCACATGCTGCAATGCACATTGTGCACACAAAAGGACAAGGCTTCTGTCTGCTGCAGGCTGGTGCCACTTCCCATGCCACCACCAACACCCCACCATGCAGACATGCCCACACACTGTCAGTGGTTGTGGTCGCAGTCCCAGCATGTTAAATATGAGGGTTTGGCAGGCACCTTGGCATGAGGGCCAGTTGGGGGGCAGGAGCACACATGGACAGCCACGCAGCCCCCCTCACCAGCTGCCCATGCAGGGGCCCCATCACTGCCTGCCACCGATATGTCTCGGGGGGGGGGGGAGGGAGGATGGCAGCCACTGCTGTGGTATTTCCCCAGGCACCTGCATTTGCCAGCTACCTGGAGGGCTACAGTGTCTAGCACTATCAGCCTCTTCTACCACAGCTGGGTTCTGTGGCAGTGGGGGGGAGGCAGCCTGGATTTCTGCCTGGTGTGCCAGGACCCTCAGACCACCCCATGTGGCACATTGCCTTTCCGCAGCAGTAGCAGGACTGTGTGCTGCCATTGTCACTGCGGGATCATGAAGAACATTGCAGATGGTACTGCGGATGGCAGAATACCCCTTTATGGAGAGACTAAAAAAGTTGGGACTCATCAACCTGGGGAAGAGATGGCTGAGAGGAAATATGATAGAGGTCTATAGATTATTGACTGGAGTGGAACAGGTAAATGTAGGTTGCTTTTTTATACCATCAGACTGTGGACAGACTAGGGGACCTGCAATGCGGCTACAGTGTAACCCATTTGGGTCTTCTAGGTGAAAATATTTTTTCAGTCAACGTGTAATCAAATCCTGCAATCCATTACTGGAGGATGTGGTAAAACTGTCAGTGTAGCTGGGTTTAAAAAGGTTTGGACGAGTTCCTGGGTAACGGTCAATATGCCATTGCTAAAGAGGACCCAAGCTATGCACTGCTTGCCCCATTACAGTTATTGGGGATCCTGTGTGTCTTCTGGGGAAACTGCTGTGTACTTGTGACCTAGATTGTGCACATTTGGACACAGAATACTGGGCGTGATGGACCTTGGTCTGACACAGCTTGGCATATTTTGTAGTCTAATGTTCTGATGTGCCACCTAGGAAACTGCCTGTTCCCCCCTGTGCACCAGCATCCCCCACTGCATGACCCATGTGCCACCTTCTTTGCCCCCATTTGCACCATCAACATAGTGCCCTTTCATACTTGGGCACTATGCTGTTGCTGCTAATGGAGAAAATGTGACTCATGGTGGGCAGTATTGAAAGGGGAGCTAGATTTAGCTCTACCATTTTTTTTCTGGGGTTCAAGATGGGTTATATTCAGGTACAGTAGGTATTTTCCCAACCACAGAGGACTGACAGTTTAATTTTGTACCTGAGGCAATGGAAGGTTAAGTGGCTTGCCCAAGACCACAAGGAGTGCCTATAGGACTAGAAATCCCAGTCCCTCTGGCCTGAGATTGCTGTCCCCAGGTGGGACTTGAACCCCCGGCCCTCTGGCCTGAAGTACCTTGTCCTAACCACTAGACCACTCCTCACCTCATCATCATCAAGTCATTATCATACCTGGTCTAACTGAGCTGCCACTGTACTGGAACAAAGTGGACCTCGACAACAGCCAAACCCCAGCCACGTCTGAGCAATTTTCAGTCACTAGCTTTTATAGTAGTTGATCCCTCCCACTTGCATACTGCTCCAGTCCTCATCTCTTCTTTTTTATACCCCACCACAAGACTACAGTTACCCCTTTAACCCTTTCCATTCAGCTGTTGCCCCCCATGGGGCATTAAAAATTTCCCATTCCAATCATTTGTCCCACTGTGGGACATATGAATAACATGCCAGTTTATGGCCCAAAAAACATGACTGGTTAGGGTAGAACGTGTAGGTTATATTGGTTGGAATTTGGGCAAACTCTTGAATTTGTTACTGGAGGATATAGTAAAAGCTGTTAGTGTAGCTGGGTTTTAAAAAACGTTTGGACAAGTTCCTAGAAGAAAGGTCCATAACCCATTATTAAAGGCGACCTGGGAAATCCACTGCTTGCCCCAATACAAGCACTGTGGAACCTGTGTCTTTTGAGAAAACTGCTAGCTACTTGTGACCTAGATTGGCTACTGTTGGAAACAAGATACTGGGCTTGATGGACCTTGGTCTGATCCAGCATGGCATATCTTATGTTCTCTTCAGCACATCATGAGTGGAATTCCACCCGGTGCTAATATCCTGCTTGAGCTGGTCCATAGGACCCCTGTTGCTTCCTGCTTCTCACGCAGTTCATGCCCATCCTTCACAATATGGTGAATATACCCAATTATATGTTCCCTCAGGACAGGGCTGCTGCTTGCCTTGCTCTTCAGGCCTAGGGTGTATCTGACAACCAGATGCAGCAAGTATGCAAAGCATCTAATCTCACAAACGTCCCACTTCTTCACTGCCTTGACCATGTTCATCCTATCTGTTACACAGAAACTTGGATGGGTACTTCTGTGGCTCTTCAATACAAACTCTCTGCCTGAGAGCTCTTAAAGGGATTTTTTTTTCATTTCTGCTGCATTTCCTAGTGATTTGTAACTGTTTTGCATATTTTTGTTTTGCCAGCCAAACATCCAGAGAGTGTGGAGGAGTACACTCATAGACCCTATATTTTCCATGTTGACAATGAACACTGACTGAGAATGAGGGATTTTATTTTCATTTTGCCACATTGATGGATGTCCCTGTATGCAGAGTAGCAAGTGATAGATGTCCCCATCCCAAGTTTTTGTAGCAGGGACATCTATGTGGACATCAATGCAGGCATCTAATCAGGCGGAAACGTAGATGCCCCTGGGCATCCCAGATTACACTTGGATGCCCTTTCTAAAATGCCACTTCACATCAATCAAAACTATACAGTTAAAGACAAGTAAGATATTAATACAAAGCAATAAGCCCTTTTGCTCTTTCCCCTATTTCTTTCTTTATTCCTTTATTATCCACTCAAATTTCACCCTTCCATCCTCAATCCCCACTTACTCTGCCAATACCCGGCCAATCGTAGATTTTTCTTCCCTCCCACACAAAATATCTTTTCCCCCTCCATCCTCATTCCCCCAGCCCCATCCCCTTCTAGTCCTCCCCAACATCAGCTCCCTTCTAGTTCCAGCTCCACCCAGCATCCGCTTCCTTCTAGATCCATTCTCCCACCCCCTCACATCAACCTATTTCTAGCCTAGCCCCCCCCAATCAGCTCATTTTCATTCCTATTCCAGCTCCCATTAGCCCATTTCCAGTCCAAGCTCCCCCCCAACAGCCCATTTGCAATTCTAGCTCCCCCATCAGCCATTTCCAATACTAGAACCCCACATCAGCCATTTCCAATCCTATTCCAGCACCACATCAGCCCATTTCCAGTCAAAACTTCCCCACACTCAGTCCATTTCCAATACCACCCCCCAAAAGCCCATTTCCAGTCCTAGCCCTCCCCATCAGTTCATTTGCAGTCCTAGTTCCCCCCAATCAGCTCATTTCCAGTCCTAGCCCCCTCAAACTCAGCCCATTTCCAGTCCTAGCCCCCCCACACTCAACCCATTTCCAGTCTTTGCCCCCCCCCACTCAACCCATTTCCAGTCCTAGCCCCCCCCCCCACTCAGCCCATTTCCAATATTAGGCTCCTCCACTCTGCCCATTTCCAATCCTAATCCCCCCCAAAAGCCCATTTCCAGTCCTAGCCCTCCCCATCAGTTCATTTTCAGTCCTAGCCCCCCCCCCCAATCATCTCATTTCCAGTCTTAGGCCCCCCCCCCAAACTCAGCCCATTTCTAGTCCTAGCCTCCACCTCACTCAACACATTTCCAGTCCTGCCACCTCCCCCACTCAACCCATTTCCAATCCTAGCCCCCCACCCACTCAGCTCATTTCCAATCTTAGGTCCCCCTAGCCCCTCCCTGAGAGCCCTGCGGCAGGCTTTAGAGGCCCCGGCTCTCCCTATAGTGGCTCGCGGCTCCCGGCAGGCTCATCAGCAGCTCCCTACAGCCACCGAAGTGAAGAGCATTGTTTTCCTTTACTTCGACAGCTGTATTGTAATGTAGATCGCTGCCGCGCAGAGAGCCGGGACACAGGAAATGTCTTTTGACCTCTGGCATGCCAGCGATCTATATTACAATACAGCTGCTGAAATGAAGGAAAACAATGCTCTTCACTTCAATGGCTGTAAAAAGCTGTTGCTGAGTCTGCCGGGAGCCGGGAGCCACTGTAGGGAGAGCCGAACATGTACAGGATGTTGTTGACATGGGGCCCCCTGAAGCATGGGGCCCTGTGCGAACAACATTCTCGCACAATGGACGGGCCAGCCCTGGGTCTAACATTCACCCACAGCAAACACAGTCAGACTGCACCTGCTGCCCACCACTGGGTTTACCAGCCATGCACATACCAACTGTGGACAATTCATTGGTCAGTACATACTGCATATGCATAGAGTGACCCTGTGCACCCAGGCTTGGTATATTCTGCAGGACACCAAGCAGTTGGTTCAGTGATCTGGCCCCCAGGACAGGAAGTGCACCCACATCACTAGAACCAGATACTATATAGCACTATGTGGTCCCGGGATATGCACTGCTTGCCCCATTATAAGCATTGTGGATCCTGTGTGTCTTTTGGGGAAACCTCTATGTATCTGTGATTTAGATCGGCCACTGTTGGATACTGAGCATGATGGATCTTGGTCTGACAGTCTGGCATATTTTTGGGTTCTTTGTGCTGATGTGCCCCTAGGCAACTGCCTAGTCCACCCTGTGCACCAGTATCCCCCACTGCATGATCCACATGCGCCCTCCTTTGCCCCATCAACATAGTGCCCTTTCATACTTGGGCACTATGCTGTTGCTGCTAATGGAGCACTGCTATCACTAACTTGGGCTCACCTGTCTGTGCAGCACATTGCAGATGTTTAAATAGGCTCTCTCTCCTCAAAATGCACCCTTACCAACAGATTTTGATAGGCGGTAAGGTTCATGGTGTTGTTGTTAAGGGAGCAGGGCCTTGTTCCTGCCCATTCCCCTCCCATTGACCGCTACTCTCCGCCCATAGGGTACTTTATGCTGCCGGTCCCGTTAGCATATGCCACGAAGACACTTTACGCATATTAAGGGTGCAATTGCGCCGTTAGTGCACGCTAACGGCACACTTGCTCCTTTAGCGCAGTTTAGTAAAAAACATCCCCCTAAGAGTAAATATGAGAGACTGAAATCATCTTGAATATACCCTGATAAAGAAATGATTTTCATGTCTGACATTTTGAATATTCTGTTGATGTTCATTACTGCTAGGAAATATTAAATGAATCATTTCTGACTGCCCTGAGATTATTTATTGCATATTTGAATGAGATGTGATTGAAAAAAAATTAAAAAGTATCTTTCCTTTATTGGCTAGATGTAAAGAATGTTTCTCATAATACAATATTAAATTGAATTCATATATCTGAAATATTTTTAAATTATTTTAAAAACACCACATGCTATGTTAGCTATTTTTTCTAACTTTCACTGACCAGTTATATACATCCAAAGAGATTGAATTAGCATCATGAATGACTGAAGCTCTTGCCATTAACCACATTCTCTTCTCATATACATCTTTAAACCTGTTAAATTATGTTTTAGGATTTTTAATATTGTCCAATGTAGTTAAAAGTAATAATTTTAGCATTTCATAGTCAAGTGGCCAGTGATCAACAACTAGCAAATACAATGACTTTGCAACATTTGTTATAGTGTGCCTTGAGAATTGAGCAAACTTGAGAGAGTACTCTGAAATAGAAAAGGTTGAGGAACACTTCCAAATGACATTGCAACTGAGTAGCACATTGTCTCCAGGATGTTTGAGGGGCAGTTTCTACAAATGGGTGTGTTTTGAGCACACTTTGAAAGTCATGAACCTTACTTTTAAGCGAGGATATGTGGAGTATAATCTCAGTTTCTCAAATTTACTGCTAATGCTCGGCGTAGTACTTGCATCGTGTCAAAGACAGCCTCCCTCTGGAGTTCATAAAATGTGTATGAGTAACTTATCAAGGTGTGCTTGGAAATTCCTCTTAATTAGGCCTGTGGCACCCAACACGATGGGAATAACCCTGTGTCTTTCTGCCACATTTTCTTGGTCTCAGAATGCATTTCTTGATACTTGAAGATTTTCTATTCACAGAGCACTTGCTTGACTCCTCTATAATCAATACTGTTCTGGTGCTTTTCTCCTTTACCATTATATCTGGCTTCCTCGCATCCAGCTTTTTATCACTCAGAATGGGAGTATCCCAGGTGATCATAACCTCTTCATTCTCCGTGATTCTTTTACGGTCATGATCCTAGTGCTTTTCAGGCACAGTGATGTTGTCGTGTTTACAGAGCTTCCAATGATGAGGTGCTCTACTTTATTGTGCCTTTCTGTATAGAAATTTCAGCCATCAGAACTTCACAGCCAGCTATGAGGTGAATCACTTTTTCCAGCTCTTTCCCACAGAATCAACATACTGTATGTCTGATTTGCCAGTTTTTTCAATACTCACTGTAAACCATCTTGTCCGTAAGCCAATGTCCTGAGCTGCAACTATCAACCTTTCATCTTTCAGTTTCAGTTCACCTCTCCTTAACCATTATCCACTCTTGGTCGATAAAGTGCTCCTGGAGTAGCATTATGTATTTCCCACTGTATTTGAGCATTTGCCACTTGTTTTTCCTTGTTTGCTGATCTAATTCTTTGAAGAGTTTTTTCTCTTGTTTTGCAAATGCTGTTGCTTCCTTCCCTGTGTAAGCTTGAAGGTTCTCACTCATTCCTTCTAGTCGTTGGAATGCTTGTCCAAGTTTGATGATGGAGACAGATTCTGGTCATTTACTTTCACATTTCAGCACTTGTTGCATATTTGGATCCGATGATGCAGTTAGGAAGTGCTGGAGGCCTATGATAGTAGCTCTGTATGTGTAATCAATCTCTATGAGGCCTAGCTCTCCTTCAGCTCTAGGGATATACAGTCTTGGCATACACTGATTCTTGTCAATTACTTCATGGGCATGGAGGAGCTTTCTTGTTCACACATCCAACTTTTGAGGATCTTTAAAAGGCCAGTCCACAATCCCAAAGCCATACAAGAGTACAGGAATGGCCAGCTAATTAATGGCCTATATCTTATTCTGTGATATTAAAACACTTTTCAATAAGGATTTTATTTGCCTGTAGTATTCTTTACTGATCTTTTCTCTCAGTAATTTCTGCTTGAGTGTCATTCCTTGCTCTACTCTGAGATACCTATATATGCCTTCCTGTTCAAGGTCCTTGATGTCATAATCCTCAGCCAGGGAGATGTTTTCCATTTTGCTCAAATTTCCTCTAAAGAAAGTTGCCTTAGCACATTTGTCAAGGTCAAAGGTCATCCTCATGTCATCAGAAAAGTTTAACACCACACGGAGTTGCTCTGCTAATTGTTGGTCACTGGAACTGTATAGCTTCAGATCATCTACAATTAGTAAATGGGATGTTGTTTCTGAGTCGTTACCTTCTTTAGGATTCTGGCTAAATCTCTGTCCCAAAGAGTGATAAGAGTACTCATTGGATTAAGCACCATACAAAACAGAAAGGGGGACAGGAAATCGTCCTGAAATATTCCTTGCTGGATCTTAATGTTAGGAATGATGTACTGACCATCTTCAAATCTTAAAGAGAGTGTGGTTTGCCACATTGTCATGATGAACTTACTCTATCATACCAGGATTTATTTTATACATTTCAAGGCAATGTATTATCCAAGAGTGTGGGACGCTGTCAAAAGTTTTCTTATAATCAATCCATGTTATAGTGAAATTTCTACTTTTCTTAGCACTGGTCATGATGGCCTTATTTAACATTAACTGGTCCTTGGTTCCATATGCTCCCCTCTTATTGTCATTTTGCTCTATTGTCATATTATTGGACTTGATATGATCATATATTCTGTCTGCATCTATTGCAGTGAACAGCTTAGATTATAAGATTAGACAAAATTTTGTTGTTGTTGTTTAGTGCCATCAAGTTGGTATCGACTCATGGCGACCCTCTGGATAGTTCAGTCTTCAGTCAGGCAGCTCATTGTTGACAGACTGGCACCCATAGCTGCTGTTATTGTATTGATCCATCTCATTGCTGGCCTTTCTCTTTTGCGTTGACCTTCTACCTTGCCAAGCATGATGTCTTTTCGAATGATCTCTCTCTTCGCATGGTGTATCCACAGTATGAAAGTCGAAGTCCTCTCATCTGAACTTCTAAAGAAAGCTTAGGTTTGATCTCCTCTAATATTGACTGGTTTGTTCTTTGGGCAGTCCATAGTATGCACAGTATTCATCACTAGTACCATTGTTCAAAGGCATCATTTTTCTTCCTGTCTATCTTTTTCACTGTCAAACTTTTGCATCCGCATGGCATTATTGAAAATGCCATGGCTTGAACAAGTTAAATCTTTGTAAGGAGAGAGACATCTCTGCTCTTGAGAATCTTGTCTAGGTCCTTCATAGCCATTCTGCCAAGAGCAATGCATCATCTAATTTCTTAACTGCTTGTTGCTTCATGATTGGTTAAAGTTATCCACTATTTCAATTTCTTTTCCATCAGTGATGAACTTATTGATTTTGCCTGTTGTCAGGATCTTTGTCTTCTTTACATTAAGGTGCAAGCCCATTTTAAGACTTTTGTTCCTTGATCTTGAGAAGCAAATGTTTCAGTAATGTGGTATCATCAGTATAGTGAAGGTTGTTGATCAGTCTTCCGCCAATCTTCACATCTCTGTTGTCTTCATACAATCCTGCTTCTCTGATGATTTGTTCTGAATATAAATTAAACAGGTAGGGGGTCGTACATCTTTGCTGATTTTGAACCATTCTGTTTCTCTTTGTTCCATTCGAACTGTTGATTCTTGATCAGTGTAAAGGTTGTACAAGAGAATGATAAGGTGTTTTTGATATACCCATGTTTCTTAATGTAGTCCAGAGTTTCTCATGGTTTATACAGTCAAAAGCCTTGCTGTAGTCAATAAAACACATATAAATATCCTTTTGGTATTCTTTAGTCTTTTCAAGGATCCATCTCACATCTGCGATGATGTCTCTCATTTCTCACCCTTTCCTGAACCCTGCTTGCACTTCAGGGAGGTCTCGTTCCAGGTATGGTTGTAGTCTCTGCTGAAAAATCTTGAGTAGAATCTTGCTTGCATGTGGGATCAGAGCGATTGTCCGATAATTTCCACAGTCAGTTGGATCACCTTTCTTTAGAATTGGTATAAACACAGATATTTCCAGTCAGTTAGCCATGATGCTGTCTTCCATATTTCCTGGCAAAGCCTTGTAAGTATGGTAACAGCTGCATCAGACTGCAGTAATACTTATATGTGGATGCCATCAATATCTGTTGCTTTGTTATTTGTCAAGGCTTTCAATGCTGCTTCAACTTCTTCTTTCATTATCAAAGGTTCCAGATCATAAGGTACAGGTTGAAACAGCTGTTGGTCCACTTGATCTTTATCATATAAAAGCTCCACCTTTTCTTGATCATCTGAGCATCACTCAACATGGATCTTTGAGCATCTTGTAACGTTCCAATTTGAGGCTGGAATTTTTTTTCTTTAACTCTCGCAGCTTTAGGAAAGCTGATCTTGTTCTTTCTCTAATAGTTTCTGCTTCTATTTCCTTGCATGCATCATTGTCTTGTCTTGCTGCATGTTGGAAATCTCTGTTGAGTTTTGTGATTGCCTCTCTTTCTCCTCTGGCTTTAGCTTCTCTGTGTTTCTGAGCAATTTTCAGTGTTTCTTCAGTCATCCATTTTGGCCATTTTTGCATTTTCACCTTTTGTAGATATTTCCCACTTTCTTCCAACACAACTTTCTTGATGTCATCCCATAACTCTTCTGGAGCTCTGTAATTTGTATCTAAAACAGCAAATCTATTTTGCAGGCAGTCTTTAAATTCCAGTAGTATATTCTCAAGGTCATATTTTGCTACCTTCATGAGTGGCTTGCTCTTTTTCAACTTTAGCTTGAGTTTGCATGTAATTATTGGGAATATTACCTGGGTACCTTCAGAGGTTCTGTAGTAAGCCATTGTGGTATTAAGTCTGGCTGCTTGAACAATTGATTTGTGCATTTCACCGGGTCTTGGAGTAGTGATAACTGCTTGAGTCAAAAGTTGGTTACTCCATCTGGGCCAGGGCTCTTCCAGTTTGGGGCTCATTTTAACCTGCTTTCCAGCACTTTCATTGTTACTGCAGGTCATTCCACAGGTTTGATGATTGCTTTTTCTAAATATTCCTGTAGCGGGGTAACCATTCTGCTTCTTGATTGTACTCTATAGGATCCTCATATAGTTTTCTCCAGAAAGTTTCTGTTTTGGCTTTGATCGGTGGTGCTTTTACCATATTAATGTTCTTTCCCAGTTCCCTGTAGAATTGTTTTGGGTTCTCTCTAACTATTTTCTTTTGATATCTTTCTTTTCAGTTTTCTTCATATCTTCACAGTTTTTGTGCTTCTGCTGCTACTTTCAATTTATTATTGGAACATATACAGTTCAAGTCTTCTCTTAATGCAGCATGCTTCAACTTGATGTCTTGGATCTTCCTCAGTAACCTTAATGATCTTAATCCTTTTAGATACCCATCTATCAGGGATATCTCCACACCCAGTGACTATAATTTTTCCTCAATGCGCTTTTACCAAGGAGGAACTGATATTGTTTTCTTTTTCTTCTGGCCCTAAACTTTAGCTGGCAGTAACTCTGGTAACCCGGAGGCCCTCCTCGCCTCCATCACCAGTCTTAGCATCCCACCATAATATTCCCCCACAAATTCACAAGCAACTGTAGTTGGTACAAACATTTGGTCGCAGCTTTATTTACACCTGTAACAACCGGCCCAACACGGGCCTGAATATACAGCCATCCAACATAACCCAGCCCCCACACCCCATTGCCGGAGGATGCCCCCCCACCCGCCATCGTAGTAGCAAGGCGGAGCATCCTCCTCCCCCCCAAACCCCTCCGCCTGCCTCGCCCTATTAGTAGCAAAGGCCGGCTCCCACCCCCCCGCTACCGGGCCGAGACCCCCAACCGGGCTGTCTCGCCCCAACCCCGAGGAGCACTTCGCCCCCACTGCTCGTAAACCAGTTCAAGCCCGCGCCGCTCCTGCGAGCGCTGGCTCTGTACCCCGCCCCCGCCAGCTGCAACATTTCGAAACCACCTCCATAATGGGCGGGAGGGCGGGAACGCGTCCGATTCCCGAGGAGCCGCGGCCAGAAGGAGACGGCCCCGCGGCGCCGCGCAGACCCGGCACCGCCCCCCTCTTCAGCCCGCGGCAAATTAAATCGCTCCGACATCATGACGGAGCGATTTCGAATGCCGCGAGCATGGCCTCCTCTCACTCACCCCCCCCCCGCCCCCCCGTCGCATGCTGGAGGCCGAGGCCGGGCCCGGGCCCAGGTTACTGACGGCCGCGGGACCCGGCCCGCGGCCTCGAGCATTAACTCTGGTAACCCGGAGGCCCTCCTCGCCTCCATCACCAGTCTTAGCATCCCACCATAATATTCCCCCACAAATTCACAAGCAACTGTAGTTGGTACAAACATTTGGTCGCAGCTTTATTTACACCTGTAACAACCGGCCCAACACGGGCCTGAATATACAGCCATCCAACATAACCCAGCCCCCACACCCCATTGCCGGAGGATGCCCCCCCACCCGCCATCGTAGTAGCAAGGCGGAGCATCCTCCTCCCCCCCAAACCCCTCCGCCTGCCTCGCCCTATTAGTAGCAAAGGCCGGCTCCCACCCCCCCGCTACCGGGCCGAGACCCCCAACCGGGCTGTCTCGCCACAACCCCGAGGAGCACTTCGCCCCCACTGCTCGTAAACCAGTTCAAGCCCGCGCCGCTCCTGCGAGCGCTGGCTCTGTACCCCGCCACCGGTGCGAGGTATTCACTATCCTCGCACCGCCCCCCCCATAAAGCTGCGACCAATCAATTCCAGTGCTTCCTGCCCATCATTAAGCAATAAGTCCTGTCCAACCGGGGACAAGTGAACTACAGTCCAGCACACAGGGGGTCCGCCCCAGGACGCCGGACCTGCCCCCCCCCCCCTCCGGCCTGCTGCAACCAACAGCCAAGCCCTGTCGATCTGGGCTAGCCCTCTCAACCACCGTCGCTGAGGCAGGCAGGCCGACCGCGTGATGAAGTCCGACCAGACGATGGCACGTCTGGCCACTGTGGCCACTGCTCCTGCAGCACACCAAGGCCCCCTGCACCGCTCGAATGAGCTGCCGGCACGTCCCACCGGAGAGATCGTGCCCACCCAGATGTTTCCAAAAACAAATCCCACGGGCCGCTGTCGCCGCTCCGCACGCTCCCGAATCCCTGGAAGGAGCTGCCGCTGACGCTTATCCCACTCGCCCAGCCAAACCGACTGGGAATAGCCGGACACCACGCCCAGGTGCGGACCCAGCGGTCGATTCCAGGCTCTGCGCTCCGCCCAGATGATCGGCGGGCCCGTGCCTTACCCCCTGTAGACCCCCCCGCAGTACACCTGAAAAAGGAAACACAGCATTAGCACCCCCCCCCCACCACCACCCCACCCCCACACACAACTTGTCCATGCCCCTGTAGGCCCCCCCTGCTGTACCCCGGAAAAGAAACACCGCATTAGCACCCCCCCCACCCCCCCCCACCCCCCCCAGCGCCCCAAATCACAACTGGTCCAGGCGCACTTAGCCTGCGTAGGCCCCCGGATCGCCAACACCCGGTCCGAGAACCCACCTCAACCCCCGACCAGCTGCAGCCGCGCCCGTCGCCGCCCCTGTCCGGAAAGAAGGGAGACGCATACTCTCGTCCATCCAAGCCCAGCCGCCGCCAGGCCAGGCGGAGCACCACCGAGAATGGAAACTGGAGAACCACACCAGTCCGGGTGACAGAAGAAACCTCCAGCCAGAACCGGTCGCTGACGCCCATGAGACGCCAAGTTCCGCGCCGGACGGGATCCCAGACCCGGTATTGCCCACCGCAGCACACACCGCCCCCGGCCCCAACGGGTCGGTCTTCGCATGGGACACAAATATCCGCACTCGTGCCTCCCGTAGGCCTCATGAATCACGGGACGGCGCCAATCCGGGACCATTGGCCGCGCTCGCGCCCACCCAGCCAATAGCCGCCTCACCACATAAGGGCACCCGGACTGCCCCAGCCCGCCGCCCTGCCGAAACAAGGAGGAACCGGCCACCGCCGCCTGCACCACCGACCGGGACCGCCAGACTCTCTGGCCCACGCTATCAAGGAAAAAACCGCCGGAACATCCCCCACTCCACCGCCTCTCCAGCCCATTCCCCACAGGACCGCAACAAGAAGATCCTTGCACACGATACAGCTCGACAGCAATAGCATACTGATCACCCCGCACAGAGCGAGCCCGAGCCGGAATAATGAGACGAAGACGGGCCAGACACATCAACGCCGCCACCCGCGGGCACTTGGACGGATGCCGATGGATGACTTGCACCACCGCGGCGGCGTCGCACCAGAAAACCACCCGCCGGACCCGCACTGTTTAGGCCATACCCAGAAGACCACCATAATGGGGAACAATGCCAGGAACGCCACGGTCCGCGTCAACCCCTGCGCCGTCCAGGATGCCGGCCACGGCGCCGCCCCCGTAAACCCGGGCAGTACCATCACATACCCCACCTACCGGCCGCCGCCGACAACAATGCCACGTCACGGTGGGATAATACCACAGGCCGCAACACCGCGCAGCCCATATACCCCCCAAAAAGCATCCCACCCCCGCCAGTAGGCGCGCATCCCCAACGTCACCCGGATACAATGATGCCCCTAGCACACACTGGCCGTCGCGAAGGATAGCCGCCACGCCAACGGCCTCCCCTTGGCAAGGACTCGACCAGCAAAATTCGAGTGGCCGACCAGCCTCCGAAGATCGTAGCGTCACCTTCGAGGTGGAGCCGACCTCGCCCAACAACCGCCGCCGCCGCTCTACTCCACTGAGGCGATCTCGATCCCCAAGAACGAACGACATGTCACCGGCCCCACTGTCTTCCCACTGCCAAAGGGAGGCCCACTGCTCTGCTAGGCCCCAGGAAACGCCCCAGGAAGGAGCCGCCAGCT
Organism: Ichthyophis bannanicus; assembly: GCA_033557465.1. Taxonomy (NCBI): domain Eukaryota; kingdom Metazoa; phylum Chordata; class Amphibia; order Gymnophiona; family Ichthyophiidae; genus Ichthyophis; species Ichthyophis bannanicus. Next base: position 1,033,437,626 of record CM066031.1, read on the forward strand.
GCGGACCGCGCGGGCCCCACGAACAACAGTGTCGAGATACCGCACGGTACCCAGCCCCCCGACCCCCGCACCAATATCCAGTGCAAAACGAGCCGATGGCCGCGATGTAAACACGGGAGATCGCCCCAACCCTTAGCAATAATACCGAGCCCAAAACGAACTCCCCAGCCAGAGGGAGGCAGGAGGTTGAACCGGCCAAGGCCGAGCGGCGAATCCAATGCCCGACTCCGCCAGCCAAGCCCATTTCTACATTGGCGCACCAGCTCCTAGGCCGCATCGGAGGAGGAATAGCGCACTGAGCACAGTTCCCGCGGGATGGGGCCGTGCACCGAGGCCCCAAGGGGCAAGACAGATCGTGTATCCGCCGATAAGCCCCGGCTCCTCCTTCAGGAGAACCCACAGCGGAGACACCATAGCCAGCGCACCGGGCAGCCAGTCAAATGACCCTGCGACCCAGCCCAGCGAGCACTCCTCCGCGATCATCGCGTGGGCCACCTCCGCCCGCAACCTCACCGAGCTAGCCTTCCCCCCCCCCCCCACCACATCCCGGACTTCCTCCTGAACTGGGATAGGAAAGCCTTCGGAAAACTCCCCGCCCCCAACATATCCCCCGCCCCCACGCTACCCTCTACACCTACCCGCCACCGGCGCCCCCTGAACTGTCCGTCGACGACCCTTAACGGCCACGTGACCGGCACCGCCAAGCAAGCAGGCGCGCCGAAAATTGTAGTCCGGAAAGGGGCAGCTCGCATCGGGCCCCGGGCCCGCTGGCTAACAGGACTGAAAGGCCCGCAAAGCTACATCGCCCGATGCCCTAACCGGACCGTCCCCCCCCCCACCCCACCCCACCCCACCCCACCATTCCTGGCCGCCTTTGCATCCGACGCTTAACCTCCTACATTCCCCTCGACAATAGCCGAATGCCCCACCCAATCCCGAAACTCCCCACACCGTACAGGCACCCTACACGTGCCATTCACGAAACAAAGCCCCAGGTTCAGTTTTCGAAGGCGTGCCAGGACACCTTACGCACCCCCCGCCTACTCATCCTCCTTCCGTTCCTCGCGACTCTCCCCCGAGCGTCTCCCCCTCCGAGGCGCCGGAAAATATCGACATGACGCCGCTCTACGATCCGCCACCACAACTTGCGCAGGACCCCCTTCCACAACGCCGCATACCACACCGCCGAGGACCCCCGCACTTGCCCGCGGCCCGACCGCGGAGGCCGCCGAGGAAGTAGCCGATGACCCCGACGACGAAGACGACGCACTCCGCCTACGATGCTACCGGTGCAGTCACGACGCTTAGGCTTTACGTACCCGCGGCGCACCCACCCGACGACCACCACCCCCCAACCGGATTCCCGGTACACTCACCTAGCGCCGCCGGCGCCGCTGATCCCTGCACTACCGAGGTGGACCCCGCCAGCTCCACCGAGGTCAGATCGGCCTGGCACCAGCTCGGCGACATCTCCGTCGAGCCGACTCCCACACCGCCTGCTGCCGCCCTTGCACTCCGGGGAACCTGCAGAGGAGAGAAAAACCAACACACGGGGAAGGAGGAGAACCAACACACGGGGAAGGAGGTGCACCAACCCCCGGAGAAGCCATCCCCTGAGGCCCCCCCCCGAGGACCCCAACCCCCCGGCCGCCCAGCCCGCCGCTCCCTAGGGAAGCAGCCCTCCGCCTCCCTGGAAACCGGCCCCCCCAACCCTCCCCCCCCATGAGCCCACACCCATCAACTGCCCCGACACCGGGGACCAGGCCGCCCATTCCCCACCATGCAAACCCGGCCCCCCCAGCCCCTGCGACACAGGCCCCTAGGCTCCCGTGCCGCCCGGCGCACAGGCCAGCCCCCCGCAGGGCAAACGCCCGTGATCAGAACCCCCCCCACCCATCCGTTCCCCCCCCCAGCCCATCAAATCCCCCCCTCCAGCCCCTCCAGCACCCCCCCTGCAGCCCATCCGCTCCCCCCGTCCCCTACCAGCCCCCGGCACCATGATCCTTAATGCAATGCCCCCGTCCGCAACACCCCCTCACCCAACCCCCCCCTCCACCCCCTCAGTCTCCCCCGCCCCCAGGCCCCCCCACCCCCAGCCAGGAGGCCCACCGCCCCCCCGGACCCCGCAACCCGGCTGCTGAAGCCGGTAGAGACCCCCGCTTCCCCAGCCCCTGTCCCATGCTTCCCCACCCCCTACCTGCCCCCCCCTCCGCAAACTCCCACTGCCTGCTCCGGCCCCCAAAGCGGAACCCACTCCCCGTGACCCCCTCGAGCTCCCCCCCAGCCCGTCCAGCCGAAACCCCCTTTCTGTTGGCTCCCTCTGGCCGTGCCCTGCTGCCCCCTCCGGTAGGCAGAGTGCTCCCGCCCCGATCGATCCCTGCTTAGTAGCTGCCTGCCAAGTTGCCGGAAGCTGCCACCAACCCCCAAAGAAAAGAAAATTGCTCCCGCCGGAAAAGCCCGCCGCACAGCGCGCCCCCCGACGAAATCGCCCCATGAGCACCCCCCGAGAAATTAATATGCCTCCTGAAGCACTATGGCCTAGAATAACCCCCCCCGATCACCCCACTCACCGGACCAGCCGTAACGCGTCCGATTCCCGAGGAGCCGCGGCCAGAAGGAGACGGCCACGCGGCTCCTCGCAGACACTGCACCGCCCCCCCTCTTCAGCCCGCGGCCAATGAAATCGCTCCGACATCATGACGGAGCGATTTCGAATGCCGCGAGCATGGCCTCCTCTCACTCACCCCCCCCCCGCCCCCCCGTCGCATGCTGGAGGCCGAGGCCGGGCCCGGGCCCAGGTTACTGACGGCCGCGGGACCCGGCCCGCGGCCTCGAGCATTATTCTTATAGTAATAATTTTAGCTGCATAATATTGTACATATTTGATTTATTTCAATGATGTCAATAAATGGTTCCTTTATACTGGGTATGGCCTTTGTTCATCTTTATAATCATACTTTTAAATTTAGGTGTTAAATTTAACCTGGGTAATCTTTCCCATGCCTGAAACCCAACATATTCATCTTGTCCCATGTGGACTAGGAATTCGATCTTGAATTCTTCCACCTCTAGGTCTTTCTCTTCCCTTTCTTCCTCCTCTTAAGTTGATTGTTTGACCTGTCCTGTAGTTACCTCACTCCCTGCAGTTCCAGATCGCCAAGTTCTATCTCCCCTTCAACTGCTCTTTCTGTTTCTGTGTATCTCTTTCTTCTGGTACTCTCACCCAGATCTCCTCCTCCCTATAATTCTTTTTCCACAGAAGCCCTTAGTTGCTTCAAGATGTTATCATTCACATACTTCTTTGCTTTCATCTGCAAAATTAAAGATCTTAAATTTGCATCTGTTGCTTTTTGCAGTTTTTCTTGTGGCAATTTTTCTCTTTCTTCCACTTTTTGGCAGATTCTTTTTGTATACCCTCTTGGTTTAAATATAGGGTTTGTAGCATAAAAGTAGCAGTATATTATCTCCTCATCTGCAGAAGTCCAGTTAACCATAGTCAATCCTCTTAACATTTTCATTAATTTATGTGGTGTATCTCCTGCTACAGTGGGTCCATGAACATGCTCACCATGGCCTTTATCTGTGGCAGGGATGTTATCTACATCTGCAACGTTTGCAGTATCGCAGCCATCATTGTTAGCCCTAGTGCGTAAGCTATGGTTGGCCACCTTTTTATTCTGGACAACGTGTGGCCAGTATGTATTTTTCTTTTGTTGTTCCTACCATACTTTAATTGTAGTGTCGCCTTGCTGGGCAGTGTGATGCTGCTGATGTTGCAGACTGGAGCTGATAGGTGCAGTGATGTGCAGGACTCAACTTGATGACAAAATTGGAGTGGAGATGATCTGTGTTTCTCTAGCCACATTAGAAGGGAAAGAAAGTAAGTTTGTCAGGTTTTTTTTGTAGATATGTTATGCAATATCAACAGGATGCTTGTGCTACTCTGTAATTATAGGGTGGTGCTGACTGAGGTGACTGTATAATTATTATCACGATGAATGAATCATCCTTCTCTTTGCGTAGAGTTGTCACACTCTGTCCTTAGGCAAATGATGATCTTGGAAGAATCTTGTTGAACTTAGGACTTAACATATAATGGATATAGGTCAGGCAGTGTACTTTTATTTATTTTATTTATTTATTTATTTAACAGCTCTTACATACCGCGCTCTTTGTTATCAGTGCGGTTTACATTTAACAATATGTTACTCAGACAGTTAAGACCAGTTAAGACCTGACCTAAGTTTACAGATAACAGGGAACGTAACATGGATATGAACGGGGGGAAACTATTACATTTGAACATTTGAAACTATTTACATTTGGGAATGCCTTTTGTACTTCCTAATGGTGCTGGTACTTCCCCCCTATTATTCTTAAGAATATGCACAGCCTCCCCCCCCCGACACCCCCCACCATTCAAATTGACCAACTCTGAACACCAAGATTGATTGGTCCTCTGTAGCTTCCTCTTTTTGAAGTCTTATAAGCTGTATTGGCTGCCCACAAAACATCAACTTCCTGTACCTTCTCTGCGACCTCCTTTTCTTGCTGTTAAGGAGGGGAGGGGAGTTATTAAAGGGGCATGTTTACTAATGTAAGTGAGGAGGATCTATATCCATGTCCCCATAATGGACACTGGGCACATCCTGCCTGATCCCATACATGGCCAGCCATGTTTTCACCCTATCACCTACGGTTTGAGATGCAGCAATGCTCTCTGCATGTGTTTGCTTTCTCATTTGCATGCTCCACCCTCTTCTACTTAGCTCCTGTGCTCTGGACTGGGCAGTGGCTACCTTCTTGTTCATAGTGAATCGAAGGCCCACAGATGCCCCAATATCATGCTTGTAACATATTATTTTCGGACGTGCATGGAGAAAGCACACACTGTGCACATGTGCTGGGTGGTACATTCACTACTACTGCACTAGTGCCATGCCTAGTTTGGCGGTAATAGTGTTCTGTTGCCATGCCCCTTGTGTTAACCATGACCACTGGGCTCTGGCATGGGACTAATTTACAAATTCCTCGTATTAACCCCATGCTCCCTACTGTAATTTAGTAAACACACCCCAAAGTGCGTCAAGGAGATAATGCGAGATTTTTGTCACTTAATCCACATTAAACTTTGCCCTTAACAAATATTACATAATAAGATGCAAAACACCTCATTATTATGCAAATACAATCATGCAACTTGCATTGATCTTTGCAAACTGCATTATTTGTGGAAAAATAATGCCAGTTTTGAGTTGGCAGGGTTATCTTAAAGGGGCCAGTGCTAAATGAAGTGGAGTGCAGACCCCACATTCCCTGAAGAAAACATCCCACCCTTGAATATCCTCCAGGACCTACTGGAGTTTTCAGTAATAAGTCTTGCCTCATCAGTAAGTTTCTGTTTAAAGCCTCTTTTGCTCAACACAACTTCTTTCCCCAAAAAAAGATAAGGGGGGGGGGTAATGAAAGGGATTAATGCACTTAACAGACCAGCTAACTGTGTTAATCCCTCTATCCGGGATATTCAGCAGCATTAACATGGTTAGAGCTGTTGAATCTCCCCAGGTGCCACTTCAGCTACATGCCCCAATGCTAACCGGTTAACATCGCAGATGGGTGGTATATAAATGCTTCAAACAGAAAATACAAAATTGGGGCACTGCTTTATTATGGCAAAGCGGCAAAAGTATGGCACAGCAAAGGCTGGCCTAACTTTCATTACAGAAGCTAACAGGGCAGCAGCTGAATATCACTGCTGCTCAGTTAACTTCCTGCCAATCCAGGCAATTTGGATATTCAGTACCGTGACCAGATATGACCCTAGACAACTTTTTGGTGGTGGTGAGAATCGAGGAGGAATGTGTCACATTCTATATACCCTTTCGATGTCTAGGACATCTGCACCTTGCCCACTCACAATCTTAAATGACAGAGGTGTAAGGCAGGGGTCTCCAAATCCAGCCCTGGAGGGCCACAAACCAGTCAGGTTGGCAGGATATCTCTAATGCATATATATCTCATGCATAGTCATTAGGGATATCCCGAAAACCTGACTGGCCGGTGTGCCCCGTAGGACTGGGTTGGGAAACACTGGTCTAGTGACTGAAGCAGAAATGATCCCCAGTCTCTCTTGCCCTATTGGGCTCTGGATTCAAAATGGCACTGGTTGATCCTTAGCGGTATTATTGCGGTAGCACTGCAAGGAGTCAAGCTGCCAAATAAAGGCATTTAGACATTAGGGAAAGCCCCAGTGGGTCTTTTGGGGTGGCAGATCTGGGAATGCCTTTGGAAGAAGGTGGGGTCTGTGAGAGGGGTTTGGGGATGTCTTCTTGGAGGACTGCTGTGGGTCTGGGGATATTTTCCCAGTGGTTGGGGTGTTATAAGAGGAAGTCCAGGGTTATCTTTGGGGGGTCTTTGCTGGGGAGGAGGAAGGGGAAGGTAAGTTCTGCATGCACTACTTAATATAGCAGGGATTCTTTTGAGATGCCCCTGAGAGCATCGGGCCACAGGCTACTGGACAAATGCTCCCAGGGAGAAGACTAACACATCTTGCGAAGTTGATTGCGTTTTTCATTTACCAGGAGAGTTACTAACCTGAAGTACTGAGTTACCACAGTTTAGTGAATCCTACAGTAAATTACGTTGTTGTAAACTACAATATTTTACCGCAGTTTAGTAACTTTCTCCTAAATGTTAAGCCATCACTTCTACCACCTTTGCTTTTTCTTTCTAGCTTTAAAAAGTATTAGCCTTCCATTCATGATACTCAGGAGTCTAGTTCAGCAGTAAGTCCAGGCTTAAATTGGAATCGGCCTGGAAAAGGCAGAGCAAACCCTCTTAACAGACCATAATCCTGGCAATATACCCACAACCTCTGGCAAGTGAAACACTAGAGCAATTTAAGCGATATACTGTATTTTCATCTCAGGGTTGCTTGTACATGTGCTACTGCCACTAGTAGGAATACTGGGGCAATAGAACTAGCAGGGGCAATAGCACCACTTGTACTTGTAGCAGTACTAAATGATACTCTGTCCCACTACATTCTCTTTCCTCCCCTGAAAATTTATTTTTAGAGATGTGCACAGGCAAACAATATTTTCATTCATTTTAGGAAAAATTTAGCATTTCCTCAACTTCCATACATTTTTTGTTTTATTTATTCATGTTAAATAAAATAAATTTAGCCCATATTAAAACTTGTTAATGCATAGAAATAGATTATGCATGCATTAATTCATAGGTTAATGCATGTTAAATCGATTTTGTGCACACTGAAATTCTGAAGATGCCTTAATGAACCACATATGTGATAATGAATGCACATCCCTATTGTATCTATAGCCCCTCCATGGATACATTGATCGATTGTAGGCTATCAGGCTCATTCTGTCCTGGATGTAGATCCCCTCTGTACATCCGGTCTGAGCTGGACGTACAGAGGGGATTGCGATTCTAATCCCCGGGGCACGTCTAGCACCGTGGGAACAGAATCACGAACAGTCTTGTACGTGCAGGTTGGGACTGTGATTCAGCCCTGCCTGCATGTACAGGACCTTCCCAGCTAACTCAGGGCCAAGATTGGGCTGCAGAGAATGTCTTAGGGCCCTCCCCTGCCCCATCCGCACCCCCGGGCTGCTGATCCTGGACATACAGGGAAGTTATTCCACCTCGGAGGTGGATTAACTTCCCCAAAGAAGTCGCCGGCCCTGGACGTACAGGGTTGACATTGGAATCGGCCCTGTATGTCCAGGGCCGGTGACCGCCCACCGCCTGTCCAGACTCTGCCCCCAAGCCACCCTTCCCCCACCCTAACTTCCCCACATAACTGGTGGGGAGGTTAGACGAGGTGGGGATAGGCATGAATAGCAGGGATGTCCATAGCCTCCTATTTGCTCTACTGTGTGCACAAAAGGTTTTGTTCTGAAACTTACAAATGTTTTTACCTAAAAAGTACAATTTTAGGGAGGATATTCAGCAGTAACGGCTAGTTGTTCTAATGTGGCAAGACATCGCCACTGAATCCTAAAACCAGATATTCAATGCCAGGGTCATATCTGGTCACGGTACTGAATATCCAAATTGCCTGGATTGGCAGGAAGTTAACTGAGCAGCAGTGATATTCAGCTGCTGCCCTGTTAGCTTCTGTAATGAAAGTTAGGCCAGCCTTTGCTGTGCCATACTTTTGCCGCTTTGCCATAATAAAGCAGTGCCCCAATTTTGTATTTTCTGTTTGAAGCATTTATATACCACCCATCTGCGATGTTAACCGGTTAGCATTGGGGCATGTAGCTGAAGTGGCACCTGGGGAGATTCAACAGCTCTAACCATGTTAATGCTGCTGAATATCCCGGATAGAGGGATTAACACAGTTAGCTGGTCTGTTAAGTGCATTAATCCCTTTCATTACCCCCCCCCCCCCTTATCTTTTTTTGGGGAAAAAAGTTGTGTTGAGCAAAAGAGGCTTTGAACAGAAACTTACTGATGAGGCAAGACTTATTACTGAAAACCTTTTCAAGTACAAAGCAAAAAGGTAATAGCAGAAAGATTTAAGTTCTTTGCCTCAGTCCCTCTAGTCTGCACCACTCTGACCACCTCAATGGGCAGATCCGATAGTCCATCCTGGTCTTTATCTGCCGTCATTTGCTACGTTTCTATCTTATTGAGGAGGATGCTGGGGTCATACTTACACTAGAAATCTTATTTGATGGTGATCATTTGGAGAAGCTAAAGTACATCACTGTAAGTCAAGAAGATATGATAGATCGAGTGGCATAAATTGCACCCATGCTGCCCTCACAGTGCAAAGGGGGCCCAGGCAAGCATGGCCAGCACTGCTGTGACAGCGAAGGTAGAGTGTGGCAACCAGCAAAGCATTGTAGAATCTGGGTACCTTTTTGGGAACCTCCCAGCTACTTGTGATCTGGATTGCCATTGTTAGAAACAGGATAGTGGACTTGATGGAACATAAGAACATAAGATATGTAATACTGGGTCAGACCAAGGTCCATCAAGCCCAGTATCCTGTTTCCAACAGTGGCCAATCTAGGTCATAAGTACCTAGCAGTTTCCTCAAAAGACACAGGTTCCACAATGCTTTTATTGGGTCAAGCAGTGATATCCTGTGTCTCTTTTAATAATGGTTTATGGACCTTTCCTCCAGGAACCTATCCAAACCTTTTTTAAACCCAGCTACACTAACAGCTTTTACTACATCCTCCGGTAACAAATTACAGTTTCATTACACGTTGAGTGAAAAAATATTTTCTTTTATTAGTCTTAAATAGGTTAACCTGTAGCTTCATTGCATGTCCCCTAGTCTTTTATATTCTGACCCATTATGTCATTTCTTATGTTCTTATGTTATGTTCTTAATTTAAATGTTTGCTGCGCTTTCTCCTGCTCCTACTTCTGTCTATTAAAACATTTTCTAGCCCTCCCTCAAGGTCCATGAGGGTTCCTCAGCAAGATTTTGCTTGGGAGCCCTGCATTAGAACTTATACCAGTGGACACATCAAATTAAGAAACTTAAGAACAACAGATTCCTAGGAAGGGATGTATTCACACCAAAGTCCTGAAAGAGCTCAAACATGAAATTGCTAACCTGTTATCAGTAATCTGTAGCCTACCATTCCAAATCACCATTGTCCAAGACTGGAGGGTTGCCAATGTAATGCCAATTTTTAAAAGGGGCTCTAGGAGTGATTGGGTAAGATATATGCCAGCAAGCTGGACAACGTAGTGCTGGAGAAAATGATTGAAAATATACTAAAAAAGAAAACAATTACTGACCATATAAATTTTAATTATTTAGCCAACTTGATTATACACCTAAAAAATATCACTTAAGGAGTGATTGAGCCAGTTGATATTAGGCAAGTGTACTCCAAAGATTTTCAGGCTCGTTTTTGTTCATCTGAATATACCCATTCGTTAGTCCTCAGAAACTGAAGCATTCATGCTTTTGTCTCATTTGTCACCATTAAGGTCTATGGGGAAAATTATTTTAGAATGTAATAGTCAATCTTGCCATCAATTTTCAATCAAACATGCCTGAAACTTGATGACAGGTATCTAACAGCACTCCAAGCCATCGAGTGTCACAAACCCCCACCCCCCCAACCAGGGCACCAAAAGAGGGATAAAAGTCTATGCAATGGCAGGATGAGTATTAGAAGCCACCATTGAAGGACAAAGCAGTACAAAGAGTGCAATGAATATCTCAAGATAGTGCAAGAGGGTAAAACACCACAATTGTGGAAGGAGCACCATGGAACTTTGAAAAGAATAAAATGTCAAGGAGACAAGCATGGCACCCCAATTAGCTGCAAGACCCTAAAAATCTGCCAGGAGGACAAGCATAGCACACACATTGGCTGTAATGCCTTAAACATGTCAAGGGGACCAGCATAGCATCCAGAATGGCTGCAAGACCAGAGGACAGCCTCTATGAAATGCATGCTACTACAGCCTCTGCTATTGCCAGTTCTGCCTATGACTGCTAACACAACTGATTATAGAAACTGGGAATCACTTGCCTACTAAAGGTTGTCCTGCACAGCACTTGGTAATTGGAAGCTAAGAGTTGCAGCAGCTCCTTAAATCTACCTTCTTAGACATATTCAGGGGATTATCATCCAGGCAGGGCTGGCCCAAGGGTTTCTGCTGCCCTAGGGCTGCAACGGCAGTGGCAGTATTTCCAAAAGCAGCGGCCTTTGGAATATTGCTTCTGCCCGCCTCCCCCCCAAACAGAATCAACGGCAGCTGGAGGGGGTGGCACTGCCACCACCACTGCCACTGCCCATGTGTGCTGCTGCTGCCACCCACTTGGGTTGGTCACCCTAAGTGGCCACCTAGCTCGCCTAGTGTACGGGCTGGCCCTGCATCCAGGGCTATCATTTTGATAATGCACCAGGTCACCACTCTTGATGCTTCCTCCTGCCTGCCACCTACCCCGTGATAGTGTTACTGAACACCACTCTGTCTCTTCCATGGTGGCTTGCTTTGGTGTGTGGCGGGCCTATTGCCATGCTATCTGACTAGTGGAAGAGGCTAGGGGGTCTACTGTACCTGGGGAAGAGATTTATTTTTTCCTGTATCTTTCCCAACAGTGCTATTCCACTTCTGCATGGAAGGATAATCACCTTTCTTTTTACTGAGCTGGAAAGGGTGCTGCTTTACCAAATGATGCAACATGAAACTCTTCAGAAGATATTCCATTAGCTTCCCTGTACTAACTTGCTTCCTTCAGTAATTGCATTTTGCATGCCACAGGTCCTCAAGTACTTGAAATGCTTCCACACCTGTGAGGTTTACGAGATGTCCCTTCTACTTCCTTTGCTGGGGGTGGGGGGGGGGGGCTCTGCTGCTCTTGGTGCTGCTCCAGGAACTGTGACTGGGGATGGAGGAAAGGCCAGCAGCATCCTTTGCACTCTGTATTGTCCCCTCTATCTGTGCACTGGTCTTGGCCTTGGAACTGCCCGTATCACTTTCTACATCCTCACCAGTTAGCATGCTTTCTACAACATCTTCAACACCCTCTTTAGCCAATATACTTTCAATATCTGGTGATTCAGATGTAAATCCCACCTATGTGGATCCCTCAGATTCTGCATCTGTGAAGACCATTTCCACACACTTTTCAGCAGGGAATATGAGGCACCTGGTGCTAGGGTAGGTTGCCTTCACATGCTGCTTCTCTCATGTCCCCCTGCCCTGTATCAGGTCAACCTCTCTTGCTCTTTCATAGTTGCACCAGAAGCTGAAGTTTTTTCTACTCTCCTTGAAAAAACATCTCTTTATTTTATTTAGCTCACGCCTTTCCAGTAGTAGATCAAGGTGAGTTAACATCAGATATTATAAGTATTTCATTGCGCCGAGAGGTCTTCCAATCTAAGGTTGTACCTGAGGCAATAGAGGTTTAAGTGATTTGCCCAAGGCCAGTCAGTGGGATTTGAACCTTGGCCTTTCTGATTCCAGCTTGCTGCCCTTGTTGTTGTTGTTAAGTGCCGTCGAGTCTGTGTCGACTCATGGCAACCCTCTGGATAGTTGTCCTAAATTGTGTTCGGTCTTCTGTCAAGTAGCTCATTGTTTACAGATTGGTACCCGTAGCTTCTGTTATTGTATCAATCCATCTCATTGCTGGCCTTCCTCTTTTGTGTTGATCTTCTATCTTGCCAAGCATGATGTCTTTCTCTAATGATCTCTCTCTTTGCATGATGTGTCCAAAGTATGAAAGTCGAAGCCTTGCCATCTGAGCTTCTAAAGAAAGCTTAGGTTTGATCTCCTCTAGTACTGCCTGGTTTGTTCTTCGGGCAGTCCATGGTATACGCAGTAGTCGCCGCTAGCACCATAATTCAAAGCATCAATTTTTTTCCTGTCTGTCTTTTTCACTGTCCAGCTTTCACATCCATATGCTGTTATTCAAAATACCTTGGCTTGAACAAGTCTAATCTTTGTAGGGAGAGAGACATCTCTGCTCTTGAGAATCTTGTCTAGGTCTTTCATAGCCATTCTGCCAAGAGCAATGCGTCGTCTGATTTCTTGACGGCTTGTTGCTTCTTTATTGATAGTTGATCCAAGTAGGTTAAAGTTGTCCACAATGCTTGCTGCCCTAACCACTAGGTACTCCTCCACTGTCTCACTTGGGTGGAAGACTAGAGCAACTCAGAACTATGACCTAGGAATGACCTGGCTTTCCGTGTTCTTGTGCCAGGACTGCTCTTACCTCCCTCCCTTCTTTCCTTCTATGACCATTTAATTTTTCAAATTCGCCCTTCTTAATCATTATAGTATCCTTGAACTACCTTTAAATACTTAAAGAGAATTAATGAACAAACAAATCTCTTCCAAAGATGGGGAAGCTGTAAAATTAGAGGGCATAACATGCAGCTGCAAGGGGGTAAATTGAAAGGCAATGTCAGGAAATGCTTTTTCACCAAAAGGGTGGTGGATGCTTGGAATGCCCTCCCGATGGAAGTGATGGGGCCAAATAGAGTGACAGAATTCAAAATGGCATGGGACAGACACAGTGGATCCCTTTACAGCAACAGGATAAAATAAAAATAAACTTAACTATGTAATTTCTCAACAAACAGCGGTGTCCTACATGGAGCGGTGGGTTCACCCCTAAACAAAGGCATGGGGAGGTGTGACCTGCACGGAGCAACAGTTGCACCTACTTTTGCCATCTTATTGGGCAGACTAGATGGACCATACTGGTCTTTATCTGCCGTCATTTACTATGTTACTATAACTAGATTCCCAGCTCTTTAGGGAAGGGACTGCCTGTCTTTTAGCACTCTGCACCAACCAGTAGGCCTGTGCATCCCTGAAATACCATCACCCTAAATCTGTTTCCTCAGATACTGTGCCTGGGGTCATCCACGTAACCTGCCATAGGCACTGCATTAGCCAGAAGCCCTGCCTGCCTGCTCACACTCTTCAAGGGACTGGGGAGAGGGGGAATGTGTCTTCCTGCTATGGGACTGGATTCCCAACTCTTCAGAGAAGAGACTGCCCATCTTTTAGTGTTTTGTGCTAATCAGTAGGCCTGTGCAATCCTGGAGTAAAGTTACCCCAAATTTGCTTCCTCAGATACTATTCATGGGGTCACTCTCCTGGCCTTGCATAGACCCTGCAGTTCCCAATTACCCAGGCTGCCTATTCATACTCTTCAATGGACTACAGAAATGGGGAATGTATTTCCCTGGCTAATGCTCCTATGGGATTGTATTTCAGCTCTTTGGAGAAATAGATTGCCTGTCTTTTAGTGCCCTGAGTCAGCACCATTCCTAGCTCTGTGCGAGCGGTGCAGCCGCTATGTAATTGTTATGTTCAATGTAAAACAATTACCATGTAATTGTCATGTTGTTGATGTAAACTGCCTTGGATAAAGGCGGTATAGAAAAACTGTTAAATAAATAAACACAGGGTTTCCTATTGCAAATTTAATACAGTTGTTTTCTCACTGATGCAGTAAGCCAGCAGCATGCAAATAAGCTATAAGCAATACGTCTGCACTGAACAAAGAGCAAGGCAGATACATGCACAGAGGGGTCTTTGTTAGCAGCCCCTATATTTTACACAAGTTTGGCATGTGGTCCTAAAAAAATAGACATCTAAAGTGAAATTTGACAATTCATATCAGATGAGCCAAGCATAGATCACTGATGCCCCTAATCTGCTGGACCTATTCCTCATACTTTCTCTTCCTATTCCTCATACTTTCTCTTCCTATTGCTAATATTCCTTAATTGTCTCCCCTCCTATCAGCACCTTCACTCCTCCCCTCCTTATCTCCCCTTTACCATCCTCACTTCCCCCACCATCCTGTTCTCTCCCCTGTTATCAGCTCTTGAGCTTCACCACTTTCTCCCTCTCATTCAGCCATCTCCTCTCTCTCTCTAAGGCAATCTCACCCTCGTTACCACTGTGCTGTCTCCTCTCTGCACCATACTCTTCTACTCCTTCTTCTCTCATCCGGAGATATTAACCCCATCTCTAGCCCCCCTACACTTTCATCACACTCTGAGAACATCTTCACGCAACACCTCAAATCTTATTCATATCCCTCTCCATTCCCCTTCCTCTCTCCCTTTCTCATGTGCCTTGTGGAATGCACATTCCATCTCAAATAAACTTGCCTTTATTTATGATCTCGTTCTCTCTAATGCTCTTCATTTTCTTGCTCTAACTGAGACCTGGCTCCTCCCATAAGACTCAGTGTTAGTCATTGCTCTCACTGGCCATAGTGGGCTTCTACTCTTACCTTCCTGCCAATTTCAACCCCTCCTGCTGCCTCTGTCTCACTCCTTTCCCTCCTTTGAAGTCCACTCTATCTGCCTTTTTACTCCACTACCTCTCCAGTTAGCTATTATTTATTGGCCTCCTGACAAGTCCACCTCTACCTTTCTCCCTGACTTTGACTTTGAACATACTGACTCCTGATACTGCACACTGGACCGATTTAGTGTGAATATACAGGGTGGCCCAAAAAAAGTGAGAACATCTCGGAGCATATAAGTTATTTAAAAATTCAAAAAGACACATGTAAACGATTGACAAATTAAAAAGACAAAGATGGGGACCGGAAATTGTTGAAATAAAGACATTATATAGCTAAAAAAGGTAAATAAGTAAACTATTTAAGCTTTTAATTTACGAGATGTTCACACTTCTTTTGGGCCACCCTGTATATTCTGCAAAATACAGAGAAGATGCAAGGTGCTCACACACCAAGGAACAAAAAGAAAAGGTGGGAACCTCAATGTAGTTTATAACATGTCCTGGTGTTTGCTCTGGAAAGAAGAGATCTCCCTATTGGAAGGGTAATAGTATGTGTGCATTTCCTTCCTTCCTGTTTTTCACCTGTTATTTATCTGTGGGTATTATGTGCAAATGGATTTGTTTTGTATGAGCCATGAAGGGAATGAACCTCACTACTAAACCAGGAGATGTGTATGATCCAAGTCTCTTATTTACTGCTAATGCTCGTCAGAATGCATGCGTTGCTCCAAATGAGAGCTTCTTTCATGAGATCATAGGATGTACAGTAATACAAGGGGGTACCCAAAAAAAACAGGAATAACATTGCCGTGGGCGGAGCTTGTGTAGTACGCACTTCTGCCGCTAGGCATGTATAGTGCAACTCATTGTCAGTTCAGTGCCGCCTGTGTTGTCGACCTGGCTTGTTCTGTTCATCTGCAGTGATTGTTTTTGCTAGCACTGTTTTGTTCTTGTTTCTTTTTTTATGATGACAAGTTTAAGTGAACAACGTGCAGCTGTGAAATTTTTCTTTTCTACTTGGTAAAAATGCTGCTGAAACTGTTTTAATGTTGAAAACAGCTTATCAAGATGACGCTATGGGAAAAAGTCAAGTGTACCAGTGGTTTGCTCGGTTTAAAAATGGCGACATGTCGATTGATGACAAACCTCGTTCTTGGCGTCCATCAACTGCCCGAATCGACGAAAATATTGAAAAAATTCGAGAGCTTGTGCTCACAGACCGTCGACAGACAATTGATCAACTGTCAGAGATTAGTGGGTTATCTTGGAGCTCGGTTCAGCGAATTTTAACAGAAGATTTGGGAATGAAAAGGGTTGCTGCCAAGTTTGTTCCTCGGGTTCTGACTGACAATCAAAAGGAACATCGAGTTGAAACATGTCGTGTTTTGAAACAATAGCTTGAAACTGATCCAGATTTTCTGTCAAAGGTCATTACAGGTGATGAGTCATGGTGCTATGGTTACAACCCAGAAACAAAGCAACAGTCAAGCCAATGGAAGACGTCATCGTCACCCCGTCCAAAAAAATGTCGTCAAGTCAAATCAAACATCAAAACAATGCTGATTTGCTTTTTTGATGCCAAGGGGGTAGTTCATTCAGAGTTTGTTCCCCCAGGTCAGACCGTCAATCAAACCTTTTATTTGGAAGTTTTAAGAAGATTGCGCAACAGTGTTCGTCAAAAAAGACCCGATTTGTGGCAGACAGGAGACTGGTTCTTCCACCACGACAACGCACCTGCACACACAGCCATCTCTGTTAGACAGTTTTTGGCTAAAAATGGCATGGTTCCGCTGCCCCACGCACCTTACTCGCCTGACCTGGCTCCGTGCGACTTTTTCTTATTTCCACGCATGAAAAGGGGCATGAAAGGACACCGATTTGACAACACTGAAGAAGTCAAGAAAAAAAACGAGGGAGGAGCTGTCAGCCGTTTCTAAAGATGACTACAAAAAATGTTTCGAACAGTGGAAGCACCGGTGGGACAAATGTATCAGTTGTAATGGAGAGTATTTTGAAGGGGATAAGGTTGTTTTGTAAAGAATTTGAAATAAATAGTTTTTAAAAAATAATTCCTGTTTTTTTTGGGTACCCCCTAGTATATACAGGCAACACACCAAAGTATGCTTGGAAGATCTGTGTAATTAAGCTGTCAAACAGATTCATAATACATAATATGGATATTGCTCAAGTGCTTTATAAGAGAGGATTCATAGATACACCTGAGTTACACTCTTTTCTCGGTTATCAGCCTTACCAGGACTTTAAAGTCATCCCGACAAAGGCCATAGACTATTCCAGCAATTCCTTCTGTCATGACATCTATTACTCAGAATAGGGCATTCAGTTGCTTTACAACCAACATTTGGAATTATTTACCTCTTGCATTATGGACTAAAAAGAACTATTTGGTACTTAGGGGTATGTTTACTAAACCGTCTTAACGTGCGCCTGGCGATAGTGTGCAGGATGCCATAAAAGGAGTGGGCGTTTCGGTCTTAACGTAGCAAAACGGGATTATTGCGCGACAACGCGCGCTGCACACAATATCGGACGAAATGCCGCTAAGCGCGTTAACGCACGATAAACTTAAGTAGGAGCGCAGACATGCCAACATAGAAGCAGAGGTGTAGCACAATGTTTAATACACTGTCTGATGGTATAGGGGTCATGAGTTTGATCCCCCAGTGTGCCTAATGCATAAGGCTGGCTGAGGCATCACTCTTTATGTTTAAGTAGTGCTTTTTGAGGCATTTTACTTTTATTTTAATTAGTGCTGCCAGCAAACACACCCTCATGGTGGCGTAAACTAAGGTGCCGCATAAGGCACCCCATAACGCACTCCATAGGGCACATTATAAAGTGCACTGTCCGCCAAGGCACCCTATAATGTCCCCTATAGGACACCTTATAAGGCATAAGTATAACTGGGCAACAGCGATATTGCATACTGCCTGGTTTGTAGGTGGGGAAAACCCTTGCCTATCTTTCGGTTCAGGAGCTAACCAGGCAGCATGCAAGTTTACTGCTCCTGTTCATTGTAATGACCTGACTCTTGTTTATTGTCGGATACTGTTTGTTCTATGTAAACCGCGCTGATCGCAAATAGTGCGGTATATAAGAAATGTAAATAAATAAAAATAAATATCATTGCTTTCCGGTTACCTAATGTGGCTTCCAGTGTGTGTGGTGATCCCCGGATATTCAATGCAGGGGCTGCATATGACCCCGGCATTGACTATCTGGGGTTCTCTGATGTTGTGTATTATCTAATCTCGTATGCAAGATTTGGGGTTTTAAGTGTTGAGTGCTGATATGGATAACCTGCTCAGAAGAATATCAGGTCCTATAAATCTTTATATCCAGTTGCTCACTTTCTAGATGGCTCGTCCAGGTACCGGAGAATGGATGGGAAGAAGAAGCTCTTCAGAAACATGTTTGCACTCCATAGATTCCTTGTAGAATTTTCCTTTGATGGAAATGATGCATCTGTCCTTTCAGTTATAGTACAGCACATCACTGTATGTACAAAGCAACAACACACATGCTTAAACTGTATGCCATTTGCTAAGCTCAGGACCATCTTAGCTCATGCATCATGCTTTGTGTGCAAGCTTATGCACAATACAAGCGTTTCCCAGCCCTATCCTGGAGGCAAACCCAACTAATCTAGTTTTCACAATATTCACTGTGGCACTTCTGGAAATCTGACTGGCTAGAGGTGCCTCCCAACCTAGGCAACCTGGAACCTGCAGAAACCATGAGGAGGGATCTAGAAAAGCTTTAGGAATGGTCTAGAATCTGACAACTAAGACTTAATGTTAATACATTCAAGGCCATGAATTTGTGTTGTAAAAATCATAGGAAATTTGTGTTGTAAAAACCATAGGGACTGGTACAGTATAGGGGATGAAGTTCTGCGCACAAAGAAAGATCTGTGGTGATCATGAATGGTGGCCAACAGTAGATAAGACAACAACAAAATCCATAAGCTTAAACAATGTAAGCAACTACCTTCTGCACCAAATTTTGACAGGCACCAGGCTATTATTACCTCCATTGCATACCTCAGTTGGAGTCTGGTGCGGAAGTTTAGCTGAACATAGCCTCAACAAATAAAGTTCAGCATGGAGCCTGCCAGGCCCAGAAGCATCTCAACTTCTCCTTTCAAAGCTTTTTGTTACCATGGAAGACTTGCAAGGGGAGAAGAGGGGTGGATAGCTGCTTGCCCCGGGCAGACTCCACTCTGAAATTCGTTACCAAGCTAGAAATGCATCCTATACGGTGCCCCCCACCTAACCACATGCAGGAACTCGCTTTTGTCAGGATTCCTGGAAGCCCAGTGATGACATCAGTGCCTCTTCTGTACTTGTTGATGACCCAGCCCTTGGCACGACCCTGAACAGCATTACAGCTGTGCTCAGTCACCAGAAAGCTAATAGGTACGTAACACAAGGATGTTGGAACAGGGCAGGGTCTAGGTAAAGATGACTGGGGAGGGTGTGTGTGTGTGGAGGAGGAGGGAGTGACTTTTCTTCCAGCCCCTGATGCCAGTTGTCTAGGGGTGACGACAGTACAACTCTTATCCTGCACAAGACTGCTTAGATTTCTATTTATTTATTTATACATATGTATAATCTGCAAATTATAATTTCTAAGAGGCTCACAAAGCAATATCATAAATAATAAAATATACAAACAGTCCATAAAAACATGAGACATAAGCTTCAAAAGACACACAAACAAGTATTGACCCCACCATATACAGTTATTTAAGGCCGTGGGGATTTGAGTATATGAGGAGGTAAGACTGCCTCTGTAAAAATCACCACCTCTCCTGACTACTCCACTCTTACAGCCTGCTTCATAGAAATCATCGCATGGCTACAACAGTTCGTTTGTTATAGAACAAATTATTTACCATACATAGTTCAATCTTGTTTAATGTATTTAGCAAACTCGTACCTAGTTAACTAATGTTTCATGTAAAACAGATCTGTTACTCTGTTCATTTTTCGTTCATTGTAAACTGCACCTGATCTGTGGAAGATAGCGGTATATAAGCAACTGTTAAATAAATAAATAAATAAAATAAATAAACAGCACAACCTTACAATCAATTTCAGCAAAACAGAGCTCCATATCTCCAGAGATCCCAGCTTCAACCCCCCACATAGCATCAAACCGGGCGACACTGAAATTCAGGTCAAACCTCAGATCAAGTACCTTGGTGTAACCCTGGACCACCTCTGGAACTTCCAGCCTCATATCCTAAACACCACCAAAAATATCTACAGCTCCTCTTCGCAACCTATGCCCTCTACTACCCTATGATAGCTTCTGCACAGTCTGTCAAGGCTCCATCACCCCTCTCATCGACTATTGCAACTCCATCCTACAAAGGTTACCTAAGACCACCCTCGCCCCCCTGCAGCTGGCCCAAAACACAGCTGCACGTCTTATTGCCGGAGCACCCAGGCACTCCCAC
Organism: Ichthyophis bannanicus; assembly: GCA_033557465.1. NCBI lineage: Eukaryota > Metazoa > Chordata > Amphibia > Gymnophiona > Ichthyophiidae > Ichthyophis > Ichthyophis bannanicus. Next base: position 1,033,457,898 of record CM066031.1, read on the forward strand.
ATCATGCCCATATTGAAATCCCTACACTGGCTACCAGTCGCATCCCGTATCAGTTTAAGAGTATTGTCCTCATGCACAGAGCCCTCTTCAATACCACTGCGGAACAGCTACAATTACTAATTAAACGCCCCAACAACAGCAGACTCTGGCGCCAAAACACAGCAAATCTCCTCCTTCTACCTGCACAGAGTTCCAAGAAACCTCAACACACCTGCACAAGAGCCTTCCAATTTTATGCCCCCACCAACTGGAACAAACTACCTCCCACCATACAGTCCCTTCAATCCCACACCCTCTTCAAAAAACATCTCAAGACCTTTCTTTTTGAAGAATACTTTAACACATCCACTGCCACAAATCCCCCAGAAGATCATACCCTGCCCCTCCTCACCACTCACCCCCTAACCCACCACCTCATCCCATACCAGTACCCCCCATCCCCTACCCTCCATCACCCAGCTATTTCCCCCAAGTAGGCGAACACAACGCCTCACCGCATAGCTTCTATGCTGTCTGTAAATAGTTCACTTTTGTTCATTGTAAACACTCCCAGCAGAACTGTAATATTTATATCAAAGTTACCTGTACATAGTTCCAATTGTTCCATGTAAACATTCCTTCATGTTCTATGTAAACCGTTTTGCCTTGCAGAAAAACGGTATATAAAACCAGTTAAATAAATAAATATAAATCTGTGTACAACTTAGAGACTGCAACTTCAACAGTACATAAAACAGACGGAGTTGGTCAAATGGGCAGCTACTATAATAGTCATAAACTATATGGGGAGAGACTCAGAAATCTAAATATGGAGGAAAGGAGAGAAGTAATACAGACATTTAAATGCCTCAAAGGTATTAATGCACAGGAGGTAGTCCTCTCAACAGAAAGGAGGCTCTAGAATTAGAGGTCATAGGATGAGGGTGGAAGTAGGTAGAATGAGGAGTAATCTAAGGAAACTTTTCAGAGTATAGTGGATCCATGCAACAGCCTCACAGTTGAGACGATAGACATGAGAACAGTATCTGAATTCAAGAAAGTATGGGTCACGCTCAAAGGATCTCTGAGAGAGAGGTAGGGATTGCAAAGTTAAACAGGGGGTATAGATTGCCATTATGTCCTTTACTGCTATAGTCCATGTTTCTGTGTTCATATTTACAATTTTTTAAAAAGCAAGCAGACTGAGGAATTGCAGGATAGCCTTATGAGAATGGGTGACTGGTTGTCTAAATGGCAAATAAAATTTAATGTAGATATAAGTACAAATTGATGAAAGTAAGAAAAAAATATCCAAACTGGATACACAATGTTGGGTCCCATATTAGGAGTTACCTCTCAGCAAAAGGATCTCAGCTCATTGTGCAGTACTTGCTAAAAAAGCAAATAGACTGTTAGGAATTACTCAGAAGGGCATAAAAAACAAGAGGGAAAAGAAGCTGAGAAGCGTGTGACACAATGGCACATTTCCCTTTCCTCCATTCGCAAACTAAGGGACTCAGTTGAGTCAACGATGGTAAAGTGCGCTTCATGGAATAGCAGGAGATATGTGAGTGGGTGTCTGGGTGGGCATAGTGAGAATGGTAATTGATGGCATGTGTGAGATGTGTGTGTGTAAATTATTCGTATGATGTGCATAGTTATTTCCACGGGGAGAGTTTAGCTTTTTATCTATAGGGATGTGAGGGTGAGATGTCAGAGGGTGAGGGGATGTGTCATGGGTGTGTGTACGAGTCTGAACGTGTGTGCATGTTGGTAGAGCGTGCTGGGGGCTGGGAGTGTATGTGTGTTACAATCAGACTTTGAATCGTGAGTGCAGTTCTGGCTGCTGCATCTGAAGAATGATATGGCAGTAGTGGAAAAACTGCAGAGAAGGACAACAGAAATGATAAAGAGGATGCTGGAGAGTTGGTTGGAGAGAGACTGTGTGCTCTTGCTGTTTTGCCATCTCTAGCAATTGCACCCCTGCCGAGACCAGCTGTAGATTGCTCCTCCCCCCTGTGACCAGCCTTGGAGGTAAAAAGCTCAGCTCTCCTACAATGTGGTTGGAGAGAGACTGTGTACTCTTGCTGCTTTGCCATCTCTAGCAATTGCACCCCTGCCGAGACCAGCTGTGAGATTCCTCCTCCTCCCCATGATCAGCATTGGAGGTAAAAGCTCAGCTTTCCTCCAGTGTGTTTGGAGAGAGACTGTGTGCTTTTGCTGCTTTACCATCTTTAGCATCGCACCCCTGAGGAGATCAGCTGTAAGATTGCTCTATCCCCCTGTGATCAGCCTCAGAGGTAAAAGCTCAGCTTTCCCATGGGATGTGACCATGAGCACATGACTGAAGGGGTGTGACCAAAGGGGCACATTCCGCCCCTTTTGAGCCACTTCGTTGCATGAAGGAGCACCAGAAGAAGCTTTGAATTGTTATAGCGGAAGGCAAAGAACAAGCACTGGGAGGTGCTGGAGGAGCAATCCCAGTCAAGGGCCTATGGACCTCCATATGTAGCCTGTTGCTTTGCCTCCTTCTACAACTGTGAGTAATACTCTGGATATTGAAACTTCCTTGAGTTACAGTTGCCCTACACCACCACCCCAGCCTTCTTCTATGATAAGTTTGTCTGCTCTGGACGCTAGTAGCGGTTCTCTGGGGGACACTCCTTCTTGCTTACAAGCAAGCACTCTCCGCCATCCCCTTCCCTCTCAGGTCTCCTGGCTGGTGTTTTGTATCCCAAGACACTTTCCCTTGCGACACCGTCTTCAAGTTTGGTTGTGCTGTTGGACCCCTCCACTGAGGTTTCCTTGAGGGATGTTTCGGGAAAGCTGTCGAGAGTGAAATTGATATTGACTGGGACTATGGGTCAACTGTGCAAGTTTTCTGAGAAGTCTGTGGAAAAATTTAAACAGCAGGACTCTTTAGTTTCTTCTTTAGAGTCTTGTGTAATGAAACTTGCGGGCTCTCAGCCCTCATTGCAATCTCTAAGGGGGGGGGGGGGGAGGCAGTAGTTAAGCATAGTTTAGTTATCCATACCAAACTAGAAGCAATGGAGAATCAATTAGGGGCAAGGAATTTGTGATTCCTGAATTTTTCTGTGATGCGGCTTCTGTCTCCCCTCCAGCTGCTGAAAAACTATTTGAAAGAAATTCTGTTGTTGATGCGTTAGTTATTTCTAATTTATTTTATGTTTCCAAGGAGATTCAGGTAGGAGTGCCCAATGGAGAGGGATTGGATTTCATCACCTCTCCGGACAGCCTTGATTTACTATTTAGCACTTATATAGCACCACACACGCAGCGCTGCACAGCTAGCCTACAGGAGATGGCCAACATACAAAAGACAGTCCCTGCTCGTCAGAGTCATGCTCATCAGAGCTTACAATCTAGTTAGAACAGTATAGGGCATTAGTCAGTTCTGCGGAAGGTACGGTGTGGTACAGCTTGGTCTATAGTTTGGTCATAGACGTTGATGGGGGTTAGGGTAGGATGAGGATGGAGGTCAGGATCTGAATGCAACGGTGAAGAGATGGGTCTTCAACCTGGACTTGAAGAGGGCCAGGGAGGGCGCCTGGTGCACAGACGCAGGAAGGCTGTTCCAGGCATGTGGCGCAGCAAGGTGAAAGGAGCGCAGTCGGGAGTTCACGGAGCGGGTGAAAGGCATTGAAAGAAGCAATTTGCTAGCGGAGCGCAAGTTTCGAGAGGGGACGTAGGGAGAGACAAGAGATATGAGGTATTGAGGGGCCATAGAGTGAATGCACTTATAGGTCAGTAAGAGAAGCTTGAATTGGATGCGGAATTGGACAGGGAGCCAGTGAAGTGAGGAGAGGAGTAATGTGGGCATGGTGAGGCTGTCAGTAGATTAGTCGAGCAGCGTGATTTTGTATAGATTAGAGGGGAAGGAGGTGGCTCACGGGGAGACCAGCAAGGAGTAGGTTGCAGTAATCAAGGCAAGAGGAGATTAAAGAGTGGATAAGCATTTTGGTGGTGTGTTCAGAGAGGAAGGGGCGGATCTTGCTGATGTTGTAGAGGAAAAAGCGGTAGGTCTTAGCTACAAGCTGGATATGAGCGGAGAAGGAGAGAGAGGTGTCAAAGATGACTCCTAGATTGCGGGCCGAGGGAACAGGAAGGATAGTAGATCCATCCACATGGACTGAGAGAGGGGGGAGTGGGGGGAGGAGTTGGGTGGAAAGACAAGGAGTTCAGTCTTGGCCATGTTCAGTTTGATTCGGCGACGAGACATCCAGGCAGCGATGTCCGAAAGACAAGCAGAGATCTTGGACTGGGTTGCCGGAGAGATATTAGGTGTAGAGAGGTAGATTTGGGAGTCATCAGCATAGAGATGGTACTGAAAGCCATGGGATGAGATAAGCGCGCCAAAGCCTTGGGTATAGAGAGAGAAGAGGAGGGGGCCCAAGACAGATCCCTGGGGTACACCTACATGGAGTGGGGTAGGGGAGGAGGAGAAGCCGCCAGAGCAAACACTGAATGAGCGATGGGAGAGGTAGGAGGAGAACCAGGATAGTACAGAGTCCTTGAAGCCAAGCGAGGAGAGGGTGGTGAGGAGAAGGTCGTGGTCAACAGTGTCAAAGGCAGCAGAAAGGTCGAGAAGGATGAGGATATAATAGAGGCCCTTAGATTTAGCCAAGAACAGGTCATTGGTGACTTTTGTGAGTGCCATTTCAGTGGAGTGTAGGGGATGGAAGCCTGATTGTAGTGGGTCCAGGAGGGCCTGGGAAGTGAGGAAGTCGAGGCAGTGACGGTGGACTGCTCATTCTAATAGTTTGGATATGAAGGGAAGGAGGGAGATGGGTTGATAGTAAGAAGGGCATGTGGGATCAATTGAGGGTTTCTTGAGGAGGGGTGTGACAACAGCATGTTTGAAGTCAGTGGAGACAGTTGCAGTGGAGAGTGAAAGGTTAAGGATATGAGTGATGGAGGGGACAATGGTGAGGGAGATGGAGCGTAGGAGATGGGTGGGGATAGGGTCTGAGGAAAAGGTGGTGGGTTTGGAGGAGGAGAGAAGAAGTGTGGTTTCCTCTTCCGAGATCGGGGGGAAGGAGGAGAAGGTAGAAGGGGGAGTATGGAAGGGAGAGAGGAAATGGGGGGGAGGGGAGGTAGATGAGGGGGTAGGGAATTAGAGAGTAATATTGAGGATTTTGTCATGGAAGTAGTCTGCTAGGGTATGGGCAGAGAGGGAGGGCGGGATCGGGGGCGGGGGAATTTGAGGAGAGAATTGAGGGTGTTAAAGAGACGGAGAGGGTCAGAGGCAAGGGAATTAGTCAGATGGATGTAGTAATCTTGTTTGGCAAGTGCTAAGGCTGACTGGAAGGAGCCAAGCATGAATTTGAAGTGTAGAAGGCCTTCCAGGGAGTGGGATTTGGACCAGGCTCGTTCAGCAGAACGGGCACAGATGCATAGGTAACGGACTGTGGGTGAAAACCAGGGTTGGGGAGTAGATCGTTTTACAGGATGTGAGGTGGGAGGGGCAAGAGTGTCAAGGGCTGAGAATAGTGTAGCATTGTATGAGGATAATGCTTCGTCGACGGACTCGGAGTATAAAATGGAGGGAAGAGATGGAGAAATGGTGGAGGAGAGAGTCAGGGGATTAATATTATAAAGGTTTCTAAGTAGGCTGGGGGAGACAGGACGAGGTTGGGATGGCGGGAGCTGAAGAGTAAATGTTAGTAGGTGATGGTCAGATGAGGGAAGGATTGATTTGCGAAGGTTTGAGGGAGAGGAATTGGAGAAGAGTATTAGGTCAAGACAGTGGCCATGTAGGTGTGTGGGGGCAGTGGAGCAGAGTTGGAGGCCGAACGAGGAGGTAAGAGCGAGGAACTTTGAGGCATGGGGGTCGGAGGGGTTGTCGACGTGAATGTTGAAATCGCCAAGAATAAGAGTGAGTGAAGAGGGATCCATAAAGGCAGAAAGCCAGGAGTCGAAGTAGGTGAGGAAGGTTGATTTGGAGTTGTCGGGTGGGCAATAAATAACAGCTACACGGAGAGGAAGTGGTGTGAGGAGGTGAATGGAGTGGGCTTCAAAGGAGAGGGGGGAGTGTGATTGGGGTGGCAGGAGGGGTTGGAATTGGCAGGAGGGGGAGAGTAGGAGGCCAACGCCACCACCGTGACCAGTAGATCGAGGTGTATGGGAGAATTGGTAACCCCCATAGCAGAGAGAGGCAATGGATGCGGTGTCATCAGGGGGGAGCCAGGTCTCAGTCAGGGCAAGAAGGTGTAGGGCATTAGAGATGAAGAGATCGTGAATAAAAGTAGTTTTTTAAATGACTGAGCATGCGTGCCATAGGGCGCAAGTAAACGGGAGAGCGGAGGGGGGAGGAGAGGGATGTGGATAAGATTAGATAAGTTACGTGTGTATTCCTTATCAGAGTAGCGTGGGGGTCTATTTCTAGGGTAGTAGCAAGATTTAGAGGGAGTAGGGTGTGGGTGGGTATGTCTGGGTGTATGTGCTCTCCAAGAGGGACATGAGGGAGGGGAAGTGAGGGATAAGTTGATGGTATCAAATAGGTTATGTGAGGGATTATAATTGAGGGTAGGGTTGAAGTTGATAACAATGGTTGATTGACTGTGGGATGATGAGACCTCTCAGGACATTGTCTCTGAGAGGGTGTCTCTGCTGAGCACTTTGGATCGGAGGCTGATAAGATTGCTGTCTTGAAATTATACTTCTCAATAAAGTCTCTTCCCTTTTGTGGCTGGCCGATAAATATTTTTCCTGATGTTGCCAGGCCTACACAAATGCGTAGGAAGGCTTTCTTGTAGTTGCGGTCTAAAATGTTGACTATCGGAACCATGTTCTATCTCCGTTTCCCCTGTGAGTGTGAGGTTACCTATGCTGGCAATAAGTTTGTTTTCACAGATATTTCCCATTTGGAAAATTTTCTTTGGGACAAATCAGTGGGTTATATGGGTACTTGGGGATTTGTGTATACTCTTGACTCTTGTCCTATTTTTGACTGGGGTAGTTCTAGGTATTACTACATTTGTTCTGTTCTGCTTCTCTCCCACGATGGGGGCTAAGGTATCTCTTGCTAATTTTTTTTCTGCATCTTTTCCTAATTTCTAATGGTAGCAGGTTATGCCTTTCTTAATTTAAAAAAAAGGGGGGATGGCGTGGCTCACCAAATGAGAAGTTTAGCACATCAATGTTTTTCAGCTTGGAGAAGCGAGAGTAGAGAGAGGATATAATGAGAACTTTTAGAAAATCTTGACTGGCATATAAAGAGATAGAAGAAAGCAGATTTTTTAAAAACTTTACAAAGGACTACAGGATATTCAATGAGACTAACAAGAAGCAGATTTAAAATTATTTTTCACTGACTGAGCAGACGTTCTCTAGAATTTACCTCTTTCTTTCAGTCTTTTGCTGGGTTTTCTTTGGGAACTCTCTCAATGCAAATATAGGGATGCTGATATTCACAGGATTTATGCTCCTAACTGTGCTCCTAAATTGGCCTCTGAAAATTTACTAGGGCTGAGCGTCTACATTCGCACTTGAAGGGGGCATACTTAAAATGTTTTAGCTGGTTAGTAGACCTGCTAACCGGCTAAAATGCGCTCACCAGGATATTCACTGGCTGTAACCAGTTAGTTCCACTGAACAGCTCCACAGACTGCTAAAAAAACGCCAGGTTAAAACCCAGGTGGTCTTTGGGTGGAGCAGGGATAGAGACAGTCGCTATCCAGATAGCGTAAACAGTTAAAGTTACGACAGGTGAATAGCTCTCCTAACCTTTAGCACCCTCCAGTTAGTGTCTGAGTATTGTGCTAACCTGATAGCAGTGTGGGTGGCCCAGTAGCCCGGATTCAGCGGCACAAACTGGATATCTTCCACTGCTGGCTATCCAGGATTAGTTAAAATGGCGGTGGCTGGGCATTTTATTGCTCACTTTTTGCTTAATCTTGATGTTAATGATGAGAAATTCAGATGGAGTCAACTATGTCACGCTTTTGTGGTGAACTTGATGCACTCTATCAATTCAAGCCTGATATTCAAAGGAAGTTATATATCTTCCCTGGCACCCATGTGCCTTTATAAAATAGGCCCCCAGATCCTGCCCTAATAGTGTACCTATGCCAACATACACATGTACACTCGCTCTGAAAACGGTGTAAATGTGAGCATGTATTCAATGTGTGCACATCGCCACCCTACTTTCATTCCATGCAGATTATGCCCCTGGGAAATCCTACCTGCAGATCATGGAAAAGCAGGTGAATGCTTTCCGTGTGCCTATTTTCTACACATGTATGTAGTTGTGTAATTTTTTACAGCCCTCTGGTAGGGTGTGGTGTGCGGTGGCCAGGGGCTCTTAAAGTATCAGACACACAAATGTTCAGAGACAAAAAACAACTTTTATTGTGTTTCAGTTATCCAACATTCCCTCCCCAGCTTGTTGCTTTCAAAAGGCTGGTTTGCAGTTCCCTTCCTCCAGCACACAAGTTAAAGTTCAGAAGAATAAAGTTGGTCACTCACTTCTTGAATTTCCTACCTCACAGCAGGACTCCTTTCTCAGCCTGATTTGGAAGGAGCTTTCTGTCTCCACAGGCCTCTTTCTTCTTGGCCCCAGCTAGATTCTTAATCCCTCTGTCTGATCCACACATCCCTAGCCCTGAGCTGTAGACTTTTTTAAGGGGGACTGCTGACAATCCCTATAGAGAGGGATGGGTAACTTCCTATATACCCCATCACATACCCTCCCCCTCAACTCAACCATGCCCTGTTGAGCACCTGCCACATGTGGAACCCTCAACCAGGAAAGGAAGTCAGCATTTCAGCATTCGGGTGAGCCTGATCTGCCCTATGGCGAATCAGATACTGGTAAGTTTGGAGACTCAGAAACCACCGAATAATTCAACCATTGGACTCCTTATGTCGAGCCAGCCATTTGAGGGGTTGGTGATTTACCAGTGTAAATGGATGGCCCAGTAAGTAGTACCTGAAGGTTTCAAGTGCCCACTTGACAGCTAGGGCTTCCTTCTCAATCACAGCATAATGTTTCTCACAAGGGAGCAGTTTCCTGCTGATGAATGTCACTGGATGTTCTTCACCTCTGACCTCCTGGGCCACAACGGCTCTCAGGCCCACCTCAGAAACATCTGTTTGTACTATAAATAGTAGAGAGAAATCAGGGCTAATCTGAACAGGTGCCGAGCACACGGCCTCCTTGAGACACTGGAAGGCCCAGCCCAGGTCCAGTGACCATTGAATCTGCTTTGGAGCTGTCTTCCAGAGGAGATTAGTTAATGGTTCCACAGTCTATGCAAAGTTAGGTATGAACCAGTAGTATTAGCCAACCTATCCAAAGAAGGCCTGAACCTCTTTTATTGACTTCGGGGTGGGAAGGTCATATCTGCCCAGTCCCAATTAAATAGCCTAGGTATTGGATGTTCCAGCCTCCCAGGAAACATTTCTTAGGGTTAGCCATCAGCCCAGCTTTCCGGAGGCTAGTCAACACAGCAGTAGGCTATCAACCAGGCATTGGAACATGGCTGGAGTCCCGTGCAATCGAAATGGCAGCATGGTAAACTGAAAAAGTCTTGCGGTGTCGAAAAAGTACTTTTACATCTAATATGCCTCCTTGTTGTCTTCTGAAGAGCAATTAAAAAGACAAAAACCTCATGGAACTCTGAGGCACCTCAAGGATAGCAAATATCAAGTAGGGTAGAAGAATATCTTAATTCTTCCCATCCTCCTGCACAAACCTTTTAAACATCTGCTTCAGAGTTTTATTGAATCGTTCGATGATCCCATCTGTTTGTTGGTGATATAATCATGTTCGTAGCATCTTAACCTTTACCAAGACACATGCATCATCATCCTGGATGTAAAGGGTGCTCCTTGATTCGTAAGGATCTCACTGAACATTCCCACCTCAGAAAAGACTTCCCAGAGGGCATTCTCGACCATAGTAGTCTTCATATTTCTCAGAGCAATGGCCTCTGGTTATCGGGTAGCGTATGTAGTCCAGTATGACTAAAATATACTTGTTTCCTCAGGAGGTTCATTGCAGGAGCCCTATCAGATCCATGGACACTCTTTTGAATGGGGCTTCAATGATGGGCATAGTCACTACATGGGCAGGTCTAACTCTGGTGGGGTTGTGAAGCTGGCAGATGGAGCATAATTGGCAATACAATTGTACCTGTTTATGGACTCCAGGCCTGAAAAATTGAGCTAAAATATGCTCCAGTGTTTTCTCCACCCCCAGTTGTCCTCCTAATAAATGGCTATGTGCCAATGACAGCACCTGCTGATGACAGGGTTGTTCTTCATCCTCCCCCTCTAGGGGACCCTCAGCCACTTTGTATAACAAATCTCCCTTTAGCACAAAATAGGGAAAAGTTCTCGTAGGGGAGTCTTCACTGTCTACAGGGACCCCATCTATTTCCAAGACCTGCTCTCATGCATCTTTAAGGGACTCATCCTCTTGATCCCTGGGTCTCCCTCTGGCCTTTATTCTGGGAAGGGGACTAGTGTGTTTGGGTCACAATAGCTGGGGCCTGAACTATACCCAAGGTTTGTTTCACTAGGCTCTTCCTCCTTGGACCCCTTCTCTATAGCCGCGCCCAGAGTCTGAAGCTAGAATAGCTTCTCCTGGTGGCATTGACTCTTGGATTTAGCAGGCTTGAAATACTTGATATACAGATCTGGGTCATCTTGGGGGAAAATCTCTGGGAAACTTTCTGGGTTTGGCTTAGCAGTGTCAGGGTATGGGAGCCAGGGCAGGACTACGACCTTGAATGTGTCCTGCCCCACTGGAATATTGAGTGAAACCTATGCCGTTGGATACTGCCTCTGGTCTCCATGCACACAGGCCAATGTTACAGTATTTGCATAATTAATCTGAGATCAGGTTACTGTTCCTCAGCAAATGAGGGTCCATACTCTCCCTGAGTCTATCAAGGACTGGAGGTAGGTCCCCTTGAACTCCACTGGAATCACAAAGTTCTGTGCACCTGGGCATGGAGTGTCCACAAAAATGCAGGTGTGAGGGTAGTTAGGCTGACATTCTTTAGTTCCTCTGTACCGAGGGAATATTCCTGGGCAAAGTATCCCCGGGTTCCACACCTAAAACAGGTGAAGGGGTCGTGGCTGGGCCCATGCCCTCACTTAGGAGCTGTCTTCATGGTTCGAAACATGGGAGCCAAAATCTGCACCGGCTTCCCCTTCCATCCTCCCGGGCTAATTGGTGAGTTCTTCCCCTTTTCACTATCTGTCTCAGTCACTGGCTGTGCTTCATGATTCCCCTTCTACTATTTCTAATGCACTCTTTAGGGCAAGTTTACCCACTGGCGTACCCACTGTTTCACTGGGATGGTCAGACCCTCTAAAAATTGTTCCAGTAGCACAATCTTGGCTATCTCTGGCCCAGTCTTTTCCTCTAGTTGCAGCTACTTCCAGGCGAGATCCTTCATTCGATAGAAGAATCTCCGAGGGCTCTCTTGTATCTGCAGTCCCCACCTTTCTGAATCACTGGCGGTAGGCCTTGGGTGTACAGCCAGCCCATTCCAGTATGACATCCTTGACAGCTGCGTATGTAGCTCGCCCATCTGAGTTGGCATTCTGGAAGGCAGCCTAACTGCTACCTGTCAGCAGATTCTCCAAATAAGTAATCCATGTTGCCTCCAGCCACCCAACTATGCAAGAAGTGATCAGGTTCATCATCTGCCATCATTTTAATTAGCACTTGCACTGGAGGGAGGAGTTGTGGTTTCTGTAGGGTCTGGGTCAACTAAGCCAGGGAACTCCTCTGCAGCTTCCCCTGCACCTGAACAAGATTCTGTAACTGCTGCTGATATTGTTGTTGTTGTTGTCCTTCTACCAGCAGGGCTCCTTCCTTAGCCTGGCTTGGGAGGAGCTTCCTGTCTCCACAGGCCTCTCTCCCTCTTGGCCCTAGCTGGATTCTTTTTCTCTCTCTCTGAGACACACCCTTCCAGCCATGAGTTCTGAGCTATAGACCTTTTTAAGGTAGACTGCTGACAATCCCTTTGGAGAGGGACAGGTAACTTCCTATATACTCCATCACAAGCCCCTTTTTGCAAATAAAACAGGCTTTACTTACAGAAAAAGCTTTATAAAATTCTACCCTGCCCATAAGTAGGACCAGACAAGTAGCTGACCTAATTTTAAACAGATACAAATTTAGTACTCCATATCCAGCAGTTTGATTTAAACAGGTACGTCTGCTGAATATCGGCCCCTTTTTCCTAGTCATTCCAAATAACTTTGGAGAGACGGAAAACACCTGCTAAATATACTCATTGCATGAAAGAAAATA